>CM068958.1:132378851-132389811 GCA_035128595.1 Eptatretus atami | reverse complement strand
GAGACACCAGGGGTCACCGACCCGAAGACCTTCGAGTCATCACAAGGGGCGGTCAGGTAACCTGCCCGGCCTCTTGTGAGCCTTCGGTCATCCAGGCTCTGAATTGGAATAAAGGCTCACGAGCCCGTTTCTTTTCTGGGGTTTTGTATGAGAGTGTTCTGTGGCGCCTTGTCTTTAATAAGTTAGAATTGTTGGTTAAGTGCGTGCCTGTAACATAATAAATAGACATCGGCTGTAGGCTGTGCTTGTGTCATGTCCCTTCCCATTGATTGCTTATTGAAATAAATGCCCCCATTGTTTGAATGTCAATCTGCTCATTGCGTCATTTCCTCCCATTGACTTCCACGGCGCGTTCGGGAAATTAGCAGGCTATTAAAGCCAATTAAAGTGGTCAATTGGTCCAACGGAACTTGGCGATTAAAACCGCTCGGCATCGCACATGGAACGAGCGTGTTAGCGGCTCGTTTCCGTACAAGTTCCGTCGAGGTATAAATTTCTCGTACTTCTGTCTGCACGGATAATTAGGTATATCGAGATTCGGCGATTAACCCTGTACCGCGTGGACAGAAAATTGGCAGTTTATGGTGCGTTAAGACACCCGTAGCAGATTTCCGGAGTTGTCCAGGAAGCTACGACTGAATTCCGGTTTTCGGCGGACGCGTGACTGCGGTTTGGGTTGAAGCGGTCGTGCGTAGGCCGTCCAAACCGGCTAATTCGTAACAATATTATATGGTGAGGTTTTATCTTAATATATTGTCGCGGCGCTGGCGGCCAAGGTTAACCCCCCCGACCCAATTTGTAGTGACGGGCAGTTAACACCGCCAGCCTGGACGGTTGAGTGGTTTTCCTGATTAGGAGGGGGACAAGTTGATCCTCAGAGATTATCACGCGTGAGGGAGGGGCAGGGCACAATGGCGGAGGCACGGGGAAGCACAGCACGGGGGTTGGCGGGGTGGGGGGGGGGAGTTATACTCGAACCCTACGACAAATACACTGACACAGCTACTTAAAATGAACACAGTTAATGAAAATACACAAATATTTACAAAGGACAATAATCAGAATATAACAATACGTGAAGTAAATTAAAGTCCAAGTGAGGCACCTCCACACACAGACAAGGGGAAAATGAAACAAAGCAAAGCAAGTCCTCTCTTTATCCTGCGCCGACTTAGCTTCGTCCAGAGATGGTCTTTGTGGGATGTGGAATCAAGGCGCTTCTATTTGCATGTGTAGACATGCGCAAAATGGCACCGAGCCGCTCTCTCACAGCGGGAATGTTCGTCAGGCAATTCGTGAGCGGTATTCAACTCCAAGGCTCAGTGACCGTCGTGCAGCTTCTTCATCTATCGCGCCTGCTGATACGCTCTTTTTAGAATGGTGCCGTCCCCTTCAGTGACATACGCACGTGGCTCGGGGTCCGTCTCATATGACCAGCCAAGAGTCGATGGCCAGCGTCTCGCTTCACGTCGCTAGCCAAAATCGCCTCAGCACGAATACGAGAATCGTGCCGTCTTCTTCATGCGTCGAAGGAAAGCCATTTTGTCGTGCCCTGATCTTTCACGCCATCTCCAAGCTACGTTCTCGTCTCACGACCACATGCGTCCTTTACTCCGCACTCAACCGCTCTTCACACTGACCTCGTGCGTACGCTCCCAATCCCTCGTGATTACTGCGCAGCCAACCCTTCTTCGACGTTACGCCGAACCAACATTTTTCCTCTCTAGGGCATGGCTTGCACGCACTACTCTTCCTCCTACTCACGCCACGCCCATCAATCATCAGCCTCAGGGGCGTGACTTCGCCCACAGTTACCCTTCGAGGTGGGGCTTCTGCCTGCTCGGCACGTTTGGCTCGCTTGTAAGTGCAAAAACGTAGGAATAGGTTTCAGGGGGGCAATCACAAACTGGGGGAACTTATTCTTAATCCCTATATAATTAACACCGCACCACCCCTGTGTGGTGACACGTAACACTTAAGCTCACAGTTTCCCTACTTAACCACATCGAAATGTCTCCAACACGTCCACGGACAAAACAACTCTATTCAATCCTAACTTTCCTATTAAATTCCTCCATCTTCCCCCCACAACCGTAACGATATTATATCCTAAACCGAATAAAAGGGGCCCTACACTTAGTACTGCCCCTGGGGGCTGGGGCCCATTCTGGCTCTTGGTGGCCCTGTGTGTGCCTGTGACGCCGATTTCCCACAAATTTGTAATTTGTTCATGATGCCGGCGATAACTCGCCTACACTTCGTGAAGGACACCGTGGGATCTTTATCATCCACCAACTAATGTGGGTAGATTAAGCGACCAGTTTAACGTCCATCCGTCATGGCACAAGTACCAGCGCACTCATCTGACGGTTTTATATTATCAGCTCGGGAATCGAACCCAGACAAGATAGCTCTAAGGGGAGTCTGCAATCATCTCTCCTGCACTGGGGTAGATATATGAATGTGGTGAATTAATGGAGCAGAGATACTCTTACCTGCTTGCTTTGACTTGTATTTTCGTGTCCCTTAATCCACCTTGTGGGTTGAATGGTCACTCCAACATAAACATTGAATAATATATGCAATATCATCACTGCACTGTTACTTACTTGTACTGCCATGAAGTCATGCTTATGATGTCATGCTATATGCTTGAACAACATATATATCTCCGGAAAAGTACGTTGAATAATCATAGTGGGTATTACATGTAAAATGAAATCGACACATAATGCACAAAAGCATAACGGGTTAAGGTAAGTCTGAATGTGCAAAAGCCTCCCTCATCTCAAACCGCAACAGATCCACAGATTCTTGACTTAATTTTCATGGCAGTGATGTTGTATCACATGCCATCACTGCCTAACACACATCGGCAGTGATGGCACATAATGGGGTTGAAAATTGAAAAAGGGGATGAAACAGCAACACCAACAAGCAATTAAGGCACGAAAAGCTTCCTGCCGTTTCTCATGCTGGGGGGGCCAAGCCATGCTGCTCGTATCCTTTCCACTTCAAAAGTATTTCCAAAGGTCATGGCCGATTTCCCATCATCCTGCACTCTTGGAATGTTTCCGGAGTTTGTTGAGGCCATCAATAAGAATGGGTAAGGGAAATGGAGATTATCATTTATTTTTAACAAAGAAATACAAACACACAGAATCCTACCATGGACCAAACAGGTTTGTTGGTACCACTGTGGTGTACAAAGCGAGGCCATTACCAATGTTTTTGTATCCCTCAAGCATAAGCATAAGTTACACCCTTTTTGGACTTAGAATATATCATATATTACATTATACGTGACAACGTGGGTCAATGTTCAGCTGCCCTGGCTCCACCCAAATAAAATAATGTGCAGCCATTTCGTGAAGCAGCACAGATTGGCAGGTCTTAGGCCTGTGAGTTAGTCCATGGCCCAGTGCAATTGGAATGATCCCAGCAATATAACCACCCAGGTCTAATATAAAATAATATAACATAATACAACATAATATAATATGCACATAAGCCAAACACATGTTTTTGCTTCATGCATGTACATCGGGTTATCACCTCCACCACCGAAGGTGAAGGAGGTTGTGTTTTCATCCCGTCAGTCTGTCTGTTTGTTTGTTTGTGTGCAGGATATCTCAAAAAGTTGTGGACGGATTCGTATGAAATTTGGTGGAGAGGTTGGGTGTGTGACAAGGATGAATTGATTAGATTGTGGTGAAGATCCGGATCCGGATCCGAGAATTTTTAAGTGATGCTTCACCATTGAGAGATGGGGCCAAAAACGATACAGAGCATGATATTTTAAAAAATTGGGCCAAATATGTTCTTATGAATCAGGCATTGCGTGGCAGAGGTGTGCGCTCTACCAAGTGCCCTTCTAGTTATGCCTCCGCTGACAAAGGCGCCGGTGGCATTATGTTTTCGGGTTGTCCATCCGTCCATCTGTCTGTACATACCGACCTTCTCTTTTTTTTTCTCTGCAACTGCTTATCCGATTGATACGAAATTTTCACCAGAGGTGCGACTACTCATGGAGAATAGTTGAGATAATTATGACGTCATAGGTCATGTAGTGTGGCAGCCATGTTGGAAAAAATTTTAAAAAATTTGGACCTCTGCATCTCCGAAATTTCTCCATGGAAAAATATAAATTTCGCACATGTGAAGTACTCCCAATGCGAAACAAGTGTGATTTTTCTGATGATGTCATAGGTGGCTTCATTATGACGTCATAATTGCATATGTCAAACGCTTTATCCGATCAGTATAAAAATTATTGAGGGTCATCTAGAGCTAAATTGTATGGGGTGGGGGGGGGGTGATGACGTCATCGGTCACGTGGTGCGGCAGTCATATTGTTTTTAACATACAAACCTTCAAAAATGTTCTTCTCCAAAATGGTTGAACAGATCGAGGCGAAACTTTACAGGTATGATTGCCTATCCATGATGAACAATAAGTTCTCCACCTATGATGTCATAGGTCAAATGGTTTGGCAGCCATGATTTTTTTGAAGAATAAACCTTTAAAAAGCCTCTTCTCCAGAATGGCTTGACAAATCGAGGGGAAACTTCACCCACATGTTTCCAAAGCCTTGGGGATGCCAAGGTGTTCACGAATAATGAATAGGTCACATGTTCTGGCAGCCATATTGGTTTTAACGAAAATCTTAAAAAATATATTTCTCTTGAAGCGTTTCATCAATTGATGTGAAATGTTACAGTTATAATCTAGTCATGGGGAATATATGTTTTAAATTTCAACTGGCAACCAGAATTATTTAATACTTTGAATCTGGGTTTCCGGATTTAAAACAAACTTTGGTACAAGTATGTATAATGATGTAATAATGTGGGTGGAGGCATATCTAGCGATGTCGTGACGCCGAAGAGTGCCCTTCTAGTTTTTAATATGAAATAGGCAAAGCCTAGAAACGAATGAAACACGGTTTGTCGGAGAGCTTATCCGTCTTCATTTTGGTTCCGGTATTGGCTCGAGCGTGTGTTTAAGCAAACTATTTTTTTATCTCCGGTTTGTTATCCTTGTTGTCTTTATTGATTTCTGGCCTTCAAAATTTATCAGTAAATGAAAATAGTTTTTCTTTTACTTTTGCCGAATAGATCCAAACGTGGTGGGTTTATTATTTTTCATTTTGGTTTTGGTATCGGCTCTAGCGTGCGTTAAATGTAAACAAATTTTTATCTCCCGAACATTCATTGGGACCGGTAGGGGACATGTATTGCAAAGCAATTCTTGATCTTGTTGCTTTCACCTTATGTTTAGGCTGATTGCATATCGATTTGTGTGAAATGACTGGAAACGTGATATTTTGGGTATTGTATTTGGATTTGGTTGACATTCTGCTGAATTTGTTTCAGGCCTGAAGAGGGGAACTGCCGACTACATTTGCATTACATCCAAGCCATGGTCCCCTGATGCTTCGCATACGATGAGCAAAATTATGCCAGATATCTCCCAGTGTATTATGCCCAGATGACCAGACTGCCGGCAGATCATCCCAGCACATATGAGCACTTTCAAAGTGGTGGCTTCTCTGTCCACATTGGCGAACACAACACCTTCGGCAGAATACCTGTCAACCAAACCATAGAGGGAACCGTTAAAGACACACAAACAACTGGTGGTGCAAAAGGCTTCAGCTTCAGGCTTGCGGCTGTAAGCAAGTACTATCTCACTGCAGAATATCGTAGCACTTACTTGAAACATCTGCATGACATGAGCTACAAACCCCAAACAACAGTCAAGCTGACCTTAAACCATCTCGTATCAAGAAGGATGAAGCAGATGTGCAGTCCATTGGTGATCTGTTGGAAAACAACTGGATCAATCCATTCATTGAATCATCTGATGTTGTTAGCGTTTCAACAGGCATCACTCACGATCTACTCAACGCACATGAGAAGGGGGAGAAGGCAACCAAAGACTTCCAGAAAGACAGGCTTCAGATAGGCGAACACTTTCATGACAAATTGCCAAGACTAAAATGAAAGACCTTCAGTAATATCCAGAAACAGCAAAAGACCACGTCTAAGGACAAAGAGGCCATAGTGAAAGCAGATCACAAGCTTTTCTGGCAGATGGTCCTCATAGCCAGCAGCAGAAATCACAACATGAGAGAAGTTTTGCAGCACCCTCGAGGCCCTCTCCCATGGTCTCGGACAAACTGTGATAGAACTCTTCGGAAAACAAATAAGGCTACCCTTGCAAGACAACTCGGGGAAGGTGCCACCTGCTGATAGCGTAGACCAGCAATCACCATTAACCATAGATGGTATGGCCCTCATCCAGAAAGCACATGGTGAAAACAGAACCTTTTCCGAACTGTCTACCAAAGTTCTATCCACCGCTCTGCTATCCGGAAATATGAGCAAGCGAGTCAACATAGTTTTCGATATTTACAAAGAGATGTCAATCAAGAGGTCTGACAAGGACATTCCATTAAATCAGATAATCCAAAGTCACAAAGTCAAGAACTGGTGACGCTTGCTATCCTGTGCTGCTAGCAAAACGAAATTGATCCAATTCGTGGAAAAAAAAAGAGTGGAAATGCTCATAATAAAGGACAAAACTTACAGACAAAGTGATGTACATGATGTGGGCAAATAGGTGCTTCAGACTAACGAAAGACATTGTTGAAGAGGTGTCTGGTCTCGAATCCATGCAGGAAGAAGCAGACGCGTGCATTGGCTACTTTTGCACATGTGTTAAGCTGCTGCTCACTGCAAATATGTAATTATGGAGGCAGATGATATGGATGTGTTGATTGTTGCCCTTGGGTTCCATCAGTCCATCGATTCTAACACGTACATTAAGTTTGGCACAAAGATGAGGTTGAGGCTTATTGATATCGCTAAACTGACTGCATATATTGGGGACTCGGCATACAGATCTCTGGTGGGATTGCATTCTTACACTGGCTGCGATATTCTCAGTGCATTTGGTGGTCATGGTAACGTCAATGGTCTGTAATTATTAATTATTTTCCAACAAAAAGTTTCAGGAAGCCTCTTCCAAACTGGGGAGAAAGTGGGTCTTGTCGGCAGAGCTTTTCAATGTGCGACAAGATTTTACACGCATATTACACTCATTAAGGTCATCCATATATAATGTGAATGACCTGTGTTATCAACTTTTCTGTGCCAAGAAAGGAGATTTGGAATCTGGAGAGCTCCCACGATGAGGACCGTTTGAAGTTGCATGCTGACAGGGCCAACTACCAGGCTGGAATATGGCAACGATGCCTAGAAAGGAATCTGGATGTCCCAAATCCCCAAGAAAGCTATAGGTGGATAGCGAATGAGGAGAATAAGCTTGCTATTAAATGGATGGCCCCAGCCCCAGAGGTTGTATTGGAACTCCTGTCATGCAAAGAAAAACGTGTTTGTCGTCTACACCAGATTGCCCTTGTCTGCTGAATGGGTTGAAATGCACAGAAGCTTGAAGGCTCCAGACTTGCTCAAACATGAACATTAAAAACGATGAAGAAATACTGCCGGAAAGCTCAGACGAGGAGGATTTGGGTCAGGACGACCCTAAGCTGATCACAGATGAATGTGGTCACAACTTGCCATCCATGGAACGATAATAAATGTATTTCTCCGTAATAATGTGCTACCAAGCCATTCATGGTTGTCATTATTGATGTCAAACACTTCCACTGGAATCCAAATGGACAAATCAGTCTTGTTGCAGAAAGTACACATTGTTATGGGGGTATCTTGTAAAGGAAAATGTACATTGTTATGGGGGATATTTTGTTATGGAAAATGTACATTTTATTGGATAACTTGTTATTGTTAAGATGACGGTTGATATGTGTGGTGGGGGGTTTCGAAAACACATGAATGGATGTTGTTGGGCTGGGGAAATGTCATTGTTATGGGGATATCTTGTTATGGAAAATGTACATTGTTATGGGGATATCTTGTAAAGGAAAATGGACATTGTTATGATATCTTGTAAAGGAAAATGTACATTGTTATGGGGGATATTTTGTTATGAAAAATTAATTTTAATGGATAACTTGTTAGGAAAATGTACATTGTTATGGGATATCTTGTTGGAAAATGTACATTGTTATGGGATAGTTTTTATGGAAGAATGTACATGTTTATGGGGATATCTTGTTATGGAAATGTACATTTAATGGAATTGATTATGGGAGTATGGATCTTGTATGGAAAATGTACATTGTTATGGGATATTTGTTATGGAAAATGTACATGTTATGGGGATATCTTATGGAAAAGTACATGTTATGGGGATATCTTGTATGGAAAATGTACAATTGTTATGGGATATCTTGTTATGGAAATGTACATTGTATGGGGATATTTGTTATGAATGTAATGTATGATCTTGATGAAATGTACATTGTTATGGGGATATCTTGCTATGGAAAATGTACATTGTTATGGGATTCTTGTATGGAAAATTCATTGTTATGGGGATATCTTGTTATGGAAATACATTGTTATGGGATATCTTGTTATGGAAAAGTACATTGTTTATGGGGATATCTTGTTATGGAAATGTACATTGTTAGGGGATATTTGCTATGGAAAATGTAATGTTATGGGGTATCTTGTTATGAAATGTACATTGTTATGGGGATTATCTTGTTATGGAAACGTACATTGTTTATGGGGATATCTTGCTATGGAAAAGTACATTGTGTGGGATATCTTGTTATGGAAGTACATTGTATGAGGATATCTTGTTATGGAATTATTGGGATTATTGTTATGAAATGTACATGTTATGGGGATATCTTGTTATGGAAAATGTACATTGTTATGGGGATATCTTCTATGGAAAATGTACATTGTTTTGGGATATCTGCTATGGAATGTACATTGTTATGGGATATCTTGCTTATGGAAAATTGACATTGTTATGGGTATCTTGTTATGGAAAATGCACATTTATGGGGATATCTGGTTATGGAAAATGTACATTGTTATGGGGATATCTTGCATGGAAATGTACTTGTTATGGGATATCTTGCTATGGAAATGTACATTGTTATGGGATATATTGTTATGGAAACACTTTTATGGGGTATCTGGTTGATGGAAATGTACATTGTTATGGGTATTGTGGAAATGGAGTTGTGTATGGATATCTTGCAAAAGGAAAATGTACATTGTTATGGGGATATATTGTTATGGAAAATTTAAATTTTAATGGGTTTCTTGTGATGGAAAATGTACAATGTTATGGGGATATCTTGTTGTGGAAAATGTACATTATTAGGAGGATATCTTGTTATGAAAAATGTACAATGTTATGGGGATATCTTGTAAAGGAAAATGGACATTGTTATGATATCTTGAAAAGGAAAATGTATATTGTTATGGGGAATATTTTGTTATGGAAAATGTACATTTTAATGGATAACTTGTGATGGAAAATGTACATTGTTATGGGGATATCTTGTTCCGGAAAATGTACATTTTAATGGATATCTTTTTCTGGAAATGTACATTGTTGTGGGTTATCTTGTCTGAAATGACTGACTAAAAATTATCCCTTGTTATTTCGATAAATGCGAATAAAATGTAAGATGAACCTTTTTCTTTTGTCAGTTGGAAAATTAATTGTATCGGACACTGGAGTACAGTTGCACGACTGTGTTCAATATGTATATATCTTTGCATGACAAAGAAGGTGAAATTTTATTTTTGGGGGTACCCATAGAATTGTGGGGATTCTGACCTTATGCTATTCAATAGTAATGTCCATTATGCCCTTTCAGACTCCCCAAACATGTAACTACTTGAAAATGGCCATTAGGCTTTGTGCCTCTTTGTGGTACCAATTGGCGAAAATATGTCCCGTCCCAGAGACTTTTAACACAGTAGTAGTGTTACATAATAAAAGACTATTCCGAATCATCTCCACGTTCGTTCATTTATTCATGTCCCATTCCAGAAACAGAGCGTCGGTTCTGCCGAAGCACTTTCTTTGGCTCGGGTTACAAAGGGAGAAGGAGCTCCTTGTGAGCCAACGGCCATCCATATCTAGTGCCCAACTGTATCTGCGGACGTCCTCCTGCAGTTGGGTTACTTCTTATTAGGAGGTTGGTGGCAGGATTTGCACTCCGGCCACCGTAAAACCCTTCATTCCACAAAACATTCTCGAAGCATAAAAAAAAAATCTGAAAACCCACTCCGTGGGAGTACCTCCTGTGCAGCTTCCCTTCGCAGGGCAGCTCACCAGATGATGGGATTGGGGCAAAGCCTTCGGGATCCTCAATCTTTGATGATAGGAGGGAAACCACGGGGTAACATTCCCGGATCAGATTCCGGGAGAGTGTGTCGGAGTGGTGCTGAGGTGTCGTCCACCAGACGGTGGTCTCCTTGGGTTAACCTGAGGCCGGTCCTTCGGGCGAGTGCTGGAATGTCCTATCCTAAGAGGGATGTCACTGTCTCTGTTATCAATCTGAGCTCAGCGTTTGGACTCGGTATTGCAGCACTCTCTTGAGGTTCGGAGACACGGATGTGGCGAGATCATGGTGGGTGGTTACACCTACTATTGTTCTGGTCGCTCTGATGGTTACCATTCCCAGGAGTTGCTGTAGCTGTTCAATAAGCTGACTCAATGTAATTGAGGTAACACCGGTCATGAGCGTATTCTGAGACAAGATTCGTCACTCTTAGGTGTCATTTCCCTGCGTCTCTGTTTATGCTCCGACATGAGGCGAGTGATCTCACCGTTGAAGGATGCATTCTACGCACGCTCGAGTCTGTGGTTGATCAGTGCCCAGACGAGATACATTTCTAGTCTTGGGGGATTTCAATGCATCAATGGAACTGATAGGGATGGTTTATGAGACGTGTGTTGGTCCCCATGCGTCAGGAACTATGAACCAGAATAGCACTAAGTTCCTTGACTTTACAAGAAGTCATGAACTGAGGGTGGCCGGTTCATGGTTTCAGCA
>CM068958.1:132358053-132377063 GCA_035128595.1 Eptatretus atami | reverse complement strand
CGTCTGGGTCGGGCCTGGGGAGTCATGGATTCACTGGATCATGGAGTGTGGTGCTGTCGGTACCTGTGCAGAAGGAGGAAAGTCTGAGTCTTCAGGTCCTTGGTGCTTCCAGTCTTGCTCTATGGATGTGAGACTTGCTGACCAGGGATCTGAGATGGAGACTTAATTCCTTCGTACCAGTCTCTTCGGAGAATTCTTGGCTATCGCTGGTCGGACCTGTGTCCAATGAGCGGTTGCTGAGAGAGACCCCAATTAAATTTGTTACCTGCATAGTCTGTGAATGTCAGCTGCAGCTGTATGGACATGTGGCTCTTTTTCCTGATGCTGATCCTGCTCACCAGATTCTCTCAGTGAGGGAGCCTCGTGAATGAAGGAGGCCAATGGGCCGACCACATGCCTCGTTGTTGCAGCAGGTTGATCGACATCTCAAGGAGATGGGGATGGGCCAGACAGACGCCCCTGGAGTTCCGGCGGAAAGTGGACGCAGTGACGCGCTGCTCCGGCGCATCCTCCCATACCTGACTTGACCTGATCTACACCAAATACCCCATAATAACAAAGGGAAAACACGTTTTTGGAAATTTTTACAAATTAACTGAAAATGAAAAGATGAAATGTCTTGCGTTAATCTTATATATTATTTCCGAGTTTGTGGTTTCGTGTCGCGCTATCTTCGACTTTGTTCTGCGGCTCGAGTAACGTGATATTCGGCTTACATTATCTCAAAGACCATATGAGGTGCATGGTACAAAAAAAAGTAAATAAAATGGTTCTGAAACAGTGAAATCGTATTCCACTTTCTGCATTAAAGTAAAATACTACTGATACTCTGCATCAGTTCCTTTCTCAAACACACCCACCCCAACATGTCGCGCAGAGCGGCGGGTTATGCTAGTAAGTATTAAACCTCTTTGCAATGACACTCCAAATTGAGCTCAGGTGCATCCAGTTTCCTTTGTTCATCCTTGAGATGTCTCGACAACTTGCTTGGTGTCCACCTGTGGCCAATTCAATTGATTTGACATGAATTAGAAAGAAACACACCTTTCGATATCAGGTCCCACATTGACAGTGCATATCAGAGCAAAAACTTTACCATGAAGTCCAAGGAACTGTCTGTAGAACTCCAAGATAGATTTGTGAGGAAGCATAGATCTGGGGAAGGGATTAAAACAATTTCTAGTGTTGAGAGTTCCCAATGGCACAGTGAGCTCCATCAATAGGAAATGGAAAGAAAATGGAATGACCCAGACTCTTCCTAGAGCTGGTTGTCCGACCAAAATGAGCAACCGGGCAAGAAGGACCTTGGTCAGGGAGGTGACTAAGAACCCAATGACCACTCTGACAGAACTACAGAGTTCCTTGGCTGAGATGGGAGAACCTGCCGAAAGGACAACAATCTCTGCCGCACTTCACAAATCTAATCTTTCGACCGATGGAAGCCACACCTCAGAAAAAGGCACATGACAGCACACCTGGAGTTTGTAAAAAGGCACGCGAAAGACTCTGAGAGCATGAGGCAAAAGATTTTGTGGTCTGATGAGACGAAAAGTGAACTCTTTGGGTTGAATGCAAAGCGCTATGTCTGGTGGAACCCGAGCACAGCTCATCACCCATCTAACACCATCACTACCGTGAAACATCGTGGTGGCAGCATCATGCTATGGGGATGCTTTTCAGCGGCAGGGACTGGAAGACTTGTAAGGATAGAGGGAACAATGAATGGAGCCAAATACAGGAAAATCCTTGAGGAGAACCTGCTTCAGAGTGCAAAAGTCCTTAGACTGCAGCGAAATTTGTTCCAACAGGACAATGACCCCAAACATACAGCCAAGGCAACACTGGAATGGCTTCAGAACAAGAACGTGAAAGTCCTTGAGTGACCCAGCAAAAGCTCAGACTTGAATCCCATTGAAAATATGTGGAAAGACTTGAAGATTGCTTTTCACCGACACTCCCCATCCAATTTGACGGAGCTTAAGCAAATCTGCAGGAAGAATGGGAGAAAATCCCCAAATCCAGATGTGCAAAGCTGATAGACATTCCCAAGAAGACTTGAAGCTGTAATCGCTGCCAAAGGCACTTCTACAAAGTATTGACTCAGGGGGGAAGAATACTTATTTACGCAACACATTTCAGCTTTTCATTTTTAAATAATTTGCAAAAAAATTCTAAAAACATGTTTCCACCTTGTCATTATGGGTTATTTTGTGTCTATTGGTGATAAAAAATTTAAATTCAATCCACTTTAAATTCAGGCTGTAACGCAATGAAATGTGACACAAGTCGAGGGGAGTGAATACTTTCTGAAGGCACTGTATTTACAACAAGCAAGTCCAATCCGTTACTTTGTTGACGGAAATATTAAGTGTGGGGAGTCAGGGGAGGGGAAGCATGGAGGAGGAGGGGAGGGAGAGAGGAGAGAGGAGGGGAGGGAGGGAGAGAGAGAGGAGGGAGGAGAGAGAGGAGGGGAGGGGAGGGGAGAGAGAGAGCAGAGGAGTGGGTGAGAGAGAGAGAGGAGGGAAGGTGAGAGAGAGGAGGGAGGGGTAGAGAGAGGAGGGAGGGGTAGAGAGAGCACAGAGGGGTCGAGAAGAAGAGGGAGTGGGGGAAGAAGAGGGAGGGGAGGGAGAAGAAGAGGGAGGGGGTAGAGAGGGAGAGTCACACGGACATGGACGGACACACGGACGGACACACACACATTTCCAGGTATTCTCGGCGTCGGACATCCGGGAACTTCGCTGACCCATAATGCAATGTTCCGCATAGCAACGCTGGCGAAGGGGAAAACAAAGTACCTCGTTCGCTCGATCGCCCTGCTATGCGTTGCAGCGGTGTATGTAGCGCTAGCGCTATCGCACGGCACTCGACTCGTACCTGTTACAAGTTTGTTTCTTTCGTAGCCTTTATTACACATTATCATTTGCAACAATGCCGAAAAGTTGCTGTATTTTCAGTTGTAGTAATAACAAGGCAAAAAATTCAGAACTCTCCTTTTATCTCATACCAAGTCGGGCTACTGAACCAGAGAGGAGGAGAGAGATTCTCATGCTGGGGGGGCGCAAGCCATGCTGCTCGTATCCTTTCCACTTCAAAAGTATTCAAAGGTCATGGCGATTTCCATCATCCTGCACATCTTGGAATGTTTCCGGAGTTTGTTTGAGGCCATCAATAAGAATGGTAATGGGAATGGAGATTATCATTTATTTTTAACAAAGAAATAAAACACACAAATCCTACATGGACGCAAAACAGGTTTGTTGGTACAACTGTGGTGTAGCAAAGCGAGGCATTACCATGTTTTTGTATCGCCTCAAGCATAAGCCATAAGTTACAACCGCTTTTTGGACTTAGAATATATCCATATATTACATTATACGTGACAACGTGGGTAATGTTCAGACTGCCCTGGCTCCACCCAAATAAAATAATGTGCAGACCATTTCGTGAAGGCAGCACAGATTGGGCAGGTCTTAGGCCTGTGAGTTAGTCCATGGCCCAGTGCAATTGGAATGATTCCCAGCAATATACCACCCGGTCTAATATAGAAATAATATAACATAATACAAACATAATATAATATGAACTAAGCCAAACACATGTTTTGCTTCATGATGTACATGGGTTATCATCCACTCCACCACCGAGAGGTGCAAGGAGGTTTGTTTTCATCCGTCAGTCTGTCTGTTTGATTGGTTTGTGTGCAGGATATCTCAAAAAGTGTGGACGGATTCGTATGAAATTTGGTGAGAGGTTGGGTGGTGTGACAAGGATTGAATTGATTAGATTGTGGTGAAAGATCCGGATTCGCGGATCCGAGAATTTTTAAGTGATGCTTCACCATTGAGAAGATGGGGCCAAAAACGATACAGAGGCATGATATTTTAAAAAATTGGGCCAAATAGTGTTCTTATGAATCAAGGCATTGCGTGGCAGGAGTGTGCCGCTCTACAAGTGCCCTTCTAGTTATGCCTTTCCGCTTGACAAAGGCGAGCCGGTGGCATTATGGGGTTTTTTTTTTGGGTTTTTGTTCCCCTCCCCCATCCGACCATATCTGTTCGCTGTACATACCGACTTTCTCTTTTTTTTTTCTCTGCAACTGCTTATCCGATTGTAGAAATTTTCACCAGAGGTGCGAGCTACTCCATGGAGAATAGTTGAGATAATTATGACGTCATAGGCATGTAGTGGTGGCCTAGCCATGTTGGAAAAATTTAAAAATTTGGACCTCTGCATCTCCGAAATTTCTCCCATGGAAAAATATAATTTCGCACATGTGAAGTATCTCCCAATGCGAAAACAAGTCGTGATTTTTTCTGATGATGTCATAGGCCTGGCTTCATTATGAACGTCATAATTGCATATGTCAAGTTTATCCGATCAGTAATAATTATTGAGGGTCATCTAGAGCTAAATTGTATGGGGTGGGGGGGGGGGGTGATGACGTCAATCGGTCAGTGGTTGCGGCAAGTCTATTGTTTTTTTTTTTTTAAACAAATTACAAAAACCTTTTCCAAAAATGTCTTCTCCAAAATGGTTGAAACAGATCGAGGTGAAAAACTTTACAGGTATGATTGCCTATCCATGATGACACAAAAGTTCCCTCACACCTAATGATGTCATAGTCAAAATGGGTTGGCAGCCATGAATTTTTTTTGAAGAATAACCTTTAAAAAGCCTGCTCTCCAGAATGGCTTGACAAATCGAGGGAAACTTCACCCACAATGTTTCCAAAGGCCTTTGGGATCGCCAAGGTGTTCACGAATAATGAATAGGTTCCACAATGTTCTGGCAGCCATATTGTTTTAAACGAAAATCTTAAAAAATATTATTTCTCTTGAAGCGTTTCATCAATTGCATCGTGAATGTTACAGTTATAATCTAGTATGGGGAATATATGTTTTAAATTTCAACTGGCAACCCAGAATTACTTTAATACTTTGAATCTGGTTTTCCCGGATTTAAACAAACTTTTGGTAGCAAGTATGTATACTGATTAATAATGTGGTGGAGGCATATCCTAGCGATGTCGTGACGACGAAGAGTGCCCTTCTAGTTTTTTTTAATATGCAAATAGGCCAAAGCCTAAGAACGAATGAACACAGTTTTTGTCGAGCGCTTATCCGTCTTCATTTTTGGCTTCCGGTATGGCTCGAGCGTGTGTTTACAGCAAAACTATTTTTTTATCTCCGTTTTGTTATCCTTGTTGTCTTTATTGATTTCTGGTTCAAAATTTTCAGTAATGAAAAATAGATTTTTCTTTTACTTTTGCCGAATACGATCCAAACGTGGTGGGTTTATTATTTTCACATTTGGTTTTTGCGCTATCGGCTCTAGCGTGCGTTAAAATGTAAACAAATTCTTTATCTCCCGAACATTCATTGGGACCGGTAGCGCGACATGTATTGCAAAGCAATTCTTTGATCTTGTTGCTTTCACCTTATGTTAGGCTGATTGCATTATCGATTTTGTGTGAAATGACTGGAAACGTGATATTTTGGGTATTGTATTGGGATTTGGTTGACATTCTGCTGAATTTGTTTTCAGGGCTGAAGAGGGCGAACTGCCGACTACATTTTGCATTACCATCCAAGCGCATGGTCGCGCCTGATGCTTCGCATACGATGAGCAAAATTATGCCAGATATCTCCCAGTGTATTATGCCCAGATGACCACGACTGCCGGCTAGATCATCGCAGCTACATATGAGCAACTTTCAAAGTGGGTGGCTTTCTAGTCGCACATTGGCGAACACAACACCTTCGCAGAATACTGTCAACCCAACCAAGAGGGAACGGCGTTAAGACACAGCAAACAACTGGTGGTGCAAAAGGCTTCAGCTTCAGGCTTGGGCGGCTGTAAGCAAGTCTATCTCACTGGCAGAAATATCGTAGCAGCTTTACTTGAAACATCTGCATGACATGAGCTACAAACCCCAAAACAACAGTCAAGCTGACCTAAACCATCTCGTATCAGAAGGATGAAGCAGATGTGCAGTCCATTTGGGTGATATGTTGAAAACCAACTGGATCAATCCATTCATTTGAATCATCTGATGTTTTAGCGTTTCAACAGGCAATCAGCTGCACGATCTACTCAACGCACATGAGAAGGGGGAGAAGGCAACCTAAGACTTTCAGAAAGACAGGCTTCAGATAGGCGAAACTTCATGACAAATTGCAAGACTTAAAATGAAAGACCTTCAGTAATATCCAGAAACAGCAAAAGACCACGTCTAAGGACAAAGAGGCATAGTGAAAGCAGATCACAAGCTTTCTGGCAGAATGGTCCTTTCATAGCAGCAGCCAGAAATACAAGCATGCCAGAAGTTTTGCCAGCACCCTCGAGGCCCTCTCCATGGTCCTCGGACAAACTGTGATAGAACTCTTCGGAAAACAATAAGGCTACCGCTTGCACAAGACAAACTCGGGGAAGGTGCACCTGCTGATAGCGTAGACGCAGCAAATCACATTAACCATACGATGGTATGGCCCTCATCCAGAAAGCACATGGTGAAAACAGAACCTTTTCCGAACTGTCTACCAAAGTTCTATCCACCGCCTCTGCTATCCGGAATATGAGCACACGCGAGTCAACATAGTTTTCGATATTTTTACAAAGAGATGTCCAATCAAGAGGTCTGACACGGACATTCCATTAAATCAGATAATCCAAAGTCAAACAAAGTCAAGAACTGGTGACGCTTGCTATCCTGTGCCTGCTAGCAAAACGAAATTGATCCACATTCGTGGAAAAAAAAAGCAGTGTGAATGCTCATAATAAAGGACAAAACTTAAGACAAAGTGAGTACATGATGTGGGCAAATAGGTGCTTCAGACTACACGAAAGAACATTGTTGAAGAGGTGTCTGGTCTCGAACATGCAGGAAAGAAGCAGATCGCGTGCAATTGGCTAACTTTTGCAGCATGTGTTAAGCTGCTGCTCACTGCAAATATGTATATGGAGGCAGATGATATGCGATGTGTTGATTGTTGCCCTTGGTTCCATCAGTCCATCGATTCTAACACGTACATTAAGTTTGGCCAAAGATGAGGTGAGGCTTTATTGATAATCGCTAAACTGACTGCCATATATTGGGACTCGGCCATACAGATCTCTTGGTGGGATTGCATTCTTACACTGGCTGCGATATTCTCAAGTCATTTGGTGGTCCCAAAAAAATGGGTAACGTCAATGGTCTGTAATTATAATTATTTTCCAACAAAAAAGTTTCAGGAAGCCTCTTCCAACTGGGCGAGAAAGTGGGTCTTGTCCGGCAGAGCTTTTTCCCATGTGCGACAAGATTTAACAACGCATATTACACTCCATAAGGCTCATTCCATATATAATGTGAATGACCTGTGTTATAACTTTTTGTGGGCCAAGAAGGAGATTTGGGAATCTGGAGAGCTCCCACGAGACGGACGCGTTTGAAGTTGCATGCTGACAGGGCCAACTCACCAGGCTGGAATATGGCAACGATGCCTAGAAAGGAATCTGGATGTCCAAATCCCCAAGAAAGCTATAGGTGGATAGCGAATGAGGAGAATAAGCTTGCTATTAAATGGATGGCCCCAGCCCGCAGAGGTTGTATTGGAACTCCTGTCTGCAAGAAAAACGTGTTTTGTTCGTCTACACCAGATTGCCTTGTCTGCTGAATGGGTTGAAATGCACCAGAAGCTTGAAGGTCCAGAACTTGCTCAAACATGAACATTAAAAACGATGAAGAAATACTGCCGAAAGCTCAGGACGAGGAGGATTTGGGTCAGGAACGACCTAAAGCTGATCACAGATGAATGTGGTCACAATTGCATCCATGGAACGATAATAAATGTATTTCTCCGTAATAAATGTGCTACCAAGCCATTCATGGTTTGGTCATTATTGATGTCAAACACTTCCACTGGAATCCAAATGGACACATCCAGTCTTGTTGCAGAAAGTACATTCCATTGTTATGGGGGTTAATCTGTAAAGGAAAATGTACATTGTTATGGGGGATATTTTGTTCTGGAAAATGTACATTTTAATGGATAACTTGTTTATGGAAAATGTACTATTGTTTATGGGTTGATATCTTGTTATGGAAAATGTACATTGTTATGCGGGATATCTTGTTTATGGAAAATGTACATTGTTTATGGGGATATCTTGTTATGGAAAATGTAACAATTGTTATGGGGATATCTTGTAAAGGAAAATGTAACATGTTATGGGGGATATTTTGTTATGGAAAATGTACATTTTAATGGATAACTTGTTATGGAAAATGTACATTGTTATGGGGATATTCTTTGTTATGGAAAATGTACATTGTTTATGGGGATATCTGTTATGGAAAATGTACATTGTTAATGGGGAATATCTGTTTGGAAAATGTAACATTGTTATGGGGATATCTTGTTAATGGAAAATGTACATTGTTATGGGGATATCTTGTTAAGGAAAATGTACATTGTTAATGGGGATATCTTGTTATGGAAAATGTACATTGTTATGGGATATTCTTGTTATGGAAATGTACATTGTTATGGGGATATCTTGTAAAGGAAAATGGAGCATTGTTATGAATATCTGTAAAGGAAAATGTACATTGTTTATGGGGGATATTTTTTATGGAACATGTACATTTTATCGGATAACTTGTTACGGAAAATGTAACGATTGTTCATGGGGATATCTTGCTATGGAAAATGTACATTGTTATGGGAATCTGTTATGGAAATGTACATTGTTAGGGATATCTTGTTATGGAAAATGTAACATTTTAATGATAACTTGTTATGCGAAAATGTACATTGTTAGGGGATATCTTGCTATGGAAATGTACATTGTTATGGGATATCTTGTATGGAAAATGTACATTGTTATGGGGAATATCTTGGCTATGGAAAAATGTACATCGTTATGGGGTATCTTGTTATGGAAAATGTACATTGTTATGGGGATATCTGCTATGGAAAATGGTACATTGTTATGGGGGATATCTTGCTATGGAAAATGTAGCATTGGTTATGGGGATATCTTGTTTATGGAATACGTACATTGTTATGGGGATATCTTGTTATGGAAATGTACATTGTTATGGGGATATCTTGTAAAGGAAATGTACATTGTTATGGGGATATTTTGTTATGGAAAATGTACATTTAAATGGATAACTTGTTATGGAAAACGTACATTGTTATGGGATATTTGTATGGAAAAATGTACATTGTTAGGGGAAATCTTGGTTTATGGAAAAATGTACATTGTTATGGGGATATCTTGTTATGGAAAATGGTACATTGTTATGGGGATATCTGTTATGGAAAATGTACATTGTTATGGGGAATATCTTGTTAATGGAAAATGTACATTGTTATGGGGAATATCTTGTTATGGAAAATGTACATTGTTATGGGGATAGTCTGTTATGGAATGTACATTGGTTATGGGGAATCTTGTAAAGGAAAATGGACATTGTTATGATATCTTTGTGAAAGAAAATGTACATTGTTATGGGGGATATTTTGGTTATGGAAATGTACATTTTTTAATGGATAACTTGTTACGGAAAATGTAGCATTTGTTATGGGATATCTTGCTTGGAAAATGTCATGTGTTATGGGGATATCTTGTTATGGAAAATGTACATTGTTATGGGGATATCTTGTTATGGAAAATGTACATTTTAATGGCTAACTTGTTATGGGAAAATGTACATTTGTTATGGGGATATCTTGTATGGAAAATGTACATTGCGTTATGGGGATATCTGTTATGGAAAATGTAAAGCATTGTTATGGGGAATATCTTGCTATGGAAAATGTACATCGTTATGGGGATATCTTGTTATGGAAAATGACATTGTTATGGGATATCTTGCTATGGAAAATGTACAATTGTTATGGGGATATCTTGCTATTGGAAAATGTACATTGTTATGGGGATATTTGTTTGGAAAACGTACATTGTTATGGGGATAATCTTGTTATGGTAAATGTACATTGTTATTGGGATATCTGTTATGGAAAATGTTAGCATTGTTTATGGGGATATCTTGTTATGGAAAATGTACATTGTTATGGGGATATCTTGCTATGGAACATGTACATTGTTATGGGGATATCTTGTTATGGAAAACGTACATTGTTATGGGGATATCTTTGGCTATTGGAAAATGTACATTGTTATGGGGATATCTGTTATGGAAAACTACATTGTTATGGGGATAATCTTGTTTTATGGAAAATGTACATTGTTATGGGGATATCCTTTTATGGAAAAATGCAGCATTGTTATGGGGGATAATCTTGTTTATGGAAAAGTACATTGTTATGGGGATATCTTGCTATGGAAAATGTACATTGTTATGGGGATATCTTGTGCTATGGACAAAATGTACATTGTTATGGGGATATCTTGCTATGGCAAATGTTACATTGTTAGGGGATTATTTGTTATGGAAAATGCACATTGTTTATGGGGATATCTTGCTAATGAAAATGTACATTGTTATGGGATAATCTTGCTATGGAAAAGTACATCGTTATGGGGATATCTTGCTATGGAAAATGTTCCATTGTTATGGGGCTATCTTGTTTATGGAATGCACATTGTTATGGGGATATCTGGTTCATGGAAAAATGTACATTGTCATGGGGATATCTTGGTGGAAAATGGACATTGTTAGGGGGAATATCTTGCAAAAGGAAAATGTACATTGTTATGGGGATATATTGTTATGGAAAAATTTAAATTTTAATGGGTTTTCTTGTGATGGAAATGTACAATGTTATTGGGAATATCTTGTTTGTGGAAAATGTACATTATTAGGAAGGATATCTTTGTTAATGAATGTACATGTTATGGGGATATCTTGTAAAGGAAAATGGACATTGTTATGATATCTTTGAAAAGGAAATGTAAATATTGTTATGGGGGAATATTTTGTTATGGAAAAGTACATTTTAATGGATAACTTGGATAGGAAAATGTACATTGTTATGGGGATATCTTGTTCCGGAAAAATGTACATTTAATGATATCTTTTTCTTGGAAATGTACATGTTGTGGGTTATCTTGTCTGAAATGACTGACTAAAAATTAATCCCTTGTTTATTTCCGATAAATGCGAATAAAATGTAAGATTGAATCTTTTCTTTTGTCAGTTTGGAAAATTAATTGTATCGGACACTGGAAGTACAGTTGCACGACTGTGTTTCAATATGTATAAATGCTTTGCAATGACAAAGAAGGTGAAATTTTATTTTTGGGGAGTACCCATAGAATTGTGGGATTCTGACTTATGCTATTCAATAGTATGTCCATTATCCCTTCAGACTCCCCACAAACATGTAACTACTTGAAATGGCATTAGCTTTGTGCCTCTTTGTTACCAATTGGCGAAAATATGTTCCCGTCCCAGAACTTTTACACATAAGTTTTCATAATAAAAGACTATTCCGAATCATCTCCACGTTCGTTCATTTATCATGTCCCATTCCAGAAACGAGAGCGTCGCTTCTGCGAACACTTTCTTTGGCTCGGTTTACAAAGGGAGAAAGGCTCCTGTGACCAACCCATCCATACTAGTGCCCATACTGTGATCCGGCGGACGTCTTCCTGCAGTTGGTTAGCTCTATTAGGAGGTGTGGCAGATTTTGCATCCGGCCACCCGGTAAAAACCCTTATTCCACAAACATTCTCGAAAGCATAAAAAAATCTGAAAACCCACTCCGTGGAGTACCTCCGGCAGCCTTCCGCTCGCAGGGCAGCTCACAGATGATGGGATTGGGGCAAAGCCTTCGGGACCTCAACTATTGAATAGATAGAGAAACCACGAGTGTACATTTCCCGATCAGATTCCGGAAAAAAAAAAGAAAAGTGGGGGTTGGGGTCGGTGGTGCTGACGGTGCGTCCACCAGACGTGTCTCCTTGGTTAACCTAGCCGGTCCCTTCGGGCGACCTGAATTCCATCCCTAGAGAGGATGATCACTCAGTCTCTTATCATCTGACTCAAGCGTTTGGAACATCGTATCAGCACTCTCTGAGGTTCGAGACCGGATTGTGCGAGATCATGGGGTGTTACACTCGACTATTGTCTGGTCCTCTGATGTTTTACCATTCCCAAGGAGTTGCTGTAGCTGTCCAATAGCGACTCAATGATAATTGAGGTACACCGTCATAATGAGCTATTCATGAGACTAAGATTCTCACTCCTTAGTGTCATTCCCTGTCTCTGTTTATGCTCCGACTGACGATGATCTACCGTGAGAGATGCCATTCTACGCCAGCTCATACTGTGTTGATCATCCCCAGACGATACATTTCAGTCTTGGGGATTTCAATGCATCAACTGGAATGAGTAGGGATGGTTATGATCGTGTTTGGTCCCATCCTCAGAATTATGAACCAGAATACACTAAGTTCCTTGACTTACAAGAAGTCATGAACTGAGGTCGCCGCGTTCAATGTTTCAGCACCCACAAGCTCATCGCTGGACTGGTTTCCAACTGCTGGCGCGTGCAAAGAGATGACCATGTGCCGTTGATGACACTAAGATATCCAGACTACAGGTGTCTTACGCGATGTGCTCATTCCTCAATACTGAACCACCGGCTTGTTGTAGCAACTCTGAGTTGCACCTTAAATCCAGAGAAATGGTACATCCCAGTCAAGGCTGGATGTTGGCAGCTCAAGGATGAGAGGTACTTGAGAGTTGCGAACAACTGAGTGGAGATTTTTGGGGGTCGGGTGCTTTGGAGTCCCATGAAAGATTGTGGAGTGCCCTTCAGACCACCATCCTTGGATTTACCGGTGGAGCTTGGAACTCATCGGGAGCCAAAGAATGAAATCTTGTCTCTCAAGACACTGGATACCAATGACCAGAAGTCAACAGGCCAGTTGAATCGTAGACTTGAGCTGTTCAGGGAGCTGAGGCGTAAAACTTACGTGCGCCAAGGCGGGACAAGGAGGCCATGTGGAGAATCTGTGAGTAGAGCACAACTGGGTCAAAGTGATTGTCGTCCTGCTTACAGGGAATTTGCGCATTGTTCATCCACAGCCCATCCTCGTTCTGTACCTGTATGTAGAGCAGAGTGGTGGGGCTCTTACAAGGTGTCCGGAAGGAGGCCCGCTGGCGGTACCTTTGAAGCGGTGACCAGCTAATCACGCAGCTTCAGTTGAACATCAGGTGGTTTACAATCACTGTGCGACCATCATCAACTGATGCCACCTCGTTTGTGGAAACACAGTGCTGCGTAGTAAACCGGTTGAAATGGTGAAAGCTCCTGGGATCTGTGGCATCCATCTGGAACTTCCTCAAGCCTGTGAAATGCTTATCGTGTCATTGCATGCAGTTCTGTGGCTCTAGCCTACGAATGCAGGCATTCATCCCAACGACTGGAAGAAGGGAACTTTAATCCTTTCTGAAAGGAAGTGACCCCAGGACGCAACAACTACCGAAGGATGACGCGCTCTAAGTGCCGGGGAATTGCTCGGTCCTTTCTTAATAGGTTTCGCTCACCAATCTTGCTTAAGAACAAGCACCCAGAGCAGTCAGGCTTTACACACAGAGGTCAACGATTGACCGTACCTTGCCCTTTGGGTCCTCACCAAATGCAGATGAGAGTTATCGCAGGCTGTTGCAGCCTTTGTTGATCTCTGCAAAGCATTCGATTCAGTGAATCTGAGCCTCTCGAGCATTCTTGGTCTTTCGTGGAGTGCCACCAAAAACTGATCAATTCTGATGTGTAACTCCAGACTTTATTACTGAAGTGCTTGAGTTGGGTACCTCTCTGACTATTTGAGTTTGTACTGGAGTTTATCAGGGGTGTTAACTGGCACCCCACAATTTCCACACTGTAAGGACTGCATTCTGGGTGAATCAAGAGATCAAGCTGGCGTTCATCATTTGTAATGTCATGGTCTCTGACCTTGATTTCACAGATGATGCAGTCTCTTGCGGAATTTCTTTGGGGGCCCTTTCGAGGGCTGAATGGGATCGGGCTTGCTGGGATTACGGGTTTTCCGGGTCACAACTAAGATTTCCGCTTTCAATGACATCTGGATGCTGCTGTTGGTCGTGACCTGTTTTGTGGTAGATGTTTGATCACGAGAGATTGAGCATTCCTTGACAGTATATTTACCATGTCTCTGCGGCTGTGAGCAAAGAGGCAATAGACGTCTGGGTCGGGCCTGGGGTCATGGATTCACGGATCATGAGTGGTTGCTGTCTACCTGTGCAAAGAGGAGGAAGTCTTGAGTCTTCAGTCCTTGTGCTTCCAGTCTTGGCTCTTATGATGTGAGACTGGACTCTGACCAGGGATCTGAAGATGGAGACTTAAATTCCTTCGATACAGTCTCTCGGGAGAATCTTGCTATCGCTGGCAGCCTGTGTCCAATGACGTTGCTGAGAGAAGACCCCAATTAAATTTGTCCTGCATAGTCTTGATGTCAGCTGCAGCTTATGGCACATGTGGCTCCTTTTCCTGTGCGATTCTGCTCACCAGATTCTCTCAGTGGAGGGAGCCTCGTGAGAAAGGGGCCAATGGGCCACCACATGCCTCGTGTTGGCACAAGGTTTGATACACACCAAGAGATGGGATGGGCCAGACAGACGCCCTGGATGTTCCCGGAAAGTGGACGCAGTACCGCGCTCCGGCGCATCTCATACCTGACTAACCTAATCTACACCAAATACCCCATAATAAAAAGGGAAAACACCGTTTTTGGAATTTTTACAAATTAACTGAAAATGGAAAAATGAATGTCTTGCGTTAATCTTATATATTATTTCCGGTTTGTGGTTCCGTGTCGCGTAGCTATCTTACGACTTTGTTCTGCGCGACGAGTAACTGATATTCGGCTTAACATTATCTCAAAACCATATGAAGGCATGGTACAAAAAAAAGAAATAAAATGGTTCTGAAACATGAAATCGGTATTCCACTTTCTGCATCTTAAAGTAAATTACTACTGGATAACTCTGCATCATTCCTTTCTCAAACACACCCACCATACCCAACATTCTGCGCAGAGCACGGTTTATGCTAGTAAGTATAAACCTCTTGCAATGACACTCCAAATTGAGCTCAGGTGCAATCCAGTTCCTTTGTTCAATGCCTTGAGATGTCTCGACAACTTCGCTTGGTTGTCCACCCGTGCCAATTCAATTGATTGAACATGAATTAGAAGAAAACACACCTTTCGATATTCAGCCCACATTGACAGGCATATAGGAGCAAAAACTTACCATGAAGTCCAAGGAACGTCTGTAGAACTCCACAAGATAATTTGTGAGGAAGCATAATCTGGGGAAGGGATTAAAAACAAGTTTCTAGTGTTGAGATCCCAATGCCAGTGACCCATCAATAGAAAATGGAAGAAAATGGATGACCAGACTCTTCCTAGAGCTGGTTGTCCGACCAAAATGAGCAACCGGTGCAAGAAGACCTTGGTCAGGGAGACTCAGAACCAATGACCACTCTGACAGAACACACGAGTTTCCTTGGCTGAGATGGGAAACCTGCCGAAAGGACAACAATCCTGCGCACTTCACACAAATCTAATCTTCGACCGATGGAAGCCACACCTCAGAAAAAGGCACATGAAGCACACCTGAGTTTTAAAAAGGCACGCAAGACTCTGAGAGCATGAGGCAAAAGATTTTGTGGTCTGATGAGACGAAAGTGAACTCTTGTGGTGAATGCAAGCGCTATGTCTGGTGGAACCCACACAGCTCATCACCCATACTAACACCATCACTACCGGAAACATCTGGGTAGGCAGCATCATGCTATGGGGATGCTTTTCAGCGGCAGGACTGGAAGACTGTAAGGATAGAGGGAACAATGAATGGAGCCAAATACAGGAAAATCCCTTGAGGTGACTGCTTCAGAGTGCAAAAGTCGCTTAGACTGCCAGCGAAACTATTGTTCCAACAGGAAACAATGACCCCAAACATACAGCCAAACAACACTGGAATGGCTTCAGCACAAGAACAGTGAAAGTCCTTGAGGACCCAGCAAAACTCAACGGTTGAATCCCATTGAAATATGTGAAAACTTAAATTGCTTTCACCGACACTCCCCATCCAATTTGACGGAGCTTAAGCAAATCTGCAGGAAGAATGAGAAAATCCCCAAATCCAGATGTGCAAAGCTGATAGACATTCTCCAAGAAGACTTGAAGCTGTATCGCTGCCAAGCCACTTCTACAAAGTATTGACTCAGGGGGAAGAATACTTATTTACGCAACACATTTCAGCTTTTCATTTTAAATAATTTGCAAAAAAATTCTAAAAAACATGTTTCCACCTTGTCATTAGGTTATTTTGTGTGCTATTGGTGATAAAAAATTTAAATTCAATCCACACTTTAAATTCAGGCTGTAACGCAATGAATGCTGACACAAGCGAGGGAGTGAATACTTTCTGAAGGCACTGTATTTACAACAAGCAAGTCCAATCCGTTACTTTGTTGACGGAATAATTAAGTGTGGGGAGTCAGGGGAGGGGAAGCATGGAGGAGGGAGGGGAGGAGAGAGAGAGGAGAGGAGGGGAGGGAGGGAGAGAGAGAGGAGGGAGGGAGAGAGGAGGTGGGGGGAGGGGGAGAGAGAGAGCAGAGGGAGTGGTGAGAGAGAGAGAGGAGGGAAGGGTGAGAGAAGAGAGGGAGGGGTAGAGAGAGGAGGGAGGGGGTAGAGAGAGCACCAGAGGGGTAGAAAAGAAGAGGGAGTGGGGGAAGAAGAGGGAGGGAGGGAGAAGAAGAAGGGAGGGGTAGAGAGGGAGAGTCACACGGACATGGACGGACAACACGGACGACACACAGCACATTTCCAGGTATTCTCGGGTCGGACATCCGGGAACTT
Source organism: Eptatretus atami (assembly GCA_035128595.1). Classification (NCBI taxonomy): domain Eukaryota; kingdom Metazoa; phylum Chordata; class Myxini; order Myxiniformes; family Myxinidae; genus Eptatretus; species Eptatretus atami. The sequence goes on along the minus strand of CM068958.1, from coordinate 132,360,215 downwards.
CGCTGACCCATAATGCAATGTCCGCAATATGCAACGCTGGCGAAGGGGAAACAAAGTACCTCGTTCGCGTCGATCGCCCCCTGCTATGGCGTTGCAGCGGTGTAATGTAGCGCTAGCGCTATCGCACGGCACTCGACCTCGTACCTGTTACAAGTTTGTTTCTTTCGTAGCCTTTATTACACATTATCATTTGCAACAATGCCGAAAAGTTGCTGTATTTTCAGTTGTAGTACATAACAAGGCAAAAAATTCAGAACTCTCCCTTTTATCTCATCCCAAGTCGGCTACTGAACCAGAGAGGAGACTTCTGTGGCTTAGAGCCATCAATCGTGGCATCAATTTCTATCAAATGTTAGAGTTTGATGGTTGATCAAACAAATGTTAGAGGCTCTAACATGGTTACCTCCACCATTTTGGTGTACACAGTCTGCACCCAACCAAGAACAAAAATTTGTGGGCTTCCAGTGATCGGTAGTTTTCATTGCTCCTGTGTAAACACTCCTGAGATTAAAAAGAAAAATATATTCTTGGTTAGTTATTAAAATAGTACCAGGGCAATTAAGCAATGTACATCATGCAAAAACATTAATGCCTTGGCCCTTGATTGCCATTAATAGAATTAGACTTGCAAACTAAATGCAATGACAATGTGTCGGCCTTTCCTTTAAGTTCACTGCAGTCTTGTCCTCAGCCCAGGCGCTTCAACTCAGCAGCCACAAAAATAGCCACGCACTGCTACATCATTACAAACCGTAGAGACACACAGGCACACATGCTCACTCACATACGGCACGCTCATACACATAGTCATACACTAGTCATACCAACTATCTACACATAGTCATACAATAGTATACACATAGTCATACACATAGTCATCACATAGCATACACAATAGTCATACACATAGTTCATACACATAGTCAGTACACATAGTCATACACATAGTCATACACATAGTCATACACATATGTCATACACGTAGTCATACACGTTCATCCACGTGTCATACACGTATCATACACGTAGTCATACACTGTCATACACGTAGTCATACACGTAGTCAACACGTAGTATACACGTAGTCATACAGTAGTCATACACTAGTCATACACGTAGTCATACACGTAGTCATAACACTAGTCATTACACGTAGTCATACACTAGTCATACACGTAGTCATACATAGTCATACACGTAGTCATACACTAGTCATACACGAGTCATACACGTAGTCATACACGTAGTTATACACGTAGTCATACACGTAGTCATACACGTAGTCATACACATAGTCATACCTAGTCATACACTAGTCATACACATAGTCATCACACATAGTATAACACATAGTCCATAAACACGTAGTCATATCACGTAGTCATACACGTAGTCATACAGCGTAGTCATACACGAGTCATACACTAGTCATACACATAGTCATACACATAGTCATACACATAGTCATATCACTATAGTCATATCACCTAGTCATACACGTAGTCATACACGTAGTCCATACACAAAAATATTACAATCAGGGATAAGACAGAATTTATACAACATGAACGTGAGCAATATTTTAATCATTCATTGACATTCCTGCTGGGTCAGTGAGTGACCCACAACTGCACAGATGAGTCCAGTGAGTGCCCACAACTAACGGTGAGTCCACGTCACACAGTACAGACAAGGTAAGGTTCAATTAAAACTATTACTAACTAGCCACGCCAGCTCGGAAGTTCATAAAATAATTGAAATATAATATTAAACTCAGTACAGTAATATTTGATAATACACAGTTCAAAACGGTTTAAAATTGAATTACATACCTGGTGTCTTGACTAGATACGTGTATACGTCCGGTATTGCACGTTCGCGCATTCCTTCGGGTTGTCGTCCACGAATCACCGGGTACTGTAGGGGGCAAGAATCAAGGCCAATTAACTGTATTTGGTCTCGCTATCTGGCCGATGCATCACCTCACAAATTGTTCTATACATTGATATGACATTGCAAACACTTGGGTGAACACGATGTATCAACAATTATTGAAATACATCGACAGAGAAAAAAAAACAAATCACTGGCTTGCCGTGCGGTTCTATTGGTAAAACCATGCGATGTACGTGCGTCTGCGACGCGGTGCTGCGTTTGTTTTT
>CM068958.1:132335676-132355731 GCA_035128595.1 Eptatretus atami | reverse complement strand
CTTGGACACATTTGTCCTTGTTATTGATGCTAGACACAGGACCTGGCCATCAATCATTCCAGAGAAATGTAGAGAGGAATAAGAAAGTCGATAGAGTGCACAGCGGAGCATGGGTACGGCTCCTCCTCAACTTACACAGATGTGTGTAAGCACGTACCATGTGCAGACATGTACAGCATGCAAGCTTGTACTGGGTGCAGACTAGTGCAGTGTGCAGTGCACAAGCTCGTACCATGTGCAGACTTGTGCAGTGTGCAAGCTTCCCCTTCGTGACTCTCACGGTCCGAACAAACAGACGGGAGCACAGGCTTGGCCAGAGGTCTCACGGTAAAGAGAGCTTGAAGGACGAGAAGTAGACAAATCAAAAGTCCCGGCACATAAGACGAGTTGAGAGCGGAGTCGAGACCACTCCTGGCAGAGAACATGAGTCAAGACGTCCTGGCAAACAAGACATGCCGAGAGCACTCCTGGAAGGCAACGTGTGATGGATCGGAGCACTATGAGACAAAACCTCCTGGCAGATGGTGCGAGTGGAGTATCAAATGCTCAGCAGATCAAGACACATGGTGAACAAGAGCACTTGCTGTCCATGTGTAAAGGCTGCTTGAATGTCTCTTGTTCAGAGTCTCCTCACAGACATCCACTCTACTGCGGAGGTTGAAACCATTTGCTCCCATAACCACCTTGATTCACTCGTTTGCACATCTGCTTTGCTATGGAGGTCAAACTGATCTACTCTTTAGTCTTTACAACCACCAAGAGGAGGTGTGGTTGTACTTGGTATTGTCCCGCAGCTCTAATGTGTTGCAGCAACTCAAATGTGTTGTTTTGCAAGAAAGAAAAAGAACAAAGGGACCACTGCAGGGCTAATGATTGCTTCCATTGTGTCCAAATGGGGGTTTGCAGGAATTGAAAAGAATGAATCCATTAATTTTCCATGTCCAATAAAGAATCTTTTCTGTAAGTCAACAGGTAATTCTGGTCCATTGTTTTAAAGTAATGGGGGTAATTCGTTACATGTGTGGTAGGGGGATAGTTTAATGCATGGTATTGGCTTAATGGTGAGGGTGATCCGCGTGGGATCCTAGGATCCTGAGTTCAAGTCCCACTCACTGTTTAATTAATACCAGGTGGGATTAACTCGACCTGTCATCCTTGTGAGGTTGGCAAACATGAGTACCAGCTTGCTGGTATCCTGTGTCGGAGTGGCGACCCGTCCAGTATTGTCCCAATAGCCAAGGAGACTGCTTAGCAGCACCAACGCTCTGCACAGAGTATGGTCCCAATGGATGAATGGTTTACGAGTGTGATGGCAAATGAGGAAGGGGGGGAGGTATGAAGGGCAAGAAACAGGATTGTGAGTTATAGGTTTGAACGGCAAACATGGCGGGGACTGGCGATGAATGAGCAGCTGAGCCAAATAAGGATCAAAAGATGGATTGATAGACGGAGAGATTAAAGAGAACTTGAAATTCCAACACACGACGTATCTCCCTCCCAAAATATCCTCAAGACAAAGGTAGGAAACGTATCTCACATAAACTAAAGAAATATATGTCTGTGAAAATCCTGTGTGTGTGTGTGTGTGTGTGTGTGTGTGTGTGTGTGTGTGTGTGTGTACAGTATAATATATATATATAATGACTTTTTGGACGTTTCTGGATGAGCTTTCCCTGTAACCTTGAATGAGGTTCTGATTAGCATTTCTCGATTAGCCATGGCTTTGCCGAGAGATCTCACTGTAAAGCTGGTTTATGGAAGGAGAAAAAAAAGTGACGCCACCTCCCTGAGAAGAGGAAAAAGAGCTCCACAGGAAAGAGGTTGTCCATCTCTAAATATAAAACCGAAATTTTTTTATCCCCCGCCAACCAACGAAGTTGGCGGGGGATATAAAATGGGTTCCGTCCGTCCGTCCGTCCGTCACATTTCGTTTCCGGAGCTTAACTACAAATCCCCTCAACATATATTACGAAATTTGGTACACAAATCAAGCAAGTGGTGAACTGGTGCCTTTTGATATTTTCTAATTGATAGGTCACATGGTTTGGCAGCCATGTTGGATTCAAGAAAATATTAAATAATGTTTTCTCTGGAATAACATAACCTAACGAAGCGAAAATTTGCAACTATCATCTTCTATCATGCCTGCATACATAGTAAAAATTATGACGTCACAAGTCACAAGGTTGGCGGTCATCTTGGATAGAAAAACACACCTCATCCGATTAACACGAAACTTCACACACGTATTCCACTGGAGATTGGAGGCAGAATGTAAATTTATGATGTCATAGGTCACATGGTTCGTCAGCCATCTTGGATTGAAAATTAATAATTTTTTAAAAATCTTCTTCTCCAGAACGGCTGGACAGATTGAGGCAAAATTTCACATACACTTCCCCAAGACATCCTTTCAGAAGTTTGTTAATTTCTAATTGATAGGTCACATGTTTGTCGGCCATATTGAATTTACCCTAAAACCTTCAAACATCTTCTCCAGAACGGCTGGTCAGATCAAGGGAAACTTCACATACATATTGCACACGCTTAGGAATGTAAGTTTGTTAAGCCTCATTTACTATGGCGGGGGATATCTAAGACTTTTCATTGTTTTGTGACGACGCCTTGTCGCTCCCAAAGTGAATTCATGATGAAACTTTCTATGATCAGATTTATGACGACAATGCACCGAAATAGGCAATTTAAACAGTCATGAGGAGGTCATTTGGCTCATTATTGCCATGTTGCACTCCAAAGTTAATTTATTTACTAACAGGAGGTACTTTCTTCACTACAGCTTCACTCCTTTTACACCCTGTATGGCCTGTTGACCCCATTAGACCCATTACACCCTTTAATACCCATTTAGACCCTTTTGAGGCGGATAGACTGGCTTCAACCCTTTCGACACTTTTCAGACCTCGAGACCTTTTAAGACCCTTTGGACAATTTCAGACCATTTTGACACTTCAGACCGCTTTTGCTCTTTCGCCTTTAGACCCCATTTAGGCATTTAGATCCATTTGAGACCCTTAGACCCTATAAACACTTTTAACCCCCTTATGACCATTAAAACATTTTAGACCCCATTTTGACCTTTTAAGACCATTAAGCCACTTTAGAACCCTCTGCATCGTTTAGAGAATCGAAAAAAAAATTCCCCCGAAAATCATTTTTGATGACGTTTTTCGTGCACCATTCGCATTGCATCGCAAGTTGCGATGACGAATCGAAACTGATATTCCAAAGTGAAACTTATGTAGACTAGAAGGGCACTCAGTAGAGTGCATACCTCTGCCATGCAATGCCTGATCCACGAAAACATATCGGGCCTGTTACATTTTTGAAATATCATGTTATGATATTTCAAAAAAATATATATATTTTTTGTACTATATCGTTTTTGTCCCGATCTCTCAATGGTGAAGAATCACTTTAAAAATTCTGGAATTCAGATCTCCACCAAAATTGAATGAATTCTTCCTTGTCACCCACCCAACATGTCCACCAAGTCTCATTCGAATCCGTCCACAACTTTTTGAGATATCATGCTAGATATTAGTTCAGTCCCGTCTCTCAATGGTGAAGAATCACTTAAAAAATTATCAGATCCTGATCCGGATTTGTATCTTCACCAAAATTGAATCAATTCTTCCTTATCACACACCCAACATGCCAACCAAGTTTCGTTCAAATCCGCCCACAACATTTTGAGACATCATGCTATATATCATTTTTGGCCCTATCTCTCAATGGTGAAAAATCACTAAAAATTATTGTAGTCAGATCCAGATCCGGATCTTCACCAAGATCTAATCAGTTTGTCCTTGTCACACACCCAACCTGCCTACAAAATTTCATCCAGATCCATCCACAACGTTTTGAGATATCCTGTACACAAACAAATAAATGAAATTGCTCGTTGAGCAAGGAATTGCCGGAATAACTTTGTCATATCTCCATGATCTTGAAAAAAACAAAACCTGGAAATAAATTTGGTTCTTATAAGTCGATAGTGCTCTGTTTAATGAGTTATAGCACTTAGTTTGGTCATGATCATAACTTGGAAGTCAATCGGACTTGAAATGGCGTTTTTATCGCAATTTGAAATTTTGACCCGACTCCCTGACATTCGACCCCCGACCGCTAAGAAGGGTGTTGGTGTGACACCCAATGAGACATATGGTTGGATGAGAATTGGAAGATGCACATTTTGGATTTGGTGTAGGTCGATACGGCCATTATGCGGACGTTATTGCGAAAATAAGAATTTCGGTTTTTCGGTGACCTTGACCTTGACCTTTGACCTAGATTCACCAAAAAAGACAAGTGTCTAAGTTGGACCATGGCCGACGTCTGTACCCAGTTGTGATGATCGCTGAAACGGCTGACAGTTAGTGCTTCGCCTTGGGGCTTGGCCTACAGAGGTAAATCAAAACACACAAACAAACAGAACAGGGACAGACAGGACACAACAGAATGACACCACACAACCGAACCAATCCGATAATTGCCGAAATCCGAAGGATTCCGGCAATTAACAAACAGAAAGGGGTGAAAACATGACCTCCTTCACATTCGGTGACGGAGGAAAAAGTGAAACTGAAACGACTGATGCATGGATTATATTATCGAATGGGAAACAAGAATGAAATGCAGTGAGTAATACTGAATTTAAATTGCCAAAAGCAAAGCTATGGGGAGTATATAGAGAGAGAGGAGGCAAGTTGGGGACTGAAGAAGCGATGTGGAGAGGGATAGGTGCCCGTAGGTGGTCGGTTGGCATGGAAAGAACTTTGGTGATCTTCCATTAGGCGGAAGGCCCAAAACGTGCCGAAATTAGTCACCCAGCCAAGCTTTCATAATATCACCCACACTCCCAAGTAGTACTTCGGAGGTACAACAAGCACGGATTGGAAACCTTCGCTGGTGGAATGGAATGAGGTTGCCAAGGTTTCCAGCTCCACCTACTGTGATATCTGCACACTGAATATTTACACTGAATATTTACACTGAATTCCCGCTTCTACCAATACACACTCATTTGAGGTGAGACGTCGAGAGAGGATGGGAAGCAGCTCGAAGCGAAGAAGTGAATGCACGGGTGAGGTGAAAAGGGCAAAAGAAGAGAGACACGATCGGAGACGAAGGCTCGAAGCGGGACAGAAGCGAGAGAGGCAGAATCGGCAGTCAAAAGATCAGGGCATTACGGCTGGCTTTCTTTCGACGCACGAGAAGACGGCACAATTGTCGTATTTGTGCTGAAATAAATTTGCTCGCCTGGTGGAGCAAGATGCCAGCCATCGACTCTTGGCTGATCGTGAGAGACTGACCTCGAAGCCTCGTGTATATCACCGAAGAGAGCGGCTGCGTCGGCCAGCACGATCGATAAGGAAGCCACGTGGTGGTTCCTGAGCCCTGACATCGAGGGCCGTCTCCGAATTACTTCCTGTACTTCTTCGCGCCCAGAGAGCGACTGGGCGCCATTTTGAGTGCATTTTTCCCACGCAGTGACGAAGCAGTTTTAGTGACCTTCAAGCTTGAGAAGCCCATCCCTGGGCACACAGCTGAGTGCCGGGATAAAGGAGGGATTTCTATTTTATTATTCTGTTCTCTTGTCTGTATTTAAGTCTGCGTAGAGGTGCCTCAATTAGATTTAGGCTGTAGATTACCTCACGTTTTTCTTTCATCATCATAATTTGAATTATTGTCATTGAACATATTTGATTACTGTAATTAAATTATCCATTTAATTTAATTTCATTTGCTTGTGTCCGCTGTATCTGTTGTGGGCGAGGACAACCCGTGTGCCTCCATCCATTACCGCCATTTCTTTTCCGCGCATGTATTAATCTCCGGGAGTCTCAGCTGTAAGCCTCCAAAGGAGAGCTGTTTGGCCATCCGCCCATGTATGGGCTAACCCCCCCCCCCCCCCTGGACATGACTACACACACACACATATATATATAATTTATATTTATTATATGTATATGTAATATATATAATATATATACAGGGGCTGCAAAAGTAGGTATACAGTAAGGATTATTACCAGTATTACCAGTATTATATTATAACAGTTTGAACATTTGAGGGATTAATATGTTTATTATTGATATGTTTATTATTTGGTATGTTATTATTGATATGCTTGTATAATCAATAAAATACGTTTTGTGCGCACGTTTTGTTTTTCATTACTGTATACTACTTTTGCAGCCCCTGTAATTATATTTCTAATCCTCTCATATGTTGGATGTTTCTCATAATTGATGCTAAAGTGTCAATATTTGTGTTTTATTCACAGCTGAAAAATAAACAAATTGATATTTTAAACAATACCACAGTCATAAGTATTGATCACATCTATCCTGAGTTGAATTTGACATTCAACCGTTCTACACAACTGAATTTCCTGCCTTTGCCCTTTTCACAGTAAGGAACCGCATAGTGCGTCTTCCATAAAAGATGAACTGTAATAATGAATAAAACATTTATTCTTAAATCCCAAACCCAGAAACACCCCCTACGTCCTCCCCTGCAACAGCGTAAGCATTAGCTTTATAAGACCGAGTCGAGCAACAGATTTGGAACACTTTATGATACATTGGTAAGGTCACCCAAAAGGCTTTTTATATTCTTTGCTGTTGTAATTTGGTTGCAGTTCTTGTTATGCTTTATATTAAGTTGGTATTTTGGATGGTATTTTTCTTTACATGGTATTTTCGTGTATTGCATTGTTGTACTTAAAAAGGTGTTCTTTATTTTGTGAGCTTGCAGAGGTTAAAAAATAAGTGGTAAAAATGGTTTAACCTCTTGAAATTCCCACGTTGGATGTTCAAAAAGATATACCAATTGGAATGCCACTCGGGAGAGTGCATACCTTCGCCAGGCTGAACAGTTTACGTTTTGTATCCCACCGGTAGGCTGGATTCGGACCTGAACCAAAATCTAATCGGCTTGTTCTTGTCACCTAACCAACTCATCCACCAAGGTTTGTCATAATCCATCCATAATTTTTTCAAGATATCATGCTTTATGTCATTTTTGGCTCCATCACTCAATGGTGAAGAATCACTTAAAAAATTTATTTGATCGAGATCCGGATTCACATCTTCACCAAAATCTAATCAATTCTTCCTTGTTACGTACCCAACCTACCAACAAAGTTTCGTCCGAATCCGTCCACAACTTTTTGAGATATTTTGTTTGAAACAAGCAGACAGACAGACAGGGTGAAAACACAACCTCCATCCACCTTCGGTCATGGAGGTAACGAGGTTATTAATTATATATATATATGTATATATATATGTATATATAATTATATATATATATATATATATATACCTTTGTATTCAAAATAAAAATGAGAATGTCTGTGAATGTGTCGTTTGAGGACCATTTTGAATGCTGCACGTATACTGTATCTGTAATTCCAAATAATTTCCTTTCCTTTTCTTCAGCAACAATAAGATAAATGTCCAAAAAAGTTAATTTTATGGATGTTGGGATGGTAACATCATGGTTATTTTTCCTTTGACCGTTACATTTTCATTTTATTTATATATTTGAAAGCAAACATTATATGTTGGGGAAATCGGGGTGCATTGGGACGCCCCCTCTAGCTCAAGCAGCTATATTATTGGCCAATGACGTGAACTGCTGACACATTGCTACTCAATATATCATGGCCAAGACTGTAGCTGCTAGCGGTGGTGTCCCAATGCACCCCAGTTTCCCTTACATGTGTGTTTACATGCCACTCATCATTATCAGAGTTTTGTCTTGATTTACCTGTCCATCAGGTTTATTCTTAAATTCTTCCATTCTTAATAATTTAAAAAGAGCTCTTCCATGATGTACCTTGTTTGTAGTGGTGACCGGTGTATTTGCAAATTCACGATGATTGCTCTGCTGTCGAACGTCTTGCTGAGTTATTTTGGAAATGAGTAATAATACTGCATATTACACGTACCTTGCTCTTTTATCTCCTTCCATTCCCACAGCTGGACCATGCTTTGCTCACGAGATAGCGATGGAGCGATGAAAGAAAGGGGAAGTGAAGGGGGGTCAGTGAAGGGGAGTCGTGATGCTGAGAGGCAGAAAGAGAGCAATGGAAGGGGAGAGATGCAGAGAAAGGCGGGGAGTGTGAAAGGCCAAGAGAGAGGAAAAGATGAGAGCAGGACGGGATCGGAGCGTTCCGTGGTAAAGCTGTGTGTTGGAGGGACCTACTATGCAGCCACATGGGAGACCCTGGCACAGTTCCCTGACTCTGTGCCTGCACGGCTGGCCCGCGGGGAGGAAGTACCAGGAGCTGGCTTGCCAGGTAAAGCCTGCTGGTTTTCATTCTCAGGAGCACCAAGTTATCATATTTGATAAGAGATATCATGTGGACACGATTAGGTGATCAAGAAGACTGCTGTTCATGATACATTAGGGCCACATAATTGCTAAACGTACATTATACGACTTGGTTAGAGCATCATCTCTGAGTCTGGGAGGTCGGCAGTTCAAATACCAGCCGAGTCATACCAGGGACTTAAAAAAAACATGGTACGTGCCACTTCCTTGCCTGACGTTCAGCATTTAAAAGGATAAGAGAACGGACAATGTGCATAGGTTGGTCTTCCATGGGGGAGGAGGAAATTCTTCATCAGGAAATGCCTCGCTGAGTCCAGTGACAAATATGGCGTCATTGTTGTGGTGTCGCCGTGTGTCATGATCGCGTGTCGTAACATTCTCCAGGTATTCGGTGAACAAACTGGGGTCTCTTAGACCAAAAACGTTGAAACTTCGATTCATCAGACCACAGTATTTTGGCTTTTATGGTAAAGTTGCACAATTTTTGAGTTGTATTTCTCCACTACTTTAGCCAATTCAGTCGACCAGAGTTGGTGTCAAAGCCACCCAATGCTCGCCTGTTTATACATTTATCGTTTTTAAAAGACTAGTCTAATAATTAATATTTTTTATAAAGCATTGCAGTGAAGTCTGATCCAAATAATTTTTAAGCAATATATGTATTTGTATATTGTAATCAGTAACAAGAGCGCAAGTGAGCACAATATACGCCCGAACAAGAAGGTATATACAGAATTGGGCAACTACATGGAAAACAGCATCCTGGTTGCCATGGCAACCACTTTAGATGACGAACGTATGTCGCGACACACCGTCTCCACAGTCTGTACCTATGTACCAAATATGAAACGTGAAAGTTGAAAACTTTGGGAGTTAGAGTGCGGACAGGAACGGACAGACAGACAGACAGACAGAGAGACAGACGGACGGACGGACGACGGATATCACATTATACGCCCCGATATATATATATCGGGCGTATAAAAAATAGTGTGGTAGATAAAAACATTAAAAAGGAAAAAATAACTTGCACCAAAAACTTTAACATTTTCACGCTGACGCTCATGCTGGGGGTATCGCTATAGCTCTCTGTTCTTCGAACAGGCGAGCTAAAAATGGGTCTTTGATCATGTAGGATATGATTCCTCCAGGAAAATGCAAACTGTGCACATTCGTCCGTTTTGACTTGATCCACCATGGTTTCAATGCAAATCAAGCTCACCCAAATATCTCTTAGGATTGGTTGGTAGCTGGTTAAAAAAAACACATATTGGTAACTGATTGAGTTCTATCCAATGTTAAAATGCATTTTGCTCTGCAGCGGTTTACTTTAGGTATGCTTTTAAAGAGTAAATATTCGCACTGCCTGGCAGCTCATATAAAGAACATGAATATCTGGAAACAAAGATGGCGGAAAAAAACATGATTTCTCCAAAAATTCCCAAAATGAACTGCGTGGCGGCAATGAGGGTGAGATCCACTGAACCATCTTTTGAAGGCAGTTTCACAAAGAAAAGAAAAGGGGAACAAAAGAGTTTATGTAGGTGCGAAGCCTGGATTTTGGGGTGTAACCAGGAGAGGGTTTATGAAAGCATGTGTGCATCATGGAGGAGATTGGGGAGGGTCGGAGGTCTTTGAGCAGACAGAACGACAGTGGAGCATTGGAGGTAAAACAAGAGAGAGGCCATCGACATGTCTGCAATGCGACGGCAACAGGCCTTGTGCTTCAGCATCATTACAGGAGATGCAAATAATGTTGAGAGTTTTAGGTTCCACAGAATCCAGAACATAGATGTGATGCTGTGGCATTGATCAATGGGGGTGGGGGGGTGGAGACAAGAGCTGTACACCATTGAGCTATGGATAAAGGCCATGTTGGCTGTGTGTAGTTCCGATTTATTTAGGAATCACTTGACTTGACAGATGATGCCCAGTCTGGGACTGGCTTTGAAGGCTAGCTTTGCTGTATGATCGGCACAAAAGACATGGTTGATGGTCAGGCCTTGAAGTTGAGGACACTGAATACTTCCAGTGGTTGATTATGGAAATAGATAAATGGGTTTGTGCAACGATATATCTGGAGTGACAGGATGAGACGATGAGATCCTCAGATCCCTGTATAATACTCACTGCCGAACTAGCCATGCCATTCAATTCTGGCAACTCTTTAGTGATGGTCCTCGAGACACTCGGTGTGCCAAAGTTTACATCATGTTCCTTCAATGGACTTAAAAAGTCTGTTTAGCCCAGAAACGACACAAAACACAGAAGGAAGGGTGTTGGTGACGGAGAAGCGGAGGAGGCTGTTGATGATTTGTGATAAGTTGATGTCCATGTGTTATTTCAAATTGTACGAGATGAGAGACACCCGCTCCCTCTGGGAGCGGCAAGAGAGGGGAGGAGGGAGGGGAAGTAACTTTAAGCTGGAGGTAGCCATCTCAACTTCGTAGAACCTTCCAGTGCAGACCCTGAATCCAACCACCAAGTTTCAACGCATTTCTTCCCACAAACAGATCATTATGTTTGAACGCATTCCTCCACATCTATGATGACTATAGTTTTCATTAGACTATAACACAGAGAATTTTATAATGATTTGTAAAACTTCTGGGAGTTTGATTTATTTGTAGCGATAACATCCAGGTTTCAAGTTATTCTGTTCAGCGATGCAGGAGTGCATCAGCACTTATCATAATTCATCCACTTCTTGTGATAATTCCCCACTTTAATATAAAAATAATAACCAATGTTTGAGATAGCCATCCCAAATTAGTAGAACATTCCCATGCACACCCAATGCCATTGTATGTTAGTCTGGGTGTTTACCGCTTGGTGTCGCTGTAGACGTGGTTTCTCTTCTTCGTCGTGTTCCCAGTCAACTTGGCCATGTATGTGACCGCTTCTTGAATAAATTTGGTTTGTGTTACCTGGGACCTCGTTGGTGTTCTCGGCTGATCCTCATTTCCATTGGCGTGGTGATAGCATTGTCTGAACCTGCGACTTTCAATCGGTGAGGTGGATGATTTCTGCTTTCTCTCTGAACTGTCAGAGAACTCAACACTCCAAAGATGGCTGCACATCGGGCTCCCAAGCAACGGAACCTCACGAAGCATGAAATAATCATATGTTTCATGAACTGGTTACAAAATCTTCAGTATCCTCTTTCCCTCGATCCAAACTTTTCGTATTTCCTCATCGAGTGTCTCACATGGGACGTTCCTGTTGCTATGAGATGCATCGCACAGCTGAAGGTTGCCCACTTGGACCTCATGCTTGTTCAAATAGCCAAATATTGTCCCATAATCTCCAGAAAACTCCATTGTGAAGGCCTCTATTCTCTGGCCTCTAATTGGAAATCCATTCAGCTCCATTTCGGATTTCAGACAGCCGTGGCTCATTTCATCGATATGACTTGATCAAGCCACCTTCTGATGACCACCCAGAAGATGGTTTCCAAAGGCTTATGGCCTTTAAAGAAGATACCCTGCTTTGGGAGAATGGGTCCATAACCCATCATGGACAACTCCCAACCATGGCTAAAAAGCTGACCCCTATCTGAGAAAACGTGGTGGTGCTGATGTGGAGCTTAGGACTGAGGAAGAAGACACTGGACATTGAGCTTTAATGTAGAGGTTCCAACGGTAACACTTTTTAGTCTACGACAGCAGGAACCCACAACAAGGACACAGGAGTTGCACACAAAAGGAAATATAGTAAAAGTTCTCAAAGAAATACAAAAATATGTAAAGTACATGGAAGTATCACATAAACAACAACCACAGCCATGACAACAACAATTACATGTTATAAAAGATCCTTTTTCACATTATTCGGGCAACTTAGCATAACAATTGTGCATTTTGTGAGGAAAGCACCAAATTTGGCACACTAGTAGCCTAACATATTATGAACAGATTTGGATTTGGGCCATCTCAAATTCAGCCGCTGATGGCTGTGGCAGCCATTTTCCACTGCCATGAAAATTTGAGATGGCCCAATATCCAAATCTGTTCATAATATGATAGACTACTAGTGTGGCCAAATTTTGGTGCTTTCCTCACAAAATGCACAATTGTTATGCTATATTTAGCTAAGTTGCCCCACTACAAGTTTTACTTCATTTTACATCCTCATTGACACTCACAGATAAATATGCAATATGTTTGTGAAGTACAACATGCTGTCTTTTGATTAAACCCCTCAGCAAAGTGACGCGTCGGGAGGCACGCCTAATTTATATAAAGGTAACCCTGATTTGATGTCTAGTAATGTCTTTCGCTTTCATGTCATGTAATTACAAGTCCCTGCATTTTCATCCTGAGATATATTTTGTAAAACTAATTTTTTTTTTAACTGCTTGTTCCACTGTTGTTTCTCACACCAGACATGGGTGATGGTGTCGTGTTCATTGAAGCCGACGGCATGCTTTTCCGCCACGTGCTCTCCTTCTTGCGAGCGGCCACTCCTGCTGCAGCGAATGCGCTCGTGCTCCCCGAGGGGTTCCACGAGGCCGAGGCCCTATCACGGGATGCTGACCAGCTGCGCCTTCCTGCGCTCCGAGCTGCCCTCATTCAGCGCTTTGGAGATAGCCTTGCACGGCCACCCGTCTCATTCCTCGAGTTGTGTGATCGCACCGACTCAGGCCAGGGAGTGAGGGTGTTCTGCACGGTTCCACGCTTCCTCGACAAGCTGAAGGCACGTGTTGTGTCCATCTCGAAGAGCCGCCTGGAGCGCTTTCCACCCGAGTGCATCCTCAGTACCAGCGCACTCCTCTTCCGACATGTGGCGCGTGCTGAGAGCGGCGCCAAACTCCTGCTCAAGGATGACTCGCTCTTCATTTGTCCGTTGGAGAGCCTCAAACACGAGTTCGCCGTGCTGGCATTGCGAGAGGGTTTCCAGCTGCACACTGCACTAGATCGTACAGGGATCCCGCTGGCACAATACGATGCCTTGCACTTCTTTAAATGAAAGCTTTTAGGTAACATGAGGCCATGAGCCTCGATTTGTCCAATCATCTGTCATCCTACTGTATTAAATAAGGCAATTATCTGCATATATATGTACGTACATCTGTAAATCATAGAAAAAAACAGGGATGGCCTGATCTCCACCAAATTTTGCCAATGTGTTGGTAGTACCCAGTGTCAGGTCATGGGAGCAAAAAGAAAATCCTCTCATCGTTGGGAGTGTTGGGGGTGACGACTTACCATTGCTCCCAAAGGGAGCGGGTGTTTCTAGTTCACGAAAAACTGCTTATAGTTCCTAACTTGCTCTTTGTTCTTATTTGTCAGGGTCATTACCATCAGAATCTGCACTCAGCACGGTCATTGCATCCTACCCTATTAAACAAGAGTGAGAATTGCTTAGCAATACATGTCCCCTACCCATGTGATATTGTTACGAATTCGCGCCCACCGGCGTGCGATCGACCGCGTTTTTCTAATATCAGCCGCGTCGCCCACCGGACGGACAATTCAGTCGTGACCTTTCGGACAACGCCGGAACCCTGTCACGGGTGGGTTCTTAATCCCACCGCGGCCTAGCCAATTTTCTACCGCCGCAAAATAGGGTCAATCGCCGAATATCGATATACCTAAGTACTCGCGCGGGTAGCCTACCGGGAGACCGTACCTCGACAGCAGGTCGGCTTGGACATGAACCGCTCAAGCGGTCCGTTCCATTCTTCAGTGATAACCGAGCGGGTATTATCGCCCGACCTCGCCGGATCCGATTTATTTACCGGATGTTTAAAACCCAACTACTATTCCGCAGTGCAAGATGGTATTCCAATAGGGGAAAGAGGACGCAATGAACGGGGTACATTTAACCAAGCACATTTATTTACTACGACACACGTATACAGGGAATACTAAACACGCATGCAGTAAGCAATGCAAACACGTATACAGGCAACGAAAGCACTCAACCAACTATAAGCAATTATCAATGTACAGCACTTACACAGTTCTACTTATAGACGGTGCCACCAACATTCATTCAAAGAAAAGAAAAGACTACCTCAAAGACAAGGGAGTCAGACAGGGTCCGTAGACCTTTATACCGTGGAGCCTTGGTGACCGAACGGGCCCCACGAGACCGTTGCAGGTTACCTGCACCCTCGTGGTGCCTTGATGGGCGAGTCGCGACGTCTGTCCCCACGGCAGCTGGGATAGCGCGGCTGACTCGGGCCTTCCACGGGGCCGGCGAGCTCTCTCTCCGGCGCTCTACACTCGGACGCGCAGGTTTGCGCCACAGAGCTGCAGAGCAGCTCCTCCAGTCCGCGTCCCTGGTGCCACGCCCGGATCCCCACCGACCGCGAGCTCCGACGAACGGGTCGTTCCACGGACCGCTTCTCCACAGACAGGCCACACGAGCCGAAGGTCCGCACCAGGAAGAAGAACCACCAAAAGAAACCACACCCCCGACAGACAGACTTCCACCCGACCAACCAGCGGCGAGAGACACACACAAGTCCAGACCTCCACCGACTGCAATGGACCACGAAGTTCACTCCGGCGCGGCGCTCCGCGCGCCCTTATATTTCCTGGCGCCTCCCCCTCCCCGCGTGCCGTGGGGGAAGAAGAATTCGCTGCCCTGGCCCAAAGGGGTGGGGCGCCGGGCCCATCTTTCACCCAAAATCAGGCCCCACCTTTTTCACCTTTGACCTCTGGCTCGAATCCACTTCCCCCACACCAAAGCGCGGGAAAAGCAGGCGAAATCCGTGCGCCACCGATGTTCCTTCTTGTTTTTTTCCCTCGCGTTATCGAAATCCCTTGTTCCTTTTCCTCCGCAGAGACGGCCTTCATGAGCGGAGAGGGTTGCGATTTGGTTTGTGGAGAAGGGGATCGGTAGTTGGCGTAGCAGGGAAGGTGGTTAGGTGATCGTGGTTGTTGTGATGGTGGCGTTGTGAAGGTGTGTGGTGGTTGAAATGTGGTTGGTCCAAAATAACGATAGTCAAAAGAAAACACTATCTCAAAGATCACGGCCCGGTTAACATGAATAGTTCCCATTAAACAACGGTGGGGAAATCTAACTGAACACAGACTTATCGATCTAACTGAACTAAGGACCTTTATGGTGTTCTGCGAATTCCCACAGCCGTAACAATATATTCTAAGTCCAAAAAGGGCAAAACTGAAAAATTGACGAAACACCCTGAAACTTGAACATGTTCTCTAACGTATCATCATAAAGCTCTGGACTGTTTCAGTTGAATATGCTAAAGGGTATGGGGAAAAAAGTCTGAAAAAACACAGGTGGATGTATGGACAGAGACAGACAGAGCAAACCTATAGTCCCTGCTGGTGAAACCGGTAGGGGACCAATAAGGCAATTCTCTGTATGTGTGTACATCTGATGATTAATTATATAATCGAAAAAGGCTTGGCCGATCTCCATCAAATTTTGCATACATGCTCGCGGTACACAGGGTAAGGTCATGGGCACTAAATAGTCCCCCCCCCCAGGTTCAGGTGGGGGTGATTTGAGGAAACAAATTCTCCATATAAATGTTTATCGTGTAGCACCACCCAATGGTGGTGGGACACGATATTACAAGTCAGCTGTGGAGTTGACTTGCAATTTTGCACTTTATACCTGGCATAGTAAAAGTGCTTTACTGACCCCTGCTAAATGGAGGGGGTTATACGCTCCCGTAGGGAGCGGGTGGCATTTCTAGTTTAGTAAAAGTACGTAACGTGGCCTGCCATTTTAAATGTATACCATGTGTGAAGTATTCTTTGAACATGTCTTTTTGTTAATTACTATTTTGTTTACTGATAATGTAGAGATTCTGACCTATCGTTTCCACTTAATGAAAGGGGCTATCTGTTTGTTCTTCCCCACCCCCCACCCCTGCCCCCAACTCTTCCAAAAGTGGCTTGGTTGTGGAGTGGGTACATCCTTGTTTCCTTGCTCTCAGGCCTCACTATTGTCAGTTTGAGTCCTTTGGCTGCTGCTCAAGGTGGAAGTTTCCTGCACTCTGTGTTGGAGTGGAAATCTTTCCAGGATTTGTTCTTATCCCTGGAAACATTTGCGACTCGTCTTGAATGGCCCAATGCTTTGTCCAGAGTATGGCCTCCTCCATCACCACTACCATCGTTCATCCCAAGCCCTCCTCTCCACCGCCACCTCCATTCCCCTCCACCACTAGGACCCCCATCCCCAATAGTGAGCTAAAACAGCCCTTTCTTGTCCCTATCCTTTCTCCTATATTTTCCCAACCTCCTTTTTATTCTCTCAACATACGTCCTGCCCTACTTTCTTATCCTCCCTTCTCGTCCTTTTCTCAAGTATAATTTTCTCATTCTCACCCACCCCACGCCTACCTAAAGAATATATAATCCTAAACATACATATAGTCAAAACTGTGCTGGTGATTAAACCTGTTTTTAAAATGCAAAAAGTCACAAAGGCGGGATGCAATGAGGTGAAGGGTACAGACTACAGACCTACAGAATTGTACGGAAAAGGCATCAAAATGCAGTTGGTTCTGTTTTTAAGCATATAATACAAATTTCGTTTTGCAATCAAAGAATGCTTTTATCAAAAGTATCTATTCCTTGTACGTTGTAAATGCACAGATCAATATTTACCACTTGCCTTGTTGACTAGTCGTACGACATCGGTACACACCGCGGTCACCCATCTGTGTTGCTAAGGCTGGGGGGGGGATCAAACACAATAAGGGAAAATGATCAACAGCTTCAGTCGAAAAAAAATAATCAAACGCAATAGTCAGAACACTTGAGCTACATTGTTTTCACAGCACAGGGACCCAGAGAGTTCAGCAACATTTTAACTTCAATATTTAGTGAAAATAACAGGATTTAAGGATGCCTAACGATCCAATGAGGATGTTTAATAAAACAGTGCTTTAACTAAATTCCAAGCGTACCAATGTCCTTGTAATTCCTTTGAAGGTACACTGGTTTATACCAAAATCTCTGTCCTGAATGTTATGTATGAACAAGCCTCTCCAAGAGCGTAGATCCACAGACAACACAAGCGTACTCGTATCAAGATAAAAAGCACTCACGGCAATATCTTCCAAACGTGTTTTCCCTTATGTCTGTCTGATGTGGAAATTCATTCCTTTTCCAATTTTGTCAAATTGACTTTATCCCTCAGAACGTCTTGGGTTCATGTGACAAATCGTTAAGGACTTCATTGCATGGCTATGAAGATGTAAGGTGCTGAAACTGCTTGTGTTGAATAAGAAGGTGATATCAACAGGAGATGCAAAATCTGTTCAACTTGCAGGAATAGCCTCCCAAATTCTGCTGTATTTCACACACCACACCTGAATTCTGAAACACATGCGTACTGAATTTGGGTGTTTAAACAAGGTTGTTATCTGTAGGGAGGACATCTTTGGTAGCACTTAAGGTCCTTTCTGAAAAATTGCTGTGATAATCCAGTTATTGTCAGAGTCTACACACTCACTCGAAGTTCTGTGATTTGGTTGTGCTGATGCTACTTTTGTGTATTGATGAGTAACAACGGTTCTCGTGTTAGTCTTTGGTCAATGTAACCTTCAAATTGTCAACTTTTCCATGTTACAGTCCACTGTTATAATGTGCTCACTTTGTCAAAATGTGCTCATTAAAAAAAACAAAAAAACTGTGATTGTTGCAATCAGTTCTACCTGTGCACGTCATCCGCTGTATAAAAATATTCCCACAATACAAGTTGAATAATTCTGTAGAGCACTGTGTACATTTTACAACTGCTCCAACAGAGGTACAGCATTGTGCAACCCCAGATGTTGCTGATCCCATTCCAAATCTCATAGGTTAACCACTGGCCCGGGAAGCCGAATCTGACTCGATCTAATCTGCTGACTGACTCCAAGGTTGACACAACGCCTGGGTATTGTGGAATAACAAACTTGATTATTGAACATCGGGCCAGGCATCATGTTAAACACAGTGGCCTAATAGAGTGAGAGTTGGTACTTTCACTTCTTCGTTCGTGTGCAGCACTGGGCTGCAGGGTAGCATCATTGGCTGAGGGCGTGTCTCTACAGCTGATGCAATGACCTCTGCTGGTTAGGGCAGGAATTTGGCCATGGTGCCGGCGATAGCTCACCTACTCTTCGTGAAGGACACCATGGGATCTTTATGTCCACCAATGAATGCTGGCAGATGGGACTCCCATTTAACGCCCATCCGTGGGATGACACACACATTGATAAATCATCTGCCTGTGAAACACCAGGATGACAGTTTATAGCTGGGTCGGGATTGCTCCCAACAGTAATGACTCCATTTACATCTCTCTCTCTCAGACAACAGGGACCAACTTTTAACCACTCATCCCAACTTTATGCCTGGTGTTGGCTTAATAGTTAGGATGATGGGCTTGGGATCCGAGGGTCCTGATTTATGGGGTGGTGGGTATTAGGGGGGATGGTGGAGGAGGGGGTGTGGAATGGTGGTGGGAATTGATGGGGGTGATGGGGGATTGTGGAGGGGGGAGTGGTGCTGGGGGTTGGGAGATGAAGGGTGGGGGGGACTCTGAAAGTTTTAGCATCCTCGGTCAAATCCTCTCAGAAGAGTAAATGATAATATATTTTCGCGGATCCAGGGTTTGAGGCTTGCCACGAGGGGAAGCACTTGGGTCCCTCCCGAATGCCACATCCTGAGGCTGCCGGGCACAGATAACTCCACGCACCTGCAGGTTGCTAAGCAACCACGAACGCCGCCAGGCACGACCAGTCTGGGCAGGGTTACACTACTTCGCGTGATACCTTACCTGTGGACGGCCAGCTAATTGGGGTCAGTGCCCTCAGTGCACACTCAGATTATTACTGCCGAGTGCTACAGTGAGTGTGCGCTGGCTAAAGAAGCAAATTATTGGGGTAGAATGTCCCGTCTAACCTTACTTGTGCACTGCATGGGTCCAATAAAGGAAAAGACAACCGAGACAGATTGGAAATAGAAACAAACAATTATGTATTACAAACACACAAGCAAACAATCATTTAAAAGCCAGAATTTATAAGCAAGAAAGCAAAAAGACAGCAGCTTTAACCATAACACGTATTCTTCTTCAATCTTACTTTAACAAAAGACTTGGCCATCATTCACTCGGGGGAGAAGAATAAAACAAGAAGGACTTGAAAATAAAATAAAAGTAATGAATGGAGAAAAGGAAAGCAGTCTTTCCTTGTCTCCCTCATCTCACACAAATATACAGGAGAATGCGGAGGAAAATGGATGGGGAAGATGGGCAATGGCTATGTGAAACAATAGGGACACGCAGCCGCATCCCTGAGGTGCCCAGACCCAGTAGGCGAGTCCTATCTGGCGTCCCAGATATGCGAGCTGCATGTGAGACTCGCCCTCCTCTGCCTCAGATTCTTCCTCCTCAGACCGATACTGGACGACGAACAGCCACGGGATTGAAGGTAAGACCAATGGGGTGAAGGAGGGACTGTTGAAAGGATGTTTGATTGAGGGGAGATTATTGGTGGACCGCTGAAATGGACCGATGGTGTAAAGGAGGGTGATTGAAAGTAACATGGAGATTGAACAGAATGATGGTGTGAAGGAAGAAAGATTGAAAGTAACAGAAGAGGAGGGGGGGAGACATTACACTGGAAAAATACAGCCGAGCCAATGCATGCCCCCCGAACAGCCCTTTGACGAGGGACCAAGGACTATCTATTCAAAGACTAATGAAATAACT
>CM068958.1:132316991-132331030 GCA_035128595.1 Eptatretus atami | reverse complement strand
TTCAAGAATGATAGCTTGAGTTGGCTGGTTGGTTGGGTCTCCCCTTTCAAACAATTTTTGTTACTTTCTGGAAGAACAAATTCGACTAAGGCAACTCAGATCATTCACAAACCCGCAACAAGTGTGTCTACTTTTTTTGCAGTGAGACCAGAAAAAACAACATTTGCCTAACCAGCCCCATGCGAATTTGGTAAAAAATAAGTTACCAGTAAAAATATTGGGGGGGCGGGTCGTGAGTGGTAAGGGAGCAACTTCTTTTTAACTCATCTTATAGTAAGACCCACTCTTCAGAGCTATGTTGTTGTACAACACTCTCCTCTGGCCAAATCAGTGGTTACACATTTTTATACTGGAGCACGCATGGTCACAAAATAGGAATACCCAACACCAGCCAGACCACATTTCACCTAATTGCTTTATTGACACCTACATCCCGACATGCAAACAATGATTCCATCTGGAAATGTGGCATTTGAGAATAGTCAATAGTCTTTGACCCCCTGAATTGCAATATTTACTAAACGCTATAGTTTTTTATTAATTTTCATTTACAATACCCTTCGAAACATTAAACTGACCTAAGGCAATAGGCATAACATGAACAACAAAAAGAACATCTGCTAAAATAGTAAGTCGAGAACAATTTTTAATTACAAAATTTTGCCCCAAAAATCTAAAATTTTCATTTTTCAATAATTTTAGCATCTACTCATCAATGTCATTAATATAAAAGTATCAAATATAAGCATTAAACTCTCTAGAGCATCCTGCAATTATTCATTTTATCAATCATTTCTAATTTATCTAAGTGTAAAGCACATTTCATATACATTTGTCCAAGAGCCTGAAATACCTGAAAATGGTTTATCAGTACTCATGGATTATGACCATAACTGATTAATATATATTTATTAAGAGAAAATTGTTCAAATATATTTTTCCAAGAATTATATTTTAGAGTATTATCAACAACACACAAGGATTACCATGATTTGTTGGTAAATGGGAGGGGGGGGGTACAAATTGCTTATTATTACTATAAATATTTTTAAAGTGGTAATTTTCAATACTTTGTGAAAATCAAATTTCAAAGAAATATTTTGAGACTATAATGGCTGTTTTACAACTCCTCCTCTTTTGGGATCAAATGCAATTATGTAACAAATTATCATTTATAATATAAATGCCCAGGAAACTGTCACTTTTTTACATATTATGTTATATCTGTCTGCATCGAGTCTGAAATTTCACTTAAAATGCAGAAGAGTATAAGGATATTGAACATTATGCCCCCCATCCACCAATTTCACAGTGCTGCTCTTGCTCGGTGGCCACTCTCCAAGCAAGAACACTCTACTGCACACGTATTGTGTTGTACGCAACAACAAGGTCATTTAACAACTGAGCAGCTGGCGATGATCTCTCATTTGAGGCTGAGAACCATGCCACCTGGGCTGTTTCGAACCATATCTGATTGCACAGGTAAGGTAGAAGGGAAAATGCCTGTCTCCAATATAACAGTTGTAAGCAGCAATTAGATGCAGACTGAAAGTCCTGTGGGTGTAGTTCTTTCCTGATGTTCCGCTGTCCATTCTTCTACACCTCAGGGCATCAATAATGCAGTTTGTCTTGCCATACATTTATCCAACACTACTTTTTGCATCCATTTCTATCTCCTTTAAATGTTCGCTCATCAGATCCTAGCAGACCAAGAGCTGGAACTGTCGCTTCTCTTTTTCCAGCTTCTGCTATCATAACTAAAGGCTATGCCTTTCCATGCCGAAAAAAAGGCTTACCATATCACAACCAGTCACGCGTAGAACGACAGACATTGTCTCTGTTCAGTGTGGTTGTATCATAGATGCGTGGCAACATATTGTATAACGGTAATCTGTTGGTCTGCCATCACGACCAGTCAAAAAATCTCTTTGTCTTGATTGCTCTCGTCTATGGGTGAACTAGATGAGGACAAGAACTCAGTATCAGCGTGCACACCACAATAGGTCTGTGCCCCATCATCTGCTGCAGCACAGCATGGAGATGATTCTGTGTTCTGCTTCTTACTTGTTGAGCACAAGTGAACTAACTCTTTACTCTTTTACATGTAATGAAAATGCTTGACTTCTTTACCAACCTACTGACAAAAATGTCTTCCTTCCTTCAATAGCATCGGTGCACTTTTCTGCTGTATTACTGTGTGAGTACTTTTTGCCAAGCTTTCCTTGTTTCTCTCCAATGGGTCAAAAACTCTTTCCATTCTGTATGTATGAGTGATCTCCTTCACATGGTAAATTACCCTTTTCCCACCTCTTCCTATGCAAGTTCGAGCTTGTCTATCCTTGTGTATTTGCTCCAAGACAAGTGCACTTGCGGACTTAGAGTATTGCTGCTTAATGGTGCCTGGTGTCGAATATAGCAAGGAACATTGTGCGAAATGTCTGATCACCTTCTCTACAGTATCTTGACATCTCCCAGCATCTGGTATGTAAGCTTCACGAATTATAACAACATCACTCCTCTTATTGTTTTAATTTCTCTCCATATCCAGCCTTTCAATTTCATTGAAGTGACTAGCACAGTGTTTTATGTTGCATCATCTGTGAAAAGCTCAGACACTGTCAATTCTCGAATTAATATAGACTCGTTCAGTGCACCTTCTGTAGCATGAACACAAGAACCTCAAATTACATCACTTCACCATCATGGTCACATTCCTTGGTGTTTCACTTTTACTTCTGGCATGTTCCAAGTCTTATATGTTGATCTTGGGATGTATCATAAAGACTCTATCTTTGGGAACTCTTTCTCCTTCAGTATTACTATGAAGTCTCAGCAATAAACGCATTTTCCATTGTTGCTCCCTTGGACAAGGCTTTGTCATGCTCTCTTGAATCGTTGGGTGCAACTGCTCCAGAGCTAAGTGACCAAGTATCCTGAGAGTCGTAGACATCTCAAATTGATCAACCGTATAAGCCCCATCAAACATAACTTTCATCTTCTTACATCGCATTCCAACTCTTTTGGCGATTCCTCTCATGTGCTGTAGGCCTGCTTTTTCTTGCTTTCTGACCCATAAAACGAATGGCTTCCTTGAAACTTCATGGAAACGTCATGTCAACGACGATCTAAAAACCATCTTGTTATAGCGTCCTCGCTAGGCAAACAAATAATTCTCCTATCCCTTCATGAATTTATTTTCAGTTGCTCCAGAGTGGTGTAATCCATCCATACGCAAACCTTTCCCGAACTTTGCAACAAACTCTCCCTGTTCATCTGCTTACCTCAGATAGTGCCTGCACATCATCGTGTGACACAGATGGTCCCGAGTGAGTTAGTTTGTCGATTTGTTGCAACAAGACACGGTAGAAACTCGGCCTTTATGATTTTCTCAATGCAAGAGCCATTTCGGCGTTGTACTGAGGAACACTTAAAGTGGGCCATCACTTCATTCAGAAACTCATCCCAAAACTGGAAAGTTCGGAGCTCTTCAATTCTCCCGAAAAGCTCATTACTTCTCCAAGCGCCTGTGAGGACTTTGTCACTGTTCTGTTACACATCAGACATTGGATGTTCTGAATAGCTGAGAGCATTTTTGACTTCATTTCATATGAAATTAATGTCATTGCCATGAGTATTGGAATAATACATTTTCCATATTTTAACAATCTTGACAAAATGGTGATAAAAAGATTACCTTTAAAGCATAATAGAATATATGTATATGAATAATGCATTACAACCCTAAGAAACTTTTTAAGCTTCAATAATTATACTGTAGGGCCTGGAAATTCCAACCTAAGGTCCTCTTTTCGTAGTAATATTCTTAGTCAGTGTATACCCAAACCCATTTCTTATAGAGGAATTATGTGATTCATTCGGGCTGCGATCCTTGATAGCGTTTTTCTGTTTACCCTTTTGTTTTTGAGCCACCCCGCCAAACACAACCGACAGCACAAAACTACACTTCACCACTCGCTACGCAACCTCACATCATCCGCATCCAAACAGCGCCATGGCCATTCGGACACGCCGAAAACCTCCACCACCTTCTCCTACGGCCATTCCTCGCCCCACCTGTGCGCGCCGAGGTCGAGCTGTCTCAGCGAGACACGCAGTACGTCAATGCCATGATGCGGGTTCTGAGGATGAATGTCGTCAGGATAGCTACGCCACATCTGATCCACCCATCAGAATCCGCGTTGCCCGCCTCCAGACGCGCCTGACGAAAATCGGCATATGCAATTGAGGCAAATGATAACCGCCCCTTTTTCTCCGTCCAATTCGGCCGAGCGTGCTCCGCCCTGAGTCGTTGGATCGATAATTTCAGTTATTGGTTTACCATCCAATAAAAAGTCAGCTCAGTAAGTCAGGAGCGCGTTCGTTGGAGAGCTGTCGTGGTAGCAGCAGTCGGTTTGAGAAGTCATTTGGATGGCTTGTGACGATGAGGAGATCAGTGGGCACGCTGCGAGCGAACGATGAGGTGACCTGGAGCTCGGTCGCGGATTCGAGCAAGCCAGCCATAATCCCCTCCACTGGAGCCATCAACAATTCCCCCTTTTCCCGCGCGAGAAGAGTGCGACAAGGGCCAGTTCCCACCCACAGCAGCAGTGCCCACGGACGCCCGTGTCAGCACATTCGCGTGCTCGCCACTGAAGGGCGCGGGATAGACCCTTTCGGTTCGTGGCCTTGGCCTCCTATCCATGTCCCACGACGCATTAGCCCACGCCCCATCGACTCCCTTCCTTTGAGGGTCGTTCTATGCTTTCGTCATGAATGCGTTGTGAGCGCCGCTTTTGTAAGTAGTAACTATTATAAGTGGTCGTGTGTCGTTAGCGGTTTTAACCTCTTCTTTATATGTGCATTTTCTTTTGTTCTGTGATATATTGCAATCATATGGACTTAATTATACGTTGTATATGCTCCGCTCCGCGAATAATGTGCATTTTCGTGAACGTTCCGTTTCGCTTCTTCTTTCTTTATGAACATTCACTGCTCCGTTATAAGTTACGTAGGGTGGGTGCCCAAACGCCGTAAATATCTGAACCTCCAAGTCGACCGATAACACCGCCTGCGTTATCCGATAGTACGGGACGGCCGCCAAGCTGGCTTCGTGTCCGGAGCTATCCTGCGGCGATGGACGGATCGCCGGTACCATCCGCGGTGGGACTTAGTACGTCGAATTGCACTGCGAACAACCATATCTTCTACGCGGTGGGCCAATTGGCACGATTTGTGAGGTCAAGCGTCCACCGTAGATGATCCGGCTTACCGGCAGTTCACGACTGAAATGTCCGCTCCGGTGGGCGAGGCTCCGCGTCGCTGTTCCGATTCGCGGCCGATGCCACCGCGTCTCGCGAATCGCAACACTGGTGTACTAGATTGTTATTCAATCCCCTCCTCTCCAAGCAAATTCAAAGGAAATCCGTCCAGGGTATTTAAGGAGCGTCCCCGTCCTCTATAATTCTGACATAAATTAACCCTTATGTTGGAATAAGAGCGATCTCAGCTGGGACGTTGCGTGGTTTAGAAATGCTATTGTCTATAGCGAGATTCGATGGTCCAGTATGTCGACGCCGAGCAGAACCTTGATGGCAGAACAGTCTCCCCCCAACTAACCAGGGCCGAAATGGTGCGCGGCGCCGGTCTATAACGACTCCCCCCCTCCCACCAAATCCCCCGATTCTGCCATCGGCTCAGCCAATCGACCCGACATGGCCCGGCTATTCCCATAGCTGGAACAAATGAACAACAAAATGAAGATAATAACGACATATTAACATACAAATTATGGCATGGAAACGCCACGCAGAATGCAACTAAAACACCAACAGAAATAACGCAAAATGGATGGATATGACAATGTAAATGGAAGGAATGTATAACGATCTTGATTCGGACGAAATTAATTAATAGGGATTGGATAATTCATTCCCCGCACTGGTTCCCAAAGGGAAGCATATTCATGATTAATTAATCGTTTTAATAACGAATTTTTGAAAGATTCGAAGTATATGAAAAAAATGGCGATTATGCGGAAATACCCCCCAGCCCCCATATAATGGGAACAATACCCCCCAAAATAATCAGAATTTTTGAAGGGGAAAAATAATAAGAATGCGGCAGGTTTTTGAAAACGCTAAGCAATATTGGCTCACTAATTGCCTTGCAGCGGGCATATGGAATTGCAACGGGCCCAACACAACAATGCTTGAATGATATGCCCTCGTCGGCACCCGTAAATCGCGGCTCCACCCCCGCCCCGCCTCAGCGCCCCATATATCGTGTGTAGGGATGTCTTGCCGAATAAAACGATTCTGCTGTCGACAGGAGTTTTTTGCGATACACGTGGTGTGCAGTCATGCCCGCCCCGGTGATTGGTAATAGGTTCTCATGGCGTTGACTAGGTGGAGAAATCTAGTGCGTCATTTATAAATATATAATGATTGTATAATCAAGAATTGGTTTCGGTGTGATACGTTTCGGGGTATTAAGTTATATTTTAATTTATATAAATAATTCGTATGAGCTTGCGGACCCTGCCCTGGTGGGCTATAAAGTGTGGGGATCGAGTGGTGACAGGTAACCAGAGGAATAAATTAAATTGGGGGTTGACGGGTCGTGCACAAGAAATAAAAATAGCTGGTCGTCGAGAGAAAAGAGCTTCAAGAATGACGATAATAGGAGTAGCTGAGCTGGGAGGATGGTAAAAACTTTCGAGCAGAGGCAACGTGGGTAATCCTTTGATAGACAACACAAGGCAAGATGTGTAACCAGTTTTAGAGCCAATAGCCAAGTGGAGTGTCCGGAGTCATGAGATAAACATTGTTTCTTTTCTTTTGTTCTCTCTTGCCTGTTCTGATAGTGGGTCTTATAAAGTTTATTCGAATCTTCGTTCATCGTTGAATAGAATTATGATGAAGAAATACTGATTACAGAACACAAAACAAGAAGAGAGATCGGAAATTACCAAAACGAGCCAGGAGTGTTCTGAGAAGGTAAACGAAACGGAATTGAGACAGTTAAGGAACCACACTGTACAATCGAACTAGCTGAACTTAAGGCGAGATAAGAGATGAGATGCAAAGAAAGACAAAAGAAGACGAATGATGACAGTAAGAATGGGAATCGATCAAGGAAGGATAACCATCGAGTGGTGCAGTAAATGAGGAACAAAAAGTTCATAACTAACAAGCGAATGAACAGATGAGAACAGAAATCCGTCAATTAATAGAGGAGATAATCGAGATGCAGACGAGGAACAAGAGGACGGTGGATAAAAATACTGAAGAGTCAAGGAGTATATGATTTTAAATTTAACGACAAACAAAAACATAGTCTTGGTATACGGGAAAATAGTTTGATAAGACAGCAAGGAATGAAAGTCAGAAGAAAAATCAGGAGATTGAAAGGACACAACCAAGATTGGGAGAAAGGTAAACGAGAAACAATGGTATAAACAACAAAAGAACAGAGCCGATTACCAAGAAAGAAAGAGCACTGGAGTCGAAAGAAGTAACATAAGAACATCGTATGAACACAAAAAGAAATAACCACATGAAGTAACCATGAAACTGCAGAAAGTTATAATACAGGAGAAGAGAACAAAGAAGAAGTAATGAGCTAGCAAGCAAACTGAACACAAAGGAGTATTAACCAAGAAGCCAACCATAAACTGGAGAAGAGGACATGAAGGAAGCCAAGCAGTATGAGAAACAGCGAATGAAGCACAGAAGAAATGGGCTCAATTGAAAGAATCACGATGAGATATGAAAATAAGCAGCCTGGAGAGTGGAGAAAAAACAAAAACTATAACGAGTTGAAATGAATGAACGAAGGATGGAATGAAATTTGAATGTCCAGAAATGGAAAACTCCAGAAAAGACAGTAAACTCAATGATGTATAAGACCATGGACGTATGAGAAAATAAGAGATGACTGCATGATAATACGGGTAAGGAACAGAACACACACTAACACAGAAGTAGCTGAGGAACTGGGTGATCGCGGACTGGAGGACCCGGTGTTTTCGTTATGTGAGCAGATGCTTCTTCCAGAACAGAGGGAGCGTAGATATGCCCCTTGAGCGATATCTGACGACCACCAGGTGGGTTTCGTCCGTGCCAAGCGAGTTGAAGGACCGAGTGCTATGGATATGCGACGTGTAGTTGGATAGAGGCCCTCGGAACCCTTTATGGGGTAACGAATCCCCAGCTGTGTGTTGTCAGTGGTGTGTGTTGTCGTCGAGTTTTTTGTGATGGTAGATGCGTCTTTCCACTCGCGACATGATAGTGAATACCCCTGTGCACAAGTGGAAGTTTGGGTTAGTGAGATCGGTCCAGTGAGGAGAGACGTGGCGTAATCGTCTCTGATGAGCCAGGGAGATGTCTGGGTCCTATGCGTGAAGCATGAGCGCGCTCCCGTGTGAATGTGAGGGTGTGAGGTGTGAGTCGGTGCTCGTAACACGCAGGGTGCTGCTGAACTGACTGACACGGCGACAGGGACAGATCAAGCCGGGTACGCCATTACTTTTGTGGGTACCGATGTCCGGAGTTTCACCCAGCACGACTCGCGTCCTGCTGGCAACGACTAAGTCCCCCACTTGCTCCTTGCGGCAGTGAAGCCCGGTCCTGAACGCCAACGCTGGATTTGCGAATCCCGCGGCTTGTACTGACAAAGCTAGGCAGTAAACGATTTGGGACCGATTGGTTCTCCACGAGCTTTGTTAACTCTAACGGCAGCCTATGTTTCGCGTTGGACCCTCGGTATGCGAGTTTTGCTAGTTGCGCAGTGGGCGACGTCATGGCTGCACATTTGTTTGGGTGGAAATCGGCAGGGGATCCTGCCGATTGTACCGCTCCAAGAGGACGATGCGTACACGTGCACTGCAGACTGCACGAAAGCTGCAAGGAGCGCAGGCGGTAGTTCCCGCCTGGTGCCCCTACGCTATAATGGAAATATCAAATTATGGAAGCAGCCTCTGCCTTTTCGGTATTTCATGTTCGAACATGATCCCTGGCAAGGGGTGAATACCCCTACTGGGCACAGTATGAAACTACTAGGGGTGAAGGTATTATAGCCGGCTCCATTGGCGCAGGTTGGAATCCTCATGGCCCTGAATGATTAATTATTAGATCTATGTGTATGAGACTTTTATATGTGTAAAATGATTTTCTTGATATTTGAGCAGTGGACAGACTGGTGATGTTAGTGGGAGTAGCTTATACTACGTCAGTGTTTTAAAGGAACCTCCTGTTATGTAAGGACGATCGTGTCGAGCACGAGGTTAGTGAGGGGAGTAGTTTAAAGATGCCGACTTCCTACGGTGGTGTAAGATTGGAAAGTTGTGAGTGTGAGATACATGATGTGAGTGAGGCAGCGTCTGTGTGATAGCGGACGATGGTGGCAATGCATGGCGGAGAGTGATTGGGGATGAGTGACTCCGCAAGGCCCCGGTCAGTGTGAAAGTTAGAGCTGGGTTAGACAAATGGAAAAATGGAGGTCGTTTCTGTTGTTGGGAGTGTAGGCTCGAAAACCCTGGAGGTAGACCTTAGTTGACGCGGCTGGAGTCGTGCTGCGAAGGTGAATTCGCTGAGTCCGTACCCGGTGTCACCGCTAGCGGCACGTGTAGCCAAGGCCCATGGGGGCCGCCATCGATCTTAGCGTTATGCACGGTGCGCCCGCTGTGGTGCGGGCCCGGTACGCCGTTTGCCTTTGGCTTTTCGTTGCACGGGTGCCCTCGGAAAGGGCCCGGGGCGCCAGACGGCCACGTGTGCGTTCAGGGGAGTGCATGGCCACTCGGTGTTAGGAGCTGGTATGCTCGGGAGCATTATGCCAGGGGTGACCAATCGATTGGGAATCGGCAGAGGTCGTGCCTGCCAAAGGGAGCCACGCGCCATCCATGAGACCCGTCAAGGGCACGAGATAATCAGGAGGGCCGAGGCCGAAAATTTAAGGACACCAACACAGGCGACGATTCTGGTGTTAGAACCATAGCTTAACGACGAGTCGCTTGTGAAAGTCCGTGTGTTAATTATTAAACTGTTATGTAATATGAAGTGTACCGCCTCCGCTACATCCATCCCTGACGCTCGTTGATGGACCCGCTGGACCCACTTTGGGTTAGATCGCTGAGATCCTTGGGAGAGCCATCTTTGATCTTTGTTTGCCTCTGCACAGGACCCTAGCCTTCCCTATTCCCTTCGCTGGAAGGAACTAGGGCATTGGGGTAGGCTAGTGACAAAATAGGTTTATCGAACTAAGGCGATAAAGGGGTTAGTACGATTTATAGTGGGTAAAGGTGTGACAAATAAAACAACAAAAAAAAATACAGTGGGGCAAATTGGGTTTTGCAAATTAAGGTGTTTATGGACATTGACAGGCAAAGCGACTAGTGTAGGAGAATCTAAGGGTAGGTCCGATTCCCACTTCTGTGTAGCCTCCCACCACCACGCACTCCCTCCACCAACCTCCACTGCACAAATGTGGCAACTTCATCTTCTGTCGGCTGTGTGCTGCAAGGCCTGGTCGCCGGTATCGCTCGCGGCTGTCTTTACTGCAATGGCTTTGCTGCCATTCGTCTGCCGGCTTGTTTTGCCTGCAACGGCCTTTGTCTGCAGCGCTATGATTGCCTTGACCTATTGCCACATGCACTCGCCCCTGTCACCAGCCCACTTCAATTTTGCTCTTGCCCCCCCTTTTTGCCATGTCCCAGGATAATCACACAGTTTGCAAGCTGCAGAACTTGTCTTTGCATCTGCAAACCACGGCCTGCAGTGCGGCCCGGCACCGATTTCTTCTTTGATCTCACCTTTTTCCTGCAATTCATTGATCCTAGCCATGTTTAGTGTAATATTGAATGTAAGTGTTAATTTTGTATCGTATATGAGTGCCCCCCGGCTCATGGTTTTGTTAGCGCCGCAATTCTATGTTAAGTCGTTCCTGTGTAGTGTTGTTAGTAGTTGTACTCACCTCAGTTATTTATTTCTTGGGGACACGAATACCATGTAAAGTCTCACTCAGCATCCGTACGTAAAACGTAACTAGGGAGAACTACACATGATGCACACCATAATTTTACGACCGACGAGTCTGTAAAAAAAGGGATGGGTTCAGTGTTACGGCTCTGGAATATTCGCAAACACCATAAAGTCCGTAGGTGAATATTATTTCTTAATACATGTGTATTAGCCCAAACCCATGTATTAAGGAATTAATCTCATTCATTCTGGTCTCTACCTATTGATTAGCGTTTTTCTGTTCTACCTTGTTTTGAGCCACCCACGCCGAACAACAACAACACGCCAGCAGCAAGAAAACCTACCTTCACTACCCTACGCTAAACCTCACTACTCACCGCCTCATTTCCAAATCACCGCCTGATGCCATCGGACACCCGGAAAACCCTCACCACCTTCTCCTACGGCCATATTTCCCGCGCCACCTGTGTGCGCCGGAGGCTGTCACTGTCTCGCGAGACACGCGACCGGTGCAAGATGGCCGGGTTTCTGAGGAGAATTTGGTGATCAGATATGATGCACGCCCAATCTGATCCACCGAATCAGGAACGCGGGCGGATTGCGCCCCGCCTCCAGCGCGTTCCTGACGAAAAATCGCATATTCCAAATTTGAGGTAGGTTAATATACACGCCCTTGTCTCCGCATCGCGAGCTTGGCTCGTCCCCTGAGTCAGTTTGGATCCGATAATTTGCATATGGTGGTTCCCGAAGCCAATAATAAAGGCCGACCAGTAATCTTAGATCGATGCCAGTATCGTGAGATGTCGTGGTTTGATTTAGCAGCAATCGTAGAAGCAGTGAGGCTGTGTCGTTGGACGGAGCTCGAGAATTATCTGATTGGCATGACGGTCAGGCAACGGCTGAGGTGACGACTCGCGTCGCTGGCGAGCAAGCCAGCATAATCCTCCAGCATCAACAATTCCCCCCTTTTTCCCCCGCCGAACGAGAGTGCACAGGCCCCGTTACCCACCCACACAGCAGGTGCCACGGACAACCGCCGATTCTTGTCAGCAATTCTCACGGCCTCGACCACGCATGGGCCGCGGTTGAGGACCCCGTCTTCCCCCCCCCCCCCCCCCCCCCCCCCCCCCCCTCCCCTTCCCCCCCCCCCCCCCCCCCCCCCCCCCCCCCCCCCCCGGGCCTTGATCCGCTCATCCAGAGTCCCATCGCGCATTAGGCCCACGCCATCTACTCCTGCCCTTTGAGGGTCGTTTCTTTGCTTGGTTGTGAAATGCTTTGGCCGTGTCTTTGTAATGTATCTGAAGGGTCCGGTGTCGGTAAGTCCGGTAACTCCTTCTTATATGCATTTTCTTTTGTTCTGTGTGATATATGGTGAATCAGTAATTGTGACTTAATACGTGTGCTATAGTTGCTCCGCGTGTCCGCGGGAATAAATGTGCATTCGGTTACTGTTTCCCGTTTCGCTTCGCTTTCTTATCAGTTGAACCTTCATCTGCTTCACTTACAAGGGGTCGTAGTGTGTGCATAAACGCCGTAAATAACTGATAACCGTCGAGGGTCGACCATACACCTCCGCGGTATCCGATTTAGACGGAACGCCCCCCATAGGTGTCCGGAGTCGACCTTCCGCGATGTCGATCGCCCGTTACCAATCCCGTGGTATTAGTAGTCGGAATTGTCGGAACAACGCCTTCCTACGCGGATGTCCGTATTGTACGATTGTGCGTAAGCGAAGGCCCACCCGTGACGGATCCCCGTTACCGGTGGTGTTCACAGCTAATGTCCGTCCGGTGGCGACGTCGCGATCGATCGTCGGTGTCCTGACTGCACGCCGACGTCAGCGCATGATCTCAACAATATTTTTATTATGCATTTCTGAATTGATCTAAATATTTGAAAAATGCCCGAAAATTTGGTATTTTGGGGCAAAATTTAAAATAATGTTTCTGCACTCTACAATTATACAGGCCACATGTTTTTTTTTCATATGCACTGTTATAAGCTATGTTTAGATCGTTTTCATGTATATCAACGTATTGTAATCCATTGAAATTATATAAAACTATAAGGCCTTTTATAATATTGCAAATTCAGGAGAACGACCTTAATGACCTATTTCTCAGAGTAATCGCCACCATTTCCTCGACTGGCATCATTTGATTTTCAGTACAGTGATAGTTACGGTGTCACTAGATAACCACATTAGAAAATTGTCTTGTACTGCTGTTGGTGTTATTCACCAAGAAGCCCTTTTCTTTTTTTTTTTCTGGTCCCCCCGGGGGGCCCTTGTTGTCTCCACCATTTTACAACAACCCAGGCCCCAAAAAACGGGGCCAAAAAAAAAGGCAACATTTTTTTTTTTTTTTTTTTTTTTTCTCCATACCTTCATGGAGTCAGAGATTGCATTATTTTTTTATATGTGCTGTATGACCTAACCGGTAGCCCCAGCGTATCAAAATTTGGGAATCAGTAAATTGTTATCTATTCCGACAGTTCGAATCAGACAAACCCTTACAGAAATTGCCAAATTTACTGGACATAAAACAATTCTTTGGAAAACAATCAACCTCATGGGAGACAATGTTTAATGTTTACTTTCCATTTTGCAGTAGGTCTATTATACTTCCCATCGCAGACAGTTTGCCTACCAGATCATCCTTCACTGGTTGAGTCTTAGCACTTTTCCACTTTCTGTCTTGTTCTGAGAATATATTGTCCGTTTTTACAGAGCATATGCTTATAAGTGTCGGAAAGCTGGCTTGATGTTGCAAGGTACCTAGACTTCTGTATGTTTCAAAATACTCAGTCATCACTCAGTTGAGTGAGATTTCAATGCCTCCCTCATGGAGTCTTTTCAAGAAGGTGAGTTGGTAGGGGGAAGGGGATCAACTTGTTTTTTAACCATCCTGTATTAGTAAGACCCACTCTCTCCAGGAGCGATGTATGGTGTCAACACTCCTCCCTCTGGCAAGGATCAGTGGTTAAACCACTTATAGTGGAGCAGCAGGGGTCACCAAAAGAGGGAGATACCCACACCAGCAGTACCACATTTTCTAATGTGGT
>CM068958.1:132301843-132315286 GCA_035128595.1 Eptatretus atami | reverse complement strand
TGCTGCTGGTGTGCAGAATATAGGCAAGGAACATTTGTGCGATGTTCTTGAAGGTCACCTTCTCTACAGTATTTGGAACTCCCAGCATCTGGATGGATGCATGTCCATCGAAGATAACAAAATCACTCCTCTGTATATGTTTGTAATTTCTCTCCAGTACCAGCTCTTCAAGGTTGTGCATGAAGTCGACTAAGCAGGTTGTCATGTTGCCATCATCGTGAAAAGGCTCAGGAGCACTGGAGAGTTCTCGAATGATAAGACTCGCTTCAGTGGACCTTCTTGTTAGCATTGACAGCAAGAAGCCTCAAATACATCACTTCACCTCAATGGTCACATCCTGTGTTTCACTTTTACTTTCTGGGCATGTTCGCCATAGTCTTGATTGTTGATCTTGGATGGTATTCATAAAGACTCTTCTTGGGAAATCTTCTCCTTCAGGTACTATGAAGTGCTCAGCAATAAACGCTTTTGCCATTGTTGCTCCTTGGACAAGGCTTTGTCATGCTCTCCTGAATCTGGTGGTGGATACTGCTCCAGTAGCAAGTTGACAAGTATCCTGAAGAGTCGTAGACAGCTCAAATGGATCAACGTAAGCCCCATCAAACATAACTGTCATCTTCTGACATCTGCATTCCCACTCTTTTGGGCAGCATTCCCTGCTGCATGTGCTGGTGAGGCTGCTGTTCTTGCTTTTCTGACCCATAAAACGAATGGCTTCTGGACTTCATGAGTACTGTGCTGTCACAGACGAGCTAAAAACCATCTTGCTAGAGCGGGGTCCTCGCAGTGTCAGACCAATAATTCCTCCAGTCCCTTTCAGGGATTTATTTCAGTTGCTTCCAGAGTGTAATCCATCCAGACAGCATTAAACCTTCCTGGGAAAGCTTTGCAACAAACTCTCCGTTCAAAGCTGCCTTCACCTCAGATGGTAGCCGCACATCATCAGTAGTGACACAGGGAGTACCGAGAGTAGTTTGTACGATTTGTTGCAAACAAGAGAGGTAGAAACTCGGCCTTATGATTTGGTTCTCATGCCAGAGCCCATTTCTGGTTGTACTGAGAACACCTAAGTGGGCACTCACTTTCATCAGAAAGTCATCCCAAAACTGGAAGTTGGGGAGCCAGATCTCATTACCCGAAAGAGCTCAATTACTTCTCCAAGCCTGCTGTGATGACTTCTGTGAGCTGTGTTACACATCAGACATTGGGATGTCTTCTGAATAGCTGAGAGCACTTCGTTGACTTCATTTCATATGAATTAATGTCATTTGCCATGAGTATTGAAATATCCATTTTCAGGTATTTTCAGACATCTTGGACAAAATGTGATAAAAATGATTACCTTAACATAATAGAATATATATATATGAAATAATGGCAGACCCTAGAGAAACTTTTTAATGCTTATATTTGATACTGTTACGGCTCTGGAAATTCGCAAACACCAAAGGTCCGTAGTGAGATATATTCTTTAGTACATGTGTTGTTAGCCCAAACCCATTGTATTAAGGGAATTATGTGATTCATTCGGGCTGCGATCCTTTGAGTTAGGCGTTTTTCTGTTTACCTTTGTTTTTGAGCCACCCACGCCAACAACAACACACCAGCAGCAAAACCTACCTTCACCACTCGCTACCGCAACCTCACATCACCGCCATTCCAAACAGCGCCAGGCCATCGGACACCGCCGAAAACCCTCCACCACCTTCTCCTACGGCCATTCCCGCGCGCCACCTGTGGGCGCGAGCGTCGAGCTGTCTTCAGCGAGACACGCGAGACGCGAGTGCAGATGCGGGTTTCTGAGGAGATTCGGATCAGGATGATGCACGCCCACATCTGATCCACCCAATCAGGAATCGCGGGCGCTTGCCCCGCCTCCAGACGCGCCTGACGAAAATGGCATATGCAAATTTGAGGATCAGGAATGATACACGCCCCCTTTTTCTCCGTCCAAATCGGCGAGCGTGGCTCCGCCCTGAGTCGTTTGGATCCGATAATTTGCATATGGTGGTTCCCGAAGCAATAAAAAGGCAGCTCAGTAAGTCAGGATCGAGCAGTATCGTGGAGAGTGCGGTGGAGCAGCAGATCGGTGAGGAAGTCAGTTGGGGCTGGGTCGTTGAGACGGACTCGAGGAGATCGGTGGCAGACGGCTGCGGAGGCGAACGGCTGAGGTGGACTGGAGCTCGCGTCGCGGGATTCGAGCAGCCAGCCATAATCCCTCCACAGAGCATCAACAATTCCCCCCTTTTTCCCCGCGCTGAGAGAGTGCGACAAGGGCCCCGTTCCCACCCACACCAGCAGGTGCCCACGGAACCGCCGTCAGCAGCATATCGCGGCTCGCCACGAGGCGCGGGAGACCCTTCGGTCTCGTGGGCCTGGCCGCTCAATCCAGGCCCACGGCGCATTAGGCCCACGGGCCCATCTGACTCCCTTGCCTTGAGGGGTCTTTTCTTTGCTCGGTGTAAAGCGTGTTGTGGCGCCGTTCTTGTAAGTAGTAACTGTATAGGTCCGTGTGTCGTGTAGTCGGTTTTAACTCCTTCTTTTATATGTGCATTTCTTTTGTTCTGTGTGATATATTGCAATCATTAATTGTGACTGTAAATACGTGTGCTATAGTGTGCTCCGCGTGCCGCGGCAATAAATGTGCATTTGTTGAACTGTTTTCCCGTTTCGCTTCGTCTTTTTCTTTAGTTGAACCTCCATCCTGCTTCACGTAAAGGGTTCGTAGTGGGTGCAAAACGCCGCGGTAAATAATCTGAACCGTCGAGGTCGACGATAACACCGCTCGGTATCCCGATAGTACGGACGGCCCGCCAAGCGGCTCTGTGCCGGAGTCGACCTGCGGCGAGGTACGATCGCCGGTTACCATCCGCGTGGGTACTTAGGTGGTCGAATTTGGCGAACAACCCTATCCTACGCGGTGGCCGATTGCACGATTGTGGTGAGGTCGAAAGGCCCACCCGTGACTGGATCCCGGCGTTAGCCGGGAGGGTCACGACTGAATTGTCCGTCGGTGGGCGAGGCGGTCGCGGTTCGAGTCGCGTGGCCGATCGCACGCCGACGGCGCGAATTCGCAACACTGGTGTACAGAGTGTGATTCAAATCCCTCCGTCTCCAAGCTAAATTCACAAGGGATCGGTCCAGGGGTTAGAGGAGCGTCCCCGTTCCTCTAAATACGAGCGATTAAATTAACCCCTTACGTGGAATAAGATGGCGTCTCAAGGCGAGCGGGTGCCGGGGGTAGAAAATGTATATGTTGTAGTGTAGGATCCATGGTCCAGGATGTCGACGCCGAGCAGACATTGTGTGCAGGACAGTTTCCCCCAACTGAACCAGGGCCGAAAATGGGTGCGGCGGCGGCCGCGGTGTATAACCTCCCTCCCCCTCTCCACCAAAACCCCCGATCCTGGCCGCATCGGCTCAGCTAAGTGCAACCCGACATGGCCGCTATTCGCCATGCTGGAACAAAATGAACAACAAATGAAGGAATGAATAGACGAATTAAACAACAAAATGATGGAAACCATCAGGATGGAAAAAACACAAACGAAATGAACGGCAAAATGATGGAATGAACGAAAAATGGAAGGAAGAATAACGAATTGAACGAAAAAATGGATGGAAACGCACTCAAATGGAAGGAATGAATAACGAATTGAACGAAAAATGGATGGAAACGCACTCAAATGGAAAACAACAAAAACGAAATGAAGGAAGAATAAAAGAATGCGGGGTGAAACGAGCAAATGGCCAATGCCTGCAGGCGGGCAGAAGGCACAACAGCGAAGTGCGTAATGGCGACGCCACGTGTGGGAGCGAACGAGCTGGGAGGAGTGCAACGGTTTCAGGCCCGCGGTGAAGGCGGGTGAGAAAAAATAATTCGGGAGACGTGTTGGGCGAGAAATGTGGGAGGTGACGGTAACCGAGAGGGAAAAATTATGGGTGACGGAGTCGTGCACGAAGGAAATAAAAAAGTGGCGTGTGAGAAAAGACTTCAAGACATGACGAAAGAGTTGATGAGCTGGGACGGGAGGTAAAAACTGAGACAGAGGAACTGGGAGACTATAGACAAACACAAGGCAAGATGGAAAACAGTTAGAAGCCAAAGCGAGGTCGGAGTGTGCGGAGATGAGAAAAGAATTAGAGAAGAAAACTGAGTTACAGGAACACCAAAACGAAGAAGACGGAATTACAAAACGAGCTGAGGATGTTGAGAAGAAAGAACGAGAACGGAGAATGAGACTTTAAGGAACCACACTGTACAAAATCGAACAGCTGGAAGCGAAGGCGAGATTAAAGAATGAGATGCAAAGAAGAGAATGATGGAAGACGAATGAGACGAAGAAGGAAATCGATCAATGGAAGGAAACCACGAGGTTGCAGAATGAGGAACAGAAAGAGTACTGAAAGACAAGGAATGAGACAGGAGAAAGAAATCCGTCAATTAAAGAATAATGAGATTGCAGACGAGGAACAAGAGGACGGGTGAATAAAAACTGAAAGAGTATGAATTTGAAATTGAACGACAAACGAAAAAACATAGGTGGGATACGAGGAGAAGTTGAAGGAGCAAGGAATGAAGCAGGAAGGAGAAATCAGGAGATGAGGACACAACGAGATTGGAGAGGGAAAACGAGAGAACAATGGATAGAAAACAAAAGAACATGAAGCCGAGGTTGACCAATTGAAAGAAAAGGCAAGCTGGAGTGCGAAGAGGTAGACAAGAACAGCGAATGAAACACAAAAAGGAAATTAACCACATGAAGAAACCTGAAACTGCAGAAGGAAAGACAGAGAAGAAACAAGGAAGAGTAATGAGACAGCAGCAACTGAACACAAAAGGAGATTAACCAAATGAAGCAAACATGAACTGAGAAGGAAGACAGGAGAGGAAGCAAGAGAGGGATGAAAGAGACGCGAATGAAGCAAGAAAGGAAATGGGCCAATTGAAAGAAACGATGAGATTGGAAAATGAGAGCATGAGGAAGAGTGGGAGAGAAAACAAAACTATACGAGTTTGAAATTAATGAACTGAAGGATGAGAATGAAATTGAAGTCCAGAGAATGGAAAAACTCCAGAAAAACAGAAACTAATAGATGTATAAGACCAGGGAGGTAGAGAAAATAGAGGAGAGACTGCATGATAATGACGGGTTAAGGAACAGAAACACACACACACAGAAGTAGTGGAGAAATGGGGGTGAGCTCGCGGACTGGGTAGGGACCGGTGTGAGCAGCTGGATGGCTGCCTCCAGGAACGAGGGAGGGAGTATGCCCCCTTGAGGCGAATCACGACCAGGTGGGTTCGGTCGTGCCAAGCGGAGTTGAAGGGACGAGTGCTGTGGATAGGTGCACGTGTAGCTTGGGGTATAGAGGCCCCGGGAACCCTTATGGGGACACGAATCCCCAGTGTGTTGTGCGGGGTGTGTGTTTGCGAGTGTGTGCAGATGCGTGCTTTCCAGCACGCATGGTGTGAGTGAGACCCCTGTGCAAGTGGAAGGGTTGGGTGTGAGTGAGAGGGTCCTGTGAGGGAGACCGTTGCGTAAGTCTCTGTATGAGAGGGAGATGTCGGTCGGCATGCGGTGAGCATGCAGCGCGTCTCCCGGTGTGAATGTGAGTGGTGTGAGTGGAGTCTGTGCGTCGTAACACGCAGGTGTGCGTGGTGGACGGAGACGAACGGCGACAGAGGGACAGAAGCCGGGTAGCGGCATAGCTGTTGTGGGGACCGTGCCGGGTTCACCCAGCAGCGAGCGCGCGGTCCGTGCTGTGCAACGCACGAGACCCCCACTGCTCGCTTGCGGGAGTGAAGCCCGGTCCGGAAACGCCAGCGGTGGATTTGCCGACCCGCGGGACGGACAAAGTCTAGGCAGGTAAACGGATTTGGACCGGTGGGTCTCCACCGAGCTTGTGTTAAGCTCTAACGGGCAGAGCACATGTGTTCGCGTGGGAGCCCCTCGGAGTGCGAGGTTTGCTATGGGAGTGCGCAGGGTGACGTCATGGCTGCACATGGGGTTGAATCCGGCAGGAGGGTATCCTGCCGATGGTACCGTCCAAGAGGGACGAGTACACGTGCAGCTGCATGACGTCACGGGAAAGGTGCAAAGAGCGCAGGCTGTGAGTTGCCGCGCTGGGCTGCGCATAATGTGGAAACAAATTAACGAAGCAAGCCTCGCTTTCGGTGAACAGGATTCCTGGCAAGGGGTGAAAGACCCCCTTACTGGGCACAGGATGGAACTAGCTAGGGAGGGTAGTTTAGCTAGACCGGCTCCATGGGGCAGGGGTAAGTCCTCATGGGCCGTGGAATGGATTAGTTAGAGGGATGTAGTGAGCTTTAGGTGGAAAATGATTTTTGATGATTTGGAGACAGTGACAGCTGTGGATGTGTAGTGGGGACGTAGCTTAGCTACGTAGTGTTAAGGAGTGCTGTAGTTAAAGGGACGACGTGGGAGCACGAGTAGTTAGGGAGGTAGTTGAAGGATGCAGAGTTCAGCGGTGTGTGGTTGAAGAGTTGGAAAGTTGTGAGTGAGTACATGATGAGTGAGTGAGGCCAGCGCGGTCTGTGTGATGGGCGAATGTGGATTTCGTGTAGATTTAAACTTGATGATATGATTTATTTAAATTGATGAAAATGCTGGTGCGATGAGGTGATTGGGGGAGGAGTGACTCCGCAAGGACCCCGGGTCATTGTAGAGTGAGTAGCTGGGTAGACAAATTGAAAATGGCAGGTCGTTTTGCTGGTGGTGGAGTTAGGCTCGAAACCCGTTTGGAGGGGTGCAGACCCTGTTGACGGGCTGGGGAGCGTGGCTGAACGCGTATCGCTGAGTGGTACCCGGGCACCGGCTAGTCGGCCGTGTAGGCAAGGGCCATGGGGGGCGCGGTTGCGTAGTGGGCAGGGTGGCCCGCTTGGTGCGGGCCGGAGCGCCGTTGGCCGCGTGGCAGTGTCGTGGCACGGGTGACCCTCGGAAAGGGGCCCGGGGCCAGCGCCACGTGTGCGTTTCAGGGGAGTGCATGGCACTCCCGGTTTAGGGAGCTGGTAGCTCGGAGGAGTGTAGTGCCCGGGGGTGCCATCGTTGGGGAATCGGCAGAGGTCGTGCCTGCCAAAGGGAGCCACGCGTCCCAGCCATGAGACCGGGCAAGGGCACGAGGGAAATTGGAGGGCGAGGCCCGAATTGTAAGGACACCAACACAGGCGACGGGAATCTGGGTTGTTAGAACCAATAGCTTAAGCGAGAGGCGCTTGTTGAAAGCCCGGGTAGTTTAATAGTTAAATGGTTAGGGTAGATATGGAAGTGTACCCCTCCGCACCTCCTCCCTTCGCTTCGTTGTGGGCCGCTGGACCCACTTGGTTAGATCGCTGAGATCTGGGAGGCCACTCTTGAGGCTTTGTTGGGCCTCTGCACAGGCGCTAGCTCTCTCTTATTCCCTCCGGAAGGAACGTAGGGGTTGGGAGTAGGCTAGGTGACAGAATAGGTTAGCGCGAACAAGGACGATAAAGGGGTTAGGGGGACGATTTATAGTGGGGAAGAGGGTGAAATAAAAACAACAAAAAAAAAATAAGTGGGGCTAATTGGGTTTTGCAAATTAAGGGGGTGGGTATGGACAGTGACAGGCAAGGCGATAGGTGGGAGGGAGACAGGTAGGGTAGGTCCGAGTCCACTTCTGTGTGGCAACCACACCGCACTCCCTCCACCAACCTCCACTGCAAGGCAAAGGCTGGCAACTTCATCGTCTGGCTGTGTGCTGCAAGGCCTGTGCCGGCGATCGTCCGACGGCTGTTTTTACTGCAAGGCCGTGCGGCCATTCGTCTGCCGGCTGGTGTTGCCTGCAACGGCCTTTTCTGCCAGGCCTATGTTGCCTTTACCTTTGCCATGTCATGCCCACTGCCCCTGTTCACAGCCCCGTTCCATTTTGCTTTGCCCCCCTTGTTCATTGCCATGTGGCCCAGGATCAAGCAAACAGTTTGCAAGCTGCAGGAACTGTCTGTGGCAGCTGCAACACGGGCCTGCAGTGGCGGCCCGTGCACCGGTCTTCTTTGACTCTCACTTTTTTCCTGCAGAGTCCATTGATCCTGGGCCATGGTTTAGTGTAAAATTGTAAGTTAAGGTGTTAAGTGGTATTGTAATATGAGTGCGCCCCGGCATGTATGTGTTAGCGCCGGCAATTTTATTTAAGTCGTCCGTGTGAGTGAGTTTGTTTAGTAGTTACTCAGCCTCAGGTATTTATTTTTGGGACACGAATACCATGAATGTCGCACTC
Organism: Eptatretus atami; assembly: GCA_035128595.1. Taxonomy (NCBI): domain Eukaryota; kingdom Metazoa; phylum Chordata; class Myxini; order Myxiniformes; family Myxinidae; genus Eptatretus; species Eptatretus atami. The sequence goes on along the minus strand of CM068958.1, from coordinate 132,307,030 downwards.
AGGGATCGTAGGTAAAACGTACTAGGGAGAACTACACATGATGGACACGATAATTTGACGACTCGGGACGAGTCTGTAAAAAGGGGAGGGGGTAGTGTTACGGCTCTGGAAATTCGCAAACACCATAAAGGTCCCGTAGGTGAGATATATTCTTAAGTACATGTGTAGTTAGCCCAAACCCATTGTATAGAGGGAATTAATGTGATTCATTCGGGCGCGATCCTTTGAGTTAGGCGTTTTTCTGTTCTACTTTGTTTTGAGCCACCACGCCAACAACAACAACAAGCGCCCAGCAGCAAAACCTACTTCACACTCGCTACCGCAAACTCATCACCGCCATTCCACAAACGCGCGCATGGCCATCGGACACCGCCGAAAACCTCCCCACCTTTCTCCTACGGCCATTCCGCGCCACCTGTGGGCGCGCAGCGTCGAGCTGTCTTCAGCGAGACACGCGAGACGCGAGTGCAGATGGCGGGGTTTTCTGAGGAGAATTGGATCAGAATGATGCACGCCCACACTGATCCACCAATCAGGAAGCGCGGGGCGGCTTGGCCCCGCCTCAGACGCGCCTGACGAAAAATCGCATATGCAAATTTGAGGATAGGATGATACACGCCCCCTTTTCTCCGTCCAATCGGCGAGCGTGGCTCCGCCCCTGGAGGTCGTTTGGATCCGATAATTTGCATATGGTGGGTTCCCGAAGCCAATAAAAAGGCGAGCGCAGTAAGTCAGGATCGAGCAGTATCGTGGAGGTGTCGTGGAGCAGCAGATCGGTGAGGAAGTCAGTTGGGCTGGGTCGTTGGAGACGGAGCTCGAGGAGATCGGTGGGGCAGACGGCTGGGAGGCGAACGGCTGAGGTGGACCTGGAGGCTCGCGTCGCGGGATTCGAGCAAGCCAGCCATAATCCTCCCCAGAGCATCAACAATTCCCCCTTTTTCCCCCGCGCTGAGAGAGTGCGACAAGGGGCCCCGTTCCCACCCACACCAGCAGGTGCCACGGAACCGCCGTGCAGCGACATTCTGCGGCTCGCCACGAGGGCGCGGGTAGGACCTTCGGTCTCGTGGGCCTGGCCGCTCATCCAGGTCCACGCGCATTAGGCCCACGGGCCAGTCTGACTCCCTTGCCTTTGAGGGGGTCTTTCTTTGCTTCGGTGTGAATGCGTGTTGTGGCGCCGTGTCTTGTAAGGTAGTAACTGTATAAGTGGTCCGTGTGTCGTGTAGTCGGTTTTAACTCCTTCTTTTATATGTGCATTTCTTTTGTTCTGTGTGATATATGTGCAATCATTAATTGTGACTGTAAATACGTGTGCTATAGGTGTGCTCCGCGTGCCGCGGAATAAATGTGCATTGTGTGAACTGTTTTCCCGTTTCGCTTCGTCTTTTCTTTAGTTGAACCTCCATCCTGCTTCACGTAAAGGGTTCGTAGTGGGTGCAAAACGCCCGGTAATATATCTGAACCGTCGAGGTCGACGATAACACCGCTCGGTTATCCGATAGTACGGAACGGCCCGCCCAAGCGGCTCGTGTCCGGAGTCGACCTGCGGCGAGGTACGATCGCCCGGTTTACCATCCGCGTGGGTACTTAGGTAGGTCGAATTTGGCGAACAACCCTATCCTACGCGGGTGGCCGATTGGCACGATGTGTGAGGTCGAAAGGCCCACCCGTGACTGGATCCCGGCGTTAGCCGGGAGGGTCACGACTGAATTGTCCGTCCGGTGGGCGAGGCGGTCGCGGTTCGAGTCGCGTGCCGACTCGCACGCCGACGGCGCGAATTCGCAACAATACTTTATATTATGCATGTGCTGAGGATGCTAAAAGTTTGAAAAATGCGAAAATTTGGATTTTGGGGGCAAAATTTGTAATAAAATTGGTTCTGCACTTACAATTATCAGCCACATGTTTTTTTTGTTATTGCATGTTATAGCCTATTGTCTTAGGATCAGTTTCATGTATATCAAGGTATTGTAACATGAAAATTATATAAACTATAGCCGTTTTAGTAAATATTGCCAAATTCAGGGGTCAACGACCTTAATTGACCTATTTCTCAGAATGCCACTATCCCGACTGGCATCATTGGTTTCATGTACAGGGATAGTAGGTGGTCAATAATAACACATTAGAAAATGTGGTACTGCTGGTGTGGGTATCTCACTAATAAGCTCTTTCTGGCGCCTGCTGCTCCACTATTACACAGGCAAGACTGCAAGGCATTCCCTACCTTCATGGGAGTCAGAGGATTGATTATTTTTTTTTAATGTGCATGACCTAACCCTGGGTAGCCCCAGCGAGTATGCAAAATTTGGTGGAGATCAGAAAAACTGTTATCGATTCCTGAAGGTTCAGACATGCAGACAAACCCACAGAGAATTGCCAAATTTTACTGGAATGAACCAACTTCTTTTGGAAAGACACTCAACCTCATGGGGATCAATGTTCTACATGTGTACGTTCTTCCATTTTTGGGCAGTATGGGTCTATAACTTTCCCATCGCAGACAGGTTTTGCTCACCAGACTCATCTTCACTGGTTGAGTCTTTCCTTTAGCCACTTTCTGTCTTGTTTCTGGAGAATATATTTGTCCGTTTTGTACAGGGAGCATATGCTTATTTGTCTGAGAAGCTGGCTTTGATGGTGCAAAGGTAGACCGTAGCTTCTTGTGAGGTGGTTTCAAATACTGCAGTCATCATCAGTTGGAGAGGATTTCAATGCCTCCCTCATGGGGGTCTCAAAGAAGGGTGAGTGTGTGGTTGGACTTTATGCATTCCTCACCCTCCAACCACTCTTCTCCCTCCTCTTCCTCCACCTCCCTCCAACCACTCTTCTCCCTCCTCTTCCTCCAACCAAAAAAACAATGAAAAACATTATTATTTATAGTAACAATAATAAAAATAATTTCTTTAAATATTATTTTGTTTGCATCGATGGCACCTTGCACCTACCCCCATTGAGATTGTGTCTGTGATCCAAAACTGATTTGTTTGGTCTGGTGTTTGTGCAACAGTGACCCCTGTAGGTTAACGCAAAAAATTGTAATTGTTTAATGGTGTCAGGGAACAGGGATAACAAGTCTTCTCTTTACAAAAGGCATTGTGAGATCTTTGACATCCACCTGCTAATGCTAGCAAATGGGAACCCCACCTTAATGTGCAGCCAATGGCATACTTTGTGAAGCAACACCCTGTCTACATGAAGCACGAGTACGACAGCTTACAGAGTCAATCCGGTCAGGAATATAATTCAGATTAAGATAGCTCAAAGGTAAGTGCACTACCTCTGCACTATTCTGTTGCAACATCTTTCTGCAACTAGCTGTGCAGTATAGTATCTTGGGGATAATGCTTGGAATTTTATTTATGTGTGGCAGTTCAAATAAGGTATGCATGTTTAATGAGGTATTAAAGGCATGCATGTTTCGTAAGGTATTAAAAGTATGCAAGTTTAGTAAGGTATTAAAGGTATGCATATTTAATAAGGTATTAAAGGTATGCATGTTTAGTAAGGTATACGTGTTTTGCAAGGCTATAACTAAGCAAGTGAGGTATTGTTGTGCATGTTTCACATGATGAAGTAAAGCTTGCATCTTTGCTAATGTATTATTGTAGATATTTAAGGTATGCATGTTTCACAAGGCTATAAATAAGCAAGTTAGGTATTATTAGTCCCCTACTGGTTTCACCGGAGGAGACTACAGGTTTTCTCTCCGTTTGTCTGTCCATCCGTCCATCCCACCTGTGGTTGTTTAGATTTTTTTTCCCCACATCCTTGAACATATTCAACTGAAACTTGGTAGAAGGCTTTACTATGATAAGTTTTAGAACAAGATTGAGCTTCAGGGTGTTTCAGCAATTTTTCACACATTTATGTCCTTTTTAAACTTAGAAAATATCACATATTATACATGGGTCAGTGTTAAGCTGCCCTGACTCCAACCCACTGCTTTACACACATTGGCTGGACAGCTGGCTTGACTCCACCACAATAAAACCATGCGTCGCCATTGCATGAAGCAGCACATATCGGCAGGCCTCAGGCTTCAGGCCTGGGGTTTTAGTCCCACGGCCCAGTTCAATTGGAATGATACCTAGTATATAACACAATGTATTATACAGTAATCCCCGCGCTATTATCGCGGTTCACCTATCGCGCCCCCGCTTCATCGCGGTTTTTCCCTTGGAACCTAACTAATTTTTTCGGCGGATTCCCCGGTATATCGCGTAGTAATAATATATAATATAAATAATATTTAAGCAATAAATTATAACGCGTGTCGCTCGACCAGTCCACAAACGCACGAGACAAAGTTTTGCTTGTAACTTCGAATATTTTCTACGTTTTTTCTCCAAGCCCCATGATGCCCGCCCAAACCCCTTGCACCTTCTCAGGCTCTCGGCAAGGACCGAAGCGCCAGAGGAAGGTTTATTTCACTCGATATAAATCAAACCCAATCGTGTTTATACACCGCCCAGCTTTTAATAATCACTCGATATAAATCAAACCCAATCGTGTTTATACACCGCCCAGCGTTTAATTATAATCACGCGATATAAATCAAACCGAATCGTGTTTATACACCACCCAGCATTTAATAATCACTCGATATAAATCAACCCAATCGTGTTTACACACCACCCAGCGTTTAATAATCACTCAATATAAATAAACCCAATCTGTTAATACACCACCCAGCGTTTATTATGCACTCGATATAAATCAAACCCAATCGTGTTTATACACCGCGTTTATAAAAAAATAGGCATTTTTAGGCACTTTTTGGGGGAGGCGTCCATTCATCGCGGATTTTCACTTCTCGCGGGGGGTTTGGAACGACCCCCGCGATAAACGGGGGATGACTGTATATGGAAATAATGCTACAATGTATGTTTTGGCATCATGCATGTACATCAGGTTCTTTTTAAGATGAAAAAAGCAAAGCCGAGAAACCACCGAAACATGGTGGGTTACAAAAGCTCTTCTTCTTCATTTGGGTTCTGGTATCAGCTCAAGCGTGCGTTAAAGTAAACTAATTTTTATGTCTGGTTTGTTATACTTGTTGTCTTTATTGGTTTCTAGTCGACAAAAGATATCAGTAAATGAAAATTGCTTTTCCTTTTGATATTTTACCGAATGAACCCAAACACGGTGGGTTATAGGGCTTCTTCATCTTGGTTTTTTTTTTTGTAA
>CM068958.1:132272519-132299964 GCA_035128595.1 Eptatretus atami | reverse complement strand
AAAGAGAGAGATGCCATTTGAGGTAAGGGAGGGGATGGAGGGAACATACACCAGAAACGATTTGATTAGACCCACCAGGATTTGAGGAGGGATAGAGGTTTGAGATAAGAAAGATGTTGTTTTCTGGCTCTCCTGAGGGTAGATACACACTAGTTCCGAGTTTTATGGAAGGAACTGAGATTACCCTCAGTTGAATTTGCTTTCCATGAGGCAAAGGCAAGTTGTTTGGACAACTGCCTGCCACAACTTCAGTTGAACCATGGGCAGGAGGAAGGTAGACAACTGAAGACAAGAGGGATAAATCTGTGCATGAGTGAGAGCAAGTTTCTTTGAAAGAATTCCCAGGATGAGTTGATGTTGGAGAAAGTAGCGATGGGAGACCAGTTTAGAAGTTTGATGGCTGCTTGGAGACCGGCCAGTCGGCCTGAGTGCAATGCCAGACTTGACGGGCTGAGGTGGATCTCTGATAAGAGTCAGAGAGATGTCCACTTTGACAAGGATGTGGTCAGAAGAACTGATTGGAGCAGAGGCAAACAGAAGATATTTTCAGGGAATTTGTCAAATCAGATCCAGAAGAGATGAGTACCGTTGGTTGAGATCCGGGTTGGGAATTGACCGATTGAGTCAGTCTCAATGAGTCGCAGAAGTCTTTTGCTGAAGTGCCATGACAGGTGAGAGAGGTACCCATCCTAGCCAACTGCATGATGACAATTGAAGTCACCACATATGAGGAAGAGAGAGAGTTCGAATGAGAAGAATAGAAGTTGGTCCATGTTTTCGGATAGTGAGGTGTAAATGGAGTCATCACTGTTTGGTGGATGGTGCAGTACACACAATAAACATGAGGTGGGAGTGGAGGGAAGCCGTAGCCAGAGGTATTCCTGGGGGTGGGGAGTGAGGGCATTGCATGGAGAGTGAGGAATAGGGTATTTGATGAAGGAATAGAGTCTTTCATGAAGAGAGTAACTCTTCCACCAGGACGAGGCTCAGGTCTGTCATACCGGAGGAGGAGTAACCAGGGAGAGATACTTGGGAGTCGGAAACGTCTTGAGGGAGGAAAGTTTCTGTTAGGCAGATTATGTCTGGTTTGTCAGTGGCAACCTGTATGGAAAGATCTGTAAGGTTTGAGCGAAGGCCCCGGATATTTGATGTCCACACTGTTAATGAAGAGGGAGAGGAGGATGCTTTGGGTGCAGGGATGGGAGGGGAGGGGAGAGTTGGACAAGGAGGAGGGGAGAGGTAGGAGAGTTGTTTAAAGAGTGTGGGGGATTGCAGAAGAGCTTAGGGAGGGGGCCGGATGAGGAGGAGAAAAGGCTCTGTGGTGTGGGGAGAAGGGGCAGAAGGCAGTTGAGGATATGAGATGGAGGTGAGAGGGCAGGGGAAGGAGGCAGCTTTGTGGACGAGGGGGGGGCAACTTTGAGAAGGGTGAGTGAGAGGAGTGAATGTGGGAGAGTTGAGGGAGAAAGGTGAGGGGGAGTTTTTGAAAAAGTATCGTTCCAGTATCGGCTCAAGTGTGCCTTAAACACAAACAAATTTTTATCTCCCGAACATTCATTGGACCAGTCGGGGACATGTATTGCAAAGCAATTCTTGCTCTTGTTGTGCATGTTTTGCATGGTAAAATAAAGCATCACAGGTTTAGTAATATATTATTGTACCCGTTCAAGGTATGCATGTTTCATAAGTAAGGTTAGGGCATACCTGTTTAGTAAGGTATAATAAGCAAGGAATGCATGTTTATTTATTGCTAGAGGGTACTCGGTGTTGCCCGATGCTGTTTCAATCCAGTTGGCATTTTGAAGAATCAAATATATAATTTTTTTTGTGTGGGGGCCTAAAACACTTTCCAACACCCACTATAAAGGAATGGGTCAGGGATCATTTAATATTAACCTTTCATGTCGCACCATAACTTAGACACTACAGAGCGATTAAAAAAAAATCCAACTAATTTTTCAAAACTTTTGCCTAAAACGCTCCCCAGGACTCATTGAGGAACCTCTGAAAGTTTGAAGAAGATCCTTTTGGCTGAGAAAAATGGCGACACACAGCCAGACAGACACACAAACAGCTGTTATCGTATAGAGAGTAAAGTGTGCATATTTAGTTTGGTATGTAAGACATGCATGTTTAAGGTATAGCAAGTTAAACATTGCACAACAGACTGTTAGAATGCTTTGGAATTCTCCATGGATACACATCTGATTTCTCTTCTTCCACATCACTGTGGAATATCCTGCCATACATTCAATCTTCTAAAACAGAAGATTATGGGCAACAGGAACTACCACCTTCCCTTTCCTGAGATCATGAGGCCAATGGCATGGCATGGGAGGAGGAATTAAGAGTGTTTTATAACTTGGGTTTTATATACGATTAATTGTCATCCTTTATGGAAACATAGATGGCATAAACCAACCTGTCAAGTTAAAGCGTTTAATCAGACTCGATGGTATAATGGTTAGAGTATGCAATCTGAATTTGAGAGGTCAGTGGTTTGAACACCAGCTGAGTCATACCAAAGACTAACAAATAGTTCCAAGTGGGATGGACGCTCATCTCCCAACGAAGGGCGATCATAGTTGGGGTTCATTCGGTGATAAAGTTGATTTTCAGTTTGATTCGATGGGAAATTAAGGCCTATGGGGGTTGAAAGGCCTAATAACACGATTGTATTCACACAGTGAAAACTATGTGGGATGAGCAGGTCCTGAGTTCATGAAAAACGTTCCATTAATTTTTGTCCAGTGAAAGGACCCTTAAACCCTTTGAGACCCTAAAGGGGTGTTAAGGACTCAGGTGTAAAAGGGACTAAAAACGTCTAAATGACTTCAACTTTGAAGGGTCTAAAGGGTCGATAGGGATTTAAAGTCGAAAGGGTCTAAGGGTACATTGCAATAATAGTTAGGGTCTAATGGCACTAAAGGGTTTATAGGGTCCTAACGGTCAAAAGGGTATACAGGTGTAAGGGGTTTATCGGGTCATAAATGTCTAGCGGGGGGTCCAAGGGACAAAAGGGTACATTCCAAAAGTAGTTAGTGTCTAAAGGATGTAAACATCTAAAGTCTTAAAATGTCTAAGGTTTTGAAGGGTCTAAAAGGTCGAAAGGGTGTAAGGGTATAAATAGTGTCAAGGTGAAATGGGTCTATGGGGTTTAAAGGTCCAATCCAATAGTAGTTGGGATATATAAAAGGCATATAAGGTCTTAAGGAGTCTAAAGGGTATAAAGTGTCTTAAAAGGGTAAAAGGAAAACAAGGAACTGAAAGGCTCTGACACCCCCCCCCCCCCCCCCCCCCCCCCCCCCCACCCCACCCCACCCCACCCCAACTCTGTCCTCCTCTCCCCATTTCTTTCCTGTTCTTCAAAGCAATAGGGTATTGATGACAATAAGAGGTTAAAATTTAATCAAGAGCTTCAATTAAACCATGATTAAGATCAAGTTAAATTACGAGGTTTAAATTAAACGAAACATCTCGAGATGACTCGCGATATGTGATGCACATACAAACGTAGATTACATTTTGAGTTAATTAGCTAATTATGTCACCATATGGTTGGAAATTTTAAAAATAGGATTGGGGGTCCTGAAGCTCACCTGGATCAGGAGCAAGTCACTCAAACCCACCACACAGACCTTTTAAGACCATGATTTTAAAAAAATTTTATGCCATGAACAAACTTTCATTCCTCTTTTTTCCCCACCTTTGGAACAAACTCCCACACTGTCTTCAATCCCACTCTTCCCTCCAGATCTTCAAAACAGCTGTTTACCACAATCTCTTATCTTCCCCCATCCAAAACCATGATTTTCTATCCCCGCGAATCTGCCCCAAACCCACCTCCTTCAAATTCACTGCTTTCCTTCCTGAAAGTCCCTGTAGTGTCTATCTTGTTTGCCCCGTGTACGCCACCCCATCCGTCTCCCTTCCACACATCTCATGTCTCTGTTCCCCACAGTTTTGTCCTTCCCCCTCCCACCCCTCTCGTCTCCTGCTCCCCTTGTTGTACGTTCTGTGTGTTAACTCTCATATGAGCCTCGACAGTGTACAAAAATAAATAAATAAAAAACACTGGTGTAGTTTCATCGAAATTGTGTGTAGTTTCAGAGAAGAAAGCAAATACATATTTTGGAAGGGGTGGGGGTGGGGGGAGGGGGTCAAAAAGTTCCTTATAAAAGGGAACTCAATATGACTTGAAAGAAACAGCTTTAAATACCATGGTGAAGCAAAACAAATTAAAATCTACAATAAATATTCGTGCATCAGCAGCCCCAACTCCTCTCCTGCAGGCAACCAGGTACACAAGGCATGAACCTCCCTCCTCACTATCAGAATTTTTATTTTTTTAAAGCCTGGTGTTGGTTTGGTGGTTAGGGTGGCTGGCTTGGGATATTAGAGTCCTGCGTTTGAGCCCCATTAGCTGTTGAATTGACACCAGGTGGGGTTGACTCAGCCTGTCATCCTTCTGAGGTTGGCGAAATGAGTCCCAGTGTACTGGTATAATCGCACAGCAACAAAATGATAGCTACTCGGCAGCCAAGCTGCCATACACAAGAAGAAGACATTAAACTTAATGGTCTATTTTGTCTATGCAGGATATGAAATGAAAAATTAAATGAGCAAAGACCTGAGCTTCTGAAACTTCATGTAGCAGTTGAAGAGCATTTTAAATCAGCGATGGCATGGAGGCTTATACAAGGAATAATTTTCAGTCTGCAATTGGTCTTGGACTTCAATTGAAAGAGCTTCTGCACCCATCAAAGAAACCAAACCCACATTCGTCATATTTACTCCGTGCACACGAACCAAAAAGCGGGGTTAAGCAATTGATTCTCTTCTGTCTGTGTTTGTCCTTCTGTCTAAAGACATCAATTTATGATTGAGAAAAAAACTTAATTTCAATTTAATGTTCTATTTTGAACACGAATCAGAAAAAGAACCTGTAGTTTAGCAGTACTTTGGATTCAAATTGGTTCCGATCGAACATGCACAGAGGAGTAAGATAATATTTTTCACTCTGTCTGCATGCCTGGCAGTCAAACAAAATTGAAAATCATTCCAAATGGAAACTTAATATTTTTGAAGGCGTCATAATGGCCACATACAACAGGCACCAAGAACTAACGTAACGTGTTAAATAAGGTGGTGTCATAGACACTACGTCAACGGTGGTAAACGTCTCAAAAAAAAATTTTTTTCGACAAACTTTAAAATCTTATCTATATTTTATTTCAATTTAATTATCTACTTGAAAACAAATCACCTTTTTTGGCACTTTCAAAACCCATCTCAACCAATCAAATTTGCAGCTCATAGATCCTGCCCATGTCCTTGTTTCTCAAGACAGCGTGGGATAATGTGTTCTATGAACTCTCTAGTTCCCTGTTCTTCATTGCACGGCCCACAAGCAAGCCACTGGTGGCCTAAAGTGTGGCCAATAATACATAAATGTGAAAACACTCCATTGTAATCTATAAATATAAAGTTGAAAGTGTGTCTGTTTGGCTGTGACCTATGCACGCGAAAAGTACTGGACTGATCCTCACCAAACTTCACATGCTGACAGAACATGTACCCGGGAGTGTCCCGATGTAAAATAATTGAACTTCCGACTTCCGGTTTCCGAATTATGACGTCATCACCTGATTTCGTAACGTTAATTTTTCAAGTTCAGCCGATTGGGGCCAACGTCATATACAATATATCTAACATATGATTTTAATTTTTACTTACGAAATCGTAATAAGAGCCTGGTGTTGGCGCAGTGGTTAGGGCAGCAGCTTGGGACCCAAAAGGTCCTGAGTTCAAGCCCCGTTTGGCCAATGAATTAATATATATATATATTATATATGTATATATATGTGTGTATATATATATATATATATATATATGCTGCATATATGCTGCATGTGTGTGTGTGTGTATGTATACATATATATGTATGTATATATGTACACATATATATGTATGTGTTGTGTATATATGTATATATCGTCATATAACACCAGGGGGTTGACTCAGCCTGTCATCCTTCCGAGGTCGGCGAAATGAGTACCAGTGTACTGGGCCGGTGTATACCCCGGTTTAAAATAGGTGTACCAGATCCCTGTGTCGTAAGAGGCGACCAGGGTTGCGTCAGGAAGGGCATCCGGTGTAAAACATGTGCCAAATCACTATGCGGATCATATGGATGATCCGCTGTGGCGACCCCTAACGGGAGCAGCCGAAATAGAAGAGAAGACTTACGAAATCGTATATTGATGACTTCCGTCTCTGTTTGTGTGTGTGTGTGTGTTTGTTTGTAGGCACGATAACTCGAGAATGGAAGAAGCTACCAATGTCAAATTACACCACGTGATTCAGGAGGGTGATAGCTAGCGCTGATTAGATTTTGGTCAAAATCGGTCAAAGGTCAAGGTCACAGTGAGGTCAAACATAATCCGTAAATTCCTGTGGAGAAATGGAGTATTTTTGCTTCGGTCGACGTTACGAGTTCTTTTAACTTCCATTTAATTTTGTCTTCGGTTTTGCATCGCTTAGGACGCTTAACACTCGGTTGTCGAAATCTGGTAAAAATCGATTTTTGGAACGTTTTAAGATTTATAAAAATATTTCACCCGCCGCATCACGCTCGGTCACGTGGTGCAGCGCCGCTCGAGCAGACCGCGGCGTTGAGTCACGTAAAAGATTTGCGTGTGCGCACTGACGTGTTTTCGTTAAAGATGGTGTTTAAAAGTAATTTTTCATCCCAATAAAGCTTATCGTCGCATGCCTGACTCGCTAACGTCGGATGGTGTAAAGATTGTTTGTGGATGCGATATTACGGTTTTATGACTTTGATAAAATATATTAAATAATTCCGTAAATTCTGTGGAGAAATGGAGTATTTTTGGTCGGTCGAAGTTACGAGTTCGTTTAACTTCGATTTTAATTTTGTCTTCGGTTTTGCGATCGCTTAGACGCTTAACACTCTGTTGTCGAAATTCTGGAAAAATCAGATGTTTTGGAGACGTTTTAGATTGTATAAAAAAATATTTCACCCGCCGCGTCACGGCTCGTCACGTGGCGCAGCGCGCTCGAGCAGACGTCGTTTGAGTCTCGTAAAGGTTTTGCGTGTGCGCGCTGACGTCATGGCGCTCGCCCCGGCGTCCTTTCGAGTTGGGGGGGCATCGAGTGTGACCTTTACGTTGCGTTAATCCGCGTAACTCGAGAACGGAAGAAGCTACCAATGTCAAATTACACCACGTGATTCAGGAGGGTGATGGCTAGCGCTGATGAGATTTTGGTCAAAATCGGTCAAAGGTCAAGGTCACAGTGAGGTCAAACATTCGATTTTTGATGGTTTGGTACAAATCATCGTAGACACTTCTGGTTTGCGTCGCTACCTTCTCTAGAGACAGCTTTTATTAGACAAGGTCAGAGGTCAAGTTGACGATTTCGTAAGTACCAGTCTATGACTGCTTGTTACTTTCGAAATCTAACGATTTAAGTATATTGATCAGTTCCGTTCTGTTTGTTTGTAGGCACGATAACTCGAGAACGGAAGAAGCTACCAATGTCAAATTACACCACGTGATTCAGGAGGGTGATGGCTAGCGCTGATTACATTTTGGTCAAAATCGGTCAAAGGTCAAGGTCACAGTGAGGTCAAACATCCAAAACATGATAACTCGAGAAAAGTTGCCACAGGTGTTGACGGAGCGTGAGTTTGGAAGATCGAGGTAAGTTCGGCGGAATTTGTCAATTCGTCGAGTTACAGCTGTTTTAAAAATTTCAGTGTTATTAAATAATTCCGTAAATTCCTGTGAGAAATGGAGTATTTTTGCTTCGGTCGACGTTACGAGTTTGTTTTAACTTCGATTTTAATTTTGTCTTCGTTTTTGCGATCGCTTAACACTCGGTTGTCGAAATTCTGGTAAAAATCGGATGTTTGGAGACGTTTTAAAATTGTATAAAAATATTTCACCCGCCGCGTCACGGCTCGTCACGTGGCGCAACGCGCTCGAGCAGACGCGTTGTTGAGTCACGTAAAGGTTTGCGTGTGCGCGCTGACGTCATCCGCTCCGCCCGGCGTCCTTTCGATTGGGGGGCGTCGAGTGTGACCTTACGTTACGTTAATCCGTGGTAACTCGAGAACGGAAGAAGCTACCAATGTCAAATTATACCCCATGATTCAGGAGGGTGATGGCTAGCGCTGATTAGATTTTGGTCAAAATCGGTCAAAGGTCAAGGTCACAGTGAGGTCAAACATTCGATTTTTCATGGTTTGGTACAGAATCATCGTAGAAACTTCTGGTTTGCGTCGCTACCTTCTCTAGAGACAGCTTTTATTAGACAAGGTCAGAGGTCAAGTGACGATTTTCGAAGTACCAGTCTATGACTGCTTGTTTGTTTGTCTGTTTGTCTGCACGCGCTAATCTCCTGAAAGGTGAAAGATAGGAGCTAACCACTGAAACAAAAAAATGTCGAGATGGGCCCCGGGAAGGTTATAGGCTATGTGGCAAGGCCCCTCGGCCGGGGGGGGGGGAGGGGTGTGTTTCCCCCTCACCAACCCCCTTAGCCAATGACTGCCATGGCCCAATAGGGAACTGATACTGTGCTCCCGTCAGAATATGTATAGAAGATTAAATTCATTCAAAAAGAACCCGGGCAGCGCCGGGTGCATTCACCTCGTGTTCCATAAATGCTATCAAACGAGTGCTCCAGCGCGAAGCATAAAAGTAACATAACTACATCAGGAATGGTTGCAGTATACAAATAATTACACATGCAGCCCAGTTAACCACAACGAAGAAGAGTATGTGGAGCAGGGCCTAATAGCAGCCATTACGGAGTCCTGCAGGCGATTGGCGGCTCTCACACTGATGTCTTGGTGGAAAGTGGCCCCCCTTTAAAACAATAGTGAAGATCGCTGCTCTCGTTGATCATGTATTATGGAACAACACTGCAAACTCACTTTTAAATAACCAGATGATTTATTGACAGGTACAATGAGAGTGTTATTTTGGTATTGTAAAATTATAACTTTGCATGTTACCCAACCCAATTCCAAGCAGACCTGCTGGAACTGGAAATGTTTCATGCACCTGAAAGTAAATTATTTTCTGGTAACCAAGGCATAAAGCAGCTCATAAGATTAAAATTTATGCAAACATTGTTCAGACCATCAAGTGATCATAGATTACTTTGCAAATGTAAATCATAAGATTGAAAAAGCAAATGACAAATCCATTCCTTACAATGGAGTTGAGTGCTGATGGAAAAAAAAAAAACTCATCACGAAAAGATGAGCCAGGGCTAAAAGTTGAATTAATAAATGGCGTTCTTGCACTCATGTTGCTAATCTAAACTAAAGTTTATCTCCTGTAAATTGACAGATCTCTTGTTGGCACCACAGCATGTTGGCAACAAATGTACAAATAGTGGAGAAAGATACTCTGATAACTATACTAGGTGGGTTGACTCCACCTGTCATCCTTCCGAGGTCAGCAAAATGAGTACCAGTTTACTGGTAATGGGCATTGCATCAGCAGGACAGCCACGTCCCCAGAAAACGATGTAGCCAAGCAGTCATAGGCTGCATAAGAATATTTTTTTTTAATCCGCAAACTATTATTATCGTTGGGGTGACTCTTGCATATCGTTACCCTCATAACAAAAGTGCCTAAGCTTCATCAACGAATAAAATGACTTGGGCACTTTTGTTATGAGAGTGACGATATGCAAATGCAGTAAGTGGCACAGAGCAAATGAAAGCAAATGGGAGGTTTATTACAGAATCAATGTACATGTACGAGTGCTGGGAACAGATGAAATTATTATCATGAGTTTATGCAGAGAGCAGGAAATTCACATGAGAAACACAAGATGGTATGAGGAAATGGGAGAGGTAAAAATCAAATTTACACATATGGAAAGGCAATGAAAGGGGGTACAGAGTATTATGGCAAGAGATAAAATAAAAATAAGCTACATAATAAAGGATGTTATCATTAACACATTTGGCTATGCCTCAGCCAGGTGAATATGACCAATAATCTTGGTAAGTTTCATTTCTCCCACACAAATGAGAATAATTTTACCCATTCCAGCTCCTCATTTCTTCATATCTGGGGCACTCAACTCTAAACTCCCCCCTTCCAAACACCTACCTCCTCTAAGTCACTGCACTCAATCTGAGATTAATTTTGTATCCCATTACTCAAACCCCTTGGTCCAACGAGTAGGCAGCTAGGCTGGTCTTCATAAGTCTTGTTTTGCAGGGCAAGTACGGTAAGCGAAGAGGCTGGGCAAGGTGAGCAGGTGGGCAAGGCGAGCAGGCAGGTGAGGTGGGTGGGACTGGCGCTTACGATCCCATGCGAATGCTCTGTATGATTTGGAAGATGGCTGCAAAAACAAACACGGGCATGTATCAAAAGAAAAAGTCCGTGCCATAACAGAGTACAAGTCTGTTGTCGATTCAACGGAAAAGAATGTGTCAGCATCAAAGCTGACAACTTCGTAGGAAGACTTGCATCAAACTCCCACAAGATGATTCGTCTTCAACATGCAGTCATCTGTATTAAATAGGTAAGCAACACCAATTCATATCAACAGGGTCATGGATCAATGACCATCCAAAACCTCCAAATATAATAGAAGCAAATAAAATGTTCCAGATGCACATAATATACAATACGCACACAGGTGGAAAATTTGAAGCAACCTTCCTGCAAGACCACCACCAAGTACGAATATCTTGTGTTGCACAGATATCTTTTATGGAAAATCCCAAAAGTTTTAGCACCTAACATGTATTTTTTTTTGGGGGGGGGAAGACGTGGAAGCGCTCCAATGCAATTATGTACAATTGCACCCTCTCTTGCTGTAAGAGTCCAAGGGCTAACACCCAAAATATCAGTGTTGCTTTACTCCCTCCCCCGACAGTTGGCACACCTCCACACCAGCTTCCAGTTAATAAAGCCTATCATTATTTAATATTGGCTGCATTATATTCAGTGTGCATGTATCCGCTGAACAAACAATGATCACTGCCCCTGGAACTGAGAAAATATAAACAATATTCAGCCTCAAAATCCTGAAAAGGTCCGAAACATGACCAGGTTCTATTTGTACCTGGAAAATATCACCGCAATTTACACACTACACACGGTGCAACGGTTTGTGCATATCGACACCTGCAATTATTACTGCAAGGGGAAAGAAAATTCTATTTACAGCACCTATAGATCAAGGATAGTTTGAAAACACATCAAAAGAATAAACGTGTAGTCGGTGCCCCACCTCACATTTTGGCCCGATTAAATATGGCTACATTTACTGGGGAGATCGTGGGAGATTACCAAGATCTATAATGAACAAGAATGTAATCGCATCATCTGCGAACACTCATTCAGGCTGTCAACTCTCCGAAAGATACAAAGTAATTCGCGAATAGGAGAAGTTGATATCTCAATTGAGGGAGGCACGAAGCACCCCTTCCTCTATATGGGACGGTTTCTCTGTATGGAATTTTAACACGGGGATTGGAAATTCGTTTCTCGGCTTCTACCGGACGAAATTGGCTGCAAGATTCAGAAGAAAATCCTTTGTACGTCGAAGTAATATGTTCCATATTTCAGCAACGTCTGTTTCAACATTCTTGAGTTTTTAACAAAAAACCTTGAAATTCATGTTGGTGTCTGTCAGTCTCTGTCCACCCAAAACATGTTGGTGCTCATATCTCAAAGGCTATTCATTGAAACTTGCTGCAACTTGGAATATACATGGGACAATAAGTGTATAATTAACGGCTTTCAAAACAAATTCCACCTACGTGCCATAGGTTTTACTCATTAGCTAGAGTACTGTCCTTGTGCGGTACAAGTATACAATGGCGGTGTTGTTAGAAGCAGAGACTCCTGCAGCGATCAAGGGAAGCGCGAAGCACCCCTCCCTTGATATGGAATGGTTTCTCTAAATGCAACTTTAACACAGGGACTGGAAATTCCCATTGGGGGGTGGGGTGGATGCTCCAAAATAGGCATTTGCTTTCTTCTCCAAAACCACACATACAATTTTGATGAAACTTGACCACAACCATCATCATCCATGATATTCTTGGGGAAAATGCAAGGGGCACAGAGAAGGCCCCTTTTATATACTATGTGCCATGTGGCAAACAATAGAAAAGAAGGGACATTCCATGTATTGTGGTAACAGGGGCGCTCTACATATATCGGTTAAAACCCGTCAGTATGTAAAGTTATTTGTACCTTGAAAACGAAAGCCCATAAGATGATGTGCGTGTGTGTGTTTAATTATTAATTAATGTATGATTAATTTGTTTTAAAAAATTGGCACCACTATGTATGAACTTTTCTAGATCATTATTTGATTCCTCCCAATACCACAAGGTAGTACAGCATGTGCACGAGATTTTTGTGAATAAGCCATATTTTCTATGGTCTGGCATTTTCCTCAATCCATGGAATGTCCCTTCTTTTCTATTGTTTGCCACATGGCACATAGCATATAAAAGGGGCCTTCTCTATGCCCCAGGCATTTTCCCCAATAAATATTTTATGAGACGCTACAAGTTATAAGTAAGAGTAATGACATTTAAGACGTGCCCAATGATCATACAAGTTCAAATTACGGTAATGATGCATTTCTGAATTTCAAAAATAAAGTTTAAATATACAGAGTGGCCAAATAAAACAAATACACCCGTGCGGGAGTGACGGTCATCTCTGCGAGAAAGACTAATTGCATAAAACAATTTATGTAGATTGCGCATTTAGCACATCTATTCGACTGGTACGACATAAGATAAACGCGGAAGGAAACCGGAAATATCGCAATCGCACATGGCGTATTTGACGAAGCAGTGCTAAACACCAGAAATATGAAAAACACAACAACACCGTAAAAAAATTCATATGACTGGACCCTGTCCCGTCGTGTCGGCTGCCGATCAATATTCATGTCAAAAGAGGATGGCGTATATCAAAGTGCTGGCAAACAATGGAGATCTCTCTATTGTTTTCCAGCACTTTGACGTATATTAAACACATAACGATATGCCATCCGATATTTTTCGATTCTGATAGCTTCTATGACCTAGGCTATGGCGATTTGCCGATTTGGTGGGACATTCGGCTATGAGTGGGGTACCTAAAAAGCTATGCTAGGGCAGGCAGGCGGGCCACGGGCGGGCAGGCAGGCAGATTATATAATAGGAGTCACAAACCGAGAGTTAACGAATACAAGCATGAGAACGACCTTTACAAGCATGAGTTCCTGTTACTAGGGTGTAGTGTTCTCGGATAGGAGGATTTTTGGACAACTTTGAAGTCACGTGACGCGGAAAGAAAAAAAATCGATGAATCCGGCCCGACCAAATTTAGATATTGTCCCATAGATTCATATGCTACAATCAAATTCAAGATCGCTTGAGAAATGGCGGAGGAGATAGAATTTGAAAATCGTCATTTTCGCAACTTCAAAGCCTCGTGACCTGGACCTTGACCTTCGGTGACCTGAAAGTCATACCATCGTGTACGTCTCATCGCCTCTATCAGGATCACTAATGACCAGATCTCCCGCTTCAACTTCATTGTGAACGGACGGACGGATCGAAGGACATCGACACCCATATAATATGGGTCGATGAGATAGTAGACCTGATAGAGGTCGATGAGACGTACACGATGGTATGACTTTTCAAGTCACCGAAGGTCAAGGTCCAGGTCACAGGCCTTTGAAGTTGCGGAAATGACGATTTTCAAATTCTATCTCCTCCGCCATTTCTCGAAGAGATGACCTAAAAAAGTTGACCCATGAAAACTGTCGGTAAAACTGCAATTTATTCAACAAAAAACAAAAAAAAAAATTGCACTACAGAATTACATGAAACTATTGCACGCACTGTACGTCAAAACTATGAGAGAAATTTTACAAATGGAATGTTAAACATTACTTAGTCATGCATGTCACGGGATATGCTCAAATGCTCGCCCTGGCGCTGAATGCGTACTTGGATCAGTCTCATAAAGTTATTGATATCTCAAGTTTGTGAGCTTTTGATTAATTCAAAATCCTATCTGGGTGCACTTTCATGTCCTTGTAGAGAATGTTCAGCAGAGTCCCTTTTTCACACCCAATTCCTGATTTTGACAGCATGTCAAAATAAACAAACAAACAAACAAGCAAACAAATAAACACCGAATTCCTCATTCATGATTTTAACCTGGTGTTGGCTTAGCAGTTAGGGTGGTGGCTTGGGATCCTAGGGTCTTGAGTTCAAGCCCTGTTTTCCGCTGAATTCACACCAGGGGGTTGACTCAGCCTGTCATCCTTCCGAGGTGGGCAAAATGAGTACCAGTGTAGCAGCCAAAAGGCTGCACACGAAGGGAAGGGGGCAACAACGGATTGATTAAATCTGGTATTGGTGTGGCGCAGGCATGATGGGCTGAATGGCCTCCTCCTGCACATAATTTCCTTGTAATTCCTTGTGTCGACTTATTCAGGCTGATGCCCACTGACTGTCTGATATGTTCAATGACCTCAGGGGTTCTCACTGACTTGCATCCTGAATGACTCTCCCGGTCTTGTGATTTTGAATTAAGGTTTAGCACAGTCCCCTTTGGATAAACTTGAACTTGTTTATCCATAGTTTACTTCGACAGGGCTTCCCTGCAGTTTAAATGGATTTTGAACTTTCCTTAAATGACTGTAGATATCTACACCTTCCCAGCTATCTATACCAGCAATATAAAAAAATAAGTGAGTAAAACTAAAGTTGTGCAATAAAAAATGGGGGTGGGGAGGCGTCGACTTTTTTTTTAGACCACCCTCTACGCGTAATACCCGCTCTCTCCAGGAGCGATATGGTGTCAATACCTCTCACTTCAGCAGAGAGCAGCAGTTAAACAGCTTGCACTTTTCCACATGTACAAGCAAAGGTTGCAAGGCATCCATCTCCCCAGGGGAGTGGGGGGGGGGGGGGGAGTATTTAATGCACATGACCCGACCCTCGGTAGCCCCAGCATGTATATATTCGGTGGAGATCGGCCAAGCCGTTTTCAATTCCATGATGAAGTGCAGACATACAGACATACCCTCAGAGATTCGTTGAATTTTACTCTGATGAACCACCAACTTCATTTGGAAGGACACTCAACCTCGTGGGGATCGGTGCGCGACGTGCCACATCGAGTCGACGAGGAATTTTGAAAAGTCCGTTAACCCATCATCCCCGCTTACGTGGCCGGAAAAACGAGTCCACATTCACAAATCCTTTGTTGCGAACTACGTTTGCGCTTTACCATCGCATTAGTCTTTTGCACGTTCCTCACGTTTCAATTGGATAATCTTAACGACGTGAATGAAAATATATAATTTTACATCTTACCAACAAAGGCATTTCTACCTTTCTTTTTGCATCCGTAGTAGAGGCTCATGGAAGAGCTAGTGCACTGAATGGATCAGGATGTAAAAAAAAATCTACACTATCAAAAGAAGAAAACGATTACATGAGCAAAGATGGTCGAAAACGGAATTGTGAAGTAAATTCTCTCTTTCATGAACCTAGACGGTGTATATAAAATATAAAATAAAATAAAAATAATCAAAAACCACAAAATTGAATGGGCACAATGAACCAACCACAGTGCATTGTCAATTCACCTCTTATCGACATGATGTCGTTCGTGGTATCGGTACATACTACTCGTGGTATCGGTACATCTACATGACTTCGTACGTGGTATCGGTATTACTACTCGCATCGGGTACAGAAAACAACTCTTGGGTTAAAAGGCAAAGCACAAATGTGTGCGCGTGTGAGGCAAGTACCATGCAAACAGCTGGCATCTAACCCCCATATAACCCCCAAGGTTAAGCAAGATAGGGTGTTAATTATTACTGGAATAGCAGCCTGAACTGAGCAATGGCAGCTCGGCTAGGTAAACAACACGAGAGGAATGGAAAAGAAACTGTGCCTCAGGGTTGTGACAAGACAGTGCGTGTACGTGTCACCAACCACTCCACCACTCCCGGTACAAATCATTGTCCCCTTAGGACATCATTATCCACCTCACTCCACTCCTCATTCTTCCTCCCCAATCACTGTTTCCCTCATGAGGACGGTCCAAAATCCACATCCACCACCCCTCCCCAATCACTGTACCCTCATGAGTACGTGTTCACACTCCACTCCTCCACCTCCCCAATCAATGGTAACCCTCCATGGAGCGACGTGTCCACATCCACTTCCTCCACTCCCCAATCACTGTACCTCATAATACGTGTCACAAACCACTCACCACATCCCGGACAAATCATTGTCGCCGTTAGTGGAATCATTATCGCAGCCTCACTGCCACCCTCCCATTCTTCCTCCCAACTGCAACCGTTCCCGATCATGAGGACGTGTCACAATCACTCCCCGACCTGTGGCCCCGCCCATGCAATCTGTACCTCATGAGGACGTGTCACAATCCATCCTCTCTCAGACTATCCCAATCATGTAACCCTCATGAATACATTACAACACTCACCACTCCGCGGTAGACATAATGTATCTCTTTTGTTTTGCTTCGCGAGGCGGTCCTATTCGAGGTTCATGCCCACAAATGCAAGTTTGAGACCGGAATGGTGGGGTCGGAAGGTCCAATTTGATTGGTTGTGATGAGAAAAACTCTGGTATATTTTTGTCCAAAGTCTTATGGAATGGTTTGGAGTGTCAAAAGGCGTTAGTGTTTTCTAAAAGTGATGAGTATATATTAAATTGAACAAGTAACGATTTAAAGATTGTCGGAATTTTTTTTTGGAAGTTTATATCCGTTTGATGCAGCGTCTTTTAACTAGACTACCAAACATTTAAACCTTACATTGGTTTTCTAGCCCTGTTGTTATGGTGTCATATGACGTCTTTAAAAACGTAAATTTTTCTTTGGAATATTTCCTAAAATTTTGTTGACTGCCAAGGCGAGTAAATTTTCTCATCCGCTCTGCGCATTGATCGGTAATTCAGAACAAGTTTGGTACATTGGATTGTTTATACATTCGTGTTCAATAGTATGAGTGATGTTTACATAAGATACATACAGATGCAGTATTGAGAGGACTTGGTGGTGAGCCACTTTTTGTATTTTACGGTTTTTATCAGACGCGGGCGGGGGGATTTGTTATCCACCCGGGTGTCGTAGGCTGTCGTTAAAGAACCGTCGAAAAAACGTCGGCTGACATGGCGTCAACTTATAGCTAGTGAGTGGAATAACTCATAAATTGTTCATCATAAATAATGTTTGAAAATTCTGGGTACTCATTGTACTGAAAGGCGACCTATTGATTTGGGCGTGGCCGGATCCAAGATGGCGACTGGGCGGGTCAATTTGTGTGAGTGGCGATAACATATCATAACTGTTTCGATAAAATCGATTTGAATTTGGGTCAACATGTACACCTGAAAGAGACCTATTGATTTTGGGCGTGGCCAGATCCAGATGGCGCTGGGGCGGTCGTTGTCGTCGCCGGCGGCTGCTGGCATGGCGTCACATTTATAGCTGTGAGTGCGATCTCATAAACTGTTTACGCATAGTGATTTGAAATTTGGGTCACTGTACAAACTGAAGGGAAGAACCTTTGATTTTGGGGTGGCGGATCAAGATGTCTGCTGGGCGGTAGTCGCCGGCTGGCTGGCTGGGCGTACAACATTTATGGCGTCACTTTTAACTGTGAGTGCGATAACTCATACTGATCGCATATGATTTGAAATTTGGGTCACCAGTACTACTAAGGAAGAACCCTATTTATTTTGTGGCGTGCGATCAAGATGGGTTGGGGCGGCATCTTTGAAAAATGTTTTTAGCCATAATGATTTGAAAATTTGGGTCAATACATAGTACACTGAAAGGAAGACGCTATTGATTTTGGGCCGTGCGGATCCAAGTTTGGCGACTGGGGCGTTCCGTCGTACCGAGACTGGCTGGTGGGCGTCAACTATTTATAGATGATAGAGTGCGATATATCATAAAACTGTTCGCATCTAAAGTCGGATTTGGAAATTATTTGGGTCCATGTCACCTGAAGGAAGAAACTATTGATTTTGGGGTGGCCGGATCAAGATGGGCTGGTGCGGTATTTTGAAAAAAATTTTTTTCGGCCATAAGTGATATTGAAATTTGAGGTCCACTGTAACTGAAAGAAGAACTATTGATTTTGGACGGGGGGGGGGTGGCGGATCCAAAGATGGCCGCTGGGGGCGGCTCTAATGAAAAAATGATTTTTATTGCTTCAGATTTGAAATTTGGGTCCACATGGTCCACTGAAAAGGAAGAACCTAATTGATTCTGGAGTGGGGATCAAGATGGCCGATGGGGCTGGCATACTGAAAAATGTTTTTTTGTAATATGGAAACGTTTATAATCTGTTTAATTATTTTCATGTGGGGGATTCTCATCTTCTGATGGATATTTTTTCATTGTTCACACACCATTGATATGTTTTCAGGGATCATTACAACCATTAGGGTATGTTCAAGATCCAATATGGCTGCACCAGTGAACCGATGAATATCTTTAATCACCATTTTTCATGGTAGTTGATAGATTAGTTAATTTTGCAATTTGTTCTGTTAAGTTGGCTTCTATGAGATTACAATGATTTTTCCCTTAGATTAATATTGTTGCGGATTCGGCGGCGCTGTAATCAGGGGTTATAACGCGGCTTGTTCGAACAGGTTTCGGGTATCGTTCCTCAGATAAGATAAATACACTGGCCTTACATTGGGGATTGATCTGGCTACTGACAGGGTTTGATCAGAGAACTCGAGCGAAAGTTGCCAGTCGTAGCGTTTGGTTTTAAATACAAATCGAGAGATTGTTTTTTCGCAGCGAACGATAAATTAAAGGCGGCAAATCTCTATAATAAGCCAGATTTATTGGGTATACACGGGAAGAAAACCGCAAAGCATTCAGAAGTTATAATTATACTATAACCTCTTACTAGGGAGATACGGTAGGGTTTCGAAGGGAGCCAGAGCAAATACTTAGGCCTGGCAAGAATGCAGACAAACCGGGTATATGGTGGTCATGCAATGACGAAGGCAAAGTGGTCAAAAGGCAAATGTGGGTTGTGAGCCGTGGTGGCGATTCGAGACGCTCGGCATGCGCGTGGCAAGATGGATCTAACGTATCCTAATCGGCTGCACGCGTGGAAGATGGCGGCGAACGTCCTTATTGGTCGCACAGTCATACGCACGCAGCCTGGCATCAGCCCTGTAAGTGTCACGGCACAGGAGAGAAAAGATTATGGTGTGTTCAGCTGGTTTTTCAAAGGTCAGTTCATCACAGCGCTGGCCGTAAAGACAGGCAGAATCTGGGTGTTGCTCCGGCAGGTGGTCGAATTGATAAAAAGAATGGAAGGTGCAGGGAGTCAGGACAAGTCGCGGCACAGTGGTTGAGATTAGGGGAATGACTGTGTGACTGCAGGCTGGTTCATGGCCGAGAGGAAGCTCGTGAGTCACTCCTCATACGACCGATCGAGCTCACAAGAGTTTTTCTTATCATTCTGGGCGGGCTTGTACGGACGCTCCGGGGAGTGTTAGGTCTCGTTGAGCCGCAGCTAAACTCTGCAATGGGTTGCTGGCAGTTTGCTGATGACTGTCAGGGTGCGGGTGGGGGGCTCGTTGAGGGGGGGGAAAAGTAGGGCGCTCTCGTACAGCACATGTATGAACACTGAGACAGCCTGCTAACAGCCTCCGAAAGCACTGTAACGTCGCATTACCAAACCCTGGTACATGCATTTTAAGGGGGGTAATCTGGGCTATCTTATTTATAACCCACTAGGGGCATTTCGCAACAAATGATGCAGGTCATTGACATGTGGTTTTTTGATATGAAGACAGCAAAGCGCAGTTGACTGGCGCGGGAGAATGGAAGAGAGAAAACGGATGGGAGGAAATAAATATTGACAATTAGTATATCATTATACCTCACTACACTCCACTATTCTTCCTCCCAATCACTGTACCCTCATGAGTACGTGTCACAATCCACTCACACCCCCCCCAATCACTGTACCCTCATGAGTACGTGTCACAATCCACTCCTCCACCCCAATCACTGTACCCTCATGAGTACGTGTCACAATCTACTCCTCCACCTCCCCAATCACTGTACCCTATGAGTACGTGCTCACAATCCACTCCACACCACCTCCCCAATCACTGTACCCTCATGAGTACGTGTCACAATCCACTCCTCCACCTCCCCAATCACTGAACCCTCATGAGTACGTGTCACAACACTCCACCACCTCCCAATCACTGTACCCTCATGAATACGTGTCACGAACCATCCACCACTCACGGTACAAATCATTGCCCCTTAGTACATCATTATCCACTTCACTACACTCCACTCACTCCTCCTCCCTCCCAATCACTGTACCCTCATGAGTACGTGTCACAATCCACTCCACCACCCCCTCCCAATCACTGTACCTTCATGAGAACGTGTCACGAACCACTCCACCACTCCCAGTACAAATCATTGTCCCCTTAGTACATCATTATCCACCTCAATCCACTCCTCATTCTCCCTCCCCATCACTGTATCCTCATGAGTACATGTCAAAATCCACTCTACACCCCCTCCTCCACCTCCCGTCACTGCACCCTCATGAGTATGCCAAAATCCACTCCTCCACACCCCCCCCCGTCACTGCCCCCTCATGAGTACATGCAAATCCACTCCTCCACACCCCCCCCCCCCGTCACTGCACCCTCATGAGTACATGCCAAAATCCACTCCTCCACCCCCCCCCCTCATATCCCCATTAGAAGGCTATTCCACCAATTAACCCAAATTACTAATTCTCCTAGGATACCTCAATATGATTAGTGGATTGCACCACACACACACACGTCTAACTAGGTACATGTTCAAAAGTGACAACGATGGATCCAATTAGTGTTCGTGTTTGTGAGTGTCACCCACCCGAGCCGCAAACCACGAACACGAAGAGCGCCAGAAGCCACGGTCCCACGGGGTACTTGTCGTCCTGAGGTTTCTGCGGGACACGGAGCACGCACACAGACACACACACAGCACGACTGTGTAAATGACTAGGCCTCGAACCGGCCTCGGATTGTGAGCCGGCCGGGGTGGAGTGCGCGCGTCGCCGACCCCGGGACAAACCTCAGGCGGGCTCTTACCGTCGTCTTGGACACATTCCCCCGCTGCGTGATGTTCTTGCTGTGTTTCTCGTTCGCCAATCGCATCCTCTGCTTGGCGACCATTTCTCGGCTTTATCCTTCCTCACAACAGGTTTTTTTTTTTTAAACGAAACAACGTCAAAAAAGGTATCGATAAGGAATGTTGAACGACCAAAAAAGCACAAAAACCACCGTCAGTATTTCGAACGTACGAAGGGAAATCTTTCGTCTCGAGTCGATATCGTGTCCGAACGTGTTCTGAGGCGATAAAACGCCGACGCGCGTCGTCAAGCGTTTATAACAACCACCACAAGTCCTGTGGAGAATATCACTCCGCGCGTATCGCTCGCTTTACTTATCCACGTCATCCAGCACTCATCCGCTCAAATAACCTAGTTCGTCACTATTCCGTTTCCTGGAAACTTTCCGTCTAATCTCTCCTTTTCCTTTAACGTTACTTTATGCCGCATGTAAATACTGTGCATTTAAAAATGTAAATCCCTTGGAATACCAAGAGTAAATCCACTTTTTATTCAGTAGTTCTTCAGACAACGCGCTCAAGCGTATTTTGACGCTTTCTACTGAACGTATATCTCGATAAGAGTCTGTTACGCGCATGTTGGAACATTAATCGGTGTGCCAAAGGAAAGTATTATAATCAACACGCCGTCTGGGTTACCGATCGACCGCCACAAAAACCCGCTTGATGGTCGTGAAAGTAGTTCCTTGGCGACGTGTCACGCGCCGTCACGTCACGTGGCACATTCCAGCCCTCTCCGATACGTCGTGCTACGTTTCACCACAAATGCATTTGGCGGATCGGTCATGACGTCAAAGGACGAGACAGATGATTTTTTTTTGTAACTATGCGTGCACGTCACGTCTGCGTGGCCGTAAACGCTGCGTACCGCACGTGCAAAAAAAAAAAAAAAACTTTTTTGTGGACAAGTCATGCACGTTGTTTCCTGTCAATTTGGTTTGGAAAATAAATGGCATAAACTTGGAATACACTTGGGGAAACAGCTGAAACGGTATGAAGAAGAACGATATCAAACCTTCAAAAGGCACATACTCAGGTCCCCAGCGTCGAGTTGTGACGTCATCAAACGAAGAAGAAGAATTGTGACGTCAATTGTAAGACGTATAGCACCGTGTCTGTCCGTATTTGGTCTTAGAAATAAATGTGCCATACACTTGGGAACCACTTGTCCGATTAATATCAAACTTGAAAAGGCACATCGCACAGAGACCCACTCAATATACACTGCAAGTTCAATTAGATCGGTAACCAGTGTCGTCTAGAAACAGCGGTTACACAAATCACAAAACACACACACACACACACACAAACCAAACACTACACACACACACACACACACACAAACACACACACACAAGCTAACACAAGTCCACCATCACAACACACACACAACACACAACAACACACACACACATACACACACACACACACACACACAACCACAACACACCGTCACACAAATGCATGACCAAAACCAAACACATCCACAACAACACACACAAACACACCAACACACAAACACACACAATCACACAAGCAACAACTACACACACACACACACACACAACACATCACAACACACAACACACACACACACACAACACACACACACACAAACCACACACACACACAAACACAAACACACACCACAACACAAACACACAAACAACAAACACACACACACACAAACACACACACCACACACAAACACCACAACACACAAACACACACACACACACACAAACACACAAACACACACACACACACACACACACACAAACACACACAACACAACACACACACACACAACACACACAAACACACAACACAACACAACACACACAACACACCAACAAACACACACACACAACAAACACAAACACACACACAAACACACACACACACACACACACACACAACACACAACGATACACACACACACTAACACACACACACACACACAACACACACTACAAACATACACACCCACACAACACACAACACACAATACACACAACACACAAACACACAACACACAACACACACACACAAAACAACACACACACACACACACACACACAACACACACACACACACACACAAACACACAAACACACACACAACACACACACACACACAAACACACACATCACACACACAACACACCACAACACACATCACAACAACAACACACAGATCTATTTCACAAACAACAAGAACATAAACACACACAACACACATAACAACACACAACACCACAACACACAAACACACAAGACGACACACACACACAAACACAACACACAACACACACACACACCACACAACAACCACACACAACAAACACACATAACACCACACACCAACACACACACACCACACAACACAACACACACAAGCAACCACACACACACCCACAACAACACACAACAACACACAACAACACACACACATCCTCAAACAACAACACAACACAGATGTCACAACAACACACAACACACACACACACACACAAACACAAACATCACACACACACACACACACATTTATGCCGCACTACAAACACACCAAATCACACACACACACACACCACACACACAACACAAAACAAACACACATAACACAAATACAACATCAACACACACACACACACAACAAACAAAACACACAAACATACACACACACACAACACACAAACACACACACACACACACACCAAACGACACAAACACACACAACCACAATCACACAACATGTGACACCACAAACACACACAACACAAACACACTAACACACACACATACACGGAAACACCAAAACAGACACAACACCCAACACACAACAAAAACCAACAACACAACACACACACACACCACAAACTACAACAAACACTTAACACACCACACAAATCACACACATCACACACACACACACACTATCAAAACAACAACAGACACAACAAACACACAAAACCACAAACAACAGACAAACACACAAACCACATCACACCACAAACACACAACACACAAACATGCACACAACAAACACCAACACACAACACACACAAACAAACACACCACACACACACCAAACACATCAACACAACACACACCAACACACACAAACACCAAACACACACACACACAGCACAACCACAAACACACAAACACTACCACACACACACACAACACACAAACACACACACACACACACAAGCACATCAACACACACACACACACATTGCTGGATTTTTATAGATAGATTAGATAGCATGATGGGCAGCCTATCATTACAGAAGTCCGGCCGCAGTGTCACTCTCCTCTTCGGCGGATCTCACAGAATAAGTACCAAGTCTTGGTTTCCCCTTGTAGCCGAAGACCGCCGTTCACACGTGACAACCTGGGAACATAAAATTTTGTTTCTGGTGTGCGAGCTCCAGTCCGGACAACAACCACGCTCTGAGATAGCACGCAGTAGTGTAACCCGGTGTCAAGGGCCGAGACGAGCGGACAGTTTGAGCTTGCTATCCGTAATGTTGTTCAGGGTGCCGGTGATAACTCGCCTACTCCTCGTGATTTTTTTTTTATAAACATTCACCACCTACCGGTGCCAGCAGACGACTCTTCCAGGGTTGTGTGCTCAGTTAGCAAGTTTCTTGTAAAGCGCTCGCCAAGCTGCTTAAGCACTCAAGCAAGCACTCCTTTGGAAGTTGCTCATAAGGAACGGCTGGCTCGGCAAGCGCTAGCTAGCTGCTCGCAAACTGAACACACCCCAGCTCATAACGTTCATGCAAGGGCACAGGGTGCAAGTGCATTGATTGATGCAACACCAGGATGGCAGTTTATAGCCAAGTCGAAATTGCCAACCTAAAGCCGGCTAGACAGCTGAAAGGAGAGTTTCCATACTTAAGTTATCTTGCCAGCCCTAACAGAGCACGTTCCAAGAGTACTAACTAGGAACTAACCGCTAAACTGTCTTGCAGTGGATCTCCGGTGGAATGGAATTGATTCAGTGCTGTTTCCCTGAGTGTGGTTTGGATACTCATGGAGGAGATAGAGCACCAGCCATCAGGTCCATTTGCCCGTTTTATCCATTAGGTGATTAGGTTCATGCGATGACCTCCATTCCAGCACCACCCATTAAACCTTCCACCATGAAAAGGACATCATTGCACAATTCATCGGAGCGTTTGTAAAGGGACAATCACGTCATTCATGGAATATGGAGCATTATTTGTAATATTGTATCTGTGAACGAATCCATATGGTTGGTAATGATGCCCTAAAAACGGTCATCAATGGGTGTGTTGTGATCCCAAAGGAGTTTGAGCATTAAAAGCGCAATTTCGCACCAAGTGCACAGAAAGTCACATATTAACATCATTAAAGAGATTATAGACGATCCATAAAGCGGTGAGTTCGAGAGCAGCTGCTTCTGTTCAATTTTCAGGTGAGGATATAATCAGAAGTCCACATAACTGGTACTCAGGTACTTCTGCGTGGAGAAAGAAACAGACAACTAAATGCTTACTTCAAAACACAGCCGGATTGAAGTTTAACAGCCCCCGGGACATTCCAGTAGTAGAGGCCCCCACCACCAACCTTGAAATGTAGTGGGAAGTGAAAGAAACTTTAACAAGAGCATTACTGTGTACAGATCTACAAACATTTCATGACAACACCCTTTAAAAAAAAAAAAAAAACTGAGATGTATTAAAGTAAAATATTTAAAGCTGGGAGGGCACTCAGGAGACCACAATACCTCCACCAAGTGGATCTGGATCCGGATTCGATCTTCACCAATCGAATCAATTCTTCCTTCTTACATCCGCAACTCCCACCAAGTTTTGTCCGAATCCGTCACAAAGTTTTCAGATATTCAGTTGTTATAATGTATCCGCCTGCAATCATCAATGGTGAAAAGTCATTTGAAAAATTCTCGGATCTGGATTCAGATATTCACCAAAATCGAATCAATTCTTCCTTCTTACATCCCCAAACTTCCCACCAAGTTTTGGTCCGAATCCGTCCACAACTTTTTGAGATATTTTGTTCACAAACAGACAGGGGTGAAAACATAACCTTCATCCATCTTCGGTGGGTGGAGGTAATTATCAGTTAGAGCTTAGTAAAGTGATATCGAATTGATAAAGTGATTTTGATAGAACGTTAACACAAATGTATCAAAAACTAGATGGGAAAAGTCTAATTGCCAGCTTTACATAGCAGATGTGACCCCATATACCACATCCCTGGCTCTGCTACCTTAAGTCAACAAGAGAATAAATAATACAAGCATTATCTTATATCTTATACAATATACAGTATATACTAAGAAATGTTAATTGTGTGTGTGTCAATGTTTCTACTCCACTAGTGCGGCCGTACGTGCGTGGCATAACATGCGTGCCTGTACGTGCGTGGCCGTACGTGCATAAAAAAAAAGAATAATAAAAAAAAAGAATTGTGACGTCAAAGCACCGTGTCCTGTCATTGGTTTGGTCAATAAATGGCCATAATTTGGGAACCACTTGTCCGATTAATATCAAACCTTGAAAAGGCACATCCACAGGTCCCAGCAATATACCTGGCAGTTTCAATGAGATCGGACCAGTGGTTGTCGAGAAACAGCGGTCGCGACACACAGACACACAGACAGACACACACACAGAGATTGCTGGAATTATAGATAGATAACTCCAAACCATAAACCTACAGCCTGAAACTTTGCATGCAAACTAAGAAAACTACAAGGAAGTGCATGACTGAAAATTGGGTTTTGGGTTAATTAAAAAAAACCCTTTTGAAGATAATTAAAGGCCATATTTAATTTTATCCTTCATCAGGCGATCCTCGGCACCTCACTCTCTGGGGTCTAAGCGTTCTTGGTAACTTACTGGGTCTGAACCGCCATGTTTTTTGGCCTCCTCAACCACGCCTTGACTTGGAACAGGCCGCAACGATTTCTTAACGATAAAGGTTTTCTTTTCACTTTCCTCACTCATATTACCGAATGCCGTTCATCGTAGCTACGAATCGCTGTATACGTCGCTTTTGTAAGTACTCCAGTTTTCAAATTAGGAGCTTGGAGCGATTTCATGCATTATATGATACAATTTCCCACGATCTACTCTCATGGACTAATTAAAGTATGTAATCAAAACGTTATTTCGGTTTTGAGGATCGGATATCGTCTGGACTAAA
>CM068958.1:132240660-132265951 GCA_035128595.1 Eptatretus atami | reverse complement strand
TTGCTCGGGCTCCCTTCGAAACCCGTATCCGTAGCTCCCTAGGTAAGAGCGGGTTATAGATTAATTATAACGTTCGTGAATGCTTTGCTTGTGTTGTTTCCCGATGTATACCCAATAAATCTGGCTGATTTATACGAGATTTGCCGCCTTGAATTTATTCGTGCCGCGCTGAGGAACAATCGCTCGATTTGTATTTAAACCAAACGGCTACGGACTGGCAGACTTCGCTCAGTCTGATCAAAACCAGTCTGTAGCCGATCTATATCCCCAATTGGTAAGGCCCAGGTGTACTTTGGTATCGTGATCTGAGGCACATGACCCGAGACCTGTGCCGAACTAGCCGGCGTTATAACCCCTGAGACAGCGCCGCCGAACCGCAACAATATTAGATCTAAGGGAAAAATCATTGAAAATCTTCATAGAAGCCACTTAACCGAACAATGCAAAATTTAACTAACTGATCAACTACCCATGGGAAATATGGTTTGATAAAGATGACGTCATCGTCACGTGGTGTGGCAGCCATATTGGATCTGTGAACATACCCATATGGTTGGTAATGATGCCCTGAAAACGGTCATCAATGGGTGTGTGGAATCAATGAAAAATATACCATCAGAGATGGGGATCCCCACCATTTGAAAAATAATTGAAATCAGATAAGCGGTTTCCATTTATTACAAAAAACATTTTTTTCAAGATGGCCGCCCAGTCGGCCATCTTGGATCCGGCCACACCAAAATCAATAGGTGTCTTCCTTTTCAGGTGGTACATGTGTGACCCAAATTTCAAATCGATATGGCGAAAAAACATTTTTTTTCAAGATGGCCGCCCCAGTCGGCCATTTGGATCCGGCACGCCCAAAATCAATAGGGTTCTTCCTTTTCAGGTGGTACATGTGTGACCCAAATTTCAAATCGATATGGCGAAAAAACATTTTTTTCAAGATGACCGCACAGTCGGCCATCTTGGATCCGGCACGCCCAAAATCAATAGGGTTCTTCCTTTTCAGGTGGTACATGTGTGACCCAAATTTCAAATCGATATGGCGAACAGTTTATGAGTTATCGCACTCACAGCTATAAATGTTGACGCCCAGCCAGCCAGCCGGACGGACGGAACGCCCCAGTTGGCCATCTTGGATCCGGCCACGCCCAAAATCAATAGGGTTCTTCCTTTTCAGGTGGTACATGTGTGACCCAAATTTCAAATCGATATGGCGAAAAAACATTTTTTTCAAGATGGCCGCCCCAATCGGCCATCTTGGATCTGGCCACGCCCAAATAAATAGGGTTCTTCCTTTTAAGGTGGTACATGTGTGACCCAAATTTCAAAT
The DNA here is from genome assembly GCA_035128595.1 of Eptatretus atami. Lineage (NCBI taxonomy): Eukaryota > Metazoa > Chordata > Myxini > Myxiniformes > Myxinidae > Eptatretus > Eptatretus atami. The sequence goes on along the minus strand of CM068958.1, from coordinate 132,264,615 downwards.
CGATATGGCGATCAGTTTATGAGTTATCGCACTCACAGGTATAAATGTTGACGCCATAAATGTTGACGCCCAGCCAGCCAGCCGGACGGACGGACCGCCCCAGTCGGCTATCTTGGATCCGGCCACGCCCAAAATCAATAGGTTTCTTCCTTTTCAGGTGGTACATGTGTGACCCAAATTTCAAATCGATATTGCGAACAGTTTATGAGTTATCGCACTCACAGCTATAAATGTTGACCGCATGCCAGCCAGCCGACGGACGGACGGACGACCGCCCCAGTCGGCCATCTTGGATCTGGCCACGCCCAAATCAATAGTTCTTCCTTTTCAGGTGGTACAGTGTGACCCAAATTTCAAATCGATATGGCGAAGTTTATGAGTTATTCGCACTCACAGCTATAAATGTTGACGCCGCCCAGTCGGCCATCTTGGATCCGGCCACGCCCAAAATCAATAGGGTTCTTCCTTTTCAGTTGGTACATGTGGACCCAAATTTTAAATCGATATGGCGAACAATTTATGAGTTATCGCTCACAGCTATAAATGTTGACGCCCAGCCAGCCGGACGGACGGACGGACAGCCGGACGGACGACCGGGTGATTACAATATCCCCCTCCGCCACGCGGCGGGGATAAAAACCGTGAAAAAACAAAAAAGTTGGCTCACACCAAGTCCTTCTCAATACTTCATGTGGTATGTATTCTATGAATACCATCTACCATCTAGTTTGAACACGAATTGGAAAACAATCTATAGTTTACCAAGAACTTTGTTTCTGAATTTGACCTGATCGTGCATGCGCAGAGCAGAGTGAGATAATATTTTTACTGTCTGCCTGTGGCAGTCAAACAAAATTGGAAATTATTCCAAGAAGAAATTTACTGTTTTTAAAGACGTCATATTGGACACAAACAACAGGCATGAAGAACCAATGTAATGTGTTTAAATGGGGTAGTGTAAGAGACGCTGCATCAAAGGCGGTAAACTTCCAAAAAAAAATTCCGACAATCTTTTAAATCGTTACTTTGTTTCAATTTAATTATATACTTCATCACTGTAGAACACAAATCGCCTGTTGCACTTCCAAAACCATTCCATTTAGCAGTACTTGGAAAATATTACAGAGTTTTATCTCATCACAACCAATCAAATTGGACCTCGCTACCCCACCCATGTCCTTGTTTCTCAAGACTGCATGGGGTAAGGTGTTTCATGAACTCTCTAATTAGGCCGCGCTCGCGAAGCAAAAAGAGGTATAGCAATCGGTCCATGTATGTAGCCTACGTGTGTGCATTTTATTAAGGTGTACATCGTAAACCGTTCAAAGGAAGAAATTGAAACTTACCACATGTTACATGGACCATTTGATATAGCGCATATTGAGCGTACATCGAAAACCGTTCAAAATTAGTATCATTATCATCGTTTCATTCTTTCTTGTGCTCTGCTGGTGAAGAAGATGAAGATGAAGATGAAGATGAAGACGACGACATACAATTTGGCATTTTAACAATCTCACGATTTATACTTTAGCAATATATTCTGGCATCTTTATAAGTGATAAACTTAAAGGTTTTTATGTAGGAAAAGTTTTTTCATGATTTTTATGTTCTTCTAAGGAGAACTTCGCTCGGTTCGCAGGTAGATAGGCTTCAGTACATTCTATTTTTAGGGATACTAGTGTAGAGATAACCAGATAAGTTAAGGAGCGAACCCCATTGAAGGTTTATTTCACTTTCACTAAGACAATAGGACAATCCTTATGAAATTACGGTAAATTTCTTAAAAACTCATAGAATAGATATAGTAAAGATATATTAGACATGTCCCAAACAAGTCTAAGCTAATATATCCGGAGTTAGCAGGTTCATACGACATATGCTCGTTTTTGGTTGAAGCTTTTTGTAGCAGGGTTCTGGTGAAGAAGTCTACTCCCAAAGTTGATGGGATCTTGTGAGTTCTTAATTGTGATTTTTTAGCTCGCCTGTTCGAAGAACAGAGAGCTATACCGATACCCCTGCGTGAGCGTCAGCATCAGCGTGAAATGTTAAAGTTTTTGGTGCAGTTATTTAGAAGCTTGCCATTCATTTAATATGTGTACTAGGATGCTGATATTTGGCATGGAGGTTCCTTTGGGGTATATTATTGATGTAGGAAGTTGAATAAAAAAAAAATTCAAATTTTTGACCTGTTTTGAACTTAACTTTTTGTAGCACATCAACGTTAAAGTTTTTCCTTTCTAATGTTTTATCTACACACTTTTTTACTGATTACAATATACAAATACATATATTGCTTTAAATTATTTGGATCAGACTTCACTGCAATGCTTTTTAAAAAATATTATTAGACTAGTCTTTTAAAAACGATAAATGTATAAACAGACGAGCATTGGGTGGCTTTGACACCAACTCTCTGGTTTTCTTCCAGCAAGCAGGTAGATAGGCTTAGCTACATTCTATTTTTAAGGATACTAGTGTAGAGATAACAGATAAAGTTAAGGAGCGAACCCATTGAAGGTTTATTTCACTTTCACTAAGACAATAGGACAATCCTTATGAAATTACGGTAAATTTCTTAAAACTCATAGAATAGAGATAGTAAAGGACATTTTGGGAACTGACTGTGCATGTCGTCTTCCCCTTTTTATATGGTCCTTGTGACACGTAGTTTCTGGGGATTTGATTATAATTAGTAATGGTGAAATTAGGGATCTTATGAAAATGGGAGCTAAATATAGGGAACCAGTAACTCAACCTTGGAGCTGGCTTAGGTCTTCAATTGTGGGATTCTGTCTCCAATTTTGTTAACAAAATGTGCACCAAGTTCAAGTTATTTGTAAACAGTTTCAATGGATGGTTTAACAGAGTTGTGGAAGTCCTGGGTAATAGGATTGTTTGTTTTTAGTAGTCGGGGCTTGCTTTCATTGGTCGGTCTAAACCAGTGTTGAACAAGCCGAGTGTTCGTAAGACATTTGGGATCCCATTGATAGCCATAATAGCTCCAGTGAATAAGGCTGCTAAAATTTTGTCGTGGTTTGAAAAACTTTTATGCAGAGGTTTTATGAAGAGAGTTAGGCATTGATACGGTTTACTTTCACAAGTATAGGAAATAGCACATATGTTCCTTGTCATAAGTCATCCCAAGATATATCTCTGAGCATCAGGAAGTTTTAGTTAATAATTTCAGTATTAAATGTAAAAAGGTAAATCTTTGTAATCCTTGGCTTTTCTGGATCCCTAAGCTTCATAAGAACCAGTACAAGTATAGGCTTATAGTGGGTGCCAGGCAGTTGTTATTGTCACGAAAAAAAGAATATGTGGTATTGGGTGTTGCATGAATATTAACGAATGCATGATGAGCCAGAACTGATGAGGTGGAACCGAGAGTGACGTCAGCGAGCTGTCGAGTGTGGAGCACGAGACGTGATTAAAGGCAGATGAGCAAAATATCCTTCGCGTGGGCTGTCTTTGCTTACACACACACAGTATTCTACCAAACAGTTATTGGTTATCGTTAACTCAGGCTTGCAAGTTCAGGAAATATGTTTAGCAATTGTGAAGAATTCTGGTGTTAACACTTATGGAGCATTAATTCTTCTTTGGAGTTATTAGATAGGATTATATGCCTCATATCAAGTCAGTTGAGTTTTTGATTTTCAACTTACATACAAAGTCGTTGGGAACAGGGAACTTTATATAAAAATTAGGGAACTTTATATACAAAGTTGTTCCCATCCCTCTCCCTTTCACTGATCTCCTATTGTCTTTGTTCCCCACTATTTTGTGCTTCCCTCTCCCCCCCTCTTGTCTCCTGCCTTGTTATACGTTTCTGTGCGTTAGCTCTTACATGAGCCTTGACTTGGTTAAAAAAAAAAATTGGATTTAGTACAAGTGAGGGATTCACTCTTCAAAGTGATTGACCAGGTTTTTTAAAACTATTTTAATGTTTTTATGTGTCAGGTTGACAGAGCATTCTTTCTAGAAAGAAATACTCAAGTTTTCATTGTTTTGATAAGCAGAAGTTTAAGGATGCTGTTAATTACCCATGCCAGAAGAGATGGTATTGCTTTTGGGTCTGTTTGTTGTTTGTTGTTCTGTTGTTTGTCCGCAATATAACTTTTGTATTTTTCTCCACACCGCTTGTTGGATTGAGACAAATTTTTACCATAGCTGCGATTACTCAAGTAGAATGTTTTCATCAAAATGACGTCATAGGTCACGTGGTATGGCAGCCATGTTGGAAAAACGGAAAAAACTTTGGACCTCTGTCCTCCAAAACTGCCACAAGGAAAACAAGGACAAATGTGTCCAAGGGCACGTCCTAAAGGTTTTGTCGGCTAAAAAAAAAAAAAAAAATTAAAAAATATTAAAAAAAACAACTTCCGATATTTCGTCACGTGCCTTGATTAAGCCAATAGCGAAACCCATCATAATGTATTTACGTATTTACGATATATCATGTATTTACGAAATAAATAGTGTATTTACGGAATTACAATACAATAAATGGAATAAATCTTTAAATAGTAACGTGAACTTTCGAAACTTTAAAGCAAATGTCCGAATATATTTAAAAGTTCATGATAGACGCTCTCAAAAGGCACCGTCTATGTGAGGATGTGTACATGTGCCAGTATTTAAGGACATCGGATCTTGTATATACAAGAGCCGAGTCCGAGAGATAAAGGTTTTGTCTTCACAAAGACAAGAACAAGAACAAGAACAAGAAGAACAACGCCGAGCTCTCTTTGAGCAGCGTTCGCTACGCGAGACGCTGCTAAAAATGAACTTGGCACATAGCATGTACTCATGGGGAAAAAGTGAGATTTTTTTATGACATCATAGGTGCCTTCGTTATGACATCATAAATTGCACATGTAGAATGCTATATCTGATTAGTATGAAAATTTTTGAGGGTCACCTCGGAATAAATGGTCCACAGAAAATTTTTTGATGACGTCATCAGTAACATGATTCGGCAGCCATATTGTTTTTTTACAAAAACCTTCAAAATCTTCTTCTCTGAGTGCCTGACCAGATTGAAGCGAAACTTCGCACTTATGACCGCCTATCCACGAGGAACAAAAGATTCACATATATGATGTCATAGGTTACATGTTTTGGCAGCCATCTTCTGTTTATCCTAAAACCAATAAAAAATCTTCTTCTCCAGAACGGCTTGGACAGATCGAGAGGAAACTTCACACAAATGTTCCACAAGCCTTGGGTGTACAAGTTGTGAAGGAATAATAATTGAACAAGTTTGTTTAGGCATAATTCACCGTTCATGCACGTGATAAGACAGCTATAGCCCAACGGATAATCGTTCTAGTCATCAAGATATGAGATACGTTTCTTTCCATCATATGAGATACGTTTCTTTCCATTTCCCCTTTCCATCAAGATACGTTGGCTGGAAATACAGGATTTATTTACACATTTTATTTGGTTATCATTTTCACATTGGACTTACAGGACATTTGAGTCATTAATCACACCGCAAGCTTTTCCCGAACAGTTCATTCTGACGATCAACATGGCTGTGGTCTCGGATCGTTTACCTCAGGCACCCACCTTTTTTTCATCAACGATCAACAACCTACCTTTTTCCATTGACGTTCGACACCCAACTTTTTCCATCGGCGATTGACGCCCCATTCAGCGGCTCTCTGGACGCTGACCGGTTCTTTTGTATCGCTAACCAAGAGGTGATGCCATTAACATTCTGTGAGCGCTTCATGTTTCGCTCGTTTGTTCCGGCAAATGACTGCTTTCTGGCATTCGTCCAGTGCCCCAAACATGGCGTCGTAGAGAGCCTGTTTAATTGGGAGTTTCATCTCGTTCAGTGGTCGAGAGAGAGAATGAGCGCGAGAATGGATGGTTGAGAGTCTCGTGCAAGAATGCGCCAATAAGCAAGCTGGATTTGGCTGAAGTCGTGCTTGAGGCTCCACCCACACTGGTCGCTTGTAAACGGACGGCAGGACCGCTCTGATGACAGTTGGTGAGAGATGACAGTTTCAATAGCCGTTGGTGACAGCTCCTGACAGTTGGAACTGTTGTTGCTGGTTCTGCTCCATCTCATGGTTCTTGGCGTTCCTGTTCCTGGAATGACGAGTGACCTCGATTGGTATTCGAGCCTGTTTGCGGGTGGGTGCACGACGAGGCAAAGAGCTAACAACAGAACGAGCCAAGCTGTGGAGAGCTCATTCAAAGAGGCAGACCAAGCCATGCTTACACATTTTGTGTTATTCTAAAAGACGCACTTCTGCCCTAGTAGGCCTAGACCGGATTTCTTTTCCCCCTGAATGGTCTGATGAGTACCCATGTCTCGTGTTTAATTGTTAAGCGAGGCATAGTGATAAGCATCTGCTCTTTGCCATTTTTCTTAAAGTTTGTTGAATCTTTATTTGATTGAGATTATTTTATTATTGAACGTTTGATTTGAATTCAACCATTTAATTGACAAGGAAATAAAAAGTCCGTCAGTTCATTTATTTTTCTTGTTAATAATAAATTCCTTGTTGACGTTTCAACCTGTCCGTGCTTGTCCTTTCCTTAAATTGATCCAGCATTGTCCGAATCTCGATAGACTGGGAGGTAGTTCCCAAACTAATTAACCAATCATAATCGGCATGCACCAGCAGTAAACGCTCGGCCGCATTACTTAAGATCTAATCAAAATAAGACTGGTGCATCGCCGAGGGCGTGTTCTTTGGTCAGGAAGCCACGTGACCTCTAGTTAAACGGCAAATTAGATGGTGGACACACAAACTCGTGGTTAACTGATTGGCGTTCGTGGTTGTTAGGCAACCACACGCACCACCAAGTTAATTGTGAACGGTGGCCCAGGTCCGGTTCTTCGAGGAGAAACAGGGATTAACCCCCTCATAATACACTCGGACTCCATGCCCGTAACAAATATATGTACAATTATATTTAAAAAATTGTTCCATTTGCTTGTTCACGATTTTTTCCGTTCCACATCTGTGATTGAAAGTTTGTGGCGCTGTCCGTCTTCTTCATGCCCCCCCCCCTGCCTTCTCCATTTGCTTTCATTCTTCCCCGACCTTTATTCCTCAAAGTCTCCATCTATTTTATCCCTCTACTCTGCTGTTGGTGGGTCCCACCTCCGCCCCCGGTCTACTGTTCTTTTACATCCTGGTCCATTCCGTGTTCCAGCTCCTCCAAGAACCTGGCCCTGTATACAAAAAAAATCCAAGAAGAAGGACAATGTGATGCAACACCCTGCAAGTGAAACACAAATTTGACAGTTTATATTAATTGAGAATTGAACCCAGATCATTGAGAATGCACCATCCTGTACGACTATCTTTAGATTTCTCTGTAATCAAAAACTACTCTCAATTGTGTCTATTCCCTCCATACTTTAAAATAAAACTAGTAGTTACAATGCAAAGTGAGGTAAATAAAAACAGTACAGAAAAATAAATCTCACAAAAGGCAAATACATTTATTCACTGACTCGAATGTATCATAGCAAGAAAAGTAATGAAGTGCATGGCAGTTATCGCTACAGGAGTGCAAGAACCCCTCTGTCGCCCCGCCCCCCCGCCCCCTGCCCAAAAACCACATGCTGTAGTGGAACTAACTGCCACCATCAGAAACAATGATGATAATAATAATAATAATAATAAATACCAACAAATTAATAAAGTACTTTAATCCCACATATTACACACCATTGAGTAATGTGAGATTTCTTCCAACAGATGCATTGCAAGGATTGCAGTGAAGCTGCATGGAGGCCTTTTGTACTGTTCGCGCTGTAAACAATATTTTCGCACAGAAAACACAGTAATGCACTTTGCTGGACAAAATCCACGAAGCATTGTGGTGCCACTAAGATCAAGGTAGGGGGAGATGTGGAGAAATTAACGATCTGTAAGAGAATAAAAAAAGTGTTGGAATTAAACAGCAAGATGTATGGAAGAGGATGATGGAAGTAATTCTGGTAAATGGAAACAAGTAGAACGAAGGGGCCATCACAAATTGTAAAACTGGCAAAGGAGATAAACTTGGATTCAGAATTTTCCTGGAGAAATGCATTATTCCTCTAGCCATTACAAATAAAGCACTCAAAGCTTCCAGTTTGCCAGCGCCAGCTACTTTTACTTTCTGACCCACAGCTGTTCCTCGTCATCCATCGAGGGCAGTGCGCCTTCTGGTATTTCAATCATCTCGGATTCTTCTCTCTCCTCCAAAGCCTGAATGAGGCCTTCCCAGTGAAATGCCAGAACCATGAACAGCAGGCAACAGCCAATTCAAACTAAAGCAGAGGAAGAAACAGTACTGGTTACTTTTATATCATCTCCAACAGCAAGTCATATACAGAACTCTCTTCATGTGTAATGGGTTGTTCATCATGTCCAACAACTGAAGCAGGTTGTGAAAATTTCACATTGCTGTGAAATAGAAGTGTGGCCTGAACATCCTTTTAGAATCTCTAATAGTTCCAAAATGGACCTGTTTCAAACACCATTGTGTTATAGTTTTGTTATTCTGCTAACACGAAACATCTTGAGAAGACATTGCAAAAAGATTGCAAATTTGTTATGAAGTTGGAAATGCAGAAAAAGAGTTCCATGCCTCTATTAATCAGCAAAGGACAATTTTTGCTGGTTAACAAGGCATTTTTGTCTGTGTTCTACCTTTTAAATGCTGATCTTCAAGGAAGGAAGGAGCACATTCCATTTTTACCATTATGCCACCGAGTCTGGTTAAGAAGCATTATATAAAGAAGATATTTATGTGGTTGTGAAATATAACTGTGGCCAGCTACTTTTAACTTTTAGTTAAAATGAGTTTGTTGGGAGCCATGGATTAGTCTTCAACATATTCTCATAAGCTCGCACGGCGATCCTCGAGTGGAAGAAATAAATTTATGCTTTCTGAGCTAACTTGTTACTATTTTTCTGAGCACGTAATGCAAGCACTGAGATAGTCGATGAAAGGTCAACAAACAATGCACACACATCTGGAACATTGAGATTCAGACCTTGTCTGGCTTTGGCACAAGGTATCTTGGCACGGCCAACCCAGAAAGGCAAAGCTGGATGCAGCAGCCAATGGATTAGCAGAGCTTGTCGGTAATCCCACTATTCAGTTATCATAAGGGCAGAGAGCAGAAGTTCACGACTCTCACTGCAATTTCCAGCGGGCCTACAAGACAGCAAAAAAAAGAATACTGACGAAGATCTCTCCGTATCCGTAGCTCCCTAGGTAAGAGCGGGTTATAGATTAATTATAACGTTCGTGAATGCTTTGCTTGTGTTGTGTTCCCCGATGTATACCCAATAAATCTGGCTGATTTATACGAGATTTGCCGCCTTGAATTTATTCGTGCCGCGCTGAGGAACAATCGCTCGATTTGTATTAAAACCAAACGGGGCTACGGACTGGCAGACTTCGCTCAGTCCTGATCAAACCCGTCTGTAGCCGATCTATATCCCCAATTGGTAAGGCCCAGGTGTACTTTGGGTATCGTGATCTGAGGCACATGACCCGAGACCTGTGCCGAACTAGCCGGCGTTATAACCCCTGAGACAGCGCCGCCGAATCCGCAACAATATTAGATCTAAGGGAAAAATCATTGAAAATCTTCATAGAAGCCACTTAACCGAACAATGCAAAATTTAACTAACTGATCAACTACCCATGGGAAATATGGTTTGATAAAGATGACGTCATCGGTCACGTGGTGTGGCAGCCATATTGGATCTGTGAACATACCCATATGGTTGGTAATGATGCCCTGAAAACGGTCATCAATGGGTGTGTGGAATCAATGAAAAATATACCATCAGAGATGGGGAATCCCCCACCATTGAAAAATAATTGAAATCAGATAAGCGGTTCCATTTATTACAAAAAACATTTTTTCAAGATGGCCGCCCCAGTCGGCCATCTTGGATCCGGCCACACCCAAAATCAATAGGGTTCTTCCTTTTCAGGTGGTACATGTGTGACCCAAATTTCAAATCGATATGGCGAAAAAACATTTTTTTCAAGATGGCCGCCCCAGTCGGCCATCTTGGATCCGGCCACGCCCAAAATCAATAGGTTCTTCCTTTTCAGGTGGTACATGTGTGACCCAAATTTCAAATCGATATGGCGAAAAAACATTTTTTTCAAGATGACCGCACCAGTCGGCCATCTTGGATCCGGCCACGCCCAAAATCAATAGGGTTCTTCCTTTTCAGGTGGTACATGTGTGACCCAAATTTCAAATCGATATGGCGAACAGTTTATGAGTTATCGCACTCACAGCTATAAATGTTGACGCCAGCCAGCCAGCCGGACGGACGGAACGCCCCAGTCGGCCATCTTGGATCCGGCCACGCCCAAAATCAATAGGGTTTTTCCTTTTCAGGTGGTACATGTGTGACCCAAATTTCAAATCGATATGGCGAAAAAACATTTTTTCAAGATGGCCGCCCCAATCGGCCATCTTGGATCTGGCCACGCCCAAAATAAATAGGGTTCTTCCTTTTAAGGTGGTACATGTGTGACCCAAATTTCAAATCGATATGGCGATCAGTTTATGAGTTATCGCACTCACAGGTATAAATGTTGACGCCATAAATGTTGACGCCCAGCCAGCCAGCCGGACGGACGGACCGCCCCAGTCGGCTATCTTGGATCCGGCCACGCCCAAAATCAATAGGTTTCTTCCTTTCAGGTGGTACATGTGTGACCCAAATTTCAAATCGATATTGCGAACAGTTTATGAGTTATCGCACTCACAGCTATAAATGTTGACGCCATGCCAGCCAGCCGGACGGACGGACGGACGACCGCCCCAGTCGGCCATCTTGGATCTGGCCACGCCCAAAATCAATAGGGTTCTTCCTTTTCAGGTGTACATGTGTGACCCAAATTTCAAATCGATATGGCGAAGTTTATGAGTTATCGCACTCACAGCTATAAATGTTGACGCCGCCCCAGTCGGCCATCTTGGATCCGGCCACGCCCAAAATCAATAGGGTTCTTCCTTTTCAGTTGGTACATGTGTGACCCAAATTTCAAATCGATATGGCGAACAATTTATGAGTTATCGCACTCACAGCTATAAATGTTGACGCCCAGCCAGCCGACGGACGGACGGACGGACAGCCGGACGGACGACCCGGGTGATAACAATATCCCCCTCCGCCACGCGGCGGGGGATAAAAACCGTGAAAAAACAAAAAAGTTGGCTCACACCAAGTCCTTCTCATACTTTCATGTTGTGGTATGTATTCTATGAATACCATCTACCATCTAGTTTGAACACGAATTGGAAAACAATCCTATAGTTTACCAGAACTTTGTTTCTGAATTTGACCTGATCGTGCATGCGCAGAGCAGAGTGAGATAATATTTTTACTGTCTGCCTGTGGCAGTCAAACAAAATTGGAAATTATTCCAAAGAAGAAATTTACTGTTTTTAAAGACGTCATATTGGACACAAACAACAGGCATGAAGAACCAATGTAATGTGTTAAATGGGGTAGTGTAAGAGACGCTGCATCAAAGGCGGTAAACTTCCAAAAAAAAATTCCGACAATCTTTTAAATCGTTACTTTGTTTCAATTTAATTATATACTTCATCACTGTAGAACACAAATCGCCTGTTGGCACTTCCAAAACCATTCCATTTAGCAGTACTTGGACAAAATATTACAGAGTTTTATCTCATCACAACCAATCAAATTGGACCTCGCTGACCCCACCCATGTCCTTGTTTCTCAAGACTGCATGGGGTAAGGTGTTTCATGAACTCTCTAATTAGGCCGCGCTCGCGAAGCAAAAAGAGGTATAGCAATCGGTCATGTATGTAGCCTACGTGTGTGCATTTTATTAAGGGTGTACATCGTAAACCGTTCAAAGGAAGAAATTGAAACTTTACCACATGTTACATGACCATTTGATATAGCGCATATTGAGCGTACATCGAAAACCGTTCAAAATTAGTATCATTATCATCGTTTCATTCTTTCTTGTGCTCTGCTGGTGAAGAAGATGAAGATGAAGATGAAGATGAAGACGACGACATACAATTTGGCATTTTAACAATCTCACGATTTATACTTTAGCAATATATTCTGGCATCTTTATAAGTGATAAACTTAAAGGTTTTTATGTAGGAAAGGTTTTTCATGATTTTTATGTTCTTCTAAGGAGAACTTCGCTCGGTTCGCAGGTAGATAGGCTTCAGCTACATTCTATTTTTAGGGATACTAGTGTAGAGATAACCAGATAAAGTTAAGGAGCGAACCCCATTGAAGGTTTATTTCACTTTCACTAAGACAATAGGACAATCCTTATGAAATTACGGTAAATTTCTTAAAACTCATAGAATAGATATAGTAAAGATATATTAGACATGTCCCAAACAAGTCTAAGCTAATATTATCCGGAGTTTAGCAGGTTCATACGACATATGCTCGTTTTTGGTTGAAGCTTTTTGTAGCAGGGTTCTGGTGAAGAAGTCTACTCCCAAAGTTGATGGGATCTGTGAGTTCTTAATTTGTGATTTTTTAGCTCGCCTGTTCGAAGAACAGAGAGCTATACCGATACCCCCTGCGTGAGCGTCAGCATCAGCGTTGGCAAATGTTAAAGTTTTTGGTGCAAGTTATTTAGAAGCTTGCCATTCATTTAATATGTGTACTAGGATGCTGATATTTGGCATGGAGGTTCCTTTGGGGTATATTATTGATGTAGAGAAGTTGAAATAAAAAAAAAATTCAAATTTTTGACCTGTTTTGAACTTAACTTTTTGTAGCACATCAACGTTAAAGTTTTTTCCTTTCTAATGTTTTTATCTACCACACTGTTTTTTACTGATTACAATATACAAATACATATATTGCTTTAAAATTATTTGGATCAGACTTCACTGCAATGCTTTATAAAAAATATTATTAGACTAGTCTTTTAAAACGATAAATGTATAAACAGACGAGCATTGGTGGCTTTGACACCAACTCTCTGGTTTTCTTCCAGCAAGCAGGTAGATAGGCTTCAGCTACATTCTATTTTTAGGATACTAGTGTAGAGATAACCAGATAAAGTTAAGGAGCGAACCCATTGAAGGTTTATTTCACTTTCACTAAGCAATAGGACAATCCTTATGAAATTACGGTAAATTTCTTAAAACTCATAGAATAGATATAGTAAAGGACATTTTGGGAACTGACTGTGCATGTTCGTCTTCCCCTTTTTATATGGTCCTTGTGGACACGTAGTTTCTGGGGATTTGATTATAATTAGTAATGGTGAAATTAGGGATCTTATGAAAATGGGAGCTAAATATAGGGAACCAGTAACTCAACCTTGGAGCTGCATTAGGTCTTCAATTGTGGATTCTGTCTCCAATTTTGTTAACAAAATGTGCACCAAGTTCAAGTTATTTGTAAACAGTTTCAATGGATGGTTTAACAGAGTTGTGGAAGTCCTGGGTAATAGGATTGTTTGTTTTAGTAGTCGGGGCTTGCTTTCATTGGGTCGGTCTAAACCAGTGTTGAACAAGCCGAGTGTTCGTAAAGACATTTGGGATCTCCATGATAGCTACATAATAGCTCCAGTGAATAAGGCTGCTAATAATTTTGTCGTGGTTTGAAAAACTTTTATGCAGAGGTTTTATGAAGAGAGTTAGGCATTGATACGGTTTACTTTCACAAGTATAGGAAATAGCACATATGTTCCTTGTCATAAGTCATCCCAAGATAATATCTCTGAGCATCAGGAAGTTTTAGTTAATAATTTCAGTATTAAATGTAAAAAGGTAAATCTTTGTAATCCTTGGCTTTTCTGGATCCCTAAGCTTCATAAGAACCAGTACAAGTATAGGCTTATAGTGGGTGCCAGGCAGTTGTTATTGTCACGAAAAAAAGAATATGTGGTATTGGGTGTTGCATGAATATTAACGAATGCATGATGAGCCAGAACTGATGAGGTGGAACCGAGAGTGACGTCAGCGAGCTGTCGAGTGTGGAGCACGAGACGTGATTAAAGGCAGATGAGCAAAATATCCTTCGCGTGGGCTGTCTTTGCTTACACACAACACAGTATTCTACCAAACAGTTATTGGTTATCGTTAACTCAGGCTTGCAAGTTCAGGAAATATTGTTTAGCAATTGTGAAGAATTCTGGTGTTAACACTTTATGGAGCATTAATTCTTCTTTGGAGTTATTAGATAGGATTATATGCCTCAATATCAAGTCAGTTGAGTTTTTGATTTTTCAACTTTACATACAAAGTCGTTGGGGAACAGGGAACTTTATATACAAAATTAGGGAACTTTATATACAAAGTTGTTCCCCATCCCTCTCCCTTTCACTGATCTCCTATTGTCTTTGTTCCCCACTATTTTGTGCTTCCCTCTCCCGCCCCTCTTGTCTCCTGCCTTGTTATACGTTTCTGTGCGTTAGCTCTTACATGAGCCTTGACTTGGTTAAAAAAAAAAATTGGATTTAGTACAAGTGAGGGATTCACTCTTCAAAGTGATTGACCAGGTTTTTTAAAAACTATTTTAATGTTTTTATGTGTCAGGTTTGACAGAGCATTCTTTCTAGAAAGAAATACTCAAGTTTTCATTGTTTTGATAAGCAGAAGTTTAAGGATGCTGTTAATTACCCATGCCAGAGGAGATGGTATTGCTTTTGGGTCTGTTTGTTTGTTTGTTTGTCTGCTTGTTTGTCCGCATATAACTTTTGTATTTTTCTCCACAACCGCTTGTTGGATTGAGACAAAATTTTTACCATAGCTGCGATTACTCAAGTAGAATGTTTTCATCAAAATGACGTCATAGGTCACGTGGTATGGCAGCCATGTTGGAAAAACGGAAAAACTTTGGACCTCTGTCTCTCCAAAACTGCACCAAGGGAAAACAAGGACAAATGTGTCCAAGGGCAGCGTCCTAAAGGTTTTGTCGGCTAAAAAAAAAAAAAAAAATTAAAAAATATTAAAAAAAACAACTTCCGATATTTCGTCACGTGCCTTGATTAAGCCAATAGCGAAACCCATCATAATGTATTTACGTATTTACGATATATCATGTATTTACGAAATAAATAGTGTATTTACGGAATTACAATACAATAAATGGAATAATCTTTAAATAGTAACGTGAACTTTTCGAAACTTTAAAGCAAATGTCCGAATATATTTAAAAGTTCATGATAGACGCTCTCAAAAGGCACCGTCTATGTGAGGATGTGTACATGTGCTCAGTATTTAAGGACATCCGGATCTTGTATATACAAGAGCCGAGTCCGAGAGATAAAGGTTTTGTCTTCACAAGAACAAGAACAAGAACAAGAACAAGAAGAACAACGCCGAGCTCTCTTTGAGCAGCGTTCGCTACGCGAGACGCTGCTAAAAATGAAACTTGGCACATAGCATGTACTCATGGGGAAAAAGTGAGATTTTTTTATGACATCATAGGTGCCTTCGTTATGACATCATAATTGCACATGTAGAATGCTATATCTGATTAGTATGAAAATTTTTGAGGGTCACCTCGGAATAAAATGGTCCACAGAAAATTTTTTGATGACGTCATCAGTAACATGATTCGGCAGCCATATTGTTTTTTACAAAAACCTTCAAAAATCTTCTTCTCTGAAGTGCCTGACCAGATTGAAGCGAAACTTCGCACTTATGACCGCCTATCCACGAGGAACAAAAGATTCACATATATGATGTCATAGGTTACATGTTTTGGCAGCCATCTTCTGTTTATCCTAAAACCAATAAAAAATCTTCTTCTCCAGAACGGCTGGACAGATCGAGAGGAAACTTCACACAAATGTTCCACAAGCCTTGGGTGTACAAGTTTGTGAAGGAATAATAATTGAACAAGTTTGTTTAGGCATAATTCACCGTTCATGCACGTGATAAGACAGCCATTAGCCCAACGGATAATCGTTCTAGTCATCAAGATATGAGATACGTTTCTTTCCATCATATGAGATACGTTTCTTTCCATTTCCCCTTTCCATCAAGATACGTTGGCTTGGAAATACAGGATTTATTTACACATTTTATTTTGGTTATCATTTTCACATTGGACTTACAGGACATTTGAGTCATTAATCACACCGCAAGCTTTTCCCGAACAGTTCATTCTGACGATCAAACATGGCTGTGGTCTCGGATCGTTTACCTCAGGCACCCACCTTTTTTTTCATCAACGATCAACAACCTACCTTTTTCCATTGACGTTCGACACCCAACTTTTTCCATCGGCGATTGACGCCCCATTCAGCGGCTCTCTGGACGCTGACCGGTTCTTCTTCGTATCCTGCTAACCAAAGAGGTGATTGCCCATTAACATTCTGTGAGCGCTTCATGTTTCCGCTCGTTTGTTCCGGCAAATGACTGCTTTCTGGCATTCGTCCAGTGCCCCAAACATGGCGTCGTAAGCCAGGCCTTTGTTAATTGGGAGTTTCATCTCGTTCAGTGGTCGAGAGAGAATGAGCGCGAGAATGGATGGTTGGAGGTCTCGTGCAAGAATGCGCCAATAAGCAAGCTGGATTTGGCTGAAGTCGTGCTTGAGGCTCCACCCACACTGGTCGCTTGTAAACGGACGGCAGGACCGCTCTGATGACAGTTGGTGAGAGATCCTGATGACAGTTACAATAGCCGTTGGTGACAGCTCCTGACAGTTGGACTGTTGTTGCTGGTTCTGCTCCATCTCACTGGTTCTTGGCGTTCCTGGTTCCTGGAAATGACGACGTGACCTCGATTGGTATTCGAGCCTGTTTGCGGGTGGGTGCACGACGAGGCAAAGAGCTAACAACAGAAACGAGCCAAGCTGTGGAGAGCTCATTCAAAGAGGCAGACCAAGCCATGCTTACACATTTTGTGTTATTCTAAAAGACGCACTTCTGCCCTAGTAGGCCTAGACCGGATTTCTTTTCCCCCTGAATGGTCTGATGAGTACCCATGTCTCGTGTTTAATTGTTAAGCGAGGCATAGTGATAAGCATCTGCTCTTTGCCCATTTTTCTATAAATGTTTGTTGAATTCTTTATTTGATTGAGATTATTTTATTGATTGAACGTTTGATTTGAATTCAACCATTTAATTGACAAGGAAATAAAAAGTCCGTCAGTTCATTTATTTTTCTTGTTAATAATAAATTCCTTGTTGACGTTTCAACCTGTCCGTGCTTGTCCTTTCCTTAAATTGATCCAGCATTGTCCGAATCTCGATAGACTGGGAGGTAGTTCCCAAACTAATTAACCAATCATAATCGGCATGCACCAGCAGTAAACGCTCGGCCGCATTACTTAAGATCTAATCAAAATAAGACTGGTGCATCGCCGAGGGCGTGTTCTCTGGTCAGGAAGCCACGTGACCTCTAGTTAAACGGCATATTAGATGGTGGACACACAAACTCGTGGTTAACTGATTGGCGTTCGTGGTTGTTAGGCAACACACCGCACCACCAAGTTAATTGTGAACGGTGGCCCCAGGTCCGGTTCTTCCGAGGAGAAACAGGGATTAACCCCCTCATAATACACTCGGTACTCATGCCCGTAACAATATATATGTACAATTATATTTAAAAAAATTGTTCCATTTTGCTTGTTACGATTTTTCCGTTCCACATCTGTGATTGAAAGTTTGTGGCGCTGTCCTCTTCTTCATGCCCCCCCCCCTGCCTTCTCCATTTGCTTTCATTCTTCCCCGACCTTTATTCCTCAAAGTCTCCATCTATTTTATCCCTCTACTCTGCTGTTGGTGGTCCCACCCTCCGCCCCCCGGTCTACTGTTCTTTTACATCCTGGTCCATTCCGTGTTCCAGCTCCTCCAAGAACCTGGCCCTGTATACAAAAAAAATCCAAGAGAAGGCACAATGTGATGCAACACCCTGCAAGTGAAACACAAATTTGACAGTTTATATTAATTGAGAATTGAACCCAGATCATTGAGAATGCACCATCCTGTACGACTATCTTTAGATTTCTCTGTAACTCAAAAACTACTCTCAATTGTGTCTATTCCCTTCCAATACTTTAAAATAAAACTAGTAGTTACAATGCAAAGTGAGGTAAATAAAAAACAGTACAGAAAAATAAATCTCACAAAAGGCAAATACATTTATTCACTGACTCAAATGTATCATAGCAAGAAAGTAATGAAGTGCATGGCAGTTATCGCTACCAGGAGTGCAAGAACCCTCTCTGTCGCCCCCGCCCCCCCTCGCCCCCTCCGCCCAAAAACCACATGCTGTAGTGGAACTAACTGCCACCATCAGAAACAATGATGATAATAATAATAATAATAATAATAATAATACCAACAGAATTAATAAAAGCTAACTTTAATCCCACATAATACACACCATTGAGTAATGTGAGATTTCTTTCCAACCAGATGCATTGCAAGGATTGCAGTGAAGCTGCATGGAGGCCTTTTGTACTGTTCGCGCTGTAACAAATATTTTCGCACAGAAAACACAGTAATGCACATTGCTGGACAAAATCCACGAAGCATTGTGGTGCACTAAGATCAAGGTAGGGGGAGATGTGGAGAAATTAAACGATCTGTAAGAGAATAAAAAAAGTGTTGGAATTAAACAGCAAGATGTATGGAAGAGGATGATGGAAGTAATTCGGTAAATGGAAACCAAGTAGAACGAAGGGGCCATCACAAATATGTAAAACTGGGCAAAGGAGATAAACCTTGGATTCAGAATTTTCCTGGAGAAATGCATTATTCCTCTAGCCATTCAAATAAAGCACTCAAAGCTTCCAGTTTGCCAGCGCCAGCTACTTTTAACTTTCTGACCCACAGCTGTTCCTCGTCATCCATCGAGGCAGTGCCGCCTTCTGGTATTTCAATCATCTCGGATTCTTCTCTCTCCTCCAAAGCCTGAATGAGGCTTCCCAGTGAAATGCCAGAACCATGAACAGCAGCAACAGCCAATTCAAACTAAAGCAGAGGAAGAAACAGTACTGGTTACTTTTATATCATCTCCAACAGCAAGTCATATACAGAACTCTCTTCATGTGTAATGGGTTGGTTCATCATGTCCAACAACTGAGCAGGTTGTGAAAATTTCACATTGCTGTGAAATAGAAGTGTGGCCTGAACATCCTTTAGAATCTCTAATAGTTCCAAAATGGACCTGTTTCAAACACCATTGTGTTATAGTTTTGTTATTCTGCTAACACGAAACATCTTGAGAAGACATTGCCAAAAAGATTGCAAATTTGTTATGAAGTTGGAAATGCAGAAAAAGAGTTCCATGCCTTATTAATCAGCAAAGGACAATTTTGCTGGTTAACAAGGCATTTTTGTCTGTGTTCTAACCTTTTAAATGCTGATCTTCAAGGAAGGAAGGAGCACATTCCATTTTTAACCATTATGCCACCGAGTCTGGTTAAGAAGCATTATATAAAGAAGAATATTTATGTGGTTGTGAAATATAACTGTGGCCAGCTACTTTTAACTTTTAGTTAAAATGAGTTTGTTGGGAGCCATGGATTAGTCTTCAACATATTCTCATAAGCTCGCACGGCGATCCTCGAGTGGAAGAAATAAATTTATGCTTTCTGAGCTAACTTGTTACTATTTTTCTGAGCACGTAATGCAAGCACTGAGATAGTCGATGAAAGGTCAACAAACAATGCACACACATCTGGAACATTGAGATTCAGACCTTGTCTGGCTTTGGCACAAGGTATCTTGGCACGGCCAACCCAGAAAGGCCAAAGCTGGATGCAGCCAGCCAATGGATTAGCAGAGCTTGTCGGGTAATCCCACTATTCAGATTATCAAAGGGCAAGAGCAGAAGTTCACGACTCTCACTGCAATTTCCAGCTGGGCCTACAAGACAGCAAAAAAAAGAATACTGACGAAGCAAAATTTATGTTTTGATTGCACTCAACCACCTACAAAAGCATTAAATCCACATTATGTACACTGCATGGCCAAAAGTATGCAGACACTCGTTCGTCCAAGATCTCATTCCAAAATCATGGGCATTAATATGGAGTTGGTCCCCTCTTTGCTGCGACAACAGCCTCCACTCTTCTGGGAAGGCTTTCCACGAGATGTGAGAACATTGCTGCGGGGATTTGCTTCCGTTCAGCCACAAGAGCATTCGTGAGGTCGGGCAGTGATGTTGGGCGATTAGGACTGGCTCGCAGTCGGCGTTTCAATTAATCCCAAAGGTGTTCGATGGGGTTGAGGTGAGGGCTCTGTGCAGGCCAGTCAAGTTCTTCCACACCGATCTTGACAAACCATTTCTGTATGGACCTCGCTTTGTGCACGGGGGCATTGTCATGCTGAAACAGGAAAGGGCCTTCCCCAAACTGTTGCCACAAAGTTGGAAGCACAGAATCGTCTAGCATGTCATTGTATGCTGTAGCGTTAAGATTTCCCTTCACTGGAACTCAGGTGCCTAGCCCAAACCATGAAAAACAGCCCCAGACCATTATTCCTCCTCCACCAAACTTTACAGTTGGCCCTATGCATTCGGGCAGGTCGCGTTCTCCTGGCATCCGCCAAACCCAGATTAATCCGTCAGACTGCCAGATAGTGAAGCGCTATTCATCACTCCAGAGAAGACGTTTCCACTGCTCCAGAGTCCAATGGTGGTGAGCTTTACACCACTCCAGCTGACGCTTGGCATTGCACATGATGATCTTAGACTTGTGTGCGGCTGCTCGGCCATGGAACCCCATTTCATGAAGCTCTCGACAAACAGAGCTTGTGCTGACGTTGCTTCCAGAGTCAGCTTGGAACTCGGTAGTAAGTGGTGCAACCAACGACAGACGATTTTTCCGTGCTACGCACTTCAGCACTTGGCGGTCCTGTTCTGTGAGCTTGTGTGGCCTACCACTTCGTGGATGAGCTGTTGTTGATCCTCGACATTTCCACTTCACAATAACAGCATTTACAGTTGACCAGGGCAGCTCTAGCAATGCAGAAATTTGATGAACTGACTTGTTGGAAAGGTGACATCCTATGACGTTGCCATGTTGAAAGTCACTGAGCTCTTCAGTACCACCCATCCTAATGCCAATGTTTCTCTGTGGAGATTGCATGGCTGTGTGCTTGATTTTATACACCTGTCAGCAATGGGTGTGGCTGAAATTGCCAAATCCACTAATTAGAAGAGGTGTCCACATACTTTTGGCCATGTAATGTATTTACACATTAAAGTACAGTCTTACAAATGAAGCAAGGTAACTCATTAAAAACAACAATCTAACATGAAATGTTCACATTATTACCAGCCACTGGATCTGCTTTGTCTGTTTTTGTGACAAGATTAACCTCTGCAGCCTCACTACAAGGGAATAGGAAGGAAGAAAAAGAATAAAGGGAAATAAATAAACAAACCACTGTAAAACTTGAAATGATATCCCAGCGATACCACAATCAGGTCATTGGGAACATAAATTGCAGATGTAGCTGCAGCTATAGATTGTTAAAAGACTCTTGCATTGGCAACGGTCCTTTTCCCTTGAGAACTGTTACAGCTTAGTCTTCAAGCCACATTGCTGCAGATGTGTTGTTGTGCTATCTGGTGTTGTATAGTTTCTCTCTATCGAGTGCAGCCTGTGGCTGCTGGTTGCATCATTGGTTGGGACGCGGCTATGCCGCTGATGCAGTGTCCCCCTTACCAGTACACTGGTACTCATTTTGCCGACCTCGGAAGGATGACAGACTGAGTCAACCTCCTGGTGTATTTTAATTCAGCGGCCAACGGGGCTTGAACTCAGGACCCTAGGATCCCAAGCCACCACCCAAACCACTAAGCCAACACCAGGCTGTTGTATAGTTAAATTGATGTTGTAAAAGTTAAATTTAAATAAGTGTTCTCCACATTCTCATAAGGTTTGTTGAAAATTGGATGACAAATGCTCAAATGGTAAAAAAAACGTTATGGCCTGGACAGACACACTGAAGCTTAAATGGGAAATAAATAAATAAACACGGAAGCGATGACAAAACTCTGCTTTCTCGCGCTGTACGGTGGACGGGCAAATAAAAGCTATTTCTACTTGCTGTGATTTTGCCCTTTGACATTTTGTCCCAACTATTAATTAGTCTTCAACATATTCTCATAATAAGGGTTTGTTGAAAATTTAATGACAATGGTCAAATGGTTTAAAAAAAAAAGAAGCTATGCTCTGGACACGGACACAAGAACACACATGAACACGTTGATGAAACGAGCACGTAATTGTCTTTTCACACAGCCTTACTCACCACTTTTCCCACTTGGTTCCACCGGTGGTGATTGTGAGGCCTCAATATCGGTGGCGAGGGGAGAGAGAGAGAGAGGAGGAAAGAAATGTTCTGGAGGGAAGGCTGACAATCTGAGCGAAGCAAAGAGGCTCAATGGAATACGGAGGCATAGGCTGTCATGAGGCGCGTGTGACTTTGCAGCCCGCACGCTGTCAGGACAACATTCTGTGGATGTTCGTGTCTCCAACGGACTGTGTGAGGCCCTGAATGCCGAGAATGAGAGTTTCAAAAATGAGGTGACCGGAGTGGAGAGGATCAATCAGGCGCAGAGGCATGGATCGCTGAGGGACGAACGAAGCAGTGCGGCCTATGATCCGGGATGAAGCCACATAAACGGTTGCTTCTCGGGCACACTGCTTGGAGCCCAGGTTGATTGTCATGCTGCGAAGCTGGCGACAGCCATAGATGATCTTGTGGGCCAAGCAGAGAAGGGGGAGGTAAGCCCGAAGTGATGCAACACCACTCGGGGCTTGGTGGGGATGTCAGGTGGCTGACATGGCGATCCCCGAGAGGAAAGATCGCTACCAAGGACAGCAGGACATCGAGGGAAGATGAAAACAAATTTTGTGTTGAGAATAAAAGAAAACGAAACACAGAATAATGGGATACAGAACACATACAGGCAGAATCCTTTGTCTGTGCAGCCACAACAAGCAGCCGGAATGCGTGCTATAAAGAATAAAGCCTGCACCTCCTCTTGTGAGAAAGAAGACCCTCTCACAGGGAGATAGGGATCTGCAGCAAGTGAAGAGGCTGAGGAGATGCTATTTGTCTCCCAAAAACACCAACAACAAAAAAAAGCTCCGCAAAAGAAACTGAAACAACGAAAGTCGGAGTATAGAAGAGAAAGAGATAATCCTCTTCTGCAAAGTGTATTTCATCCATGAGCAGTGGGGAATGCATAGCGGTGCGATGTGGGGGGGGGGAGGGGTTCAAATATCCCAGTTTAAAAAAACTCATGGAAACATGAACTAAAAGCAATCATTGAAAAGAAGGATGTATCAATCACCTACGACCTTGGTGATCCCATCGAGTGTGAACATAGAAAACAAAGTACGACAACTTCATAAGGTACAAAAAAGAAAAAAAACATCATTGCTAATTGAGGGGTCAGTATCCAGTGATTTTGGTCTAAATAACGCAGAAATCGAGAAAATGACTAAATACCAAGATCTCAAAATTGAAGTCAAAAGCTAAAGAGTGCTGAAATTGTACCAGTGATAATTTGAGCAAAGGGAATGATAAAGAAGAACCTTACAGAGATCTTTAAAAAAACATCCTTTTAAATCCCGTATTACCACAAACAAACTACAGTTGGAGCTGTTTGGGGCTCGCTGACGATCCTGAAAAGAGCCATCGTAACAAAACCTTGAGAACAAAACTTTACAGCTCAGTCCATGAACAGTGATCCCTTACCAAAATGGAGATGGATACTTCGAGTCCTGGGAAGGACTCTGAAACCCACATATGGAGAAAATAATCAATGACATGCACACGTACACGCACACACGCCTTCTAGCAACAGATGTGAAAATCTAATATATTTACCTCTGCCACCGAAGGTGAAGGAGGTGATGTTTTCACCCCTTTCTGTCTGTCTGACTGACTTTGTTTGTCTGTTTGTGTACAGGATATCTCAAAAAGTTGTGGATGGATCCGGATGAAATTTGGTGGGCA
>CM068958.1:132219824-132234101 GCA_035128595.1 Eptatretus atami | reverse complement strand
CCTGTTTCTAAAGCATTTGGTTATCGGATTTGCTTTACAAAGCTTATATGTTTCTCTTTGTGAGTTTCAAAGCAAAATATATTTGATAACGCCCGATTTCTGAGCCGTTTGCCTGTGTATTAGCGTATTTTGTAAATTACCGAGGCAAATTTTTTTCCACCCATCACACGCAGCTGTTTACAAAGAATAATGTTTGTAAACCTCTCCCTGAAATGTCTATAGAAATGTAACATTTTTCGGTGAAAGCTAATCAAGGTTTCTGGGTTGTGTACAGTACGTACTGTAGTCAGTAATCACACCGACTCCAACCTGCCGATTCCCCAAAAATTGCCGATATCGGTCAAGTGTGTGTGTGTGTGTGTGTGTGTGTGTGTTCACAAGCATAACATATTCTCTTCTGATAACTCCCTACCCCCCCCCCCAACCTCTCTCTCTCTCTCTCTACGTATCCGGACGGTCATTGTTTCTGGACAGTGGTTATCTCCATTTGTGTCTGGACGGCGGTTATGTCCGGATGGGAGTTTGTCTCCGGACGTGTCTGAGCAGTGTTCGTCTCCGGACAGCTTGGCTCCGGACGTGTTTGTCCCCGAACGTATCCAGGCAGTGTATGTCTGGATGGGAGTTTGTCTCCAGACACGTATCTGGACGGTGGTTATGTCCGAATGGGTTTGTCTCCGGATGTGTCCAGATGGGAGTTTGTCTCCGGACATGGCCAGGCGGTGCGGTGTTTGCCTCCAGACAGCTTGGCTCCAGACGCCCCGGCCAGTGTTTGTCTCTGGACTGTGTTTATCTCCGTACATGTCCGGGCGGTGTTTGTCTCTGGGTGGTATTCATAGGATGACCGGTAGAAAATGGATTTCAGACATTATTTTGTTTCCCTCTTTACTGTTATTCTATGCAGAATCATTAAGATGAAGTAGATGAATCGTAATTGATGCTCCACCGCACGTTTGCCTTCCTTCCTCTCACCTCTTGCTGCCTTCCCTCCCCTTTCCTTACTCCCCCTCCCTCCTCTCTCTTTCTCTCTCTATCTACTCACTCTCCCCCACCCCTCTCTATCTGCCCGCTCTCCCCCCCCCATCTCAGTGTCCCGTCAACGAAGCGACGAGTGGTATTTGCTAGTATCAAGTAAAACCAAAATAAACAAAAAAAATAAATAAATAAATAAATAACAAAGTGAAAAAAGAAAACCCCAGTTCTCTCAGCTTGTATTTTACAGCTAAATCGCACATCAGGAAGTTGCTAGACTTTCTGTGTAGGGATGGCACAGACACTCCATAGGTTTCATACAACACAAATCCTTAAGAAATAGAAAGAAAAAAAATCGACCAAGATACAAACTTATAAACCGATAAATTACTTACTAGTCGTCTGTGGAGGATTTCACATCCAATAACACTCACAAAACTTTGACAGCATCGCTGAGCTACAAGAATGATCGACCCAAAATAGCCCGTTTGTAATTCTTATTCTTTTCAGACAGCCAAACTCAAAATTGGTTTAAGCTTAGGACTTGGTTTAAACACAAATCTACTGCATCTTATAGTGGGAAGGTCCATGAATACTCAAAAGTTTCATAACTTGAAAGGATTCCATGAAAAGTAGACCAAAGTGCTTAACTACGCAAAATAATATGAAGGGAAAAGGGGTGGGTTATGAACATGACATGACAATGCCTGTCAATGAACATGGTGGGGTGGGACCACGGCGACACAATTGCCCGAGGGACAATCACACCTAAATGGGTGTGGTTAACGCCAAATATTGTGTACAGTCTGACAACCGTTGTTGCTGGACATACAATAATTATAATCGTATAACTACAATCATTAATCAAAGGTGGGATGGCACGTGCAAAGAATGCAAGAGCTTTCTTCCCTCTGTAAAGCTAGCAGGCATGTACGTACGCAGCCCTGTAGTTTATCATCAACTCGTCGTCATTGAAGTGTGACGGACATGAAATAAAGTTGGTGAGTAAAAATATAAATACTTTAAATTAAAAAAAATACAGAAACCAGAAATAAACAATTTTTACAAAATGCAAAAGGGTGTAGGGATGGTTATAGTGGAGCAAATAAGTGTGATTTTTTGGCAGAATCGTTCAAATGGTGATACAAGCATGAAATTTGGTCCACACGAGAGAGATCAATAACAGCATTTACAGTTGACCAGGGCAGCTCTAGCAATGCGAATTTGATGAACTGACTTGTTGCAAAGGTGACACCTCCTATGACGTTGCCATGTTGAAAGTCACGAGCGTCTTCAGTACCACCCATCCTAATGCCAATGTTCTCTGTGGAGATTGCATGGCTGTGTGCTTGATTTTATACACCTGTCAGCAATGGGTGTGGCTGAAATTGCCAAATCCAAAATAGAAGAGGTGTCCACATACTTTTGGCCATGTAATGTATTTACAATTAAAGTACAGTCTTACAAATGAAGCAAGGTAATCTCATTAAAAACAACAACTACATGAAATGTTCACATTATACCAGCCACTGATCTGCTTGTCTGTTTTGGTGACAAGATTAACCTCTGCAGCTCTCACTACAAGGGAATAGGAAGGAGAAAAAGAATAAAGGGAAATAAATAAACAAACCACTGTAAAACTTGAAATGATATCCCAGCGATACCACAATCAGGTCATGGGAACATAAATTGCAGATGTAGCTGCAGCTATAGATTGTAAAAGACTCTTGCATTGGCAACGTCTTTTCCCTTGAGAACTGTTACAGCTTAGTCTTCAAGCCACATTGGTGCAGATGGTGTTGGTTGTGCTATCTGGTGTTGTATAGTTTCTCTCTATCGAGTGCAGCCTGTGGCTGCGGTGCATCATTGGTTGGACGCGGCTATGCGCTGATGCAGTGTCCCCCTTACCAGTACCACTGGTACTCATTTTTGCCGACCTCGGAAGGATGACAGACTGAGTCAACCTCCTGGTGTATTTTAATTCAGCGGCCAACGGGCTTGAAACTCAGGACCTAGGATCCCAAGCCACCACCCAAACCACTAAGCCAACACCAGGCTGTTGTATAGTTAATTGATGTTGTAAAAAGTTAAATTTAAATAAGTGTTCTCCACATTCTCATAAGGTTTGTTGAAAATTGGATGACAAATGCTCAAATGGTAAAAAAAAACGTTATGCCTGGACAGACACACTGAGCTTAAATGGGAAATAAATAAATAAACACGGAAGCGATGACAAAACTCGCTTTCTCGCGCTGTACGGTGGACGGGCAAATAAAGCTATTTCTACTTGCTGTGATTTTGCCTTTGACATTTGTTCCCAACTATTAATTAGTCTTCAACATATTCCTCATAATAAGGGTTTGTTGAAATTAATGACAATGGTCAAATGGTTTAAAAAAAAAAGAAGCTATGCTCTGGACACGGACACAAGAACACACATGAACACGTTGATGAAACGAGCACGTAATTGTCTTTTCACACAGCCTACTCACACACTTTTCCCACTTGGTTCCACCGGTGGTGATTGTGAGGCCTCAATATCGGTGGCGAGGGGAGAGAGAGAGCGAGGAGGAAGAAATGTTCTGGAGGGAAGGCTGACAATCTGAGCGAAGCAAAGAGGCTCAATGGAATACGAGGCATAGGCTGTCATGAGGCGCGTGTGACTTTGCAGCCCGCACGCTGTCAGGACAACATTCTGTGGATGTTCGTGTCTCCAACGGACTGTGTGAGGCCTGAATGCCGAGAATGAGCAGTTTCAAAAATGAGGTGACCGGAGTGGAGAGGATCAATCAGGCGCAGAGGCATGATCGCTGAGGGACGAACGAAGCAGTGCGGCCTATGATCCGGGATGAAGCCACATAAACGGTTGCTTCTCGGGCCACACTGCTTGGAGCCCAGGTTGATTGTCATGCTGCGAAGCTTGGCGACAGCCATAGATATCTTGTGGGCCAAGCAGAGAAGGGGAGGAAGCCCGAAGTGATGCAACACCACTCGGGGCTTGGTGGGGATGTCAGGTGGCTGACATGGCGATCCCCGAGAGGAAAGATCGCTACAAGGACAGCAGGACATCGAGGGAAGATGAAAACAAATTTGTGTTGAGAATAAAAGAAAACGAAACACAGAAAATGGGATACAGAACACATACAGGCAGAATCCTTTGTCTGTGGCAGCCACAACAAGCAGCCGGATGCGTGCTATAAAGAATAAAGCCTGCACCTCCTCTTGTGAGAAAGAAGACCCTCTCACAGGGAGATAGGGATCTGCAGCAAGTGAAGAGGCTGAGGAAGATGCTATTTGTCTCCCAAAAACACCAACAACAAAAAAAAGCTCCGCAAAAGAAACTGAAACAACGAAAGTCGGAGTATAGAAGAGAAGAAGATAATCCTCTTCTGCAAAGTGTATTCATCCATGAGCAGTGGGGGAATGCATAGCGG
Organism: Eptatretus atami; assembly: GCA_035128595.1. Classification (NCBI taxonomy): domain Eukaryota; kingdom Metazoa; phylum Chordata; class Myxini; order Myxiniformes; family Myxinidae; genus Eptatretus; species Eptatretus atami. The sequence goes on along the minus strand of CM068958.1, from coordinate 132,229,698 downwards.
TGCGATGTGGGGGGGGGGAGGGGTTCAAATATCCCAGTTTAAAAAAACTCATGGAAACATGAACTAAAAGCAATCATTGAAAAGAAGGATGTATCAATCACCTACGACCTTGGTGATCCATCGAGTGTGAACATAGAGAAACAAAGTACGGACAACTTCATAAAAGGTACAAAAAAGAAAAAACATCAATTGCTAATTGAGGGGTCAGTATCCAGTGATTTTGGTCTAAATAACGCAGAAATCGAGAAAATGACTAAATACCAAGATCTCAAAATTGAAGTCAAAGCTAAAGAGTGCTGAAATTGTAACCAGTGATAATTTGAGCAAAGGGAATGATAAAGAAGAACCTTACAGAGATCTTTAAAAAAACATCCTTTTAAATCCCGTATTACCACAAACAACTACTTAGTGAGCTGTTTGGGCTCGCTGACGATCCTGAAAAGAGCCATCGTAACAAAACTCTGTAGACAAAACTTATCAGTCTCAGTCCATGAACAGTGATCCCTTACCAAAATGGAGATGGATACTTCGAGTCCTGGGAAGGACTCCTGAAACCCACATATTGGAGAAATAATCAATGAATGCACAGTACACGCACACACGCTCTTATGAACAGATGTGAAATCTAATATTATTTACCTCTGCCACCGAAGGTGAAGGAGGTGATGTTTCACCCCTTTCTGGTCTGACGACTTTGCTTTGTCTGTTTGTGTAAAGATATCTCAAAAAGTTGTGGATGGATTCCGGATGATATTTGGTGGGCACGTTGGGTGTGTGACAAGGACGAATGATTTAGATTTTGGTGAAGATCCGGATCGGATCCGACGACTGCAATTTTAAAAAGTGATTTTCCACCATTGAGAAATCGGGCGAAACCGATATATAGCACGATATCTCAAAAAGTTGTGGACGGATTCGGATGAAACTTGGTGGACACGTTGGGTCTGCGAAAGGGAAGAATTGATTCGATTTGGTGAAGATCCAGATCCGACTACTAGAATTTTAAAAGTGATTCTTCACCATTGAGAGACAGGGCTAAAAATGATATATAGCACGATCTCTCAAAAAGTTGAGGACGGATTCGGATTGAAACTTGGTGGAGAGGTTTGGTGTCGTGACAAGGACGAATTGATTCGATTTTGGTGAGATCCGAATCCGGATCTGGATACGAGAAAATATTTAATTATCAAAGTGATTCTCACCATTGAAAGATTGGGCCAAAATGATATAGTACTGTATAGCATGATATTCAAAAATGTATTGGGCCCGATATGTCTCATGGATCAGGCATTCATGGTGGAGGTATGATGCTCCACCGGGTGCCTCCCTTCGAGTTTCTCTTGTGGCCCCGGAAACATTAATATTAGTAGTGGTGTGTATATGTATATTGTTGCGGTTCTCGGAACCGCATGCATACAACAGATAGTGTCCGCAAGACAGTATTCCATTATTATACGTGTAGATAGTCCCTTTCCTTTTGTTTAGCGGACAACAAGGGAGTGTGTCGATGATCTAATAGCTAGGGTTGCTTCAATCATTTTTTCTTCATTTCTCCCTACTCTTCTTCTTTTCTGATATTCCTGAGGTAAATCAGCCACGTGCGCCTTCGCTGTAAGGTGGGCCCCCTGGAGATCAGCGGTGCGGCGCCGCGGTGAGGGATCTGCTGCACAGAGATCCTCGTTCCCGGGCGAGCCCTAAACGGCGTGTGCGGCGAGTTATGTGTGCTTGGCACTGCGGGGTTGTCGACTTGAGCTTCCGATGATCTGGGAGAATTGCCGGTTGCATTAAAAAAAGCATGCGAATAAATACCTCTTAAGAGCTGCACGAATGGTGTTTTTTCACGGCATGGGAAACACAGCCAGCACGAACCCACACTGCACGAAACGCGTACGGAGGCCAATAAAGACTCCTCACGCCATGTTTGGCAGAATACGAGTGTGCGAGTAGAAGCAGCTTGTTCCTTTTTAACCTCAATATCCGACATATTGGTGTTAACCCCGCGCACACACTAGCGAGTCGTGTGAACGCGAGCACTGGCCACGTGCGTAATGGCGGAACCGCGCGCACTGTAGGGAATGTGCTCGAAAGCAGACACGTACGCCGCTCGTGAATGTGCATGGATTAATCCATGGCGATGTACCTTCGGTCCTCGCTTGCAGCAGCGGATTCTCCACAGATGGTGAACGTCTTCTCTTCTCTATGGCCAGTGAAGCTGCGATCGAGCCGAGGAATGTACAGTGCGGTCCATGTTGGCACGCGCGGAGCAAGCGCGTTGATCGACGCTGGTCGAATGCTCGAGCGGGCATGCGGTACTCGACCGGTCGCCGGACGGCCCGGGGTTTTTGCAGGACGATTCGCGTGCCATTTTGGTGTGGCGATTCGTGTCATGTCGTGCGGTCAGAGCGAAATATGTTCACTGTCTGGGATGGCCTTGCTGGAAACGAAGTGAGGCGAATTCCGGCCCAAGCCGGCGGGCCACGTGAGGGGTCGGGGCCAATCGGAGTGCCCGATTCAGGTGATGACATACGATTTGGGGTGGCCCCTCCCCCGAGCTGCAAATCCTATACAGGTCGGAGAAGTCCCTCCGTCCTCTCTCTCTTTTTGACGTTTCTCCGCCTCTTTCTCTGCCTCGCCTCGTTGACACCGCCACGACCCGCCTCTGCTGCCCGGCTCCGCCTCCTCGTTCTCCGCCCACACGATGTCGACCCCACCTACCTACCTGGTCCCACCTACTACTCTGGACTCCACCCCTTCTCGACTCAAGCTCCTCCTTTACGGTGCCAATTCCTGGTTCTAAACTCCCTCTTCATCGGGTGTGTGTGTGTGTGTGTGTGTGTGTGTGTGTGTGTGTGTGTGTGTGTGTGTGGTGTCCTGGTGCCTATCTGCCCAAGTAAGACTGCTGAAGATTGTTTTCATTATTATTGTTATTAATTTCACGTTAAGTCTGCTGTGTCCCCTTTTGTAAGTTGATGTAAATAAATCATTATTAGGAATGTTCCTGCTCATTTTTGTCTTTCTTCCATTGATCCAGCATGATTCGAATCCTAGTTTAGCCAGGACTTTATTTCACCAATCCGTTCCTTTTAGCCGGTACGTCCTTGGCAGTGTTCGCCCGGCTGCATCCGATCCGGGTAAAGTGATCCGGTCCGGTAGAGTGATCCGGTTTCGGACAAGGCGTACCGAGGCGTGTCCCGGTAATTAAACAAGTGATTAATTAGGTAACCGATAACCCATAGACGGAGGGACCCGAGGTCACCACGGTTGAGTTATTAGCGTCCACAGTCGGTTAAGCGACCCGCTGCCATCATGGAATTATCCGTGTGTGACGGCCTACAATTCTGGGGAGTCTGGTGGGAACAGAGATAGCTCCCCACCGAGTGGTCTTCTCATCTGACCCCCGGCCGCAATAATATATATATATATATGAGATATATATGTTGTTGTTCGCTTTCGGCTGCTCCCGTTAGGGGTTGCCACAGTGGATCATCCGTTATGATCTGCATACTGATTTGGCATAGGTTTACGCCGGATGCCCTTCCTGACGCAACCACTGGTCGCCTCTTACGACACAGGGATAAGGATTGGGTTTCGCATGATTCCGGCCTGCCCTACATCCTCTCATAGCGCGGCCTAGCGCAGAGCTCCCGTCCTCAAGCGATCCTCCAACCCAAGCCTCCGAGTAGCCGGATTACAGGCGCACGGCCACTACGCCCGGATATGAATATAATGATATATGTATATATGTAAAATATATATGTATATATATTATATATATAGTATATAGTCGCGGGGTCGCTCCCTCGCAGCGGGGAAAAAAAAAACGAACGTCAGACAATTGTGAGCAGTATCCAACCACAAGGCTCAGAAGACCCCATGCAGCTGCTTCGTGCGTCGATCATACTCACACAACCCGCTATTTGACATACACGAGGCTCGGGGTGCGTCTCTACAACCCAACCAAGAGCCAAAGGCCAGCGTCTTGCTCACCATGGGAGCCAAATCGCCTCAACACAAATACGAGAATCGTGCCGTCTTATTCATGCATCGAAGGAAAGCCAGCTGTAAAGTCCTGTTCTTACAGGCCATCTCCTAGCAAACATCTCTCTCAACCGCGTGCGCCCCTCACTCGCACTCAACCCCTTTCCAAACTTGCCTAACATCACACCGAACCCCCGTTTCCTCCTCCAGGGCATGGCTTGCTCGCATGAAACCCGAGAAGGCGGGCCCTCCGCCTGCTCGGCCACGTTTGGCTAGTTCTGATGTCACGCCCATGCAATCATCAGCCTCTGGGGTGTGACTTCGCCCACCGTCACCCTTGGAGGCGGGGCTCTGTCTGCTCGCATGTTTGGCTCGCTTGTAAATGCAAAAATGTAGGAATAGGTTTCAGGGGGCAATCACATACTGGGGGAACTTATTCCTAATCCCTAATTAACACTGCACCACCCCACGTGTGGTGACATAACATTTAAGTCCACAGTCTCCCTACTTAATTACATTGAGATGTCTACGACACGTCACGGACCAAACAATCCTATTCAATCCTAACTTTCCCATTAAATTCCTCCATCTACCCTGTGCATTCACAAGCCCCAGATAAGACTTTATCATCATTGTTAAGAAGCACTCAAACCAGATATGGTGTCTCCTTCAGGGAAATCTGCCTGGCACACTTGGTTCTATGTAAATAATAGCTGGCACAAGCTTTGGCATTTTTAAATCATGAAGATGTTCTTTGCTGAAGAGTTGATAACCATTACTTTGTTGGTAATTACCACAGCATCGTCTTCACAATTTCAGACATCCATTAATAAATCACCAAGCCTGCCATGTTCACAGGAGACACTCTCAAACGTTCAAAGTCCACTCAATGGCAGCTATGGTTGAGGGTTTGGGTAGCACGTGCCTGTCTGCAATTATTCGGGCCTTGCACCGGTCACCATCGTCGGGAATCTGCAAGTACCTGCTGGTGCAAGATCTCAGCCATGTTAGCAAGCCGAGAAGGTTCTCCAACTCTTCTTGTCCAGAGGCAACACCCTTTCTCTCAGGTACTTTTCATACTTATTTTAGAAGCTTTGTGAGCCATTTCACTAAACAATCCTTATCTTAAGCACAATTTGTGCAGTTATGAAAATGGACCCAGGGTGGAGCATTCAACACATAAAGGGATTCCCCAGTTAGTTATTTCATGAGTAAAACTACTCAGGTACTTTCCATTGTATCAGCCACATCTCTTTCACCATCTCACTCTTCTTTCTTTCTCTTCCTTTCCACTTTCCCGGGATGATTGTGTACCTTGCCTGTCCATCTTTAATAATTAAGAGGTATATCGAAATCTTTTGAGCAAGAGGTTAAGCTTTTCTTGTGTGTTTTAATATCTGTATGTGCCTGTGAATATTGGTGACTGTAAGCATGCCTTTATTTTGGTAAATGTTTCAAACCTATCTGGTTGTTCTTTCCATCATTGGTTCGGCAATAAGTGTGCACATAATAAATAGACGGGCATATGTACCCCGCAAATTAGTTCTGAGATAGCCAACGCCCACCTCATGTTTTTCGCTTGGCCATGCTCAATAAGTAAAATAAGGGTGGAACGTTGAGAGCACGTTCCCCGTTTGAGGCCTTTGGGTCACCAATAGGTACCGCAACATTGGGCGTGAGGCCTGCCAGACCTGGTTGCCCCAACCGCGGCCACGGTTGCCTAGCAACCCATTGGGCCACGGAGTTATCGGTGGCTTGCGGCTTCTGGGTCGGAGATCAAGCGGCGGGTCCGAAAAACCCCTTCGTGTGCACCCTGGCACACTACTCGCTTCAAAACCTGCAACAATATGTTTCAGTATGTCCTGATGACTGGGTGCAAGCATGAAGAGTATTCAGGGCCAGATTGTGTCATTTCAAAGTCCTTATTGACAAACATATTTTTGAATACGACAGGACAACAGTGTGATTTGGTTTAGTTAGTGCATTGACACGAATAAAAGACAATGTGTGTGTGTGTGGTGTGTGTGTGTGTGTGTGTGTGTGTGTGTGTTGTCAGTGTGTGTCTCCTCCATAACTCCAAAACCATAAAACCTAACAGCCTGAAACTTTGCATGCACACTAAGAAACTCAAAGGAAGTGCAAGAGTGAAAATTGGGTTGTTTGGTTAATGAAACACCCCTTTTGAAGATAATAACGAATTATTTAATTAATCCTTCATCGGGCAATCCTCAGCCACCTCGCTGTCTGGAGTACAAAGGTGTTTCCTGGGTACCTTGCTGGGTCTGAAGCCGCCATGTTTTTGGCCTGCTCAACCATGCTTTGATTTGGAACAGGCCGCAACAATTTCTTAACGATAAAGTTTTTGTTTTCACTTCCTCACTCATATTATAGAATGCCTGTTCATCATAGCTACAAATCGCTGGGTATATTGCAATGCTTATAAACGCCTGGAGACACCAGCGTTCGTGCTTTATTTCTTTGTGCACATGAATAACTGAGAAGAATCTCTTAAACTAACCAGAATTACAAAATGTAAGCTCCAGATTTGAAAGTATCAGCAGTTCCGACTCCCCAAAAAATGGTTGATTTGTCCAATTCGGACATTGCACGGGCGTTTCCGGTGCAAAGTTGTATCGAGGGCAATTGGTAATCGCTTGCCAAGCCAGGCGTTCCGTTGGAGTGCTTGATTGATGCTTAAGCCACTCACTGAGCTCTCTCTCTATCGAGTGCAGCCTGTGACTGCTGTTGCATCATTGGTTGGGACGCGGCTATGCCGCTGATGCAGTGTCCTCCTTACCAGTGCATCGGTACTCATTTTGCCGACCTCGGGAGATGACAGGCTGAGTCAACCTCCTGGTGTATTAATCAGCGGCCAATGGGGCTTGAACTCAGGACCCTAGGATCCCAAGCCGCCACCCTAACCACGAAGCCAACACCAGGCTTATACTCACTGAGCTGTACAGTACAGTTAGTCTTCTGATCAGGATGTACAGTTGACAGTTACTACAAGGTAGAGGTATGAAACCTTAAGCATGATAGGTTACATGATAAATCGGGATGTACAGTCGACAGTTTCTGTGTAGGGATGGCACAGACACTCCATAGGTTTAATACAACACAAACAGCACACACGGAACGTGGTACATATGGGTAGATTTGATCTATATGGACTCTCCAAGGGTGTGTGGACATGCCATACCTGTTACCGGTGCCGTGGTGGCAAAGTTTCATCCGTATCTTATGGAGATTCTATCAGGTTTCCTTTGTCCTCACACCTGTTTCTAAAGCATTTGGTTATCGAGTTGCTTTACAAAGCTATATGTTTTCTCTTTGTGAGTTTCAAAGCAAAATATTTGATAAGCCCGATTTCTGAGCCGTTTGCCTGTGTATTAGCGTATTTGTAAAATTACCGAGGCAAATTTTTTCCACCCATCACACGCAGCTGTTTACAAAGAATAATGTTTGTAAACCTCTCCCTGAAATGTCTATAGAAATGTAACATTTTCGGTGAAAGCTAATCAAGGTTTCTGGGGGTTGTACAGTACGTACTGTATTCAGTAATCAACCGACTCCAACCTGCCGATTCCCCAAAAATGCCGATAATCGTCAAGTGTGTGTGTGTGTGTGTGTGTGTGTGTGTGTGTGTGTTCACAAAGCATAACATATTCTCTCTGATAACTCCCTACCCCCCCCCCAACCTCTCTCTCTCTCTCTACGTATCCGACGGTCATTGTTTCTGACAGTGGTTATCTCCATTTGTGTCTGGACGGCGGTTATGTCCGGATGGGAGTTTGTCTCCGGACGTGTCTGAGCAGTGTTCGTCTCCGGACAGCTTGGCTCCGGACGTGTTTGTCCCCGAACGTATCCAGGCAGTGTTTATGTCTGGATGGGAGTTTGTCTCCAACACGTATCTGGACGGTGGTTATGTCCGAATGGGTTTGTCTCCGATGTGTCCAGATGGGAGTTTGTCTCCGGACATGGCCAGGCGGTGCGGTGTTTGCCTCCAGACAGCTTGGCTCCAGACGCCCCGGCCAGTGTTTGTCTCTGGACTGTGTTTATCTCCGTACATGTCCGGGCGGTGTTGTCTCTGGGTGGTATTCATAGGATGACCGGTAGAAAATGGATTTCAGACATTATTTTGTTTCCCTCTTTACTGTTATTCAATGCAGAATCATTAAGATGAGAGTAATGAATCGTAATTGTAGCTCCACCGCACGTTTGCCTTCCCTTCCTCTCACCTCTTGCTGCCTTCCCTCCCCTTTCCTTACTCCCCCTCTCTCTCTCTCTTTCTCTCTCTATCTATCCACTCTCCCCCACCCCTCTCTATCTGCCCGCTCTCCCCCCCCCATCTCAGTGTTCGTCAAGAAGCGACGAGTGGTATTTGCTAGTATCAAGTAAAACCAAAATAAACAAAAAAAATAAATAAATAATAAATAACAAAGTGAAAAAAGAAAACCCCAGTTCTCTCAGCTTGTATTTTACAGCTAAATCGCACATCAGGAAGTTGCTAGACTTTCTGTGTAGGGATGGCACAGACACTCCATAGGTTTCATACAACACAAATCCTTAAGAAATAGAAAGAAAAAAAATCGACCAAGATACAAACTTATAAACCGATAAATTACTTACTAGTCGTCTGTGGAGGATTCAACACAATAACACTCACAAAACTTTGACAGCATCGCTGAGCTACAAGAATGATCGACCCAAAAAGCCCGTTTGTAATTCTTATTCTTTTCAGACAGCCAAACTCAAAATTGGTTTAAGCTTAGAGCTTGGTTTAAACACAAATCTACGGCATCTTATAGTGGGAAGGTCCATGAATACTCAAAGTTTCATAACTTGAAAGGATTCCATGAAAAAGTACCAAAGTGCTTAACTACGCAAAATAATATGAAGGGAAAAGGGTGGGTTATGAACATGACATGACAATGCCTGTCAATGAACATGTGGGGTGGGACCACGGCGACACAATTGCCGAGGGACAATCACACCTAAATGGGTGTGTTAACGCCAAATATTGTGTACAGTCTGACAACCGTTGTTGCTGGACATACAATAATTATAATCGTATAACTACAATCATTAATCAAAGGTGGGATGGCACGTGCAAAGAATGCAAGAGCTTTCTCCTCTGTAAAGCTAGCAGGCATGTACGTACGCAGCCCTGTAGTTTATCATAACTCGTCGTCATTGAAGTGTGACGACATGAATAAAGTTGGTGAGTAAAAATATAAATCTTTAAATTAAAAAAATACAGAAACCAGAAATAAACAATTTACAAAATGCAAAAGGGTGTAGGGATGGTTATAGTGGAGCAAATAAGTGTGATTTTTGGCAGAATCGTTCAAATGGTGATACAAGCATGAAATTTGGTACGAACGTTCCTTCAGGGTCACTCTGCAAGAAAAAAGTGCTAGCCACGTGGATTTCAACATGGCGGCCATTTTTTCCAAGATGGCCGCCAGGTATGAAAAAAACAACTTTAAACCATAAAAATCACCAGAGATGTCGATTTTATTCATCTTGATGTCGATTTATAGGTTTTTGCCCTTCTAGAGCTGATTCTTGAGTGTATGATCGATTTCATGAACCAATAAATCAATTTTAGGACTTACGTAACAAAAAGAAGTCAAATGACAACTATTGTGCAGGCTTCGAATACAAGTAAATTGGTTCTCATCGCGTTATAGACGGGACGGTTAGAATTGTTGAGATCTTAAACAGAGCTTGTATTTTAATTGCTCAAAATAGTTTTGCCCCTCCAAAGGACTGCTAATGCCGGAGTGGCAAAGAGGATGAGCTCTCTTTGCCTACGAAAGCCCCAAATGGCAAGCGAAACAAAGCCTCGGCAGTCAAGCTCCAACTCTAGCCTTCTCGGGGTGGGGGTGTTTCC
>CM068958.1:132191763-132214452 GCA_035128595.1 Eptatretus atami | reverse complement strand
AAAAAAAAGAAGAAGAGATCAGAACTTTGTTTCTGATTTGACCTGATCGTGCATGCGCAGAGCAGAGTGAAGATAATATTTTTACTGTCTAGCCTGTGCAGTCAAAACAAAATTGGAAAATTATTCAAGAAGAAATTTTACTGTTTTTAAAGCGTCAATTTGGACACAACCAACAGGCATGAAGAACCAATGTAATGTGTTAAATGGGGTAGTGTAAGAGACGCTGCATCAAAAAGGCGGTAAACTTCCAAAAAAAATTCCCGAACAATCTTTTTAAAATCGTTACTTTTGTTTCAATTTAATTATATACTTCATCACTGTAGAACACAAAATGCCTGTTGCACTTCGCAAAAAAAAACGCATTCCACCAAGCAGTACTTCGGACAAATATCGAGTTTTTCCTCAAATTGACCTCGCTGACCCCATTGTACCCATGTCTTGTTTCTCAAGACCTGCATGGGGTAAGGTGTTTTCATGAACTCACTCTAATTAAGGCCGCGCTCGCGAAAGCAAAAAGAGGTATAAATCGTCATGTATTAGCCTACGTGTGTGCAATTTTATTAAGGTGTACATGTGTAAAAAAGCCGTTCAAAAGGAAGAAATTTGAAACTTTAACCCTGTACATGACCATTTGATATAGCGCATATTGAAGCGTACAATCGAAAAACCGTTCAAAATTAGTATCATTATCAATCGTTTCATTCTTTCTTGTGCTCTGCTGGTGAAGAAGATGAGATGAAAGATGGAAGATGAAGACGACGACATACAATTGGCATTTAACAATCTCACGATTTATACTTAAGCAATATATTCTGGGCATCCTTATAAGTGATAAACTTAAAGGTTTATGTAGGAAAAGGTTTTTCAAAATGAATTTTATGTTCTTCTAAGGAGAACTTTTCGCCTCGGTTCGCAGGTAGATAGGCTTCAAGCTACATTCTATTTTTAGGGATACTAGTGTAGAGATAACCAGATTAAAGTTTAAGGAGGCGAACCCCATTGAAGGTTTAATTTCACTTTCCACTGAATAGGACAATCCTTATGAAAAATTACGGTAAATTTCTTAAAACTCATAGAATAGAATAGTAAAGATATATTAGAAACATGTCCCAAACAAGTCCTAAGCTAATATTATCCGTAGTTAGCAGGTTCATACGACATAATGCTCGTTTGGTTGAAGCTTTTTGTAACAGGGTTCTGGTGAAGAAGTCTACTCCCAAAGTTGATGGGATCTGTGAGTTCTTAATTGTGATTTTTAGTGCGCCTGTTCGAAAGACAGAGAGCTATACCGATACGCCCGCGTGAGCGTCAGCATCAGCGTGAAAATGTTAAAGTTTTTGGGTGGCAAGTTATTTAGAAGCTTGCCATTCATTTAATATGTGTACTAGGATGCTGATAATTTGGCATGGAGATTCCTTGGGGTATTTATTGATGTAGTGAAGTTGAAATAAAAAAATTCCAAATTTTTGACCTGTTTTGAAACTTAACTTTTTGTAAGGCACATCAACGTTAAAGTTTTTTCCTTTCTAATGTTTTTTATCTACACACTATTTTTTACTGATTACAATATACAAATACATATATTGCTTTAAAATTATTTGGATCAGACTTCACTGCAATGCTTTTATAAAAAATATTATTAGACTAGTCTTTTTAAAAAAACGAATAAATGTATAAACAGACGAGCATTGGGTGGCTTTGACACGCAAACTCTCTGGTTTTTCCAATTAAAACCAAGCGAAAGACAGGTAAGATAAGGGCCCTTTAGCTACATTCTATTTTTAGGGATACTAGTGTAGAGATAAACCGAAATAAAGTTAAGGAGCCGAACCCATTGAAAAGGTTTATTTCACTTTCAAACTAAGACAATAGGACAAATACTTATGAAATTACGGTAAATTCTCTTAAAACTCAATAGAATAGAGATAGTAAGGATCATTTTGGGAACTGACTGTGGCATGTTCGTCTCCCCTTTTAATATGGTCCTTGTGGACACGTAGTTTCTGGGGAATTTTGATTATAATTAGTAAATGGTGAAATTAAAGGGATCTTATGAAAATGGAGCTAAATAAGGGAACATAATCAAACTTGGAGCTGCATTAGGTTCTTCAAAATTGTGGATTTCTGTCTCCAATTTTGTTAAACAAAATGTGCACCAAGTTCACAGTATTTGTAATAAACAGTTTCATGGTGGTTTAACCAGAGTTTGGAGTCCCTGGGTAATAGGATGTTTGTTTTAGTATCGGGTTGCTTCATTGGGTCGGTCTGAACCCAGTGTTTGACAAAGCCGAGTGTTCGTAAAGACATTTGGGACTCCAGATAAGCTACAAATAGCTCCAGTGAAATAAGGCTGCTAATAATTTTGTCGTGGTTTGAAAAACTTTTATGCAGAGGTTTTATGAGAAGTTTAGGCATTGATTACGTTTACTTTTCAAACAAGTATAGGAAATAGCCACATATGTTCCTTGTCATAAGTCATCCAAAGATAATTCCTGAGCATCAGGAAAGTTTTAGTTAATAATCTTTCAGTATTAAATGGTAAAAAGGTTAAATCTTTGTAATCCTTGGCTTTTCTGGACCTAAGCGCCATTCATAAGAACCAGTACAATATACCTTATAGTGGTGCCAGGCAGTTGTTAATTGTCACGAAAAAAAGAATATGTGGTATTGGGGTTTTGCAATGAATATAACGAATGCAGATGAGCCAAGAAACTGTTTTATGAGGTTGGAAAACCGAGAGTGACGTCAGGACTGTCCGAGTGTGGAGCACGAGACGTGATTAAAGGCAGAATGAAGCAAATTATCCTTCGCGTGGGCCTGTCTTTGGTTACACACAACACAGTATTCACCAAACAGTTATTGGTTAATCGTAACGATCAGGCTTGCAAGTTCAGGAATATTGTTTAGCAATTGTGAAGAATTCTGGTGTAACACTTTATGGAGCCATTAATCTCTTTGGAGTTATTAGATAGGATTATATGCCTCAATATCAAAGTCAGTTGAGTTTTTGAATTTTTCAACCTTTACATACAAAGTCGTTGGGGAACAGGGAACTTTATAATATAAATTAGGGAACTTTATATACAAAGTTGTTCTCCATCCTCTCCCTTCACTGATCTCCTAATTGTCTTTGTTCCCCACACTATTTTGTGGCATTCCCTCTCCCACCCATCTTGTCTCCTGCCTTGTTTTATACGTTTTCTGTGCGTTAGCTCTTACATGAGCCTTGACTTGGTTAAAAAAAAAAAATTGGATTTTAGTAGCAAGTGAGGGATTCACTCCTCAAAGTGATTGACCAGGTTTTTAAAAACTAATTTTAATTTTTATGTGTCAGGTTGACAGAGCATTCTTTCTAGAAAGAAATACTCAAGTTTTCAATTGTTTTGATAAGCAGAAGTTTAGGAATGCTGTTAATTAACCCATGGCCAGAGGAGATGGTATTGTTTTGGGTCCTGTTTGTTTGTCTTGTTTGTCTGCTTGTTTGTCCGCATATAACTTTTGTATTTTTTCTCAGCAACAACCGCTTGTTGGATTGAGACAAAATTTTTTAACAATAGGCTGCGATTACTCAAGTAGAAATGTTTTCAATCCAAAATGAACGTCATAGGTCACGTGGGTATGGCAGCCAGTTTGGAAAAAACGGAAAAAACTTTGGACCTCTGTCTCTCCAAAACTGCACCAAGGGACAAACAAGGACAAATGTGTCCAAGGGCAGCGTCCTAAAGGTTTGTCGGCTAAAAAAAAAAAAAAAAAATTTTATTTAAAAAATATTTTAAAAAAACAACTTCCCGAATTCGTACGTCCATTGATTAAGCCAATAGCGAAACCCATCATAATGTATTACGTATTTACGAATATATCATTGTATTTACGAAATAAATAGTGGTATTTACGGAATTACAAGAACAATAAATGGAATAATCTTTAAATAATAACGTGAAACTTTTCGAAAACTTAAAGCAAATGTCCGCCAAATATTTAAAGTTCATGATAGACGCTCTCAAAAGGCACCGTCTAGTGAGGATTGTACATGTGCTCAGTATTTAGGACATCTGGATCTTGTATAATACAAGAGCCGAGTCCGAGAAAAGGTTTTGTTTCACAAGCATAAGAAAAGAAAGAAAGAACAAGAAGAACAACGCCGAGCTCTCTTTGCAGCGTTCGCTACGCGAGACGCTGCTAAAAATGAAACTTGGCACATAGCATGTACTCATGGGGAAAAAGTTGAGATTTTTTAATGACATCATAGGTGCCTTCGTTTATGACATTAATAATTGCCATGTAGGAATCTATATTGATTAGGTTATGAAAATTTTTGAGGGTCAACCTCGAAAGTAAAATGGTCCACAGAAAATTTTTGATGAACGTCATCAGTAACCATGATTCGGCAGCCATATGTGTTTTTTACAAAACCTTCAAAAATCTTCTTCGTCTGAAGTGCCTGACCAGATTGAAGGCGAAACTCGCACTTATGACCGCCCTTCCACGAGGAACAAAAGATTCAATATATGATGTCATAGGTTACATGTTTTGGCAGCCATTGCTTTGTTTATCCTTTAAAACCAATAAAAAATCTTCTTCTCCAAGAACGGTGGACAGATCAGAGAGGAAACTTCACCACAAATGTTCACAAGCCTTGGGTGTTACAAGTTTGTGAAGGAATAATAATTGAACCAAGTTTGTTTAGGCATAATTCACCGTTCATGCACGTGATAAGACAGCCATTAGCCCACTGGATAATCGTTCTAGTCATCAAGAATATGTAAGATCGTTCTTTCCATCATATAGATACGTTTCTTTCCATTTCCCTTTCCATCAAGATTTACGTTGGCTTGGAAAATACAGGATTATTTACACATTTTATTTTGGTTATCATTTTCACATGGACTTACAGGACATTTGAGTCATTAATCACACGCGCAAGCTTTTCCCGAACAGTTCATTCTGACGATCAAACCATCGGCTGTGTCTGGATTCGTTTACCTCAGGGCACCCACCTTTTTTTTCAATCAACGATCAACAACCTACCTTTTTCCATTGACAGTTCGACACCCAACTTTTTCCATCGGGCGATTGACGCCCCATCAGCGCTTCTCTGACGCTGACCGTTCTTCTTCGCTATCCTGCATACCAAAGAGGTGATTGCCCATTAACCATTCTGTGAGCGCTTCATGTTTCGCTCGTTTGTTCCGGCAAATCGAACTGCTTTCTGGCATTCGTCCAGTGCCCAAAGCATGCGAGTCCGTAAGCCAGGCCCTTTGTTATTGGGAGTTTTCATCTGTTCAGTGGTCGAGAGAGAAATGAGCGCAGAGATTGGTGGTTGGAGGTGTCTCGTGCAAGAATGCGCCAATAAGCAAGCTGATTTGGCTGAAGTTCGGCTTGAGGCTCACCACACTGGTCGTTGTAAACGGACGGCAGAGACCGCTCTGGATGACAGTTGGTGAGAGATCCTGATGACAAGTTACAATAGCCGTTGGTGACAGCTCCTGACAGTTGGACTGTTGCTTGCTGGTTTGCTCCATCTCACTGGTTCTTGGCGTTCCTGGTTCCTGGAATGACGACGTGACCGTCGATTGGTATTCGAGCCTGTTTGCGGGTAGGGTGCAGACGAGGCAAAGAGCAACAACAGAAACGAGCCAAGCTGTGGCAGAAGCTCATTAAAGAGCAGACCAAACCCATGCTAGACACATTTGTGTTATTCTAAAGAACGCACTTCTGCCCTAGTAGGCCTAGACCGGATTTCTTTCCCCCTGAATGGTCTGATGAGTACCCAGTCTCGTTTAAAGTTTTAAGCGAGGCATAGTGATAAGCATCTGCTCTTTGCCCATTTTTTCATATAAATGTTTGTTGAATTCTTTATTTGTTGAGATTATTTTATTGATTGAACGTATTTGATTTGAATTCAACCATTTAATTGACAAGGAATAAAAGTCCGCAGTTTCATTTATTTTCTTGTTAATAATAAATTCCTTGTTGACGTTTTCAACCTTGTCCGTGCTTGTCCTTTCCTTAAATTATCCAGCATTGTACCGAATCTCGATAGACTGGGAGGTAGTTCCAAACTAATAAACCAATCATAATCGCCATGCACCAAGCAGTTAAACGCTTCGGTCCGCATACTTAAAGATCTAATCAAAATAAAGACTGTGCAATCGCCGAGGGTGTTTTCTGGTCAGGAGCCACGTGACCTCTAGTTAAACGGATATTACGATGGTGGACACACAAACTCTGGTTAACTGATTGGCGTTCGTGTTGTTAGGCAACAACCGCACCACCAAGTTAATTGTGAACGGTGGCCCCAGGTCCGATTCTTCCGAGGAGAAACAGGGATTAACCCCCGCATTAATACACTCGTACCATGCCCGTAACAATATTATGTACAATTATATTTAAAAAAAATTGTGTCCATTTTTGCTTTGTTCACGATTTTTCCGTTCCACACTGTGATTGAAAGTTTTGTGGCGCTGTCCTCTTTTCATGCCCCCTCCCCCCGTGCCTTCCTCCATTTGCTTTCATTCTTCCCCGACCTTTATTCCTCAAAGTCTCTCGTAATTTATCCCTCTACTCTGCTGTTGGCTGGTCCCCACCCTCCGCCCCCCGGTCTACTGTTCTTTTACATCCTGAGTCCTTCCGTGTTCCAGCCTCCTCCAAGAACCTTGGCCCTGTATACAAAAAATCCAAGAGAAGGCACAATGTGGATTGAACACCCTGCAAGTGAAACACAAATTTGACAGTTTATATAATTAGAATTGACCGCAGATCATTGAAATGCACCATTCCTGTACGACTATCTTTAGATTCTCTGTACTCAAAAACTACTCTCAAATTGGTTCTATTCCCCTCCAATACTTTAAAATAAAACTATAGTTACAATGCAAAGTGAGGTAAATCAAAAACAGTACAGGAAAAAAATCTCACAAAAGGCAAATACATTATTCCTGACTCGAATGCATCAGTAGCAGAAAGTTAATGACAAGTGCATGGCAGTTAATCGCTAACCAGGAGGCAAGAACCCCCTCTGTCGCCCCCCGCCCCCCCGCCCCGCGCCCAAAACCACTGCTGTAGTGGAACTAACTGCCACCATCAGAAACAATGATTGATAATAATAATAATAATCAATATACCAACAGAAAATTAATAAAAGCTAACTTTAATCCCACATTAATACACACCATTGAGTAATGTGAGATGTCTTTCCACAGTGGCATTGCAAGGATTGCCAGTGAAGCTGCATGGAGGCCTTTTGTACTGTTCGCGCAATTGTAAACAAATATTTTCGCACAGAAACACGAATGCACATTGCTGGACCAAAATCCACGAAGCATCTGTGGTGCACTAAGATCAAAGGTAGGGGAAATGTGGAGAAATTAAACGATCTGTAAGAAGAATAAAAAAAGTGTTGGAATTAAACAGCAAGATGTATGAAAGAGGATGATGGAAGTAATTCGGTAAAAATGGAAAACCAAGTAGAACGAAGGGGCCGATCAAAATATGTAAAAACTGGGCAAAGGAGAGATAGAACCCTTGGATTCAGAATTTTCCTGGAGAAATGCATTATTCCTCTAGCCATTCAAAATAAGCAACTCAAAGCTTCCAGTTTGCCAGGCCAGGCTACTTTTTAACCTTTCTGCGCCACAGCTGTTCCTCGTC
Organism: Eptatretus atami; assembly: GCA_035128595.1. Classification (NCBI taxonomy): domain Eukaryota; kingdom Metazoa; phylum Chordata; class Myxini; order Myxiniformes; family Myxinidae; genus Eptatretus; species Eptatretus atami. Next base: position 132,206,802 of record CM068958.1, on the reverse strand, counting down.
ATCCAATCGAGGCAGTGCCGCCCTTCTGGTATTTCAATTCATCTCGGATTCTTCTTCTCTCCTCCAAAGCCTGAATGAGGCTTCCCAGTGAAATGCCAGAACATGAACAGCAGCAAAGCCCAATTCAAACTAAAGCAGAGGAAGAAACAGGACTGGTTACTTTTATTATCATCTCCAACAGGCAAGTCATATACAGAACTCTCTTCATGTGTAGTGGTTGGTTCATCATGTCCCAACAACTGAGCAGGTTGTGAAAATTTCAACATTGCTGTGAATAGAAGTGTGGCCTTGAAACATCCTTTAGAATCTCTAATGTTCCAAAATGGACCAGTTTCAAACACCATGTGTTATAGTTTGTTATTCGCTAACCACGAAAACATCTTGAGAAGACATTGCCAAAAGATTTGGCAAAAATTTTGTTTATGAAGTTGGAAATGCAAGAAAAAGAGTTCCATGCCTTATTAATCAAGCAAAGGAACAATTTGCTGTTAACAAGGGCATTTTTGTCTGTGTTCTAACCTTTTAAATGCTTGACTTCAAGGAAGGAAGAGCACATTCCATTTTTAAACCATTATGCCACCGAAGTTGGTTAGAAGCATTATAATAAAGAAGAATATTTTATGTGGTTGTGAAATATAACTGTGGCCAGCTTACTTTAACTTTTAGTTAAAATTGAGTTTTGTTGGAGGCCATGGATTAGTCTTCAACATATTCTCATAAGCTCCGCACGGCCGATTCCCTCGAGTGGAAGAAAATAAAATTTTGCTTTCTGAGCTAACTTGTTACTAGTTTTCTGAGCACGTAATGCAAGCACTGAGAATTGTCGAAATGAAAGGGTCAACAAACAATGAGCAACACATCTGGAACATTGAGATTTAAGACTTGTCTGGCTTTTGGCACAAGGTAATCTTGGCACGGCCACCAGAAAGGCCAAAGCGGAATGCAGCCAGCCAATGGTATTAGCAGAGCTTGTCGGGTAATCCCATATTTCAATTACAAAGGGGCAAGAGCAAGAAGTTCAGACTCTCACGCATTCCAGCTGGGCCTACAAGACAGCAAAAAAAAGAATACTGACGAAGCAAAATTGTATGTTTTGATTGCACTCAACCACCTACAAAAGCAATTAAATCCACATTATGTACACGCATGGCAAAGTAATGCAGACACTCGTTCGTCCAAGATCTCATTCCAAAATCATGGGCATTAATATGGAGTTGGTCCCCTCTTTGCTGCGACAACAGCCTCCACTCTTCTGGGAAGGCTTCCACGAGATGTGAGAACATTGCTGCGGGGATTTGCTTCCGTTCAGCCACAAGAGCATTCGTGAGGTCGGGCAGTGATGTTGGGCGATTAGGACTGGCTCGCAGTCGGCGTTTCAATTAATCCCAAAGGTGTTCGATGGGGTTGAGGTGAGGGCTCTGTGCAGGCCAGTCAAGTTCTTCCACACCGATCTTGACAAACCATTTCTGATGGACCTCGCTTTGTGCACGGGGGCATTGTCATGCTGAACAGGAAAGGGCCTTCCCCAAACTGTTGCACAAAGTTGGAAGCACAGAATCGTCTAGCATGTTATTGTATGTTATGCTGAGCGTTAAGATTTCCCTTCACTGGAACTCAGGTGCCTAGCCCAAACCATGAAAACAGCCCCAGACCATTATTCTTCTCCTCCACCAAACTTTACAGTTGGCCCTATGCATTCGGGCAGGTCGGCGTCTCCTGGCATCCGCCAAACCCAGATTAATCCGTCAGACTGCCAGATAGTGAAGCGCTATTCATCACTCCAGAGAAGACGTTTCCACTGCTCCAGAGTCCAATGGTGGTGAGCTTTACACCACTCCAGCTGAGCTTGCATTGCACATGATGATCTTAAGACTTGTGTGCGGCTGCTCGGCCATGGAACCCCATTTCATGAAGCTCTCGACAAACAGAGCTTGTGCTGACGTTGCTTCCAGAGTCAGCTTGGAACTCGGTAGTAAGTGGTGCAACCAACGACAGACGATTTTTCGTGCTACGCACTTCAGCACTTGGCGGTCCTGTCTGTGAGCTTGTGTGGCCTACCACTTCGTGGATGAGCTGTTGTTGATCCTCGACATTTCCACTTCACAAAACAGCATTTACAGTTGACCAGGGCAGCTCTAGCAATGCAGAATTGATGAACTGACTTGTTGGAAAGGTGACATCCTATGACGTTGCCATGTTGAAATCACTGAGCTCTTCAGTACCACCCATCCTAATGCCAATGTTCTCTGTGGAGATTGCATGGCTGTGTGCTTGATTTTATACACCTGTCAGCAATGGGTGTGGCTGAAATTGCCAAATCCACTAATTAGAAGAGGTGTCCACATACTTTTGGCCATGTAATGTATTTACACATTAAAGTAAGTCTTACAAATGAAGCAAGGTAACTCATCTAAAAACAACAATCTACATGAAATGTTCACATTATTACCAGACAACTGATCTGCTTTGTCTGTTTTTGTGACAAGATTAACCTCTGCAGCCTCACTACAAGGGAATAGGGAAGAGAAAAAGAATAAAGGGAAATAAATAAACAAACCACTGTTAAAACTTGAAATGATATCCCAGCGATACCACAACAAGGTCATTGGGAAACATAAATTGCAGATGTAGCTGCAGCTATAGATTGTTAAAAGACTCTTGCATTGGCAACGTCCTTTTCCCTTGAGAACTGTTACAGCTTAGTCTTCAAGCCACATTGTGCAGAATGTGTTTGTTGTGCTATCTGGTGTTGTATAGTTTCTCTCTATCGAGTGCAGCCTGTGGCTGCTGTTGCATCATTGGTTGGACGCGGCTATGCCGCTGATGCAGTGTCCCCCTTACCAGTACCACTGGTACTTCATTTTGCCGAACCTGGAAGGATGACAGACTGAGTCAACCTCCTGGTGTATTTTAATTCAGCGGCCAACGGGCTTGAAACTCAGGACCCTAGGATCCAAGCCACCACCAAACCACTAAGCCAACACCAGCTGTTGTATAGTTAATTGATGTTGTAAAAAGTTAAATTTAAATAAGTGTTCTCCACATTCTCATAAGGTTTGTTGAAAATTGGATGACAAATGCTCAAATGGTAAAAAAAAACGTTATGCCTGGACAGACACACTGAAGCTTAAATGGGAAATAAATAAATAAACACGGAAGCGATGACAAAAACCTGCTTTCTCGCGCTGTACGGTGGACGGGCAAATAAAAGCATATTTCTACTTGCTGTGATTTTTGCCCTTTGACATTTTGTCCCAACTATTAATTAGTCTTCAACATATTCTCATAATAAGGGTTTGTTGAAAATTTAATGACAAATGGTCAAATGGTTTAAAAAAAAAAGAAGCTATGCTCTGGACACGGACACAAGAACACACATGAACACGTTGATGAAACGAGCACGTAATTGTCTTTTCACACAGCCTTACTCACACACTTTTCCCACTTGGTTCCACCGGTGGTGATTGTGAGGCCTCAATATCGGTGGCGAGGGGAGAGAGAGAGAGAGGAGGAAAGAAATGTTCTGGAGGGAAGGCTGACAATCTGAGCGAAGCAAAGAGGCTCAATGGAATACGGAGGCATAGGCTGTCATGAGGCGCGTGTGACTTTGCAGCCGCACGCTGTCAGGACAACATTCTGTGGATTTCGTGTCTCCAACGGACTGTGTGAGGCCCTGAATGCCGAGAATGAGCAGTTTCAAAAATGAGTGACCGGAGTGGAGAGGATCAATCAGGCGCAGAGGCATGATCGCTGAGGGACGAACGAAGCAGTGCGGCCTATGATCCGGGATGAAGCCACATAAACGGTTGCTTCTCGGGCACACTGCTTGGAGCCCAGGTTGATTGTCATGCTTGCGAAGCTGGCGACAGCCATAGATGATCTTGTGGGCCAAGCAGAGAAGGGGGAGTAAGCCCGAAGTGATGCAACACCACTCGGGCTTGGTGGGATGTCAGGTGGCTGACATGGCGATCCCCGAGAGAAAGATCGCTACAAGGACAGCAGGACATCGAGGGAAGATGAAAACAAATTTGTGTTGAGAATAAAAAAAACGAAACACAGAATAATGGGATACAGAACACATACAGGCGAATCCTTTGTCTGTGCAGCCACAACAAGCAGCCGGATGCGTGCTATAAAGAATAAAGCCTGCACCTCCTCTTGTGAGAAAGAAGACCCTCTCACAGGGAGATAGGGATCTGCAGCAGCAAGTGAAGAGGCTGAGGAGATGCTATTTGTCTCCCAAAAAACACCAACAACAAAAAAAAGCTCCGCAAAAGAAACTGAAACAACGAAAGTCGGAGTATAGAAGAGAAAGAGATAATCCTCTTCTGCAAAGTGTTTTCATCCATGACAGTGGGGGAATGCATAGCGGTGCGATGTGGGGGGGGGAGGGGTTCAAATATCCCAGTTTAAAAAAACTCATGGAAACATGAACTAAAAGCAATCTTGAAAAGAAGGATGTATAATCACCTACGACCTTGGTGATCCATCGAGTGTGAAACATAGAAACAAAGTACGGACAACTTCATAAAAGGTACAAAAAAAGAAAAAAAACATCATTGCTAATTGAGGGTCAGTACCAGTGATTTTGGTCTAAATAACGCAGAAATCGAGAAAATGACTAAATACCAAGATCTCAAAATTTGAAGTCAAAAGCTAAAGAGTGCTGAAATTGTAACCAGTGATAATTTGAGCAAAGGGAATGATAAAGAAGAACCTTACAGAGATCTTTAAAAAACATCCTTTTAAATCCCGTATTACACAACAAACTACAGTTGGAGCTGTTTGGGGCTCGCTGACGATCCTGAAAAGAGCCATCGTAACAAAACTTGAGAACAAAACTTTACAGTCTCAGTCCATGAACAGTGATCCCTTACCAAAATGGAGATGGATACTTCGAGTCCTGGGAAGGACTCTGAAACCCACATATGGAGAAAATAATCAATGACATGCACACGTACACGCAACACGCCTTCTAGCAACAGATGTGAAAATCTAATATATTTACCTCTGCCACCGAAGGTGAAGGAGGTGATGTTTTCACCCCTTTCTGTCTGTCTGACTGACTTTGTTTTGTCTGTTTGTGTACAGTATCTCAAAAAGTTGTGGATGGATCCGGATGAAATTTGGTGGGCACGTTGGGTGTGTGACAAAGGACGAACTGATTAGATTTTGGTGAAGATCCGGATCCCGGATCCGCCGACTGCAATTTAAAAGTGATTTTTCACCATTGAGAAATCGGGCGAAACCGATATAGCACGATATCTCAAAAAGTTGTGGACGGATTCTCGATGAAACTTGGTGGACACGTTGGGTCTGCGAAAGGGAAGAATTGATTCGATTTTGGTGAAGATCCAGATCCGACTACTAGAATTTAAAAGTGATTCTTCACCATTGAGAGACAGGGCTAAAAATGATATATAGCACGATCTCTCAAAAAGTTGAGGACGGATTCGATTGAAACTTGGTGGAGAGGTTTGGTGTGTGACAAGGACGAATTGATTCGATTTGGTGAGATCCGAATCCGGATCTGGATACGAGAAAATATTTAATTATCAAAGTGATTCTTCACCATTGAAAGATTGGGCCAAAAATGATATAGTACTGTATAGCATGATATTTAAAAATGTATTGGGCCCGATATGTTCTCATGGATCAGGCATTACATGGTGGAGTATGATGCGCTCCACCGGTGCCCCTCCTCGAGTTTCTCTTGTGGCCCCGGAAACATTAATATAGTATGTGGTGTGTATATGTATATTGTTGCGGTTCTCGGAACCGCATGCATACAACAGATAGTGTCCCAAGACAGTAATGTCCATTATTATACGTGTAGATAGTCCCTTCCTTTTGTTTAGCGGACAACAAGGGAGTGTGTGCGATGATCTAATAGCTAGGGTTGCTTCAATCATTTTTTCCTTCATTTCATCCCTACCTTCTTCTTTTCTGATTATTCCTGAGGTAAATCAGCCAGTGCGCCTTCGCTGTAAGGTGGGCCCCCTGGAGATAAGCGGTGCGCGCCGCGGTGAGGGATCTGCTGCACAGAGATCCTCGTTCCCGGGCGAGCCTAAACCCGGCGTGTGCGGCGAGTTATGTGTGCTTGGCACTGCGGGGTTGTCGACTTGAGCTTCCGATGATCTGGGGAGAATTGCCGGTTGCATTAAAAAAGCATGCGAATAAATACCTCTTAAGAGGCTGCACGAATGGTGTTTTTCCACGGCATGGGAAACACAGCCAGCACGACACCCACACTGCCGAAACGCGTACGGAGGCCAATAAAGACTCCTCCACGCCAATGTTTGGTCAGAATACGAGTGTGCGAGTAGAAGCAGCTTGTTCCTTTTTAACCCTCAATATCCGACATATTGGTGTTCACCCCGCGCAAACACTAGCGAGTCGTGTGAACGCGAGCACTGCCACGTGCGTAATGGCGGAACCGCGCGCACTGTATGGGAATGTGCTCGAAAGCAGACACGTACGCCGCTCGTGAAATGTGCATGGATTTAATCCATGGCGATGTACCTTCGGTCCTCGCTTGCAGCAGCGGATTCTCCACAGATGGTGAACGTCTTCTCTTCTCTATGGCCAGTGAAGCTGCGATCGAGCCGAGGAATGTACAGTGCGGTCCATGTTGCACGGCGGAGCAAGCGCGTTGATCGACGCTGGTCGAATGCTCGAGCGGGCATGCGGTACCCTCGACCGTCGCCCGGCCGGCCCAGGGGTTTTTGCAGGACGATTCGCGTGCAATTTTTGGTGTGGCGATTCGTGTCATGTCGTGGGTCAGAGCGAAATATGTTCACTGTCTGGGATGGCCTTGCTGGAAACGAAGTGAGGCGAATTCCGGCCCAAGCCGGCGGGCCACGTGAGGGGTCGGGGCCAATCGGAGTGCCGATTCAGGTGATGACATTACGATTTGGGGTGGCCCCTCCCCCGAGCTGCAAATCCTATAAAGGTCGGAGAAGTCCCTCCGTCCTCTCTCTTGCTTTTTGAGTTTCTCCCGCCTCTTTCTCTGCCTCGCCTCCGTTGACACCGCCACGACCCGCCTCCTGCTGCCCGGCTCCGCCTCCTCGTCTCCGCCCACACGATGTCGACCCCACCTACCTACTGGTCCCACCTACTACTCTGACTCCACCCCTTCTCGACTCAAAGCTCCTCCTTTACGGTGCCCAATTCCTGGTTCTAAACTCCCTCTTCATCGGGTGTGTGTGTGTGTGTGTGTGTGTGTGTGTGTGTGTGTGTGTGTGTGTGTGTGTGTGTCCTGGTGCCTATCTGCCAAGTAAGACTGCGAAGATTGTTTTCATTATTATTGTTATTAATTTCACGTTAAGTCTGCTGTGTCCCCTTTTGTAAGTTGATTGTAAATAAATCATTATTAGGAATGTTCCTGCTCATTTTTGTTCTTTTCTTCCATTGATCCAGCATGATTCGAATCCTAGTTTAGCCAGGACTTTATTTCCACCCAATCCGTTCCTTTTAGCCGGTACGTCCTTGGCAGTGTCGCCCGGCTGCATCCGATCCGGTAAAGTGATCGCGGTCCGGTAGAGTGATCCGGTTCGGACAAGGCGTACCGAGGCGTGTCCCGGTAATTAACCAAGTGATTAATTAGGTAACCGATAACCCATAGACGGAGAGGACCCGAGGTCACACGGTTGAGGTTATTAGCGTCCACAGTCGGTTAAGCGACCCGCTGCATCATGGAATTATCCGTGTGTGACGGCCTACAATTCTGGGGGTCTGGTGGGAACAGAGATAGCTCCCCACCGAGTGGTCTTCTCATCTGACCCCGGCCGCAATAATATATATATATATATGAATATATAGTTGTTGTTCGTCTTTCGGCTCTCCGTTAGGGGTTGCCACAGTGGATCATCCGTTATGATCTGCATACTGATTTGGCATAGGTTTTACGCCGGATGCCCTTCCTGACGCAACCCTGGGTCGCCCTTACGACACAGGGATAAGGATTGGGTTTCGCCATGATTCCGGGCTGCCCTACATCCTCTCATAGCGCGGCCTAGCGCAGAGCTCCCGTCCTCAAGCGATCCTCCAACCCAAGCCTCCGAGTAGCCGGATTACAGGCGCACGCCACTACGCCCGGGATATGATATATATGATAATATGTATATATATGTAAATATATATGTATATATATATATATATGTATATAGTCCGGGGGTCGCTCCCCTCGCAGCGGGGAAAAAAAAAACGAACGTCAGACAATTCGTGAGCAGTATCCAACACAAGGCTCAGAGACCCCATGCAGCTGCTTCGTGCGTCGATCATACTCACCAACCCGCTATTTGACATACACGAGGCTCGGGGTGCGTTCTCACAACCCAACCAAGAGCCAAAGGCCAGCGTCTTGCTCACCATGGGAGCCAAATCGCCTCAACACAAATACGAGAATCGTGCCGTTTATTCATGCATCGAAGGAAAGCCAGCTGTAAAGTCCTGTTCTTACAGGCCATCTCCTAGCAAACATTCCTCTCAACCGCGGCGCCCCTCACTCCGCACTCAACCCCTCTTCCAAACTTCGCCTAACATCACACCGAACCCCGTTCCTCCTCCAGGGCATGGCTTGCTCGCATGAAACCCGAGAAGGCGGGGCCTCCGCCTGCTCGGCCACGTTTGGCTAGTTCTGATGTCACGCCCATCAATCATCAGCCTCTGGGGTGTGACTTCGCCCACCGTCACCCTTGGAGGCGGGGCTTCTGTCTGCTCGCAATGTTGGCTCGCTTGTAAATGCAAAAAATGTAGGAATAGGTTTCAGGGGGCAATCACATACTGGGGGAACTTATTCTAATCCCTAATTAACACTGCACCACCCCACGTGTGGTGACATAACATTTAAGCTCACAGTCTCCCTACTTAATTACATTGAGATGTCTACGCACACGTCCACGGACCAAACAACTCTATTCAATCCTAACTTTCATTAAATTCCTCCATCTACCCTGTGCATTCACAAGCCCAGATAAGACTTTATCATCATTGTTAAGAAGCACTCAAACCAGATATGGGTGTCTCCTTCAGGGAAATCTGCCTGGCACACTTGGTTCTCATGTAAATAATAGCTGGCACAAGCTTTGTGCATTTTTAAATCATGAAGATGTTCTTTGCTGAAGAGTTGATTAACCCATTACTTTGTTGGTAATTACCACAGCATCGTCTTCACAATTTCAGACATCCAATTAAATAAATCACCAAGCCTGCCATGTTCACAGGAGACACTCTCACAACGTTCAAGTCCACTCAATGGCAGCTATGGTTGAGGGTTTGGGTAGCACGTGCCTGTCTGCAATTATTCGGGCCTTGCACCGGTCCACATCGTCGGGAATCTGCAAGTACCTGCTGGTGCAAGATCTCAGCCATGTTAGCAAGCCGAGAAGGTTCTCCAACTCTTCTTGTCCAGAGGCACACCCCTTTCTCTCAGGTACTTTCATACTTATTTTAGAAGCTTTGTGAGCCATTTCACTAAACAATCCTTATCTTAAGCACAATATTGTTGCAGTTATGAAAATGGACCCAGGGTGGAGCATTCAACACATAAAGGGATTCCCCAGTTAGTTTATTCATGAGTAAAACTACTCAGGTACCTTTCCATTGTATCAGCCACATCTCTTTCAAACATCTCACTCTTCTTTCTTTTCTTCCTTTCCACTTTCCCGGGATGATTGTGTACCTTGCCTGTCCCATCATTAGATAATTAAGAGTGTATATAGACGATCTTTGAGCAAGAGGGTTAAGCTTTTCTTGTGTGTTTTTAATATCTGTATGTGCCTTGTGAATATGGTGACTGTAAAAGCATGCCTTTATTTTGGGTAAATGTTTCAAACCTATCTGGTTGTTCTTTCCATCATTGGTTCGGCATAAGTGTGCACATAATAAATAGACGGGACATTGTACCCCGCAAATTAGTTCTGAGATAGCCAACGCCCAACTCATGGTTTCGCTTGGCCATGCTCAATAAGTAAAAAGGGTGGAACGTTGAGAGCCACGTTCCCCGGTTGAGGCCTTTGGGTCACCAATAGGTACCGCACATTGGGCGTGAGGACCCTGCCAGACCTGGTTGCCCCAACCGGCGTCCACGGTTGCCTAGCACCCATTGGGGCCACGGGTTAATCTGTGGCTTGCGGCTTCTGGGTCGGAGATCAAGCGGCGGGTCCGAAAACCCCTTCGTGTGCCCCTGGCACACTACTCGCTTCAAAACCTGCAACAATAATGTTTCAGTATGTCCTGATGACTGCTGGTGCAAGCATGAAGAGTATTCAGGGCCAGATTGTGTCATTTCAAAAGTCTCCTATTGACAAACATATTTTTTGACGACAAGGACAACAGTGTGATTTGGTTTAGTTAGTGCATTGACACGAATAAAAAGACAATGTTGTTGTGGTGTGTGGTGTGTGTGTGTGTGTGTGTGTCAGTGTGTGTCTCCTCCATAACTCCAAAACCATAAAACCTAACAGCCTGAAACTTTGCATGCACACTAAGAAACTCAAAGGAAGTGCAAGAGTGAAAATTGGTTGTTTGGGTTAATGAAAACACCCCTTTTGAAGATAATTAACGACATTATTTAATTAATCCTTCATCGGGCAATCCTCAGCCACCTCGCTGTCTGGAGTACAAAGGTGTTTCCTGGGTTAACCTTGCTGGGCTGAAGCGCCATGTTTTTGGCCTGCCTCAACCATGCTTTGATTGGAACAGGCCCGCAACAATTTCTTAACGATAAAGTTTTTTTTGTTTTCACTTTCCTCACTCATATATAGAAATGCCTGTTCATCATAGCTACATAATCGCTGGGTATATTGCAATGCTTATAAACGCCTGGAGACACCAGCGTTCGTGGCTTTATTTCATTTGTGCACATGAAATAACTGAGAGAATCTCTTAAACTAAACCAGAATTACAAAATGTAAGCTCCAGATTTGAAAGTATCAGCAGTTCCGACTCCCCCAAAAAGTGTTGATTTGTCCAATTCGGACATTGCACCGGGCGTTTCCGGTGCAAAGTTGTATCGAGGGCAATTGGTAATCGCCTTGCCAAGCCAGGCGTTCCGTTGGAGTGCTTGATTGAAATGCTTAAGAGCCACTCACTGAGCTCTCTCTCTATCGAGTGCAGCCTGTGACTGCTGTTGCATCATTGGTTGGGACGCGGCTATGCCGCTGTGCAGTGTCCTCCTTACAGTGCACTGTACTCATTTTGCCGACCTCGGAAGGATGACAGGCTGAGTCAACTCCTGGTTATTAATTCAGCGGCCCAATGGGGCTTGAACTCAGGACCTAGGATCCCAAGCCGCCACCTAACCACGAAGCCAACACCAGGCTTATACTCACTGAGCTGTACAGTACAGTTAGTCTTCTGATCAGGTGTACAGTTGACAGTTACTACAAGTAGAGGTATGAAACCTTAAGCATGATAGGTTACATGGATAATCGGGATGTACAGTCGACAGTTTTGGTGTAGGGATGGCACAGACACTCCATAGGTTTAATAACAAACACAAACAGCACACACGGCGACGTGTACATATGGGTAGATTGGATCTATATGGACTCTCCAGGGTGTGTGGACATGCCATACCTGTTACCGGTGCCGTGGTGGCAAAGTTTCATTCCCGTATCTTATGGAGATTCATCAGGTTTCCTTTGTCCTCACACCTGTTTCTAAAAGCATTTGGTTATCGGATTTGCTTTACAAAGCTTATATGTTTTCTCTTTGTGAGTTTCAAAGCAAAAATATATTTGATAAACGCCCGATTTCTGAGCCGTTGGCCTGTGTATTAGCGTATTTTGTAAATTACCGGAGGCAAATTTTTTTCCACCCATCACACGCAGCTGTTTACAAAGAATAATGTTTGTAAACCTCTCCCTGAAATGTCTATAGAAATGTAACATTTTTCGGTGAAAGCTAATCAAGGTTTCTGGGTTGTGTTGTCAGTACGTACTGTAGTCAGTAATCACACCGACTCCAACCTGCCGATTCCCCAAAAATGCCGATATCGTCAAGTTGTGTGTGTGTGTGTGTGTGTGTGTGTGTGTGTGTTCACAAAGCATAACATATTCTCTCTGATAACTCCCTACCCCCCCCCCAACCTCTCTCTCTCTCTCTCTACGTATCCGGACGGTCATTGTTTCTGACATGGTTATCTCCATTTGTGTCTGGACGGCGGTTATGTCCGGATGGGAGTTTGTCTCCGGACGTGTCTGAGCAGTGTTCGTCTCCGGACAGCTTGGCTCCGGACGTGTTTGTCCCCGAACGTATCCAGGCAGTGTTTATGTCTGGATGGGAGTTTGTCTCCAGACACGTATCTGGACGGTGGTTATGTCCGAATGGGTTTGTCTCCGATGTGTCCAGATGGGAGTTTGTCTCCGGACATGGCCAGGCGGTGGGTGTGTTGCCTCCAGACAGCTTGGCTCCAGACGCCCCGGCCAGTGTTTGTCTCTGGACTGTGTTTATCTCCGTAACATGTCCGGCGGTGTTTGTCTCTGGGTGGTATCATAGGATGACGGTAGAAAATGGATTTCAGACATTATTTTGTTTCCTCTTTACTGTTATTCTATGCAGAATCATTAAGATGAGAGTAATGAATCTAATTGATGGCTCCACCGCACGTTTGCCTTCCCTTCCTCTCACCTCTTGCTGCCTTCCTCCCCCTTTCCTTACTCCCCCTCCCTCCTCTCTCTTTCTCTCTCTATCTACTCACTCTCCCCCACCCCTCTCTATCTGCCCGCTCTCTCCCCCCCCCATCTCATGGTTTCCCGTCAACGAAGCGACGAGTGGTATTTGCTAGTATCAAGTAAAACCAAAATAAACAAAAAAAAATAAATAAATAAATAAATAACAAAGTGAAAAAAGAAAACCCCAGTTCTCTCAGCTTGTATTTTACAGACTAAATCGCACATCAGGAAGTTGCTAGACTTTCTGTGTAGGGATGGCACAGACACTCCATAGGTTTCATACAACACAAATCCTTAAGAAATAGAAAGAAAAAAAATCGACCAAGATACAAACTTATAAACGATAAATTACTTACTAGTCGTCTGTGGAGGATTCAACATCCAATAACACTCACCAACTTTGACAGCATCGCTGAGCTACAAGAATGATCGACCCAAAAATAGCCCGTTGTAATTCTTATTCTTTTCAGACAGCCAAACTCAAAATTGGTTTAAGCTTAAGGACTTGGTTTAAACACAAATCTACGCATCTTATAGTGGGAAGGTCCATGAATACTCAAAGTTTCATAACTTGAAAAGGATTCCATGAAAAGTAGACCAAAGTGCTTAACTACGCAAAATAATATGAAGGGAAAAGGGGTGGGTTATGAACATGACATGACAATGCCTGTCAATGAACATGGTGGGGTGGGACCACGGCGACAACAATTGCCCGAGGGACAATCACACCTAAAAGGGTGTGTTAACGCCAAATATTGTGTACAGTCTGACAACCGTTGTTGCTGGACATACAATAATTATAATCGATAACTACAACATTAATCAAAGGTGGGATGGCACGTGCAAAGAATGCAAGAGCTTTCTCCTCTGTAAAGCTAGCAGGCATGTACGTACGCAGCCCTGTAGTTTATCTCAATCTCGTCGTCATTGAAGTGTGACGGACATGAAATAAAGTTGGTGAGTAAAAATATAAAATACTTTAAATTAAAAAAAAATACAGAAACCAGAAATAAACAATTTTTACAAAATGCAAAGGGTGTAGGGATGGTTATAGTGGAGCAAATAAGTGTGATTTTTGGCAGAATCGTTCAAATGGTGATACAAGCATGAAATTTGGTACGAACGTTCCTTCAGGGTCACTCTGCAAGAAAAAAGTGCTAGCCACGTGGATTTCAACATGGCGGCCATTTTTCCAAGATGGCCGCCAGGTATGAAAAAACAACTTTAAACATAAAATCACCAGAGATGTCGGATTTATTTCATCTTGATGTCGATTTATAGGTTTTTGCCCTTGCTAGAGCTGATTCTTGAGTGTATGATCGATTTCATGAACCAATAAACATTTTAGGACTTACGTAACAAAAAGAAGTCAAATGACAACTATTGTGCAGGCTTTCGAATACAATAAATTGGTTCTCATCGCGTTATAAGACGGGACGGTTAGAATTGTTGGAGATCTTAACAGAGCTTGTATTTTAATTGCCTCAAAATAGTTTATTGCCCTCCAAAGACTGCTAATGCCGGAGTGGCAAAGAGGATGAGCTCTCTTTGCCTACGAAATGCCCCAAAATGGCAAGCGAAACAAAGCCTCTGGCAGTCAAGCTCCAACTCTAGCCTTCTCGTGGTGGGGGGTGTTTTCCACAATTAGTGGTGGTGCGAAAAGGCGAATCTCTGGCGCCTGAAAACCAGACAGCTGGCAGATGAAGTTCATATGAGTGGAAAACTCCGAAATAAACCACTTGCGACCGAAATGCAGCCACAAGGATCTATAGGACCCTGACACATATTAGCCATCAATGGTGGTGGACACCAGCCAATATCGACTAAAACACAAAAAAAGAGAGTGTATGTCATGCACTACCAGGGCACACTGGTGGCATACACTGGCTGTGCAACCTCAGCATGGGGTTCAATGTCGGCTAAACCGTGGGTTAGTATCCCAAATGCTATCTAATGAACCCCTCAGATGTTAGATAGCCGCACCTGAACCGACAGGATGTGCCAGCGCGGGAGAGCCGAGCCAAGGATAACGGGGGTTTTACATGTAGTTATCCGGATGGTGTACAGATCGCCACGGATTTAAATGGCATTGGATGAACGATCGGGCTAGGTGTAGGGCAAACGCCATGAACCTAGCTGTATCCCAATACATCAAAGTGCAACGAAGGCAAGGTGGTAAAAGGATTAAACCCTCGACCTTGCCATTGCTAGTCACAAATTATGGATACTCAAGCAAAATCAAAACCACAAACAAATGAGGAAATGTTGCCTCTGTCAGAAGGACACAGAGGAAAAGTTAATGTCATCACTAAGTTCATTCCAAAGGGAACAGGACTATGCTGGTTATACCAACATTGCAAAC
>CM068958.1:132167979-132191738 GCA_035128595.1 Eptatretus atami | reverse complement strand
AAAAAAAAGAAGAAGAGATCAGAACTTTGTTTCTGATTTGACCTGATCGTGCATGCGCAGAGCAGAGTGAAGATAATATTTTTACTGTCTAGCCTGTGCAGTCAAAACAAAATTGGAAAATTATTCAAGAAGAAATTTTACTGTTTTTAAAGCGTCAATTTGGACACAACCAACAGGCATGAAGAACCAA
This sequence comes from Eptatretus atami, assembly GCA_035128595.1. Lineage (NCBI taxonomy): Eukaryota > Metazoa > Chordata > Myxini > Myxiniformes > Myxinidae > Eptatretus > Eptatretus atami. The sequence goes on along the minus strand of CM068958.1, from coordinate 132,191,548 downwards.
TGTAATGTGTTAAATGGGGTAGTGTAAGAGACGCTGCATCAAAAAGGCGGTAAACTTCCAAAAAAAATTCCCGAACAATCTTTTTAAAATCGTTACTTTTGTTTCAATTTAATTATATACTTCATCACTGTAGAACACAAAATGCCTGTTGCACTTCGCAAAAAAAAACGCATTCCACCAAGCAGTACTTCGGACAAATATCGAGTTTTTCCTCAAATTGACCTCGCTGACCCCATTGTACCCATGTCTTGTTTCTCAAGACCTGCATGGGGTAAGGTGTTTTCATGAACTCACTCTAATTAAGGCCGCGCTCGCGAAAGCAAAAAGAGGTATAAATCGTCATGTATTAGCCTACGTGTGTGCAATTTTATTAAGGTGTACATGTGTAAAAAAGCCGTTCAAAAGGAAGAAATTTGAAACTTTAACCCTGTACATGACCATTTGATATAGCGCATATTGAAGCGTACAATCGAAAAACCGTTCAAAATTAGTATCATTATCAATCGTTTCATTCTTTCTTGTGCTCTGCTGGTGAAGAAGATGAGATGAAAGATGGAAGATGAAGACGACGACATACAATTGGCATTTAACAATCTCACGATTTATACTTAAGCAATATATTCTGGGCATCCTTATAAGTGATAAACTTAAAGGTTTATGTAGGAAAAGGTTTTTCAAAATGAATTTTATGTTCTTCTAAGGAGAACTTTTCGCCTCGGTTCGCAGGTAGATAGGCTTCAAGCTACATTCTATTTTTAGGGATACTAGTGTAGAGATAACCAGATTAAAGTTTAAGGAGGCGAACCCCATTGAAGGTTTAATTTCACTTTCCACTGAATAGGACAATCCTTATGAAAAATTACGGTAAATTTCTTAAAACTCATAGAATAGAATAGTAAAGATATATTAGAAACATGTCCCAAACAAGTCCTAAGCTAATATTATCCGTAGTTAGCAGGTTCATACGACATAATGCTCGTTTGGTTGAAGCTTTTTGTAACAGGGTTCTGGTGAAGAAGTCTACTCCCAAAGTTGATGGGATCTGTGAGTTCTTAATTGTGATTTTTAGTGCGCCTGTTCGAAAGACAGAGAGCTATACCGATACGCCCGCGTGAGCGTCAGCATCAGCGTGAAAATGTTAAAGTTTTTGGGTGGCAAGTTATTTAGAAGCTTGCCATTCATTTAATATGTGTACTAGGATGCTGATAATTTGGCATGGAGATTCCTTGGGGTATTTATTGATGTAGTGAAGTTGAAATAAAAAAATTCCAAATTTTTGACCTGTTTTGAAACTTAACTTTTTGTAAGGCACATCAACGTTAAAGTTTTTTCCTTTCTAATGTTTTTTATCTACACACTATTTTTTACTGATTACAATATACAAATACATATATTGCTTTAAAATTATTTGGATCAGACTTCACTGCAATGCTTTTATAAAAAATATTATTAGACTAGTCTTTTTAAAAAAACGAATAAATGTATAAACAGACGAGCATTGGGTGGCTTTGACACGCAAACTCTCTGGTTTTTCCAATTAAAACCAAGCGAAAGACAGGTAAGATAAGGGCCCTTTAGCTACATTCTATTTTTAGGGATACTAGTGTAGAGATAAACCGAAATAAAGTTAAGGAGCCGAACCCATTGAAAAGGTTTATTTCACTTTCAAACTAAGACAATAGGACAAATACTTATGAAATTACGGTAAATTCTCTTAAAACTCAATAGAATAGAGATAGTAAGGATCATTTTGGGAACTGACTGTGGCATGTTCGTCTCCCCTTTTAATATGGTCCTTGTGGACACGTAGTTTCTGGGGAATTTTGATTATAATTAGTAAATGGTGAAATTAAAGGGATCTTATGAAAATGGAGCTAAATAAGGGAACATAATCAAACTTGGAGCTGCATTAGGTTCTTCAAAATTGTGGATTTCTGTCTCCAATTTTGTTAAACAAAATGTGCACCAAGTTCACAGTATTTGTAATAAACAGTTTCATGGTGGTTTAACCAGAGTTTGGAGTCCCTGGGTAATAGGATGTTTGTTTTAGTATCGGGTTGCTTCATTGGGTCGGTCTGAACCCAGTGTTTGACAAAGCCGAGTGTTCGTAAAGACATTTGGGACTCCAGATAAGCTACAAATAGCTCCAGTGAAATAAGGCTGCTAATAATTTTGTCGTGGTTTGAAAAACTTTTATGCAGAGGTTTTATGAGAAGTTTAGGCATTGATTACGTTTACTTTTCAAACAAGTATAGGAAATAGCCACATATGTTCCTTGTCATAAGTCATCCAAAGATAATTCCTGAGCATCAGGAAAGTTTTAGTTAATAATCTTTCAGTATTAAATGGTAAAAAGGTTAAATCTTTGTAATCCTTGGCTTTTCTGGACCTAAGCGCCATTCATAAGAACCAGTACAATATACCTTATAGTGGTGCCAGGCAGTTGTTAATTGTCACGAAAAAAAGAATATGTGGTATTGGGGTTTTGCAATGAATATAACGAATGCAGATGAGCCAAGAAACTGTTTTATGAGGTTGGAAAACCGAGAGTGACGTCAGGACTGTCCGAGTGTGGAGCACGAGACGTGATTAAAGGCAGAATGAAGCAAATTATCCTTCGCGTGGGCCTGTCTTTGGTTACACACAACACAGTATTCACCAAACAGTTATTGGTTAATCGTAACGATCAGGCTTGCAAGTTCAGGAATATTGTTTAGCAATTGTGAAGAATTCTGGTGTAACACTTTATGGAGCCATTAATCTCTTTGGAGTTATTAGATAGGATTATATGCCTCAATATCAAAGTCAGTTGAGTTTTTGAATTTTTCAACCTTTACATACAAAGTCGTTGGGGAACAGGGAACTTTATAATATAAATTAGGGAACTTTATATACAAAGTTGTTCTCCATCCTCTCCCTTCACTGATCTCCTAATTGTCTTTGTTCCCCACACTATTTTGTGGCATTCCCTCTCCCACCCATCTTGTCTCCTGCCTTGTTTTATACGTTTTCTGTGCGTTAGCTCTTACATGAGCCTTGACTTGGTTAAAAAAAAAAAATTGGATTTTAGTAGCAAGTGAGGGATTCACTCCTCAAAGTGATTGACCAGGTTTTTAAAAACTAATTTTAATTTTTATGTGTCAGGTTGACAGAGCATTCTTTCTAGAAAGAAATACTCAAGTTTTCAATTGTTTTGATAAGCAGAAGTTTAGGAATGCTGTTAATTAACCCATGGCCAGAGGAGATGGTATTGTTTTGGGTCCTGTTTGTTTGTCTTGTTTGTCTGCTTGTTTGTCCGCATATAACTTTTGTATTTTTTCTCAGCAACAACCGCTTGTTGGATTGAGACAAAATTTTTTAACAATAGGCTGCGATTACTCAAGTAGAAATGTTTTCAATCCAAAATGAACGTCATAGGTCACGTGGGTATGGCAGCCAGTTTGGAAAAAACGGAAAAAACTTTGGACCTCTGTCTCTCCAAAACTGCACCAAGGGACAAACAAGGACAAATGTGTCCAAGGGCAGCGTCCTAAAGGTTTGTCGGCTAAAAAAAAAAAAAAAAAATTTATATTTAAAAAATATTTAAAAAAACAACTTCCCGATATTTCGTCACGTGCCATTGATTAAGCCAATAGCGAAACCCATCATAATGATTTACGTATTTACGGATATATCATGTATTTACGAAATAAATAGTGTATTTACGGGAATTACAAGAACAATAAATGGAATAATCCTTTAAATAGAGTAACGTGAACTTTTCGAAACTTAAAGCAAATGTCCGCGAAATATTTTAAAGTTCATGATAGACGCTCTCAAAAGGCACCGTTCTAGGTGTAGGATGTGGTACCATGTGCTCAGTATTTAAGGACATCTGGATCTTGTATATACAAGAGCCGAGTCCGAGGAATAAGGTTTTGTCTTCACAAGATACAGAAAAGAACAGAAGAACAAGAAGAACAACGCCGAGCTCTCTTTGCAGCGTTCGCTACGCGAGACGCTGCTAAAAATGAAACTTGGCCACATTTAGCATGTACTCATGGGGAAAAAGTGAGATTTTTTTAATGACTCATAGGTGCCTTCGTTTAATGACATTAATAATTGCCATGTAGGAATGCTATATTGAATTAGGTATGAAAATTTTTGAGGGTCACCTCGGAAAGTAAAATGGTCCACAGAAAATTTTTGATGAACGTCATCAAGTAACCATGATTCGGCAGCCATATTGTTTTTTACAAAACCTTCAAAAATCTTTCTTCGTCTGAAGTGCCTGACCAGATTGAAGGCGAAACTCGCACTTATGACCGCCTATCCACGAGGAACAAAAGGATTCACATATATGATGTCATAGGTTACATGTTTTGGCAGTCCATGCTTTGTTTATCCTAAAACCAATAAAAAATCTTCTTCCCAGAACCGGCTGGACAGATCAGAGAGGAAACTTCACACACATAATGTTCACAAGCCTTGGGTGTTACAAGTTTGTGAAGGAATAATAATTGACCAAGTTGTTTAGGCATAAATTCACCGTTCATGCACAGTGATAAGACAGCCATTAGCCCAACTGGATAATCGTTCTAGTCATCAAGAATAGTAAGATACGTTCTTTCCATCATATTGAGATAACGTTTCTTTCCATTTCCCCTTTCCTCAAGATTTACGTTGGCTTGGAAAATACAGGATTTATTTACACAATTTTATTTTGGTTATCATTTTCACGATGGACTTACAGGACATTTGAAGTCATTAATCACACGCGCAAGCTTTTCCCGAACAGTTCATTCTGACGATCAAACCATCGGCTGTGGTCTGGATCGTTTACCTCAGGCCCCACCTTTTTTTCAATCAACGATCAACAACCTACCTTTTTCCATTGACAGTTCGACACCCACTTTTTCGATCGGGCGATTGACGCCCCATTAGCGCTTCTCTGGACGCTGACCGGTTCTTCTTCGCTATCCTGCATACCAAAGAGGTGATTGCCCACATTAACCATTCCTGTGAGCGCTTCATGTTTCGCTCGTTTGGTCCGGCAAATCGGACTGCTTTCTGGCATTCCGTCCAGTGCCCCAAAGCATGCGTCGTAAGCCAGCCCTTTGTTATTGGAGTTTTCATCTGTTCAGTGGTCGAGAAGAAGAATGAGGCAGAAATTGGATGGATTGGAGGTGGTCTCGTGCAAGAATGCGCCAATAAGCCAAGCTGGATTTGGCTGAAGTCGGATGAGGCTCAACCACACTGGTCGCTTGTAAACGGACGGCAGGACCGCTCTGATGACAGTTGGTGAGAGATCCCTGATGACAGTTACAATAGCCGTTGGTGACAGCTCCTGACAGTTGGACTGTTGTTGCTGGTTGACCTGCTCCATCTCGACTGGTTCTTGGCGTTCCTGGTTTCCTGGATGACGACGTGACCTCAGATTGGTATTCGAGCCTGTTTGCGGGTGGGTGCAGACGAGGCAAAGAGCTAACAACAGAAAGAGCCAAGCTGTGGAGAGCTCATTCAAAGAGCAGACCAAAAGCCATGCTTAACACATTTGTGTATATTCTAAAGACGCACTTCTGCCCTAGTAGCCTTAGACCGGATTTCTTTCCCCCTGAATGGTCTGATGAGTACCCATGTCTCGTTTAAAGGTTTTAAGCGAGGCATAGTGATAAGCATCTGCTCTTGCCCATTTTTCTATAAATGTTTGTTGAATTCTTTATTTGATTGAGATTATTTATTGATTGAACGTTTGATTTGAATTCAACCATTAATTGACAAGGAAATAAAAAAGTCCGCAGTTCATTTATTTTTCTTGTTAAATAATAAATTCCTTGTTGACGTTTCCAAACCTGTTCCGTGCTTGTCCTTTCCTTAAATTGATCCAGCATTGTCCGAATCTCGATAGACTGGGAGTAGTTCCAAATAATAAACCATCATAATCGGCCATGCACCAAGCAGTTAAACGCTCGGTCCGCATACTTAAGATCTAATCAAAATAAAGACTGTGCAATCGCGCAGGCGTGTTTTTCTGGTCAGGAAGCCACGTGACCTCTAGTTAAACGGCATATTAGATGGTGGCACACAAACTCTGGTTAACTGATTGGCGTTCGTGTTGTTAGGCAACAACACGCACCACCAAGTAATTGTGAACGGTGGCCCCAGGTCCGATTTCTTCCGAGCAGGAGAACAGGGATTAACCCCCTCAATTATATACCACTCGTACTCATGCCCGTAACAATATTATGTACAATTATATTTAAAAAAAATTGTTCCATTTTTGCTTGTTACGATTTTTCCGTTCCACATCTGTGGATTGAAAGTTTTGTGGCGCTGTCCTCTTTTCATGCCCCCTCCCCCCGTGCCTTCATCCATTTGCTTTTCATTCTTCCCCGACCTTTATTCCTCAAAGTCTCCTCGTAATTTTATCCCTCTACTCTGCTGTTGGCTGGTCCCCACCCTCCGCCCCCCGGTCTACTGTCTTTTACATCCTGGTCCTTCCGTGTTTCCGCCTCCTCCAAGAACCTGGCCCTGTATACAAAAAAATCCAAGGAGAAGGCACAATGTGGATTGAACACCCTCTGCAAGTGAAACACAAATTTGACAGTTTATATAATTAGAATTACCGCAGATCATTGAGAATGCACCATCCTGTACGACTATCTTTTTAGATTGTCTCTGTACTCAAAAACTACTTCTCAATTGTTCCTATTCCCCTCCATACTTTAAAATAAAACTATAGTTACAATGCAAAGTTGAGGTAAATCAAAAACAGTACAGGAAAATAAATCTCACAAAAGGCAATACATTTATTCCTGACTCGAATGCATCATAGCAGAAAGTTAATGAAAGTCATGGCCAGTTATCGCTAACCAGGAGTGCAAGAACCCCCTCTGTCGCCCCCCCCCCCCCGCCCCGCGCCCAAAAACCACATGCTGTAGTGGAACTTAACTGCCACCATCAGAAACAATGATGATAAATAATAATAATAATAAATACCAACAGAATTAATAAAAGCTAACTTTAATCCCACATAATACACACCATTGAGTAATGTGAGATGTTCTTTCCACAGTGCATTGGCAAGATTGCCAGTGAAGCTGCATGGAGGCCTTTTGTACTGTTCGCGCGAATGTAAAACAAATAATTTTCGCACAGAAACAGAATGACACATTGCTGGACCAAAATCCACAAGCATTTGTGGTGCACTAAGATCAAAGGTAGGGGAAGATGTGGAGAAATTAAACGATACTGTAAGAAGAATAAAAAAAGTGTTGGAATTAAACAGCAAGATGTATGAAAGAGGATGATGGAAGTAATTCGGTAAATGAAAACCAAGTAGAAGAAGGGGCCATTCAAAATATGTAAAACTGGGCAAAGGAGATATAAACCTTGGATTCAGAATTTTCCTGGAGAAATGCATTATTCCTCTAGCCATTCAAAAAAGCACTCTAAAGCTTCCCAGTTTGCCAGGCCAGCTACTTTTAACCTTTCTGCCCACAGCTTGTTCCTCGTCATCCATCGAGGCAGTGAGCCGCCCTTCTGGTATTTTCAATTCATCTCGGATTCTTCTTCTTCTCCTCCAAAGCCTGATGAGGCTTCCAGTGAAATGCCAGAACATGGAACAGCAGCAACAGCCAATTCAAACTTAAAGCAGAGGAAGAAAACCAGACTGGTTACTTTTATATCATCTCCAACAGGCAAGTCATATACAGAACTCCTCTTCATGTGTAGTGGTTGGTTCATCATGTCCCAATCAACCTGAGCAGGTTGGTGAAAATTTCAACATTGCTGTGAAATAGAGTGTGGCCTGAACATCCTTTAGAATCTCTAATGTTCCAAAATGGACCATGTTTCAAAACACCATTGTGTTATAGTTTGTTATTCTGCTAACACGAAACATCTGAGAAGACATTGCCAAAAGATTTGGCAAAATTTGTTATGAAGTTGGAAATGCAAGAAAAAGAGTTCATGCCCTTATTAATCAGCAAAGGAACAATTGCGTGTTAACAAGGGCATTTTTGTCTGTGTTCTAACCTTTTAAATGCTGATCTTCAAGGAAGGAAGAGCACATTCCATTTTAAACCATTATGCCACCCGAAGTCTGGTTAAGAAGCATTATATAAAGAAAATATTTTATGTGGTTGTGAAATATAACTGTGGCAGCTACTTTAACTTTTAGTTAAAATTGAGTTTGTTGGAGGCCATGATTAGTCTTCAACATATTCTCCAAAGCTCCGCCAACGGGCGATTCCCTCGAGTGAAGAAATAAATTTTGCTTTCTGAGCTAACTTGTTACTATTTTTCTGAGCACGTAATGCAAGCACTGAGATATGCGAAATGAAAAGGGTCAACAAACAATGAGCACACATCTGGAACATTGAGATTAAGACTTTGTCTGGCTTTTGGCCAAGGTAATCTGGCACGGCCAACCAGAAAGGGCCAAGCGGAATGCAGCCAAGCCAATGGTTAGCAGAGCTGTCGGGTAATCCCATATTCAGATTATCAAAGGGCAAGAGCAGAAGTTCACGACTCTCACTGCAATTTCAGCTGGGGCCTACAAGACAGCAAAAAAAGAATACTGACGAAGCAAAATTGTTGTTTTTGATTCACTCAACCACCTACAAAAGCATTAAATCCACATTATGTACACGCATGGCAAAAAGTATGCAGACACTCGTTCGTCCAAGGATCTCATTCCAAAAATCATGGCATTAATAGGAGTTGGGTCCCCTCTTTGCTGCGACAACAGGCCTCCACTCTTCTGGGAAGGCTTCCACGAGATGTGAGAACATTGCTGCGGGGATTTGCTTCCGTTCAGCCACAAGAGCATTCGTGAGGTCGGGCAGTGATGTTGGGCGATTAGGACTGGCTCGCAGTCGGCGTTTCAATTAATCCCAAAGGTGTTCGATGGGGTTGAGGTGAGGGCTCTGTGCAGGCCAGTCAAGTTCTTCCACACCGATCTTGACAAACCATTTCTGATGGACCTCGCTTTGTGCACGGGGGCATTGTCATGCTGAACAGGAAAGGGCCTTCCCCAAACTGTTGCACAAAGTTGGAAGCACAGAATCGTCTAGCATGTTATTGTATGTTATGCTGAGCGTTAAGATTTCCCTTCACTGGAACTCAGGTGCCTAGCCCAAACCATGAAAACAGCCCCAGACCATTATTCTTCTCCTCCACCAAACTTTACAGTTGGCCCTATGCATTCGGGCAGGTCGGCGTCTCCTGGCATCCGCCAAACCCAGATTAATCCGTCAGACTGCCAGATAGTGAAGCGCTATTCATCACTCCAGAGAAGACGTTTCCACTGCTCCAGAGTCCAATGGTGGTGAGCTTTACACCACTCCAGCTGAAGCTTGCATTGCACATGATGATCTTAAGACTTGTGTGCGGCTGCTCGGCCATGGAACCCCATTTCATGAAGCTCTCGACAAACAGAGCTTGTGCTGACGTTGCTTCCAGAGTCAGCTTGGAACTCGGTAGTAAGTGGTGCAACCAACGACAGACGATTTTTCGTGCTACGCACTTCAGCACTTGGCGGTCCTGTCTGTGAGCTTGTGTGGCCTACCACTTCGTGGATGAGCTGTTGTTGATCCTCGACATTTCCACTTCACAATAACAGCATTTACAGTTGACCAGGGCAGCTCTAGCAATGCAGAATTGATGAACTGACTTGTTGGAAAGGTGACATCCTATGACGTTGCCATGTTGAAATCACTGAGCTCTTCAGTACCACCCATCCTAATGCCAATGTTTTCTCTGTGGAGATTGCATGGCTGTGTGCTTGATTTTATACACCTGTCAGCAATGGGTGTGGCTGAAATTGCCAAATCCACTAATTAGAAGAGGTGTCCACATACTTTTGGCCATGTAATGTATTTACACATTAAAGTACAGTCTTACAAATGAAGCAAGGTAACTCATTTAAAAACAACAAATCTACATGAAATGTTCACATTATTACCAGCACACTGATCTGCTTTGTCTGTTTTTGTGACAAGATTAACCTCTGCAGCCTCACTACAAGGGAATAGGAGAAGAAAAAAGAATAAAGGGAAATAAATAAACAAACCACTGTAAAACTTGAAATGATATCCCAGCGATACCACAATCAAGGTCATTGGGAAACATAAATTGCAGATGTAGCTGCAGCTATAGATTGTTAAAAGACTCTTGCATTGGCAACGTCCTTTTCCCTTGAGAACTGTTACAGCTTAGTCTTCAAGCCACATTGGTGCAGAATGTGTTTGTTGTGCTATCTGGTGTTGTATAGTTTCTCTCTATCGAGTGCAGCCTGTGGCTGCTGCTTGCATCATTGGTTGGACGCGGCTATGCCGCTGATGCAGTGTCCCCCTTACCAGTACCACTGGTACTATCATTTTGCCGAACCTGGAAGGATGACAGACTGAGTCAACCTCCTGGTGTATTTAATTCAGCGGCCAACGGGCTTGAAACTCAGGACCCTAGGATCCCAAACCACCACCAAACCACTAAGCCAACACCAGCTGTTGTATAGTTAAATTGATGTTGTAAAAAGTTAAATTTAAATAAGTGTTCTCCACATTCTCATAAGGTTTGTTGAAAATTGGATGACAAATGCTCAAATGGTAAAAAAAAACGTTATGCCTGGACAGACACACTGAAGCTTAAATGGGAAATAAATAAATAAACACGGAAGCGATGACAAAAACTCTGCTTTCTCGCGCTGTTACGGTGGACGGGCAAAATAAAAGCTATTTCTACTTGCTGTGATTTTTGCCCTTTGACATTTTGTCCCAACTATTAATTAGTCTTCAACATATTCTCATAATAAGGGTTTGTTGAAAATTTAATGACAATGTCAAATGGTTTAAAAAAAAAAGAAGCTATGCTCTGGACACGGACACAAGAACACACATGAACACGTTGATGAAACGAGCACGTAATTGTCTTTTCCACACAGCCTTACTCACACACTTTTCCCACTTGGTTCCACCGGTGGTGATTGTGAGGCCTCAATATCGGTGGCGAGGGGAGAGAGAGAGAGAGGAGGAAAGAAATGTTCTGGAGGGAAGGCTGACAATCTGAGCGAAGCAAGAGGCTCATGGAATACGGAGGCATAGGCTGTCATGAGGCGCGTGTGGACTTTGCAGCCGCACGCTGTCAGGACAACATTCTGTGGATTTCGTGTCTCCAACGGACTGTGTGAGGCCTGAATGCCGAGAATGAGAGTTTCAAAAATGAGGTGACCGGAGTGGAGAGGATCAATCAGGCGCAGAGGCATGATCGCTGAGGGACGAACGAAGCAGTGCGGCCTATGATCCGGGATGAAGCCACATAAACGGTTGCTTCTCGGGCCACACTGCTTGGAGCCCAGGTTGATTGTCATGCTGCGAAGCTTGGCGACAGCCATAGATGATCTTGTGGGCCAAGCAGAGAAGGGGAGTAAGCCCGAAGTGATGCAACACCACTCGGGGCTTGGTGGGATGTCAGGTGGCTGACATGGCGATCCCCGAGAGGAAAGATCGCTACAAGGACAGCAGGACATCGAGGGAAGATGAAAACAAATTTGTGTTGAGAATAAAAAAAACGAAACACAGAATAATGGGATACAGAACACATACAGGCAGAATCCTTTGTCTGTGCAGCCACAACAAGCAGCCGGAATGCGTGCTATAAAGAATAAAGCCTGCACCTCCTCTTGGAGAAAGAAGACCCTCTCACAGGGAGATAGGGATCTGCAAGCAGCAAGTGAAGAGGCTGAGGAGATGCTATTTGTCTCCCAAAAACACCAACAACAAAAAAAAGCTCCGCAAAAGAAACTGAAACAACGAAAGTCGGAGTATAGAAGAGAAAGAGATAATCCTCTTCTGCAAAGTGTTTTCATCCATGACAGTGGGGGAATGCATAGCGGTGCGATGTGGGGGGGGGAGGGGTTCAAATATCCCAGTTTAAAAAAACTCATGGAAAATGAACTAAAAGCAATCATTGAAAAGAAGGATGTATAATCACCTACGACCTTGGTGATCCATCGAGTGTGAAACATAGAAACAAAGTACGGACAACTTCATAAAAGGTACAAAAAAAGAAAAAAAACATCAATTGCTAATTGAGGGTCAGTACCAGTGATTTGGTCTAAATAACGCAGAAATCGAGAAAATGACTAAATACCAAGATCTCAAAATTGAAGTCAAAAGCTAAAGAGTGCTGAAATTGTAACCAGTGAATAATTTGAGCAAAGGGAATGATAAAGAAGAACCTTACAGAGATCTTTAAAAAAACATCCTTTTAAATCCCGTATTACACAAACAAACTACAGTTGGAGCTGTTTGGGGCTCGCTGACGATCCTGAAAAGAGCCATCGTAACAAAACCTTGAGAACAAAACTTTACAAGCTCAGTCCATGAACAGTGATCCCTTACCAAAATGGAGATGGATACTTCGAGTCCTGGGAAGGACTCTGAAACCCACATATGGAGAAAATAATCAATGAATGCACACGTACACGCAACACGCCTTCTAGCAACAGATGTGAAAATCTAATATATTTACCTCTGCCACGAAGGTGAAGGAGGTGATGTTTTCACCCCTTTCTGTCTGTCTGACTGACTTTGTTTGTCTGTTTTGTGTACAGGTATCTCAAAAAGTTGTGGATGGATCCGGATGAAATTTGGTGGGCACGTTGGGTGTGTGACAAGGACGAACTGATTAGATTTTGGTGAAGATCCGGATCCGGATCGACGACTGCAATTTAAAAAGTGATTTTTCACCATTGAGAAATCGGGCGAAACCGATATAGCACGATATCTCAAAAAGTTGTGGACGGATTCATCGATGAAACTTGGTGGACACGTTGGGTCTGCGAAAGGGAAGAATTGATTCGATTTTGGTGAAGATCCAGATCCGACTACTAGAATTTTAAAAGTGATTCTTCACCATTGAGAGACAGGGCTAAAAATGATATATAGCACGATCTCTCAAAAAGTTGAGGACGGATTCGATGAAACTTGGTGGAGAGGTTGGTGTGTGACAAGGACGAATTGATTCGATTTGGTGAGATCCGAATCCGGATCTGGATACGAGAAAATATTTAATTATCAAAGTGATTCTTCACCATTGAAAGATTGGGCCAAAAATGATATAGTACTGTATAGCATGATATTTAAAAATGTATTGGGCCCGATATGTTCTCATGGATCAGGCATTACATGGTGGAGTATGATGCGCTCCACCGGTGCCCCTCCCTCGAGTTTCTCTTGTGGCCCCGGAAACATCTAATATAGTATGTGGTGTGTATATGTATATTGTTGCGGTTCTCGGAACGCATGCATACAACAGATAGTGTCCCAAGACAGTAATGTCCATTATTATACGTGTAGATAGTCCCTTCCTTTTGTTTAGCGGGACAACAAGGGAGTGTGTGCGATGATCTAATAGCTAGGGTTGCTTCAATCATTTTTTCCTTATTTCATCCTACCTTCTTCTTTTCTGATTATTCCTGAGGTAAATCAGCCAGTGCGCCTTCGCTGTAAGGTGGGGCCCCCTGGAGATCAAGCGGTGCGGCGCCGCGGTGAGGGATCTGCTGCACAGAGATCCTCGTTCCCGGGCGAGCCTAAACCCGGCGTGTGCGGCGAGTTATGTGTGCTTGGCACTGCGGGGTTGTCGACTTGAGCTTCCGATGATCTGGGGAGAATTGCCGGTTGCATTAAAAAAAGCATGCGAATAAATACCTCTTAAGAGCTGCACGAATGGTGTTTTTCCACGGCATGGGAAACACAGCCAGCACGACACCCACACTGCCGAAACGCGTACGGAGGCCAATAAAGACTCCTCCACGCCATGTTTGGCAGAATACGAGTGTGCGAGTAGAAGCAGCTTGTTCCTTTTTAACCCTCAATATCCGACATATTGGTGTTCACCCCGCGCACACACTAGCGAGTCGTGTGAACGCGAGCACTGCCACGTGCGTAATGGCGGAACCGCGCGCACTGTATGGGAATGTGCTCGAAGCAGACACGTACGCCGCCTCGTGAAATGTGCATGGATTTATCCATGGGCGATGTACCTTCGGTCCTCGCTTGCAGCAGCGGATTCTCCACAGATGGTGAACGTCTTCTCTTCTCTATGGCCAGTGAAGCTGCGATCGAGCCGAGGAATGTACAGTGCGGTCCATGTTGCACGCGCGGAGCAACGCGCGTTGATCGACGCTGGTCGAATGCTCGAGCGGGCATGCGGTACCCTCGACCGGTCGCCCGGCACGGCCCAGGGGTTTTTGCAGACGATTCGCGTGCAATTTTTGGTGTGGCGATTCGTGTCATGTCTGGTCAGAGCGAAATATGTTCACTGTCTGGGATGGCCTTGCTGGAAACGAAGTGAGGCGAATTCCGGCCCAAGCCGGGGCCACGTGAGGGGTCGGGGCCAATCGGAGTGCCGATTCAGGTGATGACATTACGATTTGGGGTGGCCCCTCCCCCGAGCTGCAAATCCTATAAAGGTCGGAGAAGTCCCTCCGTCTCTCTCTCTTGCTTTTTGAGTTTCTCCGCCTCTTTCTCTGCCTCGCCTCCGTTGACACCGCCACGACCCGCCTCCTGCTGCCCGGGCTCCGGCCTCCTCGTCTCCGCCCACACGATGTCGACCCCACCTACCTACTGGTCCCACCTACTACTCTGACTCCACCCCTTCTCGACTCAAGCTCCTCCTTTACGGTGCCCAATTCCTGGTTCTAAACTCCCTCTTCATCGGGTGTGTGTGTGTGTGTGTGTGTGTGTGTGTGTGTGTGTGTGTGTGTGTGTGTGTGTGTCCTGGTGCCTATCTGCCCAAGTAAGACTGCTGAAGATTGTTTTCATTATTATTGTTATTAATTTCACGTTAAGTCTGCTGTGTCCCCTTTGTAAGTTGATTGTAAATAAATCATTATTAGGAATGTTCCCTGCTCATTTTTGTTCTTTTCTTCCATTGATCCAGCATGATTCGAATCCTAGTTTAGCCAGGACTTTATTTCCACCAATCCGTTCCTTTTAGCCGGTACGTCCTTGGCAGTGTCGCCCGGCTGCATCCGATCCGGTAAAGTGATCGCGGTCCGGTAGAGTGATCCGGTTTCGGACAAGGCGTACCGAGGCGTGTCCCGGTAATTAAACCAAGTGATTAATTAGGTAACCGATAACCCATAGACGGAGAGGACCCGAGGTCACACGGTTGAGTTATTAGCGTCCACAGTCGGTTAAGCGACCCGCTGCCATCATGGAATTATCCGTGTGTGACGGCCTACAATTCTGGGGGTCTGGTGGGAACAGAGATAGCTTCCCCACC
This sequence comes from Eptatretus atami, assembly GCA_035128595.1. NCBI lineage: Eukaryota > Metazoa > Chordata > Myxini > Myxiniformes > Myxinidae > Eptatretus > Eptatretus atami. Next base: position 132,176,278 of record CM068958.1, on the reverse strand, counting down.
GAGTGGTCTTCTCATCTGACCCCCGGCCCGCAATAATATATATATATATATGAATATATAGTTGTTGTTCGTCTTTCGGCTCTCCGTTAGGGGTTGCCACAGTGGATCATCCGTTATGATCTGCATACTGATTTGGCATAGGTTTACGCCGGATGCCCTTCCTGACGCAACCCTGGTCGCCTCTTACGACACAGGATAAGGATTGGGTTTCCGCCATGATTCCGGCCTGCCCTACATCCTCTCATAGCGCGGCCTAGCGCAGAGCTCCCGTCCTCAAGCGATCCTCCAACCCAAGCCTCCGAGTAGCCGGATTACAGGCGCACGCCACTACGCCCGGATATGAATATATATGTATAATATGTATATATATGAAATATATATGTATATATATATATATATGTATATAGTCGCGGGGTCGCTCCCCTGCAGCGGGGAAAAAAAAAACGAACGTCAGACAATTCGTGAGCAGTATCCAACACCAAGGCTCAGAAGACCCCATGCAGCTGCTTCGTGCGTCGATCATACTCACCAACCCGCTATTTGACTACACGAGGCTCGGGGTGCGTTCTCACAACCCAACCAAGAGCCAAAGGCCAGCGTCTTGCTCACCATGGGAGCCAAATCGCCTCAACACAAATACGAGAATCGTGCCGTCTTATTCATGCATCGAAGGAAAGCCAGCTGTAAAGTCCTGTTCTTACAGGCCATCTCCTAGCAAACATTCCCTCTCAACCGCGTGCGCCCCTCACTCCGCACTCAACCCCTCTTCCAAACTTGCCTAACATCACACCAACCCCCGTTTCCTCCTCCAGGGCATGGCTTGCTCGCATGAAACCCGAGAAGGCGGGGCCTCCGCCTGCTCGGCCACGTTTGGCTAGTTTCTGATGTCACGCCCATCAATCATCAGCCTCTGGGGTGTGACTTCGCCCACCGTCACCCTTGGAGGCGGGGCTTCTGTCTGCTCGGCAATGTTGGCTCGCTGTAAATGCAAAAAATGTAGGAATAGGTTTCAGGGGGCAATCACATACTGGGGGAACTTATTCCTAATCCCTAATTAACACTGCACCACCCCACGTGTGGTGACATAACATTTAAGCTCACAGTCTCCCTACTTAATTACATTGAGATGTCTACGACACGTCCACGGACCAAACAACTCTATTCAATCCTAACTTTCATTAAATTCCTCCATCTACCCTGTGCATTCACAAGCCCCAGATAAGACTTTATCATCATTGTTAAGAAGCACTCAAACCAGATATGGGTGTCTCCTTCAGGGAAATCTGCCTGGCACACTTGGTTCTCATGTAAATAATAGCTGGCACAAGCTTTGTGCATTTTTAAATCATGAAGATGTTCTTTGCTGAAGAGTTGATAACCATTACTTTGTTGGTAATTACCACAGCATCGTCTTCACAATTTCAGACATCCAATTAAATATCACCAAGCCTGCCATGTTCACAGGAGACACTCTCACAACGTTCAAGTCCACTCAATGGCAGCTATGGTTGAGGGTTTGGGTAGCACGTGCCTGTCTGCAATTATCGGGCCTGCACCGGTCCACATCGTCGGGAATCTGCAGTACCTGCTGGTGCAAGATCTCAGCCATGTTAGCAAGCCGAGAAGGTTCTCCAACTCTTCTTGTCCAGAGGCACACCCCTTTCTCTCAGGTACTTTTCATACTTTATTTTAGAAGCTTTGTGAGCCATTTCACTAAACAATCCTTATCTTAAGCACAATATTGTTGCAGTTATGAAAATGGACCCAGCGGTGGAGCATTCAACACATAAAGGGATTCCCCAGTTAGTTATTTCATGAGTAAAAACTACTCAGGTACCTTCCATTGTATCAGCCACATCTCTTTCAACATCTCACTCTTCTTTCTTTCTCTTCCTTTCCACTTTCCCGGGATGATTGTGTACCTTGCCTGTCCCATCCATTAGATAATTAAGAGTGTATATAGACGATCTTTGAGCAAGAGGGTTAAGCTTTTCTTGTGTGTTTTTTTAATATCTGTATGTGCCTTGTGAATATGGTGACTGTAAAAGCATGCCTTTATTTTGGGTAAATGTTTCAAACCTATCTGGTTGTTCTTTCCATCATTGGTTCGGCATAAGTGTGCACATAATAAATAGACGGGACATTGTACCCCGCAAATTAGTTCTGAGATAGCCAACGCCCAACTCATGGTTTCGCTTGGCCATGCTCAATAAGTAAAAAGGGTGGAACGTTGAGAGCCAGTTCCCCGGTTGAGGCCTTTGGGTCACCAATAGGTACCGCACATTGGGCGTGAGGACCCTGCCAGACCTGGTTGCCCCAACCGGCGTCCACGGTTGCCTAGCACCCATTGGGCCACGGGTTATCTGTGGCTTGCGGCTTCTGGGTCGGAGATCAAGCGGCGGGTCCGAAAACCCCTTCGTGTGCACCCTGGCACACTACTCGCTTCAAAACCTGCAACAATATGTTTCAGTATGTCCTGATGACTGCTGGTGCAAGCATGAAGAGTATTCAGGGCCAGATTGTGTCATTTCAAAAGTCTCCTATTGACAAACATATTTTTACGACAAGGACAACAGTGTGATTTGGTTTAGTTAGTGCATTGACACGAATAAAAAGACAATGTTGTTGTGGTGTGTGGTGTGTGTGTGTGTGTGTGTGTCAGTGTGTGTCTCCTCCATAACTCCAAAACCATAAAACCTAACAGCCTGAACTTTGCATGCACACTAAGAAACTCAAAGGAAGTGCAAGAGTGAAAATTGGGTTGTTGGGTTAATGAAAACACCCCTTTTGAAGATAATTAACGACATTATTTAATATAATCCTTCATCGGGCAATCCTCAGCCACCTCGCTGTCTGGAGTACAAAGGTGTTTCCTGGGTAACCTTGCTGGGCTGAAGCGCCATGTTTTTGGCCTGCTCAACCATGCTTTGATTGGAACAGGCCCGCAACAATTTCTTAACGATAAAGTTTTTTTTGTTTCACTTTCCTCACTCATATATAGAATGCCTGTTCATACATAGCTACAAATCGCTGGGTATATTGCAATGCTTATAAACGCCTGGAGACACCAGCGTTCGTGGCTTATTTCATTGTGCACATGAAATAACTGAGAGAATCTCTTAAACTAAACCAGAATTACAAAATGTAAGCTCCAGATTTGAAAGTATCAGCAGTTCCGACTCCCCCAAAAAGTGTTGATTTGTCCAATTCGGACATTGCACGGGCGTTTCCGGTGCAAAGTTGTATCGAGGGCAATTGGTAATCGCTTGCCAAGCCAGGCGTTCCGTTGGAGTGCTTGATTGAATGCTTAAGAGCCACTCACTGAGCTCTCTCTCTATCGAGTGCAGCCTGTGACTGCTGTTGCATCATTGGTTGGGACGCGGCTATGCCGCTGTGCAGTGTCCTCCTTACAGTGCACTGCTACTCATTTTGCCGACCTCGGAAGGAGTGACAGGCTGAGTCAACCTCCTGGTGTATTAATTCAGCGGCCCAATGGGGCTTGAACTCAGGACCCTAGGATCCCAAGCCGCCACCCTAACCACGAAGCCAACACCAGGCTTATACTCACTGAGCTGTACAGTAACAGTTAGTCTTCTGATCAGGTGTACAGTTGACAGTTACTACAAGTAGAGGTATGAAACCTTAAGCATGATAGGTTACATGAATAATCGGGATGTACAGTCGACAGTTTCTGGTGTAGGGATGGCCACGACACTCCATAGGTTTAATAACAACACAAACAGCACACACGGCCGGACGTGTACATATGGGTAGATTGGATCTATATGGACTCTCCAGGGTGGTGTGGACATGCCATACCTGTTACGCGTGCCGTGGTGGCCAAAGTTTCATCCCGTATCTTATGGAGATTCATCAGGTTTCCTTTGTCCTCACAACCTGTTATTAAAAGCATTTGGTTATCGGATTTGCTTTACAAAGCTTATATGTTTTCTCTTTGTGAGTTTCAAAGCAAAAATATTTTGATAAACGCCCGATTTCTGAGCCGTTGCCTGTGTATTAGCGTATTTTGTAAATTACCGAGGCAAATTTTTTTCCACCCATCACACGCAGCTGTTTACAAAGAATAATGTTTGTAAACCTCTCCCTGAAATGTCTATAGAAATGTAACATTTTTCGGTGAAAGCTAATCAAGGTTTCTGGGTTGTGTTGTCAGTACGTACTGTAGTCAGTAATCACACCGACTCCAACCTGCCGATTCCCCAAAAATTGCCGATATCGTCAAGTTGTGTGTGTGTTGTGTGTGTGTGTGTGTGTGTGTTCACAAAGCATAACATATTCTCTCTGATAACTCCCTACCCCCCCCCCCAACCTCTCTCTCTCTCTCTCTACGTATCCGGACGGTCATTGTTTCTGGACAGTGGTTATCTCCATTTGTGTCTGGACGGCGGTTATGTCCGGATGGAGTTTGTCTCCGGACGTGTCTGAGCAGTGTTCGTCTCCGGACAGCTTGGCTACCGGACGTGTTTGTCCCCGAACGTATCCAGGCAGTGTTTATGTCTGGATGGGAGTTTGTCTCCAGACACGTATCTGGACGGTGGTTATGTCCGAATGGGTTTGTCTCCGATGTGTCCAGATGGGAATTTGTCTCCGGACATGGCCAGGCGGTGCGGTGTTGCCTCCAGACAGCTTGGCTCCAGACGCCCCGGCAGTGTTTGTCTCTGGACTGTGTTTATCTCCGTACATGTCCGGCGGTGTTTGTCTCTGGGTGGTATCATAGGATGACGGTAGAAAATGGATTTCAGACATTATTTTGTTTCCTCTTTACTGTTATTCTATGCAGAATCATTAAGATGAGAGTAATGAATCTAATTGATGGCTCCACCGCACGTTTGCCTTCCCTTCCTCTCACCTCTTGCTGCCTTCCTCCCCCTTTCCTTACTCCCCCTCCCTCCTCTCTCTTTTCTCTCTCTATCTACTCACTCTCCCCCACCCCTCTCTATCTGCCCGCTCTCCCCCCCCCCATCTCAGTGGTTCCCGTCAACGAAGGCGACGAGTGGTATTTGCTAGTATCAAGTAAAACCAAAATAAAACAAAAAAAAATAAATAAATAAATAAATAACAAAGTGAAAAAAGAAAACCCCAGTTCTCTCAGCTTGTATTTTACAGACTAAATCGCACATCAGGAAGTTGCTAGACTTTCTGTGTAGGGATGGCACAGACACTCCATAGGTTTCATACAACACAAATCCTTAAGAAATAGAAAGAAAAAAAAATCGACCAAGATACAAACTTATAAACCGATAAATTACTTACTAGTCGTCTGTGGAGGATTCACAATCCAATAACACTCACCAACTTTGACAGCATCGCTGAGCTACAAGAATGATCGACCCAAAATAGCCCGTTTGTAATTCTTATTCTTTTCAGACAGCCAAACTCAAAATTGGTTTAAGCTTAAGGACTTGGTTTAAAACACAAATCTACTGCATCTTATAGTGGGAAGGTCCATGAATACTCAAAAGTTTCATAACTTGAAAAGGATTCCATGAAAAGTAGACCAAAGTGCTTAACTACGCAAAATAATATGAAGGGAAAAGGGGTGGGTTATGAACATGACATGACAATGCCTGTCAATGAACATGTGGGGTGGGACCACGGCGACAACAATTGCCCGAGGGACAATCACACCTAAAATGGGTGTGTTAACGCCAAATATTGTGTACAGTCTGACAACCGTTTGGTTGCTGGACATACAATAATTATAATCGATAACTACAATCATTAATCAAAGGTGGGATGGCACGTGCAAAGAATGCAAGAGCTTTCTTCCCTCTGTAAAGCTAGCAGGCATGTACGTACGCAGCCCTGTAGTTTATCATCAACTCGTCGTCATTGAAGTGTGACGGACATGAAATAAAGTTGGTGGAGTAAAAATATTAAAATACTTTAAATTAAAAAAAAATACAGAAACCAGAAATAAACAATTTTTACAAAATGCAAAGGGTGTAGGGATGGTTATAGTGGAGCAAATAAGTGTGATTTTTGGCAGAATCGTTCAAATGGTGATACAAGCATGAAATTTGGTACGAACGTTCCTTCAGGGTCACTCTGCAAGAAAAAATGCTAGCCACGTGGATTTCAACATGGCGGCCATTTTTCCAAGATGGCCGCCAGGGTATGAAAAAAACAACTTTAAACATAAAAATCACCAGAGATGTCGGATTTATTTCATCTTGATGTCGATTTATAGGTTTTTCCCTTGCTAGAGCTGATTCTTGAGTGTATTGATCGATTTCATGAACCAAATAAACATTTTAGGACTTACGTAACAATAAAGAAGTCAAATGACAACTATTGTGCAGGCTTCGAATACAATAAATTGGTTCTCATCGCGTTATAAGACGGGACGGTTAGAATTGTTGGAGATCTTAACAAGAGCTTGTATTTTAATTGCCTCAAAATAGTTTATTGCCCCCTCCAAAGACTGCTAATGCCGGAGTGGCAAAGAGGATGAGCTCTCTTTGCCTACGAAATGCCCCAAAATGGCAAGCGAAACAAAGCCTCTGGCAGTCAAGCTCCAACTCTAGCCTTCTCGTGGTGGGGGTGTTTTCCACAACTAGTGGTGGTGCGAAAAGGCGAATCTCTGGCGCCTGAAAACCAGACAGCTCTGGGCAGATGAAGTTCATTATGAGATGGAAAACTCCGAAATAAAACCACTTGCGACCGAAATGCAGCCACAAGGATCTATAGGGACCCTGACACATATTAGCCATCAATGGTGGTGGACACCAGCCAATATCGACTAAACACAAAAAAGAGAGTGTATGTCATGCACTACCAGGGCACACTGGTGGCATACACTGGCTGTGCAACTCAGCATGGGGTTCAATGTCGGCTAAACCGTGGCGTTAGTATCCCAAATGCTATCTAATGAACCCCTCAGATGTTAGATAGCCGCACCTGAACCGACAGGATGTGCCAGCGCGGGAGAGCCGAGCCAAGGATAACGGGGGTTTTACATGTAGTTATCCGGATGGTGTACAGATCGCCACGGATTTAAATGGCATTGGATGAACGATCGGGCTAGGTGTAGGGCAAACGCCATGAACCTAGCTGTATCCCAATACATCAAAGTGCAACGAAGGCAAGGTGGTAAAAGGATTAACCCTCGACCTGCCATTGCTAGTCACAAATTATGGATACTCAAGCAAAATCAAAACCACAAACAAATGAGGAAATGTTGCCTCTGTCAGAAGGACACAGAGGAAAAGTTAATGTCATCACTAAGTTCATTCCAAAGGGAACAGGACTATGCTGGTTATACCAACATTGCAAACAATGTGCCATTGTTTCATGCCATCAATGATATGCCGATTCCACTTAATCCAGCCAGACTAGATGAAGGTGATGGTATAGAAGACACACTGGTGCGAAAACAGAGCAAAATATCACCAAAGCTGTAGATTGTTGTTCAATAACAAAGCTAAAAAGGACACAGAAGAGAGCGACTGCAAGTACTTCTACATGCAGAGAAGAAAACCGCAGTAAGAGGCAAAGAAACATCAGATCACCAAAACCTCATCAGTATGCTTTTTGTGTGAAGAAGAGGCCGAAACATCAACTGTACGACAAGCAAATGACAATGCAATTGAATGAAAGACTCAATGAGTGTGCCAGGACTCTGAATGATGGAAAGCTCCTCGCAAGCTCGTGCCGGTGATGCTATTGCGCTGGAGTTGAAAATATCATCCTGCTTCCTGGTAGCTGTATACAATCGAGAACGAGCCCATCCTAATTTGATTAAGCAAGAACAGAGCTGCCAAAAAGCCAGGTAAAGAGTTATACCCCATTGCTTTTTCAGAACTTATCATCTACATCACTGACACCAGAACTGCCACCGAGGAACAGATCCAGTTATATTAGGCTGGCAGATTTAGCTTCAACTGTACAAGCAGAGATTAGAGCAACTCGGTGTGGACTCTCCTGATGTCAACTCAACAAGGTAAAGGAACAGTTACTCTCGCGCATTCCCGAGCTTGAAGCGCATCAGAAAGGACGCGATGTCCTGATAAGCATTAAAAATGACATAGGCTCAGTTCTCGCTGATGCTAGAAATATGGTGAAGCTATTCACTTAGCTAAAGCTGCTGATATCATACGTAAAGATGATGGCCATAATCACAAGACAAAATTCACGATCAGTTCGAGGAAGGATCTGGTGAAGAATCAATTCCTCCATCACTTCTACAGTTTGTGTGTAATATCGACCACGGTGTCGATATTAAGTCACATCTGAAACATGGTGTAGTAAAATTAGACTTAGCTATTGCACAACTGTT
>CM068958.1:132155081-132167954 GCA_035128595.1 Eptatretus atami | reverse complement strand
TTTGAGAATAGATGAGGGTTCCAGATGTTTTCAGAAGAGATGTGAAGTGTGAATTTGTCAGGATTGAAGAAAATCCAAGTGGTTTGACCATGCTGGATTTGTCAAGGTCCTAGAGAGGGGAAACAGGGATACAAGTAGTTATTAAGATAAGAGATGTACAAAAAAAAGGGTGATCATTCAGGAAGAGATAAGGGATATTCTGTCGGGCATATTGATGAACTAGGAATAGGAAGGGCGAGAACAACTGCTTTGGGATCCAGTTGAGGAGATGGATCTGGAAGGATTTCGTTGAAGGACCTCGCTTCAACAGTGAGAAATATACCAGGAGCCAGAATCAACCAACAAGGCCGCTGAAGGAGCAACATACGTGTTAAAAGTTTTTCTGTGTTTCATATTTACATCTAATTGAGATCACAGCGACATGCAATATGTTGTGGTACACATGCATGTCTTTGGAATTACCAAAGTGAAACGATGGTAGGTCAAGCATGTATAGTATGAATAATAAGAACTGGAGTGATCAAGTATGGTTCTCTGATATCATGCTTGCACATGAGCAGATTTGAAATGAATTTGAGTAAACATCTGTTTAAACTCCTCGGACGATCCCCATCATGGGATGTAGGGATAAATAGGAATGTTTGATTGGGTAGCAAAGTTTTCGTTTAAAAAGAAATGTGCCCATATTGTTTTTTTTGTATTTGACTTTTGCGCAATTCTAGAGTAAGAGAGACGAGACTGTGTAACTTCATTGCAAGCGTTTCCATTCATTAACAACTATAAGTTAGGTGATTTGATCATAAGTTGATATAACTAAAGTTTGGTGAATTTCTTAAACCGTTAGGAGAGATAGCATGACGGACGGAAGATGGGCGGAGCCATTACAATCGTGGATAAGATACTCAGTATTTATATAGACTTACTATCGTCAATTAGTCATTCAAAGGCTCCCATGATAATGGACAAGCTGTGCATGGTTGAATTATGGTTTGTCTGTGTCTGTATCTTTTTTAAGCCGAGCGTCAAAGGAACATCAGGACCATATAAAAGGGTTGTGGTTGTCAGCGTGTGACACGACTCCTAGTCGAGGAATACTAACATGAATATCACTTTGTGACAAATCAATTGACTCAAATTAAATAATATCCAAGATAATAGCAGAAGCAAGCCAGCATGAAAAGTTTGTCGTTGAAACATAGGAATGGGATATCTAGATGGTGTGATTAAGCAGTTCTTGTTTGGCACAACATGGGGTGCCATCCGAACAGGATACGAGATGCTGGACTATTTTTGCGACTCGGAAGGATGACAGGCCGAGTTCCACTGGTATTAATTCACAGCTGAGCGGATTGACTCGGAGAGATCAGCCGAAGAAACCATTAGCCACCGCCATATAACCTAACCATACAATGTTTCAATCATTAATCGTGATTTTCTTGCACGTGCTCAAGGCGCCGTGCTGGTTTCTTGTGGATGCATGAAATGAGCATTGAGGTGTGAAACTCAAGTCCATCACGGATTTGATTCTCGACAGCATTCATAAATTAAGATAGTACTTTTCCAATTTATTAAAATGTTTGGAATATAAGCAGATTTTCTCTTTCATAGCCTTGACGATTATAATGATTTTTATTGCTGCAAGCATGAGGAGATTATGAGATCTCTTTCAAGAAGAAGCATTACGGCGGCAGAGACAGACTGAAGACGACATGTGTGAGGCAAGCTGGAGAGAGCAGCGAGTACGATTTTGAAACTATATCGATATTTGTTAAATGAAAACTGAAATAATAGCGATTTGAATAATTTTCATTGGTTAACCATAAGCGAATTATAATGATAGAAGGAAGTTTTGTGTCACGAGATCATGATGTGATGAAACCTGTGAGAAGGTATGAGTAGTAGGTATGGGAGCTGGAGGAGAAGCAAGTGATGCGTACTTCGGATCCAGGAGCTCGTCGACTCCCGGGAGTGCCAGGTCTATCCTCCTGGATGCGATACTCTTGCAACCCAGAGGCCTGCACGGCAATGACTCCTCTCACTCTAGGTTTCTCGACGAATCTGGTGAGCGATAGCGTCAGGACAATGAGTAACAGGTCAACGCGCAGCTGAGCTCATGAAGCAGTAAAAATCTCATTGTGGAGATCTCTCAGCAATCCGCTGAGGACAAATAGTCCGACCAGCGAGCTATGGATTCTTGAAGGAGACTGTTAGAAAGGAGAAATCCGTTGAGATACGTGGTCGAGTCACAGTCTCACTCATAGAGCAGACTGGAAGCATAGGACTGAGAGCTTGATTTGTCTCTGCAAGGTGAAACCATGGTACGTGAACCATGACTCCCAGACGTCTTTTGACATATGTAAAAGCAGCAGACATGAATACATGCCAGTAATTAAATTCTCCGTACTAACATCCACGCCACATCGTAAACAAGATAGAGCTCAGATGTTAAGGAAAGCTGGATCTTAGTTTTGACGAAGAACTCCGTAATCCCAGCGTGCCGATCTCCTCAGCATCATCGGGGCAAAGATCAGAGTCTAAGATGATGATATTTACGAAATCAAGGTCAAGATTTGACATTCCACATGCACGCAGATGTCTCTCGACAATCTTCCAGATAGTCATAAGTGTAGAAAGTTTGGGGGAGTTCCCCGAGGAACTCCATACAACTGAATAGTCAGAGATGGATCACGACATATCGGACTTCGTTCAGAGTATAGTTAGATAGTGATAGTTTTTTGTGCAACCAAATACAGAATCCTAGGCGGGATCGCGATACTGAATCAACGTCACAAGATAACATAGGCTGAACAGCCCTTCTGAACTCTCGCTGGTTCAGTAAGGAGGAAGAAGAGGGTTGGCATCGTGGCCTTTTGGTGTGAAGCTGACTACTTGGATCTGGTGTTAGCAGATGGTGGTGAACGCTCAAGAATGATCCGAGAAGACATTGCCGGCATTGAGAGCAGGTCAACCCCTCGTAGTTGTTGCAGTCTTGCGGTGACCTTTCCTTTCAGAGGGAAAGCTCCCCCTTCAGTCGTGGGATGATGCCTGTTGTTCAGCGAGCAAGAACTGCATTGCGTACACGGTAAATTTACCGCCTTGAAGTTCCGCATGTGATGCATCAGATCCCAGGAGAATTTAAACACCATTTCAAAGTTTCCAAGTTGTGTTTTCACAAGAAGTGGAGCACAGTGATTGGAGGGTCAGCTCATGGATTGTACCGCTACTCAACTCGCGGTGGATGCTTGGACGCGCAAGTATGCCAGTGGCCTTCAGTTCGGACTCTTGTCAGATCAACTATATATTGCGTACTGAGGATGGCTAGAGGATGCAATCGTGATGCTGTAAGCGACGAGACATTGACCAGGTGATGCTCTACCTCACAGATTCTCGAATGGTTCAACTTAGTGACGTTCATTTTACACCTCAGCTCTGAATCAACAGTCTGGCATTCGCTGGCCTGCGTTCTGGTCAATGGTATCCAGGTCCTTGAATACAAATTTTCTTCTTAGGTGATTCAGACATTTCGGAGAACTAAGGAGATGTGGATCTTGAAGGTATCCAAATCTTCAGGTCCAAAGACTCCAGATCAATTCCACTCAGTGTTCGCTACTCTACCTCTCATCTGACTTGCCCAATCACGAGGCGGGATGGTTCTCATTCTCTGTTTTAGCTGTTAGAGTGCTGCAACACTGTGGTCAGTTTGAGGAATAAGCACAGTGACATTGCATTCTGGTATCTTCATTGACCATCCAGGAATGGTCTAATCTCCTTTGCCAAACAAATGAATACAGTCAGTATGAACTGTGCGTGACGACATGACCAGCAGCTATCACGATTTTGCAAGTCAAGGAACTGTGTACTTCTGGTTCACAGTTCAGACCATGGGGCAACACATTTTATTAACTCCATATTCAGTCGATATTGAAATCATAAACTGAAGAGATTGCTGCGGCCTGATCACCAATACTTGAGCGTGGATAGAATGAGTTCTTCCACAATACCTCCCGTCTAGTCGGAGATAGAACAGAACGAGGGAATGACACCTCGGAGTGACGAATCATTTAGTCTCTAATAGACTCGTTGACCGGTTGTTACCTCATTATATTGGAGTCAGCTTTTGGACAAAGTAAGAATCTTGGGCATGGTAATCAAAGGCAGACAGAGTGAGTGTAACATTGACGATGTGGCATGCGGTTACAGAACCATAGGAGTGTGATAAACTCGATGTCCAAGCTGAACTCAATGTACAGAGACGTGAATATCCTCCTCTTCGGTTCGACATTCCAGCACACCTGAGGGCCGCTCAAGGTTAACCAGAAGAACCGGTCTAGATGGAGACACTTCACACACGAATCACCCCGACGCAATGAACGGGAAGATTAACTGTGGTTACCCATTTTCCCCGTTGGAAGAGTTAATGAGGTGAAAGTAAGTTGTGTAATGAGAGTAATGATATGAAGGAATTTATTTTTGTCATAATGATAAATTATGTGACGAAACCTGTGCATTGAAGTGAGTAATGGTGTGACGGAACTTTGTGTAGTGAATGAGTTCATGGGAAACATTGTGTAATGAATGTAATATGAGGCTAAGCTTTAGTTAATGAATGAGTAACAAAGTTGTGCGAGTGAGCGAATGAGATAACTGGCTGTAACGCACGTCTGATGCATAGCGTGGAAAACGTAGGTATGGATGGACACATGGGATTCCCAATGGTCCTCCTGCAGATCCAAGTTGCCACCACACACCGATTGCTGGAGAATCGCATCAGACAAAGAAAGCGAGAAATTTTTTTTTTCTATTTTTAACCACACATAAACACCATGTGCATTAGCCTCTCTTCATTTCATCATCAGGACGAGGTAAACGGACGTGTCGAGATTACTGCTTTACATCATGCAAAATCGTTCTGTATCGCCTAGATCCGTAGCAACGGATTCCAGCGGAACGGTTGGATTGGGGTTCGAGTCCCGAAACCTTGCCAACGCAGCACCTTTCGCTCGATATCAATGCCAAGGGCAGCCTTTTCATCTGGAGTAATTTGGCACTGGCTTTGCTCTAGGAGACTAGGGACAAAAAGTCAGGCAAAAGGTTGAGAAAGCATGAAAGCATCAGGAACCTTGAGCTATGCAGCTAGTTGGGTAGTATATAAGATTAGTAGATTGAGAATGACAATCCTGTCTTAAAGTAGTTATCTGCACTCATTACCCGAGCATTAATAATGCTATCATACTTTTTAGAAGGGTGATGGATAATAATCATTATGTTAACAGGTGTAAGTAGCTTGGTGACCACGTGTTATGGTGAGGAGGGTATTTACTTGTCGGTACCAAAGGAATATATAAATGAAGTCATAAGATCAAGTGTGCAGGCACAGAAGGGAAGAATGTTTGGTAATTAAATTTTTGCTCAATTAACTGTACTGTGAAAATAATAGATGTTGATAATTCCAAAATTGAACTGCATTGCCAATAATTTGGATCCTGGATAAGGATAACCATTATTAATAAATCAACTTTCAAAGGATAATTTCTTTGCCATTTTGTTCTGTTGATCTTTGTCTGTCATTCCTTGGTTTCAGGGCTCGACGCAAGTAGTTGTATATTGTGCGGTCTTGTGGGATGCATCCCTAGCATTGGATCCATCAATACAGTGGTCCAGACAGTTATTTATTAATATGTCAGATGTCCTCCCTTGTCTATGGCTCAACGGGACAGTGGTTATGTGGATTCATAGTTTGGTGATTATATTCTATGCGTTCATTTACTCTGTTTTCTTATTCCTGAAGATAAATCAAGAACGCGGTGTAAAGAGCGGCCTACAGCCTCTGTAGATGCATTTCGCATAAGTCAGCAAAAGCTCGACGCGTGCCGTGCTGGGATAATAAAAAGCGACCTACAGTACAGGAAGCACAGAAAGTGTGCGAGCACAGTGTATCTCCACACTGTCAGGAGGCGAACAGTAGAACACCAATAAATGCCCCGGTACAGTGACCATGGTGCGCTTCTTTCAACCAAATCTCATTAATATTATATTATTATAATTAGATCATTTCCTTCAATTATGGCAGGATCGGGGTTGGCAAGCCAACTGCTGTGATAAATAACGCGCAGCAGATGGCAGACAATGGGTGCATGTGTAATAAATAACCGCATGTAGGTGGCGGATCCGCGTGACTGTACGGGCATACATAGGCATCTCTCATTTGTGTCTGCGCATGGGTTACAATGACGTTTTATCGTCGGTCTCACTCAACAACGCACAAATGTCTCCACGTGGAGACACCTCTCCGATCCGCTCGATACGCTGGTACACAGAGGCATGCTGTAGGGCCCGGATCGCTAGGCCGCTGGCGTAGGAAAACAGCACATTGCCAGCGCTTATACTCGTGGGTGCCGGGGATGCTCGAGCGGGCCATCGGACGACATTGACGACCCTCGCCGGTCGCCGGGGCACGGCCAGGATTCGGTGCGGGCATATCTCGTATCACAGTGTTAGGATGGAGACGATTCCGCAGCTCAGCTAGGATTGCGGAGATAGAAAGTAAGGCGCTTTCGTACGGTGGTGGCCAATAAGTGCGGATTCGGGTAACACATGTTAGGGTGTCGCACCGACCAGGGTCTAGGAGGGTCGTGGACCGTTGCGTTCTGTCTGTTCGCTCCTGCTGGTTCTGCTGGTACACTCTTTCTCGCTCCCGTTCTCGCCCTATCGCTTGTGATCACGCTTTCCGCTTCGTCTCGATCCCCGACTGCTGATCCTGTCTGCATCTGCCACTTGCAGCTGTCCGCTTTCTCCACCCACTTGGCAGCTGGCTCAACAAGAGTCCATCTTCTCTACAGTCGCCCTTTCTGGTGACGTTGCTGCAACTAAACGAGGAGACGGTGCAGCTGTCAGGGAGGTATACACACGGAGCACCCCCCGCCCCCCAAAACGTGCTGGTGGTGCGGTCATCATTGTCAAGGTATTGCGAGACGTTAGCGATCATCTCTCTCCTTTTTCTTCTCTTAAACTCTTCTCAACGGGGATGTGTGTGATGTGTGTGGTGTGTGGTGTGTGTGTTTGTGTTGGGTGTGTGTGTGCGTGTGCGTTAATGTCATGGCACATGTCGGTTTAAGTAGATTTAGAGAAGGCTATTCGGGATAAATCTGATCTGTTTTTCGTAAATTGCTTGTTTTAATTTGTCAACCTCAATTTCTTTTTCTCCACTCACCACACATAAAGCTACATTCATGTGCCATATTTTTCCTCCGCTGCAATAATCCTTTGTAGAAATGTTCCACTCGTTTTGTCTTTTCTTTCATTGATGCCAGCATGGTCGTTCCTAGAACCGGGATTTCCCAAGATCCGTTCTTTTAGCGGTACGTCCTTGGCGTGTCGCTCGGCTGTTGATTCCGGTAGGTGTACGGTCGATAGGCTACACCGGCGTGTCCCCGGTAATTAGTCATGTGATCTTTTACGTAACAGATAGACTGTCCGACGAGACCTAAATCATGGTAGTTGGAGTTATTGGTGTCGGTAGTTAGCAGACACCGCCGCGTCACGGAATTATCGTGTGTACGGCTGCGATTCGGGAGGTCTGGTGGGAACCCGAGAATGCTTCCCCCGAGTGGTCTATCTACGACACGCGGCACATATATATTGCATTCAGAAAAATTCAACCACCTTGATTTTGTCACATTTGTTGTGTTAGTTTGAATTTTTTTTTTCTCATTCGATCACACAAATACCCGATAAATGACAAAGTGAAACTGTTTTTTAGATTTAATTATTGAAAATGAAAAGCTGAAATGTAATCATAAGTATTCAAACCTGATCAATACTATTGATTTATATCCATGGGATTCAGTCTTGTTTGGTTGGGGGGCCCCCCCCACTCAATGGGAACCTTTTTTTTTTCACGTTCTATTTTGTGAAGCCATCCAGTGTTGTATTGGCTGTAATGCTGGGGTCATTGTCCTGTTGGACATCAATTTCATGAGTCGAAGGTCTTTTGGCCTCTGAAGGAAGGTTTACTCAGGATTTGTCTGTTTGGCTCCATTATTGTTCTATTTTAGCAAGTTCCATGCACTGAAAAGCTCCATAAGCTGGATGTGACACCATGCGTTCAGGTAGGATGGTGTTAGATTGAGGTGATTGAGCTGTGATAGTTTCACCAGACGTAGACTTTGCATCAGGCCAAAGAGTTCCATTTCGTCTATCAACCAAAAATTTACCTCATACTCAGTCTTTACGTGCTTTTGCCAAATCAGGTGTGCGCTAGTGTTTTTTCTAGGAGTGGCTTTCTCGTCAGCCTTTCCCTTAAACAGATTTGTAAGTGCTGCAGAGAATGTGATTTCAGGAGGTTCTCTATCCGCAAGGAAGCTGTAGTTTGTAAGAGTGGTCATTGTTTTGGTCATCTCGAAAGGTCTATCTTGTCAGTTGCTCAGTTTGTTCAGACAGACAGTCTAGGAGAGTCTGGGTGTATCCATATTCTTTTCCATTGCTAGATATGGTGTCAATGTGTCTTTGGGATTTCACACTCTAGATTGTTTTATACCTTCAGTCTATGCTCTTCATCTATCTGAGTTTAACTCGGACAGTTCTTGGATTATGGATAGAGTTTCGTCTTAATCATGCAAATGTGTGAACTATAAAAAAAGGTGTGTTCTTCTAAATCATGTCAATGCATTGACTTGCATAGGTGGACTCCATAAGTTGAAAGAGAATAGGAGATAAGGAAATTGAAAGCTAGTAATTCAGTGTCATGCTGAGGGGTTGAATAGTTATTGATCAAGACATTTCAGTTTTTAATTTTTATTGATTTGTAAAAATCTAAAAAATTAAATCCACTTTGTGAGATAGTGACATAATATTAAATTTATCATTTTAATTCAGGATGTAGCACAACAAAATGGGACTAATGGGGGTGGAATTATTGTGAAAGCATGATATGTGTGTTAGACTGGTGGGTGTGCTTACCATCGTGTAGGAGACGAAACTGTGTTTCCCCTTGCTAGGTCGTCATGATTTTTTTTTCATTTTTTTCTTTTCATTTTGATGTTATAAACGATTCTGTGATTATTTTCCAGTGTACTGGATGATGTCATGAACACAAAATTCAGTTTTCTACGTCACGAAAGGTCCGATCATTATATGTGGGTAAGTTTCCTCTCTGTTGTAGAATAGTCAGTTCTGTTTGACTGCTTGTCCATCGAAATGTCTGACGAGTGGCCTCGTGACGGGCTTTTGTCTCGCATAGCCCAGCATCAAGAATTTCAGGGTGGATATTCTGTTCTAATAGTCATCAGTAGTCGTCGTAGAAGAGCTTTATATATTAAATAGTAGCATACAACCTGCTTGCTGACGGGGTTTAACGGTGTGGGGACAAGGGAGGGGGGAGATAGAGAGAAGGGAGGCAGGGGGGGAGGATAGGGGAAGCGAGGCAGAGAGAGAGGCAGAGGAGAGGCAGAGAAGGAGGGAGAGAGAGGGGAGGGAGAGAGGGGGAGAGAGAGAGAGAGAGAGAGAGAGGAGAGAGAGAGAGAGGAGGAGAGAGAGAAGAGGAGCAGAGGTTGGTAGGAGAGTGGCGGCATTTTTCGGAGGGGGGAGTGGAGCGGACAGATGAGTGAGTGGTAGTGGGAGCAATAAGTGTGATTTTTTTTGGCAGAATCTTCAAGGTGATAAACGATAATTTGGTAGAACATTCCTTCAGGGTTCTGCGAAAACAAAGTGCCGCTGGCCAGGTGGGATTTTCAACTGGCGATTTTTTCCAATGGCGCAGGGTATGAAAAAAACAACTTTAAACACCAAAAAAATCGCAGAGATGTACGGATTATTTTATTTGATGTCGATTTTAGGTTTTGTCTTGTAGAGCTGATTCTTGAGTTGTTTGATTGATTTATGAACCATAATCATTTTAGGACTTCGTTAAATAAGGAAGTCCCATACAATAATGTGGCGGCTCGAATAAATAAATTGGTTTCATGGTTATAGGATGGTGACGTTGAATTGTTGGGTCTTGAGAGTTGTATTTTAATTGCTCAATAGTTTTGCCCCTCCAAGAGATTGCTAATGGCGGGTGAAAGAGGATGGGTTCTTTGCCTACGAATGTCCCAATGGCAAGCGAAACAAAGCCTCTGGCAGTCAAAGCTCCAATATGCTTCTAGTGTGGGGTGTTTCAAATTGTGGTGTGCGAAGGCAATCTCTCTGGCGGCCTGAAAACACGCTCTGGGCAATGAAGCTCTGAAGGAAACTCCAAATAAAACCACTTGCGAGAATTCACACTGAATGCAGCCAAAGGATCATAGGACCTGAATGTACATCAATGGTGGTGGACACAGTAATATCACTAAACTACACAAAGGGGAGTGTATGTCATGCATTCCAGGGCAAACTGGTGGATATACTTGCTTGTGCAGCTCAGCTGGGGTCATGTCGGTAACGTGGTTTAGTATCCAAATGCTTATCTAATGACGCCAGATGTTAGTAAGGCACTGAACCGACTAGGATTCAGACGGAGAGCGACCAATGATCAACGGGGTTGTACATTAGTTATTCGGATGGTAGTAAAATCGCAGGGTAAATAGGCATTGGTGAACGTCGGGGTAGGTGTGGGAAAACGCATGAACTGCTGTATTCATACATCAAAGTGCTCGAGAGGTGATAAAGGGATAAACCTTCATTGCCATTGCTAGTCAAATTATGGATTAATAAGCAAAATGCAAAACAAAACAACTGGAGGAAATTTGCTTTCTGTAGAAGGAAAGAGGAAGTTAATGTCAATGAAAACAGCAGCAGTTCAAGGGAATTCGTTGAGATAAGTAAACAGCTCATTGGTGAAGGAGGAAGGGTAATGCCTTTGAGAGGAGCAGGAGATTTTCTACGCTGAGCACCAAGGAACGGGTTTTTAAAAGAGTAGCGATCTGGGTATATTCATGAGGAATTGAATTTTTCCTTCGCTGCCAATCTACTTGCATACAGCATGAGATAGACCGGAAAGAAAAGCTTAATTTCCTTCTGGCTTGTATGCAGATGTGAGAATGACAAGGATCTCCTTGGGACTAGTCAGTATCGAAAGCATCAGGATAGTCCGTTCTGTCCAAAATGAGCAGGGGGCGAAGTAAGTCGTACAAGTTATTGATCAGAAGATGCCATTTTTTCCAGTATCATTCTCTTTAAAATAGATACTGTGTGATGCAGAGTTCTTACATACCTCGAAAAAGTCTTGTATTCGGCTTTATCTAGTAACAGGGTAAAATCTGACGATAGTAGAAATCGATTGTGAGGTTTACAGAAAGTGAGCATTTCGAGATCAAGTCGATGCTTGTAGGACTTATTGTTAGTTGGAGCTTGATTGCTGGTAGATGTACAGTAGCACAAGAAACCATATGCTATTTGAAGAGTTAGTGCAGATCAGAGTATCTTGCCAAGGCAAGTGAAGTATAATGCTTTCGAATATATGTTTATCGTAAGGAGATACTGTGTATCATTATTGATTTGAGTAGATGCTGAATATCTAATCAGGTGCATGTGACTACTGAATAGGTTAGAGCAAATGGTATACTGTTAGGTGCCAGTCTGATTATATGGGAGTAGCCGTTGTAGATAAACTCCTGAGTCGGAAATTGGAGACGTTCCTTGGAGTGATGGGCATACCAAACAGAGGTATTTCTTTTTCCTTGCGAGAATGTGAATGAAATCACAGGATCGGTCAATCCAGTTTCAATGACTAAAGAAATGCATACCAATGAACATATTGAACACCAGTTACCCCTAAGAGTGGTCGCCAGTACCCATGAAGAGCGAACAATTCTTACGATGTAACGGAATGCCCAGCCGAGCCGATGGGAATACAAGTTTCTGAGATTGAGCTAATGACACGGACTGATTGCATGTATTGCATAATCCTTATGCTTCTCTTCGCCGCACCAGTTTGAGACAATGGGGGTTGATTTGGAAGGGTGAGCATCATTGATGATGGTATCTATCTCGAAATCTTATGTCTCTATGGAAACAGGAGAACGAGCATGGTGCTCTTTCTTCACTGCCTTCGGTTGTGATATTTGTTCAGTTTCAATGCAAGGGAAAAAGAGCGATGGCAGCATGGGAATTGTATGTGATGAGCACTAGTTACTTCACGAAACGCAGTCATACCTCATAAGATGAGGAATCTGTATCATAGAAATCCTGGATGGAGAAATTTGTGGTCCTGATGTATGACAGATCAAGTTCAGTTGCGTCAGTGAATGAGGCACGGCTTGCTTTCTTTGCACGAAAGCAGAGGTCATATGATTTAATTCCACCAACACAAGGAGCACTCACGGAACATGTCAAGCGAGCTGCATATCAAGCAGGACACATTTGGAGCCAGGCAATAGTCCGCCAGCCAGAAGCTCAGTGTTCAGATTTGCCGAAATTATCCAGTGGCTCGAGTGGAAAAGGTTGAGTTTGTGTTAGATCGGAAAGTTTGTATGTTGTCTTTCCCCAGACTAGAGGATAGACACTACTGTAGTTGTGTGGAACAACTTGTATTTGTAAATATGAGATAAGCTGCTACATACTTCAAGTGGATGGGCGAATGTCATTGAGAAGAGTGGTGTGTGTGTGTGTGTGTTTGTGTGGTGTTTGTGTGTGTGTGTTGTGGTAATCTATAGGGAATACCTTCGCTGCATTTGGAGATTATGTGTGAAATTCCCATGTAAGTGTTTCAGCCTGTGGGAGTCAAATGGACAAGGCTCGGGATTTTCATTTTGATGTACGAATCCTTCGTTATCCGCTGTTTTGGTTGAACACGCGCGTTGCGAGTACCGTGATAAGTGATTGGATTCTTTCGGAAGCTCATTTTTTGATTTTAAATCAAAATCTCAGTTTTTTTTTTCTGTCCACCTTGCTGTTCCA
>CM068958.1:132125548-132137772 GCA_035128595.1 Eptatretus atami | reverse complement strand
CAGCATCACCTCCAGCTCAACCTTTCCCATCAACCTCTCCAGTGATCCATGAACTCCTGCTCCTCTGCCACAATCCTTCCCATTTGTGGCCCATATATCGACATAACACACACCATTTGCCTCTGTATTATCAACCATGCCATAGCTATCCGTCCCTCCCACATTTCCACTCTGACCACCTCCTTGCTGATCTCTCACATTGCTATTATTCCCATGCCATTATTCCTTCCATTCCTCACTGCGTGCAACAGCTTTCACTCTCCTACCAACCTCCTCGCCCTGTCCCCTTTCCATCTGGTCTCCTGCACACACAACACTTCTAACCTCCTTCTCTGCAACTTCACCACCTCGACTCCAACCCCACCCATTGATCCCACATTCAAACTACCAAGGCAGACCTCGCTTCTGAACCGCTGCCCGCCTGGCAGAGCCAGTACCATCATGATCGGTTTGGGATGTTCTGGTCATTAATCAGCAGCGCTGCTTGGGCTGACCTGCAATAACAATCATAATTTTAATTATATTATCATTATAACTAATAACAACTTTAAAGTAACATACCTAATGTGACTTCAGATTGCTTCCTTTTGATGAAAGTGACCATTTTGGGGGGGAATACTTGTTGCCATCCTTAAGTTTTTTGAGTGAAGTGATAATAGCTGCATAAAATACTAAATAAAATATGACCACATGGGCCGGAGGTCTCCCATGCTTATGCTACACCTTTACTAGACATCCTTTGGTGTCGTCACAGCAAATTCATCAGCTATTAACAATAATCATATATGTATATGTATAGTATACATATATACATATATAATATATATATATATATATATATATATATATATATATAAGCCTGGTCCTGGCGTAGTGGTTAGGGTAGCGGCTGGGCATCCAAAAGGTCCTGAGTTCAAGCCCCGTTGGCCGTTTGAATTAATACACACCAGGAGGTTGACTTAGCCTGTCATCTTCCGAGGTCGGCGAAGTGAGTACCAGTGTACTGGGCCCGGTGTATGCCCCGGTTAGAATAGGTGTACCATATCCCTGTGTCGTAAGAGGCGACCAGGGTTGCGTCAGAAGGGCATCCGGCATAAAACCTGTGCCAAATCAGTAGGCGGATCATAACGGATGATCCGCTGTGGCGACCCCTAATGGGAGCAGCCGAAAGAAGAAGGAGAGGAAGATATGTATATATATTATATATATATAATAATAATAATTATATAAATATAATATATTATACATATATATATATATACAGTAATCCCCCGCTATATCGCGGTTCACCTATCGCCCCCCGGTTCATCGCGGTTTCCCTTGGAACCTAACTAATTTTTTCTGCGGATTCCCCCGGTTATATCGCGGTAATAATATATAAAATATAAATTATTTAAGCAATAAATTATAACAGTGGTGCTCGACCAGTCACACAACGCACGAGACAAAGTTTCGCTTGTGAACTTCGAATATTTTCTACGTTTTTTTCTCCAAGCCTACGATGCCGCCCAAACGCCCTGCACCTTCTAAGGTTCTGGCAAGAACCGAAGCGCCAGAGGAAGGTCCTGACGCTCCAGGAGAAGGTTAAAGTGCTCGATATATGCTTCGGGAAGGAAAAAGGTTTGCCGCGGTTGGACGAGCACAGCCAAACCGACCAGACCAGACAAGTCGATCTCCGGCACCTCGAACCCGATCATTGCCAAGCCGACCAGACCAGACGAGTCGATCTCCGGACCTCGAACCCGTTCATTGCCAAGCCGACCAGACCAGACGAGTCGATCTCTGGCACCTCGAACCCGATCATTGCCAAGCCGACCAGACCAGATGAGTCGATCTCCGGCACCTCAAACCCGATCATTGCCAAGCCGACCAGACCAGACGAGTCGATCTCCGGCACCTCGAACCCGATCATTCCAAGCCGACCAGACCAGACTCGTCAATTTTTTGGGAGGCATCCATTCATCGCGGATTTTAACTTCTCGCGCGGGGGGGGGGGGGTTTGAAACGTAACCCCTGCAATAAACGGGGGATGACTGTATATTTATATATATATATATATATAAATAAATAATAAAACTGTGGTGTCTGTCTGTGGGTTCTTCAGTCTCATGTTTACAGTGGCCGTTTCCTGCGCTGCGTTTGAAAAGCTGTGCACACTGGCAATGCTCAAAATTCACTTTTTAAATAACAGAACAGGCATGAATAATAGTGATGTCAAATTTTATTTCGCAGACAAATCCAATCTCTGCCACTCAATATTGCACCACCATTTCATGGTGGGTGGCAAAAGTAGCTGAGAGCTTTGGCTCTGAGTGAAACCAAGAGTGCAACACAATTAACCTTTTTAAAGTCCATGAAATAATTTAAATTGATAAATTAACTGAAACTTTTCCCGTCAATAGGGACGGATAGTTATGCTTGTATACCATACTCTATAGAGCATTGGTGCTGCTAAGCATTATCTTGGTAAGGGTTACACTGGGTGGTTTGCCAATGCCTTCCCCATGTTGTTTGTCCCCATGCTCAATCCTTTTGAATGTTGAGCACCAAGTAAGGAAGCAGCGCATACCATTTTTTAAAGTCTTTAGTATGACTCGGACGGGGTTTGAACCAATGACCACTCAAACTTAGAGCGGATGTTCTAACCATTCCAGCATGTCACAACCTTGCTAAAAAAAATGGTGCCAAGCCACTGGACTAATGTAGAAAGAACGGATTATGAAACACAAGTGAAAATAATTTGCCAAAGTAGGATCAACAATATTAGGCAAAGGGTAGACTAAAATGATATGGAAGAAGCAGTGGAGAAGAGTCTAATGAAGCTGGAAATCGTATAGAAGAAGCACAACATCTAGCCCAAGACAGGCAAGGTGGAGAGCTGTGGTTCGGGCCTTGCTGCTGCATAGCAGTGGGAAAATAAAGAATAAGGAATGTGATTATTGCTTGTTCCTACTGTCTTAATCCAGACAGCAGAACAGGCACAGAAAACTGGGGCTCTGTTTGTATTTGATCCCATGCCGCGCTGTAATTTATATCCCGGTGAATATTCATAAACTTTATTCTAGTTATTTATTTTGTACTGTATTCTGGTTTGTACTTATTGTAGTGGAGGGGGAATAACTTGAGCATTTAATTTTTACAAAGTAATTGATACTTTATCTCACAATCCATACTTATTGTCCCTACTCCTTGCAGCTTTCTTCCGATAGTCCACAAGCCCATCTGATTGGATGACTCCTCTCAGCTCCACTTTGGGCAGTAATTACTTCACAGATGATACAGTTGGAGGAACATCACCTGGCGATGGCTTCATGAGCCTTCACCTCGCTTCTCAGAGAGGGGGGCAAAGTAAACAAGGAAAGGTGAGATCCCTGGATTCAGCCTCCCAATTGAACTTCAGCAAGCATACAGCCAGGCATTTGGCCAGAAGTTTTGGGATACAGCAAGGTGTGTTGGTCAGAAAGGAGACTCCACTTAAAGAAGGAAGTTGGAGGATTCAAATATAATTGAGCAGCTGCGTCTTGAAAGTGAGAGACATACCGCATAATCATAAAGGGGTTGCAGAAACTGGGCATAAAAACAAGCTTGAAATTGAGGACAAAGTCAAAAGGTCATGTGTTGAAAATGAAGATTGTGAAGAAATAGAGTCTGAACAAGCCCAAGTCCCATCATCTTTCTTGATGATGTGAGCTGTCGTCGTGCTCTTGTTGCCACTATTGTGCCACCACATTGCTGACTCACTTTCTGTTGATGTGTGTGGCTATGATCCTGAGGTTCGTGATGCACTCCAGCACACAAACGATCTCCTGCATGCCACATCACCAGATCCTCAACACTTCTGTGAGAGTCACCTAGCTCAGATATGTGTGCCAAACCATTGCCACGTCGTGTGCCTACACACTTGACTCCAAATGCAACTTTTGTGGCCTCTACATCTCTCTTACCATGCACATCATCTATTGACAGACAGACATTCTGCTTTTTCTCCACCTGAATTTGGAAGTGACAGCGACTTGGCTGGGCATGTTGAGGGCCCCATTAGTAAGTCAAGGTCTAACCAACATAGTACTAACTTGGTGGGAGATGCACAAGAGAGAGCTGCAGCAGTGATTGCTGATCGCATAGCACAATGCAGCATGTGGGAAGGTTACGGTGCCTTGGCAATTGCAACCGTCCTTGTTCGGCAAGCTTTAACAGATGCATTGGCAGAATTCGCTATGAGGCAGAAGCTTGCATCTATTGCTCGAGTTTTAGCAGTGGAACTGATATCCGCAGGCACGCGCGAAGCTGGGATTGAGACACAGCGACGACGCGGGAGTGATGGTCACTCAACTGGCAAAGGACTTGGCTGAGCAGGCTGTGTTTGAGGGTACTATGGAAGCTCAATACTTTGCCTCAGGAGAAGTAGTATGCATAGAGCAACTGCGGCTGTGAGACAAGCTGGAAGAAAGCTGAGACTAGGAGAGCAGGAAGAATACTGAGGATAAAGCGATTGGGGTGACTGATGGCTGTCTTTCCTCAAATCCATTTGTGAATCAAGATTTTTGTTAAGACCAACAGAAGATGCAAATAATCAGACTCATTTGCTTCAGGAAGCAAGGCATATACTTCCATCTCCAACTCCTTCATTTATTGTTACGCCCCTTGGTTTGCCAATGTTCAGTTCTTTGCGTGCAAAAGACAAAAATGTTATTTCAAAAAGGAGGATGAGGATATTGGCTTGAACGAGCAAGTGCACATCAAAATGCCAGGAACAGACACTTTACCCTCAGTTATGCCTCAGTCATCTATTCTACCATGTTCAATTGCTCATCCAACCACCTCTTTATCAGCCTTCTCCTCTGCCTTAGCGATAGGTGTTGTTTCCTTAGCAACTGAATTGGCAGCTTTGTACCTTGAAGACTTTAGACCAGCAGGTCTTCATTACCGCTCCCGTCGCTGGTGCTCAACCCATCGGCGTAGACATCGTTATTCCCTGCATTTTCAGATAATGAGATACTTCATCTGGTATTGACACAGATGCTTCCGATGATTGTGACGAACCTTCATGGCCTGGGCCACCAGCTGGTTTTGAGCCACGCCGTGCTGCTCGTCCTGGCCTCCGGGCCTATGGGCGTACAGTTGCAACAGCTGTTTTGAATGCAGCAGTAACTACAGCGAGCCAGGTGCTTCCACAGCCACAAAGACATCAAACGAGATGTAGCCAGAAGGTTGGATTGATTGAGGCTGCTGAGTTGTGGGCTGGGGCCATTTTGCATGAAGCCCTGATGGATGTTGACCTGGCAGGCACCTCTGATAAAGTGGTGGTGAGCCTTGGCAAGGAAAAGCTAAGGTTGAACTGGAAGGGTCGAAGATCAAGGAGAACACGAGGCCAACCTGTGAAACGGGAAACCAGGGCTGTGCACAAAGCGGCCACATTTGTGGAGGACCTGGCTGATTCTATCCTTCAAACATCTGTTTCCGAAGTGATGGAAAGGGGCTGTGTGGGTTGAGCCATCTTTTGTGGAGGAAAGGTAGGATTAAGAAATAAAGGTGAAACAAAAAAATATTATTGTTAATAATTTGTTGATGTGTTTTAATATTATGGCTTGATACAATTGCAATGCAATTCATTTTGTATTGCAAAAATCACAGTCTGCTTGTAGATGATGTTGTCCACAATTAATTTTATTCTCCCCCGTTTAAAAAAAGAAAATCGACCGATCCCCACATTTTTTTTTCATTTTATTGTAATTGGCTTTCTGTCTGTTGACCATCTGTCATGCTATTTCCTCCAAAGTGGTTGTGCAAAATTCACCAAACTTACTAGTTATGATCACCACATGGCAAAAAGATCACCACATGGTGAGAGCAGTATCACTTTTGGCCCACCCCCTCAGTTCTTGGGGCAGGGTCAAAAGGTCAAATACCAAAAATGAAATTACGGCACATTTTAAAACGTTTTTAAATGAAACTTTGCATATGCAATCAACGTTTGAGGATGCATGAAATATGTTACGTTTTTGGGGGGGGATGTGATCCCTGATTCATACCCAGCGGGGTGGGGACTTGGGGTCACAGGGGTCAAAATGGAAAAATTTTAAAACTCAATTTGATATTGGGTCATTTCTGGTAGAACGTTTTTCCATCTTTCAACTTTGATGTAGGTGGGAAGCGTGGGGCTTGCGATGGGGCACCATCAGCTTAGCTCGAGCTCAATTTGCATAAGAAGCTGGTGCATTAATTAAAAGAACATTGGGACACAATGGACAAACATATGGTATATGGATTTGAACCTCAGTTCACAATAATGAGCCACATGTTCAGATGAAATCACAAAACAACCCAGTTAAAAAGGGGTATGCACAGGCAGTTTGTCACCAGACAAGAGGTATCCATATCACCAAGAATTAAGCATCTGGAAATGCAATACATTCCAGTATATGAGCTTTTATAATTGTGTTTCCATTTTTGGCCTACTTGGCTGCAAACGTTAAGAAACATATTCTGTGTTTATGAGGTCATCATCATCATACACCTGGCTGCTGGTTTGCATCATTTTTGGAGGTTCTGATGGAGACCATTGTCATGAAAGCAGAACCATTGTAGATTAATGTAAGTAATTTAGAATTTGCCCAGGGTGCCAGTGCGCAACATTGTGCTATTTTAATTAAGTACAATGGCATCATTAACAGTGAATGATAGCATACAGGCCCTTATCTATCTCCTTGATGCAAGTACTGTGTCTCCAATTTCTTGTTGCAGTGCCCCAACAGCAACACACCAAGATAACAGTTTTTAGACTGTTGAGAATCAAACCCAAGCAAGACAGCTTCAATAACCTTATGCAACCTCTGATCAAATTAGACAGCTCACAACCCCAACTGTCAGCCAGATTACGATCTAATGGAAAGATCATATAGTCAGAAAGGTCACCATTTCCATTTTCTGTGCAGTTGTACAGCTAAATTCCATCTCTTTTTCACTGGTTCTTCTTGGATGGGTAACGTCCTCCATCTTGGAAAATTGTGAACATCACTCCTCTTCAGAAGAAAATTTTCAAAACTGATCCCCTCAATCGAGGCCTTATCAGCCTTTTCCCCAACATATGCAATTAATGCAGTCTATCATTGCACCTGCCCTCAGGCACTATTTCTTTACTAACTCCCCAATCTCTGACAACCAGTTTTGCTTCTGACCTGGCCATTATACCTTGGATATGTTACTCCTTCTGGCACAGCAGTGGATGGATGCACTGAACTACAAACAAGAGACCATGGCCATCACTAGATATTTATCGAGCCATCCACACTGTCTGACATTTAGCCTTGATTTATAATTTATCTTCCTTTGGTATTCAGGATCCACTGCTAAGGTGGATGTCTGATTTCCTTTATGATTGGAAACAGCAGGTGGCACTGATGGTGTCCTTTTCCTCTTATATTTTCCTTCAGGTGTTGATTCCACAAGGCAACCTCTTGGGATAGACATTATTCTTGATTTTCATCATTACTCTACCTGATTCTTGAAAACCAACTTCATCATTTTGCTGATGACCCTGGCCTATGTAGAATGATGCATCACTATTGTGAAAGGCCAGATGTGGACATGATAAGCCGCTCGTCAGCTACTTGGACCATTACCTTCGATACGGGCAAATCACACGCTTCCACACTGTCTCTCCACAAAGATCAGCAATCAAACTAAGCAATCCACTTCTCTGGACAGACACTGTTAGAGTTGCAGTTCCTGGAATTCCTTGGTCTCACCATCTGCCATAACCTTTTGTGGTCGAATCATATCAGCAAACGATCATCCATCTGGGTATTCTCGGCAGAGCAAAAGCATTCCCGAGCCATTTGTCATCCTTCATGGCAGATAACTTAACCATTTTATTCTCGTGTTTTTATTGGCATTTTACAGACTCTCATTCCTCTCAGGCAAATAGACGGCATTTTACGTGTATTGGCGTATTGTTTTTTTAATCGTTCCAATTGAACCAAGAACCCAAGGACTGAAGCTTGGTTGGGAGATGAAAAATATTGAGCGTGAGAATGTTTCATTCATTGTGGAGTGTTGGGAAATGAGTAAAGTTGGTGCATATGGGAAGAGGGTGTGTGATTGGGGGATTTCTGCGAGAGTTGGAGTGATCTTATGACTTTCTGCTTTGCAACCAATGACAATACAAGCATCCATTGCAGGCGCTTCATCTTAATGCAGCTTTTGTATATGCAAAAGGTTAAGTTTTTTTTTTTAACTTTTTGTTCTTGATAAGTAAGTTGCCAAACACTGATGAGTTTGTGCTGCTGTGCCTCAACACTTGCATACACACTGATGCCGTAACATATGGAAAACATTGTCATGCTCATCAAACCATTGGGTGACTACACATGCTATGTGGATGGGGCATTGGGGGTCTCCTCTTGCAGCTATGCGAGCCATAATTATAGGCAACCAGGCCTGTGCAACATTTTTTTTATACATGACCCGAAGCATGCTGGGATGTAACACATGGGCCACACCTGTGTGGAAGTCGTTCCTTGGTGTCCTCATTTACCCAGATGTTTCCATTTTTGTCTATTACCTGTAGATGTCATTGCAGACAAAAAAAAACAAAACCAGATGAAATGACAAGGTTTATAAACAGTTCAACATGTTTAAAAATACAGATGCAAAGTCGGAAGCAACTAAATCCCCAGCTTTCATCCGTTTTGTCCTTTTAAAGAGAAATGTAACAGCAAGTCAGGTCAGGCCAGATTAGATCTGTGACTTGCTACAGGTATCATGTAAACCTGCACTAACCTGTTCCATGGTCGGGTTGTCGGCGACTAAACCGTCTCCCCACCAGGTTTTTGGTGAGGAGGGTGTTTGGATATGGACACTCAGCAGGATTAAAAACAAAACCTGTCAAAAGGGTGGAGGAACTCCTTGTGAGCCAACGGCCATCCATATCTAGTGCCCAATTGTGTCTGCGGACGTCCTCCTGCAGTTGGGTTACTTCTTATTAGGAGGTTGGTGGCAGGATTTGCACTCAGGCCACCATAAAAACCCTTCATTCCGCAAAACACAAAAAACGCAAAGAAATCTGAAAACCCACTCCGTGGGAGTACCTCCTGCGCAGCTTCCCTTCGCAGGGCAGCTCACCGGATGACGGGATTGGGGCAAAGCCTTTGGGACCCCCAATCTTTGATGATAGGAGGGAAACCACGGGATAACATTCCTGGGTCAGATTGCGGAAGAGTGTGTCGGAGTGGTGCTGAAGTGTCGTCCACCAGATAGCGGTCTCCTTGGGTTAACCTGAGGCGGTCCCTTCGGGTGGGTGCTGGAATGTCCTATCCCTAAGAGAGGATGATCACCTGTCTCTGTTATCATCTGAGCTCAAGCGTTTGGACATCGGTATCGCAACACTCTCTGAGGTTCGGAGACCGGATTGCGGCGAGATCATGGTGAGTGGTTACACCTACTATTGGTCTGGTTGCTCTGAAGTTACCATTCCCAAGGAGTTGCTGTAGCTGTGTCCAATAAGCTGACTCCAATGATAATTGAGGTAACACCGGTCAACGAGCGTATTATGAGACTAAGGATTCGTCACTCCTTAGGTGTCATTTCCCTGGTCTCCGTTTATGCTCCGACTGAGGCGAGTGATCTCACTGTGAAGGATGCATTTTATGCCACGCTTGAGTCTGTGGTTGATCATTGCCCCAGAGGAGATACACTTCTCGTCTTGGGGGATTTCAATGCATCAACTGGAACTGATAGGGATGGTTATGAGATGTGTGTTGGTCTCCATGGGTCAGGAACTATGAACCAGAATAGCACTAAGTTCCTTGACTTTGGAAGAAGTCATGGACTTAGGGTGGCCGATTCATGGTTTCAGCACCCACAAGCTCATCGCTGGACTTGGTAATCCAACACTGGCGGTGTGGCAAAGGAGATTGACCATGTCCTCGTTGATGGTCGCTGGAGGATGATCCAGAACTGCAGGGTCTACTGGAGTGCTCAGTTCCTCAATACTGACCACCGGCTTGTTGTAGCAACTCTGAAGTTGCACCTTAAATCCAGGAGAATTGTACCATCCCAGCCGAGGCTGGATGTTGGCAAGCTCAAGGATGAGAGGGTAGCTGAGGAGTTTGCAACAAGCTGAGTAGAGATTTGGGGTCTTGGTGCTTTGGGAGGTCCTGAAGAGTTGTGGAGTGCCTTCAAGACCAACGTCCTTGATGTTGCTGGTGGATGTCTTGGAACTCACCGAAGGGCAAAGAAGAATTTTGTCTCTCATGGGACACTGGATACCATTGACCAGAGTCGCAGGGCAGGCTGAATGGCAGAGCTGAGCTGTTCAGGGAGCTGAGGGGTAAAACTGTACGTGTGCTAAGGTTGGACAAGGAGGCCTATGTGCGAGGAATCTGTGAGGGGGTAGAGCATCACCTGTGG
This sequence comes from Eptatretus atami, assembly GCA_035128595.1. Classification (NCBI taxonomy): domain Eukaryota; kingdom Metazoa; phylum Chordata; class Myxini; order Myxiniformes; family Myxinidae; genus Eptatretus; species Eptatretus atami. The sequence continues at coordinate 132,127,362 of CM068958.1, read as the reverse complement.
TCAAATGATTCTCGTCCTGCTTACAGGGGAATTTGCGCACTACGTTCATTCAAGCCCATCCTCGGTATTCTGCAGTTGGAGCAGAGGGTGGAAGGCTCTTGACAGAGGAGTCCGAAGTGAAGGCCCGCTGGGCGGTTACTTTGAGCGGTTGTACCAGGCTGATCCACCAGCTGTCGAGTTGGACGTCAGGGGTGTTACAATCCCTGTTGCTGACCCTCCAATCAATTGTGGTCCACCTTCGCTTGTGGAAACACAGGCTGCGGTGAACCGGTTGAAATGGGGTAAAGCTCCAGGGATCTGTAGCATCCATGCTGAACTTCTCAAGGCTGGTGGAAATGCTGCACTCGTGTCGTTGCATGCAGTTCTGTGCTCTGCCTGGAACACAGGCATCATCCAACTGACTGGAAGAGGGGCCTTGTTGTCCCTCTCTGGAAAGGGAAGGGTGATCGCCAAGACTGCAACAACTACCGAGGGGTGACGCTGCTCTCAGTGCGGGCAAGGTCTTTGCGCGGATAATTCTTGAGAGGGTTCGCCACCATCTGCTTGAGCACCAGCGTCCAGAGCAGTCAGGCTTTACACAAAGAGGTCAACATTGACCGTATCCTTGTTCTTCGGGTCGTCACCGAACGCAGACGAGAGTTTCGGCAGGGGCTGCTTGCAGCCTATGTTGATCTCTGTAAAGCGTTCGATTCAGTGAATCGGGATGCCCTCTGGAGGATTCTAGGTCTTCGTGGGGTGCCACAAAACTGATCGATCTGATGTCTGAACTCTACTCTGGAACTGAGAGTGCTGTGAGATGTGGTGGTACCATCTCTGACTTATTTCCAGTTGTTACTGGGGTTTGTCAGGGGTGTGTACTGGCCCCCACACTTTTCAACACTTGTATGGACTGGATTCTAGGGAGGATGTCGGAGAGATCAAGCTGCGGTGCATCGTTTGGGAATGTCAAGATCTCCGACCTTGATTTCGCAGATGATGCAGTCATCTTTGCGGAGACTTTAGATATCCTTTTGGGGGCCTCGAGGTACTGAATGAGGAGTCGGAGCCGCTGGGATTACGGGTTTCCTGGTTCAAATCTAAGATCCAGGCTTTCAATGACATCTTGGATGCTGCTGTCCTGTCTGTGCCTGCTTGTGGTGAGCATGTTGAGGTCGTGGAGAGATTCACTTACTTGGCAGTAATATTCATGTCTCTGCTGGCTGTGAGTCAGAGGTCAATAGACGTCTGGGTCGGGCCTGGGGAGTCATGGATTCACCGGATAATGGGGTGTGGCGCTGCCGGTACCTGTGCGGGAGGACGAAAGTCTGAGTCTTCAGGTCTTGGTGCTTCCAGTCTTGCTCTATGTATGCGAGACTTGGACTCTGACCAAGAATCTGAGATGGAGACTTAATTCCTTTGGTACCAGGTCTCTTCGGAGAATCCTTGCTATCGCTCGTCAGACTTTGTGTTCAACAAGCGGTTGCTGGAGAGAGACTCAAATGAGATTTGTTACCTGCATAGTCCGTGAGCATCAGCTGCGGCTGTATGGACATGTGGCTCGTTTTCCTGACGCTGATCCTGCTCACCAGAATCTCTCAGTGAGGGAGTCTCGTGAGTGGAGGAGGCCAATGGGCTGACCACGTGCCTCGTGGTTGCAGCAGGTTGATCAGCATCTCAAGGAGATGGGGATGGGCCAGGCATCTACCTGGGGGATGGCCAGACGGAGGCCCTGGAGTACCGGCGGAAAGTGGACGCAGCGACGTGCTGCTCTGGCGCATGCTCCCATACCTGACCAAGCCTGTAACAGTAAACCAGACGAGGTTGGTGTAAATGTT
>CM068958.1:132113496-132123969 GCA_035128595.1 Eptatretus atami | reverse complement strand
CTTTGCATATACAAAAGCTGCATTAAGATGAAGCGCCTGCAATGGATGCTTGTATTGTCATTGGTTGCAAAGCAGAAAGTCATAAGATCACTCCAACTCTCGCAGAAATCCCCCAATCACACACCTCTTCCCATATGCACCAACTTTACTCATTTCCCAACACTCCACAATGAATGAAACATTCTCACGCTCAATATTTTTCATCTCCCAACCAAGCTTCAGTCCTTGGGTTCTTGGTTCAATTGGAACGATTAAAAAAACAATACGCCAATACACGTAAAATGCCGTCTATTTGCCTGAGAGGAATGAGAGTCTGTAAAATGCCAATAAAAACACGAGAATAAAATGGTTAAAGTTATCTGCCATGAAGGATGACAAATGGCTCGGGAATGCTTTTGCTCTGCCGAGAATACCCAGATGGATGATCGTTTGCTGATATGATTCGACCACAAAAGGTTATGGCAGATGGTGAGACCAAGGAATTCCAGGAACTGCAACTCTAACAGTGTCTGTCCAGAGAAGTGGATTGCTTAGTTTGATTGCTGATCTTTGTGGAGAGACAGTGTGGAAGCGTGTGATTTGCCCGTATCGAAGGTAATGGTCCAAGTAGCTGACGAGCGGCTTATCATGTCCACATCTGGCCTTTCACAATAGTGATGCATCATTCTACATAGGCCAGGGTCATCAGCAAAATGATGAAGTTGGTTTTCAAGAATCAGGTAGAGTAATGATGAAAATCAAGAATAATGTCTATCCCAAGAGGTTGCCTTGTGGAATCACACCCTGAAGGAAAATATAAGAGGAAAAGGACACCATCAAGTGCCACCTGCTGTTTCCAATCATAAAGGAAATCAGACATCCACCTTAGCAGTGGATCCTGAATACCAAAGGAAGATAAATTATAAATCAAGGCTAAATGTCAGACAGTGTGGATGGCTCGATAAATATCTAGTGATGGCCATGGTCTCTTGTTTGTAGTTCAGTGCATCCATCCACTGCTGTGCCAGAAGGAGTAACATATCCAAGGTATAATGGCCAGGTCAGAAGCAAAACTGGTTGTCAGAGATTGGGGAGTTAGTAAAGAAATAGTGCCTGAGGGCAGGTGCAATGATAGACTGCATTAATTGCATATGTTGGGGAAAAGGCTGATAAGGCCTCGGATTGAGGGGATCAGTTTTGAAAATTTTCTTCTGAAGAGGAGTGATGTTCACAATTTTCCAAGATGGAGGACGTTACCCATCCAAGAAGAACCAGTGAAAAAGAGATGGAATTTAGCTGTACAACTGCACAGAAAATGGAAATGGTGACCTTTCTGACTATATGATCTTTCCATTAGATCGTAATCTGGCTGACAGTTGGGGGTTGAGCTGTCTAATTTGATCAGAGGTTGCATAAGGTTATTGAAGCTGTCTTGCTTGGGTTTGATTCTCAACAGTCTAAAAACTGTTATCTTGGTGTGTTGCTGTTGGGGCACTGCAACAAGAAATTGGAGACACAGTACTTGCATCAAGGAGATAGATAAGGGGCCTGTATGCTATCATTCACTGTTAATGATGCCATTGTACTTAATTAAAATAGCACAATGTTGCGCACTGGCACCCTGGGCAAATTCTAAATTACTTACATTAATCTACAATGGTTCTGCTTTCATGACAATGGTCTCCATCAGAACCTCCAAAAATGATGCAAACCAGCAGCCAGGTGTATGATGATGATGACCTCATAAACACAGAATATGTTTCTTAACGTTTGCAGCCAAGTAGGCCAAAAATGGAAACACAATTATAAAAGCTCATATACTGGAATGTATTGCATTTCCAGATGCTTAATTCTTGGTGATATGGATACCTCTTGTCTGGTGACAAACTGCCTGTGCATACCCCCTTTTTAACTGGGTTGTTTTGTGATTTCATCTGAACATGTGGCTCATTATTGTGAACTGAGGTTCAAATCCCATATACCATATGTTTGTCCATTGTGTCCCAATGTTCTTTTAATTAATGCACCAGCTTCTTATGCAAATTGAGCTCGAGCTAAGCTGATGGTGCCCCATCGCAAGCCCCCACGCTTCCCACCTACATCAAAGTTGAAAGATGGCAAAACGTTCTACCAGAAATGACCCAATATCAAATTGAGTTTTAAAATTTTTCCATTTTGACCCCTGTGACCCCAAGTCCCCACCCCGCTGGGTATGAATCAGGGATCACATCCCCCCCCAAAAAACGTAACATATTTCATGCATCCTCAAACGTTGATTGCATATGCAAAGTTTCATTTAAAAACGTTTTAAAATGTGCCCGTAATTTCATTTTTGGTATTTGACCTTTTGACCCTGCCCCAAGAACTGAGGGGGTGGGGCCAAAAGTGATACTGCTCTCACCATGTGGTGATCTTTTTGCCATGTGGTGATCATAACTAGTAAGTTTGGTGAATTTTGCACAACCACTTTGGAGGAAATAGCATGACAGATGGTCAACAGACAGAAAGCCAATTACAATAAAATGAAAAAAAAAATGTGGGGATCGGTCGATTTTCTTTTTTTAAACGGGGGAGAATAAAATTAATTGTGGACAACATCATCTACAAGCAGACTGTGATTTTTGCAATACAAAATGAATTGCATTGCAATTGTATCAAGCCATAATATTAAAACACATCAACAAATTATTAACAATAATATTTTTTTTGTTTCACCTTTATTTCTTAATCCTACCTTTCCTCCACAAAAGATGGCTCCAACCCAACACAGCCCCTTTCCATCACTTCGGAAACAGATGTTTGAAGGATAGAATCAGCCAGGTCCTCCACAAATGTGGCCGCTTTGTGCACAGCCCTGGTTTCCCGTTTCACAGGTTGGCCTCGTGTTCTCCTTGATCTTCGACCCCTATCCAGTTCAACCTTAGCTTTTCCTTGCCAAGGCTCACCACCACCTTTATCAGAGGTGCCTGCCAGGTCAACATCCATCAGGGCTTCATGCAAAATGGCCCCAGCCCACAACTCAGCAGCCTCAATCAATCCAACCTTCTGGCTACATCTCGTTTGATGTCTTTGTGGCTGTGGAAGCACCTGGCTCGCTGTAGTTACTGCTGCATTCAAAACAGCTGTTGCAACTGTACGCCCATAGGCCCGGAGGCCAGGACGAGCAGCACGGCGTGGCTCAAAACCAGCTGGTGGCCCAGGCCATGAAGGTTCGTCACAATCATCGGAAGCATCTGTGTCAATACCAGATGAAGTATCTTCATTATCTGAAAATGCAGGGACATAACGATGTCTACGCCGATGGGTTGAGCACCAGCGACGGGAGCGGTAATGAAGACCTGCTGGTCTAAAGTCTTCAAGGTACAAAGCTGCCAATTCAGTTGCTAAGGAAACAACACCTATCGCTAAGGCAGAGGAGAAGGCTGATAAAGAGGTGGTTGGATGAGCAATTGAACATGGTAGAATAGATGACTGAGGCATAACTGAGGGTAAAGTGTCTGTTCCTGGCATTTTGATGTGCACTTGCTCGTTCAAGCCAATATCCTCATCCTCCCTTTTTGAAATAACATTTTTGTCTTTTGCACGCAAAGAACTGAACATTGGCAAACCAAGGGGCGTAACAATAAATGAAGGAGTTGGAGATGGAAGTATATGCCTTGCTTCCTGAAGCAAATGAGTCTGATTATTTGCATCTTCTGTTGGTCTTAACAAAACATCTTGATTCACAAATGGATTTGAGGAAAGACAGCCATCAGTCACCCCAATCGCTTTATCCTCAGTATTCTTTCCCTGCTCTCCTAGTCTCAGCTTTCTTCCAGCTTGTCTCACAGCCGCAGTTGCTCTATGCATTACTACTTCTCCTGAGGCAAAGTATTGAGCTTCCATAGTACCCTCAAACACAGCCTGCTCAGCCAAGTCCTTTGCCAGTTGAGTGACCATCACTCCCCGTCGTCGCTGTGTCTCAATCCCAGCTTCGGCCGTGCCTGCGGATATCAGTTCCACTGCTAAAACTCGAGCAATAGATGCAAGCTTCTGCCTCATAGCGAATTCTGCCAATGCATCTGTTAAAGCTTGCCGAACAAGGACGGTTGCAATTGCCAAGGCACCGTAACCTTCCCACATGCTGCATTGTGCTATGCGATCAGCAATCACTGCTGCAGCTCTCTCTTGTGCATCTCCCACCAAGTTAGTACTATGTTGGTTAGACCTTGACTTACTAATGGGGCCCTCAACATGCCCAGCCAAGTCGCTGTCACTTCCAAATTCAGGTGGAGCAAAAGCAGAATGTCTGTCTGGTCCAATAGATGATGTGCATGGTAAGAGAGATGTAGAGGCCACAAAAGTTGCATTTTGAGTCAAGTGTGTAGGCACACGACGTGGCAATGGTTTGGGCACACATATCTGAGCTAGGTGACTCTCACAGAAGTGTTGAGGATCTGGTGATGTGGCATGCAGGAGATCGTTTGTGTGCTGGAGTGCATCACGAACCTCAGGATCATAGCCACACACATCAACAGAAAGTGAGTCAGGCAATGTGGGTGGCACAATAGTGGCAACAAGAGCACGACGACAGCTCACATCATCAAGAAAGATGATGGGACTTGGGCTTGTTTCAGACTCTATTTCTTCACAATCTTCATTTTCAACACATGACCTTTTGACTTTGTCCTCAATTTCAAGCTTGTTTTTATGCCCAGTTTCTGCAACCCCTTTATGATTATGCGGTATGTCTCTCACTTTCAGACGCAGCTGCTCAATTATATTTGAATCCTCCAACTTCCTTTCTTTAAGTGGAGTCTCCTTTCTGACCAACACACCTTGCTGTATCCCAAAACTTCTGGCCAAATGCCTGGCTGTATGCTTGCTGAAGTTCAATTGGGAGGCTGAATCCAGGGATCTCACCTTTCCTTGTTTACTTTGCCCCCCCTCTGAGAAGCGAGGTGAAGGCTCATGAAGCCATCGCCAGGGTGATGTTCCTCCAACTGTATCATCTGTGAAGTAATTACTGCCCCAAAGTGGAGAGCTGAGAGGAGTCATCCAATCAGATGGGCTTGTGGGACTATCGGAGAAAGCTGCAAGGAGTAGGGACAATAAGTATGGGATTGTGAGATAAAGTATCAATTACTTTGTAAAAATTAAATGCTCAAGTTATTCCCCCTCCACTACAATAAGTACAAACCAGAATACAGTACAAAATAAATAACTAGAATAAAGTTTATGAATATTCACCGGGATATAAATTACAGCGCCGGCATGGGATCAAAATACAAACAGAGCCCCAGTTTCTGTGCCTGTTCTGCTGTCTGGGATTAAGACAGTAGGAACAAGCAATAATCACATTCCTTATTCTTTATTTTCCCACTGCTATGCAGCACAAGGCCCGAACCACAGCTCTCCACCCTTGCCTGTCTTGGGCTAGATGTTGTGCTTCTTCTATACGATTTCCAGCTTCCATTAGATCCTTCTCCACTGCTTGCTTCCATATCATTTTTAGTCTACCCTTTGGCCTAATATTGTTGATCCTACTTTGGCAAATTATTTTCACTTGTGTTTCATAATCCGTTCTTTCTACATTAGTCCAGTGGCTTGGCACCATTTTTTTTTAGCAAGGTTGTGACATGCTGGATGCAACCCCCTTTTGATTATGCGGTACGTCTCCCACTTTCAGACGCAGCTGCTCAAATGTATTTGAATCCTCCAACAATTCAGTTGCAAAGGAAACATATGTGAGAAAGTGCATGAACACCAAAATTGGTACAGCTAACACATAGCATTAGTAAAGCACCAAAATTGGTACAGTTAATGTACACTATATACACAAACATTTCACAGTGGGGTGCCTGACCTGAGTGACCTACTTCTTGGGAAAATCCAAGATGGTCATCAAACCTATAAATACCTATCTCTCTGCATGTATTTAAGCTAGATAGAACGTTGAGGGAAATGCAGAAATACATGCTTTCATGGTCAAGGAATTCATATGCAGGTATCCCCTGCTTAATGAAGGTTTGCTACAACAAACGGCTTCATTTGGGACTATTCATTGCTTAACAAAGGTCTTCATTCGCTACAATGAAGGAGCCGTCACAGCGTCATGGCGATTCTGCAATGTCACTTCCGTGATAATCAAATAATTTATCATTGTAACCTATTTTAATCGTAACATGATTTACCATTATAAAAAACGATATATATGTATATATATATATATACTGTATATATATATATACATACATATGCAGTAACACCCCGGTTTACGTCACCCTTTTAATGTTGTTTTGAAAATATGTCGTCATGTTATTAATACCACTTCTCAATATTTGTCTCAACTCACACTTACGTCGTTGTAAAATCAATACCTTTTGTTCTCGAGCATTTTTAGAACTTACATGACTGATAAAGACACCAGAATACATCGCTAACGTACCAAATCGAGAGATCGCAAAATCGCCAAACAAACAACTGTACTTTGCTTTGCACATAAGGAAGTGTACAGTATTGTCCTGTAGACTGGTTAAGAGGAATTGTAAAAGTGTTACCTTAGAAGTGAAATTAGATGTTATTCTTCGAATGGATGCTGGTGAATGTGCCGTTGATGTTGCCGGGTTATTAAGTATGCCACCGATCTATAACATGCATTGAAGAAGAAGGAAGAAGATGTACCGCCAACGTTGACCACTTTTGGAAGAGATTTATATTTATTTAAATATGTATGGTAATTGGTTTATTTATTTATTTATACAGATGTGTACTAGAATATAACTGTCATTAATCAAAAAAGGGTAATATCATCAGTAAAAAGCAGAATATAATAGGTGAAGTGGCGACATGAGTAACGCACCCCTCCCCCTTATTCCATTGATTATTATGAGAAAAATTGCTTTGATATTCGTCACACTCATCAGCAACGCATCCCCAAAGTAGACAGGGTACACGTAGGCATATCTACATATGAAAAAGAAAAATGTTTGTTTGTGTTTGTGACCCGACTCCTCTGAGCTCCTAAGGTTAATCACCACGAAACTTTACAGGATCACATTATTTACCACGATGCACCTAAACAGTCTTTTTCTCACAATTCATCTATCTATAATTCCAGCAATCTGTGTGTGTGTGTGTCTGCAACGCGAGGCTCCACAGCACAAACCAGCAAACCGATTATTTTTCAAATGGTAGTCCTTCAAAAATAGGGTGTCTATTTACAGTCATTGACCGCTGTTTCTCGACAACCACTGGTCCGATCTAATTGAAACTTGCCAGGTATATTGCTGGGGACCTGAGTATGTGCCTTTTCAAGGTTTGATATTAATCGGACAAGTGCTTCCCAAGTTATGGCCATTTATTTACCAACCAATGAAAGGACACGTTGCTGCGTAGGCCGGTGCGCGGCCGGCCGACGATGACGTCACGTGCCGTGCCGGTTACGATGGGGATCGGTGCCTTAGTTACCGTGGAGTAGGAGTGGCAATGGTCAATGGCAGCGAATGTCATGGCAAGCAAAGACAGGGAGGTAAACTTGATTTTAATTTTTATTTTAATTAACTCTGTGTGTGTAAGTATCACAGAAGTTGTTACTTCAATGCAAGCGATAATTTGTGGAATGCATGTGAACATTCCGTACGGGCACGCACCACTTCCGGATAGCGATGATTTAGTGTATTCTAATAATTTCTCGATTTATTATGCGCATTTATCGATAAACACAATGCCCCAATCCAGTCGTCGTTTACGAGAGCGAAGGAACGGCCTGTGTAGTTGTTTCTGGCTCGTGGTTTGAAAGTTTTTTTTGGGGGGGGGGGGGTTGCACGTACGGCCATGCACGTACGGGCACGCGAGAGCGAAGGAACGGCCTGTGTGGTTGTTGTTTCTGGCTCGCGGTTGAAAGTTTTTTTTTATTGCACGTATGGCCACGCACGTACGGGCACGCACGTACGGGCACGTACTAGTAAATTATAAACACACGAGCTGCCACCTGCCACCATCTCAGCAAGTGAAGATCCATATATACAATGCTTCATAAAAAGCCCATTTTCTTTCGGATTTCAACTCAGATACCGATATATTTGGTGAGGTGGTTACCTCCGATTGTAAAATATAGATTCAAATGTGAAAAATAACTGTCAATTAAGACCTTACCATGATCGGTACCTCTCAAATGTGCGAATCATTCAAAAACCGCAGATAGTACAAATAGAATCCACACATCGATTTAAAGGTAATTTTACTGCTCATCTAAAGACGTGACTCTCAAGGATGAAAATAGTTTGTTCGAAAAAAGGTTGCCATCTTAGCTAACTTCACCAAATATACACCTCAACTATACATGCACCGTACAGTTTAAAAGAACAAAGTTAACATTGTGATTTGATTTTTATCGTAAGTTGATCATCGATGTTTGATTGATTTCATCGTCGAGGTCTCATCTCAAATAATAAAATTTTGGAGTGTGAATTAATTGGTAGAAACGGGAATTCAGTGACAAAATATCGTAGTGGGTGGAGCCGGTAACCTTGGCAACCATTATTTTTTTTGATTTTCAAATGGTGTCTGGTCACTATCACAGCAATAATCAATTACAGTTGAGATATATTGCATTTCTTACAATATTATCGATATCTCTGACCTCTTAACGATGTCTTATCTGAGAGGCCATTAAAAAGCTACATACCTAACGTGTCACGGTTGGGGTTTGGGGTTTGGAGTTTGGTGAGGGTGGGTGTATGTCCAAACGTTTTTGAGTTTTACACTTGCAGAGGGTTGGCGGGTGTTTCCAGAGCCGTTACGTAACAACCTTTTTCGTTACATATTAAAACGAGCTATTAAGGGACTTTTTGGACGTTTCTGCGTGAGCTTTTCTGTAACCTTGAATGAGGTTCTGATAGAACATTTCTCTATTAGCCATGACTTTGCCGAGAGATCTCACTGTCAGCTGGTCGATGGAAGAAAAAAAAGTGATGCCACCTCCCTGAGAAGAGGAAGAAGAGGCTGCAACAGAAAAAAAGGTTGTCCATTTCTGTATCTAAAACAGAAATGTATTTTTGTTTGTGACCTTACTGCTTTGAGCTCCCAAAGTTAATTCACGACGAAACTTTCTAGGATCAGATTTTTAACCAAGCTGCACCTAAATAGGCAGTCATGAGGAGGTCATTTGGCCCGTTATTGCCGTGTTGTATTATCGAGTTAATATATTTACTAACCTGAGGTAATTGCTTCACTACAGCTTCACTAATTTACACCCTGTAGAGTCAGTCGACCCCATTAGACCCTTTACACCCCTTAGACCCTTTAATACCCATTTAGACCCTTTTGAGACATGTAGACCGTCTTCGACACTTTTCAGACCGAAAGACCTTTTTTAGACCCTTTGAACAATTTCCGACCATTTGGACATCTCAGACCGCTTTTGCTATTTCGCCCTGAGGCATTCACACCCATTTAAGGCCCTTAGACCCATAAAACACTTTGGACCCCTTTATGACCCTAAAGACCCTTAAAACACTTTTGACCCGTTTTTGAGCTTTTAAGACCCTTAAGCCACTTTAGGCCCCTCTACACACTTTAGAAAAATCAAAAAAAAATTCCCCTGAAAATAATTTTTGATGACATTTTTCATGCACCATTCGCTGAACAGAAATACTGCCCATATACTTGTGGATCGACCAGGACCTTGTGCAGCTTGAAGAGCGTTGCGGTAAAGACAAGCAGCCATCTGCACAAAGGGGTGTGTTTAAATGCAATGTAAAGAAAGCAGAGTGTACTGGACTTTTGTTAATTGATAAACCTAATTTTGAGAAGTCACATAGGACTTTAAAATGGCTATCGAGTGCAGCCTGTGGCTGCTGGTTGCATCATTGGTTGGGACGCGGCTTTTGCCGCTGATGCAGTGTCCCCTTACCAGTACACTGGTGCTCATTTTGCCGACCTCGGAAGGATGACAGGCTGAGTCAACCCCCTGGTGTATTAATTCAGCGGCCCAACGGGGCTTGAACTCAGGATCCTGGGATCCCAAGCCGCCGCCCTAGCCACTAAGCCAACACCAGGCTTAGGACTTTAAAATGACCAATACCTATAAAATAAGGTATCACCAGTTGTGATGACCAATACCTATAAAATAAGGTATCACCAGTTGTGATGACGAATCAAAACTGATATCTCAAAGTGAAACTGATGTAGAAAAGTGAAACTGAAACGACTGATCTATGGATCATCGAATGAGAAACCAGAATGAAATACTGTGAGAAATACTGAATGGAAATTGCCAAAAGCAAAGCTATGGGGAGTATCGAGAGAGGCGGCAGGTTGGGGACTGAAGAAGCGATATGGAGAGGGATAGGTGCCTGTAGAGTGTAGATGGTCGGTTGGCATGGAAAGAACTTTGGTGATCTTCCATCAGGCGGAAGGCTCAAAATGTGCCGAAATTAGGTTCCCAGCCAAGCTTTCATAATATCACCCACACTCCCAAGTACTTTGGAGGTACAACAAGCATGGATTGGA
>CM068958.1:132040163-132100839 GCA_035128595.1 Eptatretus atami | reverse complement strand
ACAAGATGAGGAAGAGGAGTAACGTAAGGAGCAAGGACTCAGGTGTAAATATATGTGGTTTGAAGTGGGATACATTGGTTCACGGGAAGGAGGGAAACCACGGGGTAACATCCCTGGGTCAGATTGCGGGAGAGTGTGTCGGAGTGGTCGCTGCAGGGTCGTCCACCAGACGGCGGTCTCTTGGGTTAACTGAGGCGGTCCTTCGGGTGGGTGCCTGGAATGTCCTATCCCTAGAGAGGATGATCACCGTCTCTGTTATCATCTGAGCTCAAGCGTTTGGACATCGGGATTGCAGCTCTCTCTGAGGTTCGGAGACCGGATTGCGGCGAGATAATGGTGGGTGGTTACACCTACTATTGGTCTGGTCGCTCTGATGGTTACCATACCCAAGGAGTTGCTGTAGCTGTGTCCAATAAGCTGACCCAATGATAATTGAGGTAACACCGGTCAACGAGCGTATTATGAGATTAAGGATTCGTCACTCCTTAGGTGTCATTTCCCTGGTCTCTGTTTATGCTCCGACTGAGGCGAGTGATCTCACCGTGAAGGATGCATTCTACGCCACGCTCGAGTCTGTGGTTGATCAGTGCCCCAGACGAGATACACTTCTAGTCTTGGGGGATTTCAATGCATCGACTGGAACTGATAGGGTGGTTATGAGGTGTGTGTCGGTCCCCATGGGTCAGGAACAATGAACCAGAATAGCACTAAGTTCCTTGACTTTGCAGAAGTCATGGACTTAGGTGGCTGGTTCATGGTTTCAGCGCCCACAAGCTCATCGCTGGACTTGGTATTCCAACGCTGGCGGTGTGGCAAAGGAGATTGACCATGTCCTCATTGACGGTCGTTGGAGGATGATTCAGAACTGCAGGTCTACCGGAGTGCTCAGTTCCTCAATACTGACCACAGGCTTGTTGTAGCAACTCTAAAGCTGCACCTTAAATCCTGGAGAATGTACCATCCCAGCCTAGGCTGGATGTTGGCAAGCTCAGGGATGAGAGAGTAGCTGAGGAGTTTGCGAACAGGCTGAGTGGACACTTGGGGGGTCTGGGTGCTTTGGGGGGTCCTGAAGAGTTGTGGAGTGCCTTCAAGACCACCGTCCTTGATGTTGCCGGTGATGTCTTGGAACTCACCGCAGGGCAAAGAAGAATTTTGTCTCTCAAGGGACACTGGATACCATTGACCAGATGTGCAGGGCCAGGCTGAATGCAGAGCTGATCTGTTCAGGGAGCTGAGGCGTAAAACGTTACGTGCACTGAGGGTGGACAAGGAGGCCTATGTGCGAGGAATCTGTGAGGGGTAGAGCATCACAGGTGATTCTTCGTCCCGCTTACAGGAATTCGTGCATTGCGTTCATCCAAGCCCATCCCTCGGAGCACTGCAGTTAGAGCAGAGAGTGGTAGGCTCTTGACAGAGGAGTCTGAATGAAGGCCCGCTGGCCGGTTACTTTGAGCGGTTGTACCAGGCTGATCCCCCAGCTGTCGAGTTGGACGTCAAGGGTGTTACAGTCCCTGTTGCTGACCCTCGAATCAATTGTGGTCCACCTTCGCTTGTGGAAACACGGGCTGCGGTGAACCAGTTGAAACGGGGCAAAGCTCCAGGATCTGTGGCATCCATGCTGAACTTCTCAAGGCTGGTGAAATGCTGCACTCGTGTCGTTGCATGCAGTTTTGTGCTCTGCCTGGAACACAGGCATCATCCCAACCGATTGGAAGAGGGCCTTGTTGTCTCTCTGGAAAGGGAAGGGTGATCGCCAAGACTGCAACAACTACCGAGGGTGACGCTGCTCTCAGTGCCGGGCAAGGTCTTTGCTCGGATAATTCTTGATAGGGTTCGCCACCATCTGCTTGAGCACCAGCGTCCAGAGCAGTCAGGCTTTACACCAAAGAGGTCAACGATTGACCGTATCCTTGCCCTTCGTGTCCTCACCGAACGCAGACGAGAGTTTCGGCAGGGGCTGCTTGCAGCCTATGTTGATCTCTGTAAAGCGTTCGATTCAGTGAATCGGATGTCCTCTGGAGGATTCTTGGTCTTCGTGGGGTGCACCAAAACTGATCGATCTATGTCTGAACTCTACTCTGGTACTGAGAGTGCTGTGAAGTGTGGTGGTACCATCTCTGACTTATTTCCAGTTGTTACTGGAGTTCGTCAGGGGTGTGTACTGGCCCCACACTTTTCAGCACTTGTATGGACTGGATTTTAGGGAGGATGTCGGAGAGATCAAGCTGCGGTGCATCGTTTGGGAATGTCAAGATCTCGGACCTTGATTTGCAGATGATGCAGTCATCTTTGCGGAGACTTTAGATATCCTTTTGGGGGCCCTCGAGGTGCTGAATGAGGAGTCGGAGCCGCTGGATTACGGTTTCTTGGGTCAAAACTAAGATCCAGGCTTTCGGTGACATCTTGGATGCTGCTGTCCTGTCTGTGTCTGTTTGTTGAGGATGTTGAGGTCGTGGAGAGATTCACTTACCTTGGCAGTGATATTCATGTCTCTGCTGGCTGTGAGTCAGAGGTCAATAGACGTCTGGGTCGGGCCTGGGAGTCATGGATTCACTGGATCATGGGTGTGCGCTGCCGGTACCTGTGCGGGAGGACGAAAGTCCGAGTCTTCAGGTCCTTGGTACTTCCAGTCTTGCTCTATGGATGCGAGACTTGGACTCTGACCAAGGATCTGAGACGGAGACTTAATTCCTTTGGTACCAGGTCTCTTCGGAGACTCCTTGGCTATCGCTGGTCGGATTTTGTGTCCAACGAGCGGTTGCTGAGAGAGACTCGGATGAGATTGTTACCTGCATAGTCCGTGAGCGTCAGTTGCGGCTGTATGGACATGTGGCTCGTTTTCCTGATGCCTGATCCTGCTCACCAGATTCTCTCAGCGAGGGAGTCTCATGAGTGGAGGAGGCCAGTGGGCCGACCACGTGCCTCGTGGTTGCAGCAGGTTGACCATCATCTCAAGGAGATGGGATGGGCCTGGCATCTGCCTGGGGGATGGCCAGACGGAGGCCCTGGAGACCCGCTCGGAAAGTGGACGCAGCGACGTGCTGTTCTGGCACATGCTCCCATACCTGACCTGACATTGGTTCACAATAGGAGTGACTGATGTTTCCAAAATTCTTAATGCGACACTTTGTCCATTGGAAATTCAAATGCTCATCTTTTTGCGACTCCATATGCTGGTACTTGTAGTGAAGAATTATACATTAATAGCATTTAACTGCACAATATTCACACACAGGGACTCATGACTATATGGAAACATACTCTCATAGTGGATTGGATCATCCTGATCATTTTAAGGGGTCACACGGTATACTTACTAAAGAAACTAAATTTTTGGTCAAATATTATCGCATTTTTCACACCAAAGTTTATTTTGTACCAAAAATGACCCTGGGACCACACAGAAAAACTGGAAACAACATTTTTTTCTGATCAGTGATGTATTTAAATGGAATTAAACACAGTTGCCAAGATTCTATATGAAAATTTGGTTTTTTTACATTGACCGACGGACTACTTGTTGGGACTCCAGTCTTGATAGGGAGAGGGTAAAATGATCTGCTTTTGCAATTGGCCAACTTATTGTTGGCAATTGGCCAACTTTCTCCATAACAATACACTTATTACTCATTCTTATTCCTAGTACCTTCAACGTAAAGCAGCTCATTATCTCAATGTATTTGGTTGGCCTATTATCCTTCCTCCCTGAACCTCGAGCTCATGATGCCTTGAACCTAAGTTCAGATCCCACATAACATATTATGTATTTGTCAATTGTCTACCAATGTCATTGTAGCAAATGTAAAAGTACACTATTGTCGACTGATAACTGTGGACCTTATGTGATACAAGTGGAAGCTCCACTACGATCCTTTGATTAATGATAAAAAAAAGTTCCAGCATTGTTTTTTGGTCCAACAAAAAGATCCAACCTTGTTATGAGACCTTGAGTATGGCCACATAGGAAGCAAGCCAAGAACCAACCAGACACCAGCACCAGGCCTCAGGGGCCCAGCAAGTGCAGCAAGAAGTGGTCCCAACTCTGGGCACCATGCCTGTAGAAATATTGCAATGAAAATATTGACAAAAAAACAATACCATTATAAGCATAGGGGCAATATAAAAGGTTAAAGATAAGGGGCCATTTACATAAAATAGTACTATGTATGTAGAAGGGAATGGATGGGGGTTGGGGGGGGGAGGGGGAGAGTGGGTTGAAAAGAGATTATTTTGAAGTTATGTGGGGAAGAGGGGAAACTAAATCCTGAGACTTTCACATATTATATGCAATATGAATATGTGTCATCCACTAGACATAGCACTCAACAAAAAGGTAAATCAAAAGCAGATGAGAAAACTCACAGAAAAATGGTAGACATTAAGAAAAGGAAAAATAATAAATAGTGCAGAAGAGAAATATCTCAAGGAGTAAAAAAAAAATGAAGAAGAAAAAGCATACAATTAAAATAAAAAATAAAAAGTGTGCCCAATGACCCATCATTCACTCAAATTGAAATATTGTTGTTAAGCTCCGTTTTCTTTAAATCCCACACCATTTTCATAAGCTCCAATTACTCACCTCGGCCAAATCCCTTCCTTCATTTTCCATCCGATCCAAATTCACCACACCAAGCTGCGGGTACAAAAGAAAAATTGAGTTCATAAAAACTGATCTCACAAACATGCACACACGTGTTCATTTTAACAGCATGTCTAATGCATGGAACCAACATAATATAATGAAAAATAAACCACATCGAAGCATTCATCAGTAAAACATGGCATAAGAAAAAGCTTCAACAAGGAGATATTTTTAAAAAAAAATTATCAACACACCTCCAACATGTCTGATCTTTCTCCCTTGTCCAGAAGACCAATATTACAGAGTTTCTGATTAGCACACGACTCCTCAATTGGTCCCCGGTCGCTCTCATTCCATGAGCAAGTGGACATCTAAAAAAACAAAATCGACACAAATATAAATATATACATGTAATGCTTAGTAACTGCAGATTTTGATTGTTTGAATTTTATAAAATGGCACACAACACACAACACATCTAGGCACACACGTGCATAAAGATGTATGAAGAAACAAGATCAGTACTTAATAGCTTAAAACTACAAACCTTATATGCATCAAGTAATTTCAATTATTAGAAAAAGGTACTCACCAAGCTCTTTACAATTACCCGCTCATGAGGAAGCCTAGTGGGAAAAGTGAAAAATTGTGCAAGATAAACATCACACTGAATGCGCACACGACAACTATGTTATAAGCACATGAAGTGCTGATAACCTTCAAAGCCAAACATAAATTGCTTCCTGCTTACATTTCTGACATTTCTGACATAAGCACACCATTCATACACCCCTGCAAGAACTCGACATTCTAACAACGAGAATCTCTTGTCATCGTTCCTCGCACGTGGATGAAGACTTTTGGCGATCAAGAATTCTTTGGATCCACCTGTCCACCTTTAGGCATTAATCAGTAAAACATGACAAGAAACAAAGCTACACCAACCGATGCCTTTTTAAATTAGCACATTTTCATTGACTTTTTTGTAATCTCTCTTAAAAACCATCATTTTACAGTTGTTTATTTTTAACTACCTCTTCTCTCCTTACAAAGTGATTTGAGACAGTTTCCAAATGAAAAGTGCTAGATAAGAAATAGATCGAACAACTGATTGAAATGAAGTGCACCCACATTGGCTCTGTATAGAAAACGTGCTTCGACAAAAATCACACAAAGTTCCATTTCACCATATTTGTTTATAGATTCAAACATCAGTGGGTACCTCTGCATAAAAATAAAGAAACAAATCAGGTGTTCAACTTTATACATTTGTCTTGTTGAGATTGACTACATAATTCTGCCAATCTCTAAATGTCTATGATCTTAGGTGTTTAATTGTGGACAAAACAAAGTGAGATGTATCGGATATGAAAGAAAGAAAGCTGGAGGTGTTGGAAGATCACAGCAAGGATAAAATAAAATAAAATAATTGTATTGTTGGAAGACTTTTAAAAAGTTTAGCAATGCACGTGATGACGTGCTTATTGCCAGCACAACTGACCTCCCTGAGTGACGTCAACAGACCAGCAAAGACCAAATGGCAGTCCTGATTGAACTGCAATTAAACTTCTTCAAATAAATTAGAGGATAAGCAAGTGTGGTCGTAAATGAAAAGTTAGTGACGTTATTTTTATTTTATTGAAAAGTGAGGTTCATGAAGAACAAAAGTACAGAGAACAGGCAGAAAGAAATAAGTGGACATTTGACAGAAGCAAATATGACGTGTGAGCAAAGGTGGGTATTAGTCCATCGGCATAGCAAACGCCAAACCTATTCTATATTTTGTGATAAAAGCACCAAACTTATACCAATAGTAGAATAATATATAATGATAATTTTCAGATATTGGTGCATTTGATATCGCACATATGTGTGCATATGCACAGCCAATTGAAATAATGCGTATATATTTGAACTGAGAATAACACACGGTGACTCATACTTTAAAAAAAACAAGATGATATGAGCACTGTTCATAAAATAATTAAAAACACAGTGTGAATCTGCAAACAATTACATAATTGTCATTTTTAGACATTTTTGACATAATCCATGTATGCACATGTTCTGTCATTTGAAATAGTCTATTTTAGCCTGGTATAAAAACACAGAGGCTCATGTCAGACACAGGTATAAATGACAGCTCCAACAAGTGACACTTGTACTTCATTTCACGAACATCGATACTGAACAAAAATGTTCAAGGTCAACAAACAATTTCTGGGGCATTCTCCCTCACAAGAGCACAGAGCTGTGCATTGAAGATTACCTTTTTTTGTTGGATACTGATAAAAAGGCTCATCTTAAATGTGTTTGACACTTGATTTTCAGTAGCTGGGGCAATAGCAAGCTGGTGCTGCTGGTTTATAACTTTGCTCTTTGATGATGAGGCCTTCTAGCACTATGTTAACTTGAGCAAACAACAGGCTGGACACTGAGTTCTCTTGGAACAAGTTATCAAAGAGTTTCGGATCGTGAAACATGTATTGTCGTACAATCTGTGCAACTCTTGCAAGAACCACAGCATCACTATCATTGTCCTGTACATAGGCTATGGTTAAAACAGTACTGATATTGTCATCAAATGCCAACAGAACATTTCGACCCTTGCTATGATCTTGCAGATCTGGAAACTGAGCCAGTAACTTTTGCTTAAGACATGTGTTGTGCACTTTCCTGTCAAGCTCAACTCCAAAGTTTTCCATCCTTGACATATAGAGGTCTATAAAGTTGGGTAATTTAAATACTGGTTTGGTACCTTCTTCCTGATGGGTCTCTTCAATGTATATCACAAGTTCTGCAAAGACAATTCCGGATATAATGCAGTCCCTGTCTGGACTTTGCTGTTCATCTGCCTTAACTGTTCTTGCATGATTCTATAATCCCACCAAGCACTTGCTGTGATGCTTGGCTTCAAGGGCAATCATGTCACTTATGCTGAGGCAGGCTAGGAGTTCCGTGTCCCCAACAAGTGTTGCACTGGCCTGAACATAGTGATCCATCTGCAATGTTTCTGCTTAATGAAGGTGTTCAGTGGCAGCTGATTGTCCACAGAAAAGCAACAAGTGTCATGAGCGGTTTTTTTCAATGCTTGATGACCGTGATCTGGTGTGCACACATGCAACTGGCTCATCTTTGGCTTCATTAACTGAGGTTTCCCTTATTATCTTATCTACCCTTTGCAGCATTGTAATATTGCATTGAAGTTGCATTTTTATGACACTTGGCCCGATTGGCAAGTAGAGTTATTTCAACACCTCCACCTTCATCTCGGCTGTTCAACTGGAGTGTTTTGGTAGTTTTCCTCATTCATTTGATTTTACAAGATTTTCAGCAAGTGATTTGTAGCCTGTGCCAGTGTCTTTCCTTTTTGGCTGGACTGGACTTTTTAAGTGCTCTGGTGTCTCTTCTGTGCAAATGACAGCTTCCAGTTTGAGATAATTGTTGTGATGTTGAAGGTGTTACAGTATCTACGAGCTGAAAATTGAAGTTATGAGGGGAGAATTGAGGGCTTGGACTTGGGGAGGCAGTTGAAGACTTGGTCTTTGGGGGGGGGGGGGGGCAGTTGAAGACTTGGGCTTGGGTTTTGAAGGAGGACTTCTATGTACGTGCAAAGTTTGGTGCCTTTATTACAAAGTGCACAATTGTTATGAAATCTTGGACTATGCCAACACATTTTATAGGGTAGGAGGTTCCCAGAAAAACCCCCAAAAAACCAAGGAATAGAAATGGAGGCGACATGATATACAATGTGCAGAAATTTTTAAGTCATGAAGGCTCGACAGGCATAGGGAGATGATTTCACATTGCTGGGCATCATTTTAATATGACACTGACTTCTCAAATTCACCGGGTTGAGGGCCTGGGGGGACAGTTGAAGACTTGGGTTGGGGGGCAGTTGAAGACTTGGGGTTGGGGGGCAGTTGAAAACTTGGGGTTGGGGGCAGTTGAAAACTTGGGGTTGGGGGCAGTTGAAAACTTGGGGTTGGGGGGGCAGTTGAAGACTTGGGGTTGGGGGGGCAGTTGAAGACTTGGGGTTGGGGTGGGACAGTTGAGGAGTTGGGGTTGAGGGGGAATAGTTGAGGACTTGGGGTTGGGAGGGGAGAGTTGAGGGCTTGGGTTGGGATGGGAGAGTTGAGGACTTGGGGTTGGGACGGGAGAGTTGAGGACTTGGGGTAGGGGGGGCGGCAGTTGAGGCATTGGGTGTTGAGGGGAATAGTTGAGGACTTGGGGTTGGGATGGGAGAGTTGAGGACTTGGGGTTGGGATGGGAGAGTTGAGGACTTGGGTTGGGGGGGCAGTTGAGGCGTTGGGGTTGAGGGGGAATAGTTGAGGACTTGGGGTTGGGAGGGGAGAGGAGGCCTGGGTGGGGGAGGAAGTTGAGGGCCTGGGGTTGGGAGGGGAGAGTTGAGGGCCTGGGGTTGGGAGGGGAGAGTTGAGGGCCTGGGTTGGGAAGGAAAGTTGAGGGCTTGGGGTTGGGAGGGGCGAGTTGAAGGCTTGGTGTTGGGAGGGGAGAGTTATGGTTGAGGATTTGCAAAGATGGAAAGTGAATTCATGCAGTTGGGTGGGGGGGGGGGGGGTGATGACTTGCCATGGGGAGGGAGTTGGTTTGGACTTGCGGTGGTGGGGGGAGGTTGGGTGAGGACCTGCGGTGGTGGGGGAGGTTGGGTGAGGAGCTGCGGTGGTGGGGGAGGGGGGTTGAAGACTTGGAGTGGAAGAATTAAGCCTCAGGGAAGCAGTTGAAGATGGGATTGGGAGGGAGGCAGTTGAGGACTTGGGGTTGGGGGTCCAGTTGAAGACTTGGTCTTGGGGGCACTTGTGAAAACTTGGGCTTGGGGAGCCAGGTGAAAACTTGGGCTTGGGGGCCAGTAGAAAACTTTGGCTGGCCGGGCCAGTTGAAAACTTGGGCTTGGGGGGCCAGTTGAAAACTTGGGCTTGGGGGCCAGTTGAAGACTTGGGCTTGGGGGCCAGTTGAAGACTTGGGCTTGGGGGCAGTTGAAGACTTGGGCTTGGGGGTCAGTTGAAGATTTGGGGTTGGGGGGGGGAAGTTGAAGACTTGGGGTTTGGGGGGCAGCTGAAGACTTGGGTTGGGGGGCAGTTGAAGACTTGGGGTTGGGGGCAGTTGAAGACTTGGGGTTGGGGGGGGCAGTTGAAGACTGGGGTTGGGGGGGGAGTTGAAGACTTGGTAGGGGGGCGGCAGTTGAGGCATTGGGGTTGAGGGGGAATAGTTGAGGACTTGGGGTTGGGATGGGAGAGTTGAGGACTTGGGTTGGGATGGGAGAGTTGAGGCTTGGGGTGGGGGGGCAGTTGAGGCGTTGGGGTTGGAGGGGAATAGTTGAGGACTTGGGGTTGGGAGGGGAGAGTTGAGGGCTGGGTTGGGAGGAGAGGTTGAGGGCCTGGGTTGGGAGGGGAGAGTTGAGGGC
The DNA here is from genome assembly GCA_035128595.1 of Eptatretus atami. Taxonomy (NCBI): domain Eukaryota; kingdom Metazoa; phylum Chordata; class Myxini; order Myxiniformes; family Myxinidae; genus Eptatretus; species Eptatretus atami. The sequence goes on along the minus strand of CM068958.1, from coordinate 132,090,835 downwards.
CTGGGGTTGGGAGGGGAAGTTGAGGGCCTGGGGTTGGAAGGAAGAGTTGAGGGCTTGGGGTTGGGAGGGGCGCAGTTGAAGGCTTGGTGTTGGGAGGGGAGAGTATATGTTTGAGGATTTGCAGAATGGAAAGTGAATTCATGCAGTTGGGGTGGGGGGGGGGGGGTGATGACTTGCCATGGGGAGGGAGTTGGTTTGGACTTGCGGTGGTGGGGGGAGGTTGGGTGAGGACCTGCGGTGGTGGGGGAGGTTGGGTGAGGAGCTGCGGTGGTGGGGGGAGGGGGTTGAAGACTTGGAGTGGAAAGAATTAAGCCTCAGGGAAGCAGTTGAAGAGGGATTGGGAGGGAGGCAGTTGAGGACTTGGGGTTGGGGGTCCAGTTGAAGACTTGGTCTTGGGGCACAGTTGAAAACTTGGCTTGGGGAGCCAGGTGAAAACTTGGGCTTGGGGGGCCAGTAAAAACTTTGGCTTGCCGGGCCAGTTGAAAACTTGGGCTTGGGGGCCAGTTGAAAACTTGGGCTTGGGGGGCCAGTTGAAGACTTGGGCTTGGGGGGCCAGTTGAAGACTTGGGCTTGGGGGCCAGTTGAAGACTTGGGCTTGGGGGTCAGTTGAAGATTTGGGGTTGGGGGGGGGAAGTTGAAGTTGGGGTTTGGGGGGCAGCTGAAGACTTGGGGTTGGGGGGCAGTTGAAGACTTGGGGTTGGGGGGCAGTTGAAGACTTGGGGTTGGGGGGGCAGTTGAAGACTTGGGTTGGGGGGAAGTTGAAGACTTGGGGTTGGGGGGGGGGAAGTTGAAGACTTGGGGTTGGGGGGAGTTGAAGACTTGGGTTGGGGGGGGAGTTGAAGACTTGGGGTTGGGGGGCAGTTGAAGACTTGGGGTTGGGGGGCAGTTGAAAGACTTGGGGGTTGGGGGGCAGTTGAAGACTTGGGGTTGGGGGGCAGTTGAAGACGGGGTTTGGGGCAGTTGAAGACTTGGGGTTGGGGGGCAGTTGAAGACTTGGGGTTGGGGGGCAGTTGAGAACTTGGGTTGGGCGGGAACAGTTGAGGAGTTGGGGTTGAGGAGGAATATTTGAGGACTTGAAATGCATGTCTTACATTACGTGGAATTTCAGCAGGTACCTGCTCATGTCCATGTAAAATGACTGAATGATTACATTTTTAACATTGATTTGTATACCAAGATAGATCTGCCTATATAAACATCACAGCCCATGTGCAGACAGGTATAATTTGAAGTGCCCCGATATCTGAAAAAGATCATTTGGTGTTATTCTATGTACGTGCAAAGTTTGGTGCCTTTATTACAAAGTGCACAATTGTTATGAAATCTTGGACTATGCCAACACATTTTATAGGGTAGGAGGTTCCCAGAAAAAAACCCCCAAAAAACCAAGGAATAGAAATGGGAGCCGACATGATATAACAATGTGCAGAAACTTTTAAGTCATGAAGGCTCGACAGGCATAGGGAGATGATTTCACATTGCTGGGCATCATTTTAATATGACACTGACTTCTCAAATTCACCGGGTTTTATCCTTTTGACAAAAAAAGTATCATTGTTCATTCCCATTAAAAAAAAGGAAATTTATGTACTAAATAACAATCCACATGTCTGGAAATTTGGCATTCACAATGGTTTCTGGCTTAACTAGTTGAGTGCTGCAAAATTAAGGCCAACGTGGCAACATGATGGAATGCAATCCCAGTTAAAGACCATTCTACGTACTAAAGTTTCAACCACAGCCTTTGTCAACACGACAAATTTATCGACTTAATGTGCCTTCTGTTTCTTGAAAACATATCTCCATCCACCGACACCCAATTATTTTCTGATGAGGAAAATAATATTTTTGGGAGGATTCAAATATTTTGAAAGCATTAAAGTATGGTTGTTAAAAATTTATTACGCATTCCAAGACAGTGGTCATTCAGAGCAGTGTTGTACGTTATGGGGAGAGGCTTCAACGGTCAGGTCGAGTGATGCAAATGGGAAGTGTTAAAAAGCCCACAGATTTTTAGGATATTGCACTCTGGAGCCTGAAGGACATCACACGAGTTTAAATGTTGGTGGGAAGCTTGACTAAAGGGTTGTGTTTAGACTTTAGATGCTCATGCCGACATCTTTTGTTGACCATCATGCTCTGTGAATTAAAAGGCATGAAAAATGTGTAAATAAGATAAGAGCTGTGGTGGCAGTGCACTGGTCGAAGGTAATTTCAATTAAAAATTTCAAGTTAAAATTAGTCATAGTACCAAGTCATATTATACTCACCTATTTGGATTTGCAGGAGTTGCTACCACTCTCTCTCCAACTCCTACAGTCTCCCACTCACCCTCCATGTCTTCAAAATGAAACAGATATGAATGTCATTAAACATGCCATTCATGGTATTAATTTTTTTTTACAAAATTGGTATTGCAATCAATCAGTACAAAAAGAGAAATAAATAAAAAGGTAATTGAAGTGTCCGAACCAATGCAAGAAAAAACATCAACAGCAAACCTATGGTGAGAACTTTCACATGAAAACGTTCATGGAAATCTCCATTGAATGTTTGAAGGTAAAATGAAGCTGAGAGGGAAGGTATTTATTGGATCATATTTTAAAACCCACATTCAACAGTTCAACAGAATTAAGTCTCCATCTCAGATCCTTGGTCAGAGTCCAAGTCTCGCATCCATAGAGCAAGACTGGAAGCACCAAGGACCTGAAGACTCGGACTTTCGGCCTCCCGCACAGGCACCGGCAGCGCCACACCCCATGATCCAGTGAATCCATGACTCCCCAGGCCCGACCCAGACGTCTATTGACCTCTGACTCACAGCCAGCAGAGACATGAATATCACTGCCAAGGTAAGTGAATCTCTCCACGACCTCAACATCCTCACCACAAACAGACACAGACAGGACAGCAGCATCCAAGATGTCATTGAAAGCCTGGATCTTAGTTTTAACCCAAGAAACCCGTAATCCCAGCGGCTCCGACTCCTCATTCAGCACCTCGAGGGCCCCCAAAAGGATATCTAAAGTCTCCGCAAAGATGACTGCATCATCTGCGAAATCAAGGTCCGAGATCTTGACATTCCCAAACGATTCACCGCAGCTTGATCTCTCCGACATCCTCCCCAGAATCCAGTCCATACAAGTGTTGAAAAGTGTGGGGGCCAGTACACACCCCTGACGAACTCCAGTAACAACTGGAAATAAGTCAGAGATGGTACCACCACACTTCACAGCACTCTCAGTACCAGAGTATAGTTCAGACATCAGATCGATTAGTTTTGGTGGCACCCCACGAAGACCAAGAATCCTCCAGAGGGTATCCCGATTCACTGAATCGAACGCTTTACAGAGATCAACATAGGCTGCAAGCAGCCCCTGCCGAAACTCTCGTCTGCGTTCGGTGAGGACCCGAAGAGCAAGGATACGGTCAATCGTTGACCTCTTTGGTGTAAAGCCTGACTGCTCTGGACGCTGGTGCTCAAGCAGATGGTGGCGAACCCTATCAAGAATTATCTGAGCAAAGACCTTGCCCGGCACTGAGAGCAGCATCACCCCTCGGTAGTTGTTGCAGTCTTGGCGATCACCCGTCCCTTTCCAGAGAGGGACAACAAGGCCCCTCTTCCAATCAGTTGGGACAGAGGGAGGCGGACAAACAATGGGTGTGGGGAGGAATGGGGGGCAGGAAAGGATGCACGGGGTGGACAAGATGGAACTCTCAGGAGGTAAAAGTGGAAATTTTGAAGGAAGGATTTTGGTTGGGTTAAGGAGGGTAGAAAAGATCATGTTTTTGGATTGGTACCCAAAATTTGGGTAAAAATTTACACATTTTACACTGATCAAGTGAATCCTTCGTCATCATTCCGCAATCACAGGTGTGTGCACACACTCGAGCCACCACACCACGCACACCGTGTCAACTCCACGAGGTCCAGTCAGCGCTGCTCGCTCACCGGACCCTTCATTGTCATGAGGAGAACAATTAAATAAATTGCTATTTTATGACGAGAAACCCAAGGGAACAAAGATTTACACAGCACTACAAAAACCCAACAACGCGCGTATAATCTTTCACCGTCCTGCGACGAAACACATTTCGGCAAATTTAAAACGGGCATCGTCCAAAATGCGTGGTTGGAGGAAATAAACATGGCCTTACCTTCTTCAACTGCGGCTTTTGACATTCACGGTCCCAAATGTGCGTGATGACGTCAGCCGTTCGTGTCTCGTCACGTGCGTAACGTGTCATCATGGACGTTGTTGTTGTTGTTGTTGTTGTTGTTGTATGTTTACTGTAAGGGTAAAACAAAGACCAATATTTCGGAACGAAACGAGACAAAAGATTGTTAGGAGCTAAAAGGAGGGATGTTAAATAAGAGATTAAAAGAAAACCTTTCGAAGAATAAATATATTAAAACCAAACGTGTGGAGAAAATGCTGAGTGACCTCTGAGCCATTGACATTGTTCTTCATCACAGCATCCTATGCCTGTCATCAATGCCATGCTGCCATGACTGGCAATATGTTCCAGTTGCATGCATGGCCATCCACTACCTCCTCCCATGCCTTCATGCAACATTAATCAGAGGAAACACTGGGTCGTCTTCTTTCCTCTTTCCTCTTTCCTCTTTCCTCTTTCCTCTTTCCTCTTTCCTCTTTCCTCTTTCCTCTTCCCTCTTCCCTCTTCCTCTTCCCTCTTTCCTCTTTCCTCTTTCCTCTTTCCTCTTTCCTCTTTCCTCTTTTCCTCTTTCCTCTCTTCCTCTTTCCCTCTTCCTCTTCCCTCTTCCTCTTTCCTCTTTCCTCTTTTCTCCTTTTCCCTTTCCCTTTTTCCTTTTTCCTTTTCCTTTTTCCTTTTTCCTTTCTTTCTCCTCTTCCGTCTTCTTCTTTCCTCTTCCTCTTCCTCTTCCTCTTCCTCTTCCTCTTCCTCTTCCTTCTATCCTTTCTTCTTCTTCCTCTTCCTCTTCTTGCATATATGGCAGCTTGGCTGCCAGGTTGCTATCATTTTGTTGGGGTGCGACAATGCTGCTGATGCTGTGCCCCTATACCAGTATACTGGTAGTCATTTCACCGACTTCAGAAGGATGACAGGCTGAGTCAACCCCACCTGGTGTTAATTCAGCAGCCAACAGGGCTCAAACTCAGGACCCCAAGATCCCAAGCCAGCCACCCTAACCCCTGAGCCAACACCAGGCTTAACTGGGAAGTACACCTTGCACAAGGGTGGCCCATGGGTTAATGTTGTATCGTAAAGTACTCCAAGAATGAGGAATCCAATATTCTCCAACGGTTTTACTCAACCGAACATCAGAAGGTAACAACCTTTGCACTGCACACCTCGTGACCTCTCACCTGAAACTCCTTCTTCCTCATGACACCCTCTCAGTCTATACACAACACCACATATTCCCCTTTTTTTGACCACATGCATTCCGTATGTCAGTGGACAACAACAATATCAATGAACTATAAGTTGAAATGTAGTAATTGCCACAGCATGGATTAACCATAAAACAAGTACAGTAGTAATAAGCATGGCCAATTAGCTCCCTTTTCTTATTCTCAAAGGACTTTACATGACTTCATCACATGACCTTGAGTCCAGACTGGAGGTCTGCGAGTTCCGGCATCCCGGCCGACCGGCACAGATTCTGATGTGTCTTGCGCTGGTGGTGCGGTGATGTCAGGAAGGAGTGGTAGCTCGGCATCATCTCTTGCTTTCCTTTGACAGGCAGATGCTACATGAGACGCGTTCCAGATCCGTCCATCGGACAGTTTGTACGTGTGAGATCCTCTTTGCTCCATAACTTGGAGAGGCACTGAAAATTTGGATTGTCCTTTTCGGAGGATGCCAGGTTTCCTCACTCGGATGAAGAAACCACATTCAAAGTTCACATCCTTTGCTCCACGGCGTTTGTCGGTGTTCACCTTTTGCTTGTTCTGCTTCTCTTGTGCTCTGAGCGCCGTGTCTTTGTGCGACGGTGTGTTGGGATTTGGCATTTGCAAACTAGATACATGTAGCTTGGTGTGCATCTCTCTCCCATGAAGCAGTTGAGCAGGTGATCGCTGTGTCGTGGCATGTCGAGTTGCTCGGTATGTTTGAAGAAAGTCCGTCGTAAATGTTTTCCTGTCTTTCCTCTCAATGTTAGCAGTGAGCAAGCTCTCCTTTAACCTCCTATTGAATCGCTCAATTTCCCCATTCGCTTGCGGTTAGTACACTGCTGACTTCCTGTGGGTAATGTCTCGTTCTTTCAGAAAGGTTTGACATTCCTGAGATGTGAATTGTGAACCATTGTCAGATACCAACTCTTTTGGGTTACCTTCTCTGCTAAAGACAGTTGACAGGAACTTGATCACTGTAGTGGAAGTGACCTGGGAGGTGAAGGCAATTTCTGTCCATTTGCTAAAGTAATCAATGAGAGTGATAGCGAAACGACAATCCAGTGGCGCAGAGTCGAAGGGCTCCACAATGTCGATTGCCAATTTCTCCCAAGCGACATCGGGATAAGGAACCGCCTGTAGTGGTGGTGATGCGTGTGTCACAGCTGTCTTGTCATGCTGCTAGTAAGTAATGCAAGCCTTGATTGCGGACTCGACGTGCGCGTCCATTCCCAGCCACCAATACAGATCTCTTAACCGCTGCTTTGTCCTCACTATGCCCTGGTGCGTATCATGCACTAATTTGATGAAATGTGCCTGTAATTCCTCTGGGACAAAAAGGCGGTGAGTACCTCTCATCACGCAGTCCTCTTGTAGTGACAGTTCAGTTTGCAATCTGAAGTGAGAAAGGAGATCAGGATCCAGGCCTTTTGACCTTTTCGGCTAGCGCTTTGGAAGCAATTCACCCAATTTTGTTTGAATGGAGCAGGAAATACAGGCAGTTTTGACTTCTTCAGCTGTCACCGCAGTGGGGGTCGACGTGAGTGCGACAACCTCAACATCATCCTCCAAAATGGGTTCTGAAATAGGTAGTGGAAGGTGAGACAAGCAATCAGCTGTAACGTTTTCAGAGCCAGGCTTGTACTGAATGTCATAATAAATTGACAGAAGCCATGCGGACCATCTGTCCACGCGCATTCCAGCTCTTCCCAATCATTTCATGAAAAGCAGTATAGTGAGAGGACTGTGGTCAGTGCGTAAAGTGAAATGTCTACCCCAGAGATAAGTCCTCCACTTCTCAGTCGCCCACACACATCCAAGTGCTTCCTTTTCCCCCGTGGAATATTTTCTTTCCGATTCAGTCAGCGTTGGGGATGCAAATGCGATAGTTTTCTCTGTTTTGTCAGCATGAATTTGCTTCAGGACCGCTCCAAGGCCATAATCAGGGGCGTCAGTTGTCGCTATGGTCTGCAGCTCTGAGTCAAAGAGAGCGAGAGCTGGACTACTGACAATCAGTTCTTTGACCGAATCAAAACTTTGCTGTACTGTGACTGACCAGGAGAAGGTGGATGGTCCCCGCAATAATTCTCTCAGGGGTTCAACGACCGATGCATAAATAGGGATGAACTTCGCATACCTTGACGTGAGCCCCAGAAAAGAGTACAAGCTCTACACGACTTTCGGTGGGGGTGCTTCTGACACCACAACAACATGAGCAGGGTCAGGTTTCAGTCCTGTGTGTAATGCTACATGTCCGAAAAATGACAGCTCTGTCTGTCTGAAGTGGCATTTTGAAAGGTTCAGTTTCAGTCCAGCTAACCAGGTGTAATTTTGGCTCAGTCAGTGACACATTATTGAAACATTGTAGGTAGCCGGATTCAGGAAATATTGCTACTACCAAGCCTGTATCTAACTATGTTCAATGTCCATCGACTCTTCCCCGGAAGCAGTAACTTGTAGAGCGCACATTATCTTATCAGCATCTCGAGCCCTATTGTCTACACTCAACACATTCACGTCAGGGACGGTCACTTCGTGAACCTGTTTGGAGCCCCGGCGTACTTTAGCAAAGTGCCCTCTCTTTTTGCAGCTGTTGAACTCGAGGGCACGATGCCCAGCAAAGGCATCAATCGTCGTCGGCTGTGTGATTTACAGATCCACATCTATGTCACGTTTTCCTTTGAGCTAGTTGAGTTTGCTCATCTGACATCCCTCTCACAGCGAGTCTAAAGGGTCTCTTGCTGCTCTGCGAATCCTGTGTCTGAACAGGGTGTATGGCCTGTTTGTCACGAGCAGTGCCTTGTCCTATGATGTGAGCCTCCACCATTGCCGACTCAATCTGTCTAGCCATGGTTATAGCTTTCTGTAACATCAGTTCCATTTCCTGTAGGAGACATTCTCGAATGCGAGGTGAGCTTGTTTTCTCAACGAGCTGGTCCCGGATCATTTTGTCTGCCAGCTCTCCAAACTCGCATGTGACGACCATCTCCCTTCATTGAAGAACATATTGTTCCATAAATCGCCATTTTCTGACCACGTTGACGAAATTATATCGCTCTGCCATGACATTAACTCTTGGGACAAAAAAGTTCCATACTGTATGTCAAAAAAAAAAAAAGTTCCAAAAAGATACATATATATATATATATACATATTATACTATCATGTAATTCACATACTTATGTCATATGTACACATACAGTATATATATATATATATATATATATATATATATATTATATATATATATATATATATATATATATATAATATATATGTTTTATGGCTTCCCGCCGCGCCAGAAGTGTAAATCAGCAACTATTCTGTCAGCGCGACAGGGTCCGATCGCCGAATTGTCGATTTACCTAAGTATGCGCCGCAGGACAGAAATGCCGGGGATTTACACCTCAACGGGACCTGATTGGAAACGAACCGCTTAAGCAGCTCGCTCCGTCTGCGATTTGCCGAGCGGTGTATATCGCCAAGCCCCGCCGGATCCGATTACTTTTTCGGCTATTTAAAAGTCAGCTAATATCCCGAACGCAATGACGGCAGCTCAATTGAGGGAAAGGACGCAACGAACAGGTGAACATTTAAACAATGACATTTATTTCACACTATGCATGCAAACACGTATGCAATCATGCGGTCAAAAAGCAATGCAGGTAAGGGACAAAACACGAGCAAGAACAAAGAACTACAACCGTTCTATCATTTCTGTACACAGTCACTTAACAGTTCTACTATGGACACGGCGCCACAACTTCCATACAAAGAAACGCCAGGAAAGGAAAGGGCAGACTGGACCCGTAGGCCTTTATGTTCGTGGAACTGTGAAGACCGCAAGAGCTCATGAGACCGTGCTGGTTACCTGCCACCTCGTGGTGACTTGCTGGCTGGCGACCTCTCTCCGGCTTTCTCCACTGACCCAACGTTCGGCACGTACTGCGGCTTTGCTGCGCTCCGACTGCCCTCCACTGGACTCGAACCTGGTGGTGTTCTCCCGACTGCACCCAGACCGACTCAACTCGACTCACTGCTTGGCGAACCAGACCGACTCCAGGCAAAACTCCCAGGCAACCTCTCAGGCAAGAAGAACTCACAAAACTCCAGGCACAACTCCTGGCAAACTCTCCAGGCAAGAACTGACTCGCTGTGCGTTCCAGCGGGCCTTTTTATGGGGTCCATGGGAGGTGAGTTTTGATCCCCACCTTCGACCTTCAACCCGCGGCTCCGCCCCTTTTGGCATTTTGATCCGATCTCGTCGCGAAACGTGGAGAGAGCGGACGTGGTAGAAATCATCAGCCGTGGAAAGCGGACGTTGTAGAAATCATCAGCCGTGGAAAGCGGACGTTGTAGAAATCATCAGCTCCGCGTCTGTCGGCGGAGATGCCGCTCATCTGTGGGATTCGCCGTGGCCGGCGAAAAGATGCGGCGTAACGGGAGAGGTGAGGCGATGTTGGGTTGCTTTGTTGGTGGGATGGCGTGGTTGTTGAGATATGGTTGTGGTTGGCACTGTGGTGGGATGGCGTGGTTGTTGAGAGGCAGTTGTGTTGTTGAAGTAGTGGTTGTTCCAAAATATAGATAGCAAAAGAATAATGGCTGACTCAAAGATCACAGCCCGGCTACACGAATAAATCCTTTAGACATCGGTGGGGAAATCTATTCTGAACAACACACTTATCGACATAACTGATCTCGTGAAGCCTGAATGGTGTTTCTGTGAATTTCCACAACCGTAACAATATAAATAATGTTACGGTTTTGGAAACTCCCTTACTTCAGGGGGAGAGTATACCATGGAATGTAGGTAACCTGAGGATCAGTTATTTCATGAGTCTATGTGTAGCTAGTCCTTGGTCCCTTGTCGAGGGGTTGTTCGGTGGGCATGCGTTGATTGGTTTGTGTTTCCCCGGTGTGATGTCTTCCTTTCCCCCCTCTGATACTTTTAATCTTCCCTCCTTCACACCATAGGTCCATTACCTCTTCTTCACCAAACATCATTTTGACAATCCCTCCTTCACCCCACTGGTCCGTTCAACCCCTCTGTTACTTTCGAGCATTCCTCCTTCACACCATCAGTCTGTTGCCCTTTTCTGCTTTCTCAATCCACCAACAATCCCTCCTTCATCCCATTGTTCTTACCTTCAACCCCACGGCCGTTCGGTCATCCCTCAGTCCGGCGGCGTCCCTCTCCGTTTTTGCTCCATTCGCACATTGTTTGATTGGGCATGTTCAATCCGTCTGTGGTCGTTAATCCGTCGGGCCAATCAGATTACCTTCACCACATGGGGCTGTGTTCATTCTCGCGTGCATGTTCACAGAACAAAGTACGATGCTTGGTGTTCGTGGCCTGTGGGACGGCACTTCTTGCATGTGAAACAGTACGTACAGTACAACGGACCTCTTGCACGTGCAGGGAGGGGCTGAGGGCTCTCGTCGCAGCCTTGGGTGCATGAAGGGAGGGAGAAAATGCCACGTCATTCCGTGGGAACATTGTAAGTTCCCACGTTTGGATCATGGGGAACTGCTGGACATGGGGGCCCAGCAGAAACAGAGTTGCTCGCAGCTGGCATATCTGGGATGTCGGAGAGGACTCGACGACTGGGTCTGGGCAACTCAGGGATGTGGCTGCATGTCCCATCATGCCGTATCACCACTGCCAATCTTCTCCATCCTTTCCTCCGCATTCTCCGGTATATTTTGGCTTGCACAGCCCCGTCAGGCTGTCTGAGCTGAGGGAGAAAAGAAAAGATCTGACTTTTCTTTTCTCCATACTTTTATTTTCTTTTCAAGTTCTTCTTGTCTTCTTCTCCCCTGATTGAATGATGGAAAAGTCTCTTGTGTAAATAAGATAGTCTAAGATTGCATAAGAATGCGTGTGATGATTAAATCTGCTCTTATGCGCCTTTGCTTTCTTGTCTGTAAATACTTCCTTTTAAATGATCGCTTACGAGTGCGTTTGTAATAAATAATTGTTTGTTGTTATTTCCAATCTGTCTTGGTTGTCTTTTCCTAGACAGGTCCCACACAGTGTATAAGTATAGTTAGATGGAAAGTTGTATCCAACCTGAATTGTTTGTTAGCCGGTGTGTACTTGGCAGCTCTGTTCGGTTGCACCTGATATGGTAAGTTTACGCAAGTATGCATCAAGGGCACGGAACTCGCTTGGTGTGGTCAATCCACTGGAAACGGTAACACGAAGTAGTGTAACCCTGTCAGGATTAGCACTACCAATATATACTGTATGTTGTCGCAGTTATGGAAAAAGGACCCCGGGGAGTTGTATCCAACACATAAGAGAGCCTTAGTTAAATATTTCATTTGTAAGTGTTCTTAGTCATGTCCCATCCCTTCGTAACAGTGGATGGGAAAGATGCATTGTCTTGGTTTGGCAGGCTCTTTCCCTCTGTGTGATTTCCCACTTTCCATCTATCAATCCCACTTTCAATCCATCTTTCCATCCGACAATATACCAAATCCATCCATTAATCGCTCCATCCCAATTCCTCACCCTTTTGCTCCCAAACCTCTATTCCTTAAACTTCTCCAAAAAGCTTCACCCATTTACTCTCAAACCCCCTCTTCGTTGAATCCATGTCCATCCCGTCCATCCTCAATCCATTGAAATCCTCTTCCCCATCATTTGTCCCCTTACACCTTACCTTAGCGTAAACCATACACAGATTATGCCACAAAACACCACAATCAAAGGCAGTTCTGCACTTGCTAGTGAGAGAAAAGCTAAAGGGTGACTTGCAAACTGCATGGCAGAAACACGTTGCATAACCTATACCTACAATGTGTGCGGCGAGTGGGCGGGGATGCTGGGTCAAAGACGGTGCCTGCGGGCCAATGAAGACACAAAACGAGTGAGCATCTACCATCCCTTGCTACACCGAGCTTGAAGCCCTATACAAGCCAGTGCGGTACCCACCAAGAGCCAGGGCTGTCTGACGCGCTAAGGTGCTTTCCTGCCCACCTTCATTATTTGCCTGTATGAGCTGTCTGATGCACCGAGGCACTGGATGGAACGAGTTGCTGCCCGTACAAATTAATGCCTGAACAACTCATTGCCAATACGATTTACATTCGGGTGAGACGAGTTGTTGCGCTGACCCAAGGGCTCCGAGGGCAGACTGCAGTACGCCATCGTGGAATTTATTTACTTATAATAAATAAACTCTTTAGGTTCAGAATTCAGATCATTTATTGCGAGGACAGCAATCAGAAAACACAGACGTAATTCTACAAGCCGGTAGGCGACATGGGTGGTCGCTATATAATTGCATACTAGTCATACAGTTTTGACGGATCGGGCTGAAAATTTTTGACAAAGAGTTGATTATAGTGCGCATAAAAGCACGGAAGCCGATTTTTGATTTTCGAAAAAATAAAAAAAATTCGGATTTTTTCAAAAATTTCAAAGTCCCGTTGCTAGGCAACGGTGGTGTCCATAGCAAAGGTGCTCAAAAGCATAGAACTAGATCCTGGTATGAACCTACTAGTTAAGTTTCATCAAAATCGGTTGACTCCTCTGGCCTCCAGAGCTGTCCATTACATACAAACAAACAGACAAGCCGGTAGGCGACATGGGTGGTTGCTACATAATTGCATACTAGTCATACATTTTTGACGGATCGGGCTGAAATTTTTTGACAAAGAGGATGATTATAGTGCGCATAAAAGCCTGAAGCCGATTTTTGATTTTCGAAAAAATAATTTTTTTAGGATTTTTCAAAAATTTCAAAGTCCCGTTGCTAGGCAACGGTGGTGTCCATAGCAACGGTGCTCAAAAGCATAGAACTGATCCTGGTATGAACCTACCTGTCAAGTTTCATCAAAATCGTCGACTCCTCTGGCCTCCAGAGCTGTCCATTACATACAAACAAACATACAAACATACAGACAGACGGAAAAAGTGAAAATAAGGGTACTCTAGCGACCACCCAACAAACAAACAGACAGACGGAAAACCTGAGAATAATGGTAGTCTAGCGACCACCCAATAGCTACATCATTGGATTATCCTTGTTCAAAAAAAAATTTTTTTGAGCCCCACATAATCTATTTTATACGTTTTGAAGTGATATGTTGTCAACATATTTCATCAGAGATGTGTGGATATTTCTTTCAACATCTTTGCCATTACAGCAAGTTGTTCTTTTTTTCAAACCTCATGATGATTTTGCAAAATTTTCATTGTTATACAGGGATTAAACTAAACATCTCTTAAAAAGCTTGCTTGTACAATGAACACTCTAAACCCTTTTTTTTTTTTTTAGCAGATTATAATACAAGTCTCTAATATTATAATACAAGATTATAATACAAGATTATAATACAAGTCTCTAATATTATAATACAAGTCTCTAATATTATAATACAAGATTATAATACAAGACTATAATACAAGTTTGAATACAAGTCTCTAATAATTATTAGAGACTTGTATTCATATTATAAAGCATTTATAATTCTACAGACGAATCTCAAATGGTAAGAAAAGGTTGAGACGTGTGGTTTGGCGATCTCAATGTAATGCGTGAGGCTTGGCACTGGATGTCACCCTTGCTGTACACAACTGCTGTCATCTGCAAGGCTCACCATCTTGCAGTCATTAACACATTATAATAAAAGCCATTATTATAATTATACATTGTTCAGCCAATACAGTGTTCATTCCAAATATCAAATAATTAAAAGCTTCATGGAGAATACATTAATTGATACATGTATATGAATCAACTTTAAAGGAATATATTTCTTATAATTATTGTTGTGACTGCAAAGTGTATAATTAATTGTAAATAAACTTAAAGTGTATATTTATTTGCCTTTATAAAGCTCGGTTATGCACACATTCTGGCGACTTGACTATTGTGACTTGACAACATTAATCTTTATCAACAGCTGCCAATCGTCATGTCCACCCCCTAAATCCATCGGTATTTACTTTCTTCCCCATTATATATTTTGTGTGTCATCCATGCCTACCAGTGATTCCTTGGTTATCTTATCCAGCCACGACCAGGTGAGCACCCAGTGGTATTGTTCACCTAAATTGGTTGTTCTTATGAGTTATTGTGTCTGGCTGTTTGTGTGTCAATTGCCTACAGGTCACAATAATTTTAAACCGATTTTCACGAAATTTCACCACCGAGTAGAGTTCGTCATAAGCAAGAAGTCTGTAACAAATATAATCTTCTTTATCATCGGATTGGCGTGAAATTTGAACAGGATTTGCATAATTGGTCACTGAATTAAACCACCAATTATTTTGAGGTCAACATCGGCCAAATGATCAACATAGGCCGAATTTCTGAAATTGTCAGTTTTCATCCGATTTACTTGAAACTTGAAGAGGAGTTGCATATTTGTTCGTTGAATTCAACCACCAATTATTTTTGTGGTCAACATCGGCCAAAAGGTCAACATAGGCGATAGGTCAACATCTTAACGGAGGTGGTATTTCTAAAATCCTCAGTTTTCATCCCGTTGACTTGAAATTTGAAGAGGATTTCTATTTCATGTCACTGAATTCAACCACCAATTATTTGTGAGGTCAACATCGACCAAAAGGTTAACATAGTCCAAAAGGTCAACATAGGTCAAAGGTCAACATGACATCAATTTTCATCCGACTGACATGAAATTTGAAGAGGATTTGTGTATTTGGTCATTGATTTCAACCACCAATTATATTTAAGGTCAAATCTATTTGACGTGTTTCGTAAGTATCTGTGCATGACGTCTGTCTTGTGTGTTTATTATGTTTAGATCCTCGTGGAGGATCTCTAAGTCTTACTCACGTTGTTGTTGTTCATCTTCTTCTTGTGGACTTTTTTGTTTCACAGCCTACAGTTTTCATCGAAACTTCCTGAAACTTGGCATATGTATGTAAAAATACCCTGCGCAGACAGTAACCATCTCCGCTTTTGAAAATTCCTCCGAGAAAATAAAGTTATGACGTCAAAATATCTCCGCTAATGGAAATCGCCTAAAAAATTATCTCCGAAACTAGGCAAGCTTTTTGAATTCTGTTTGCGGGAATCGAACAGGGCATTAGCAGAGATGAATTACCGCACATAATATGATACATCACTATGACGTCATGTTCGTTTTTATGACGTCATCATTAAGAGGAC
Source organism: Eptatretus atami (assembly GCA_035128595.1). Lineage (NCBI taxonomy): Eukaryota > Metazoa > Chordata > Myxini > Myxiniformes > Myxinidae > Eptatretus > Eptatretus atami. Next base: position 132,075,312 of record CM068958.1, on the reverse strand, counting down.
GAGGATCTTCGCTCATTTGAGCTTGTTGGTTCCAAGATTGAAACAAAATTCATTGTATATTTTATACATTTAACAATAAACTTGATTTGACTTCATTCCACATGTATACATATCAGGGCCAGTGCAAGGGAATTAGGTGCCCAAGGTGAACCTTCAGGTGTGTACCCCCCCCCCCCCCCAAGGCCATTATTAACATGAGTATTAATAAAACATCTGCATTTATAATTGCAGATTTATTTTACATTAAATCGGCGAATATGTTGCTGATTGTATAATCTCATTGTTCTACACTTTTCATGGGATATGTAGGAGAAGAAAATGCACATTGTAATGTGTAATATGGATCACGTGATGTCATAGTATGTTTTCCTCTAACAAAGTTGATCATTACAATTTAGAATTTCAATTTCCGTGCTTTGACTTTACCAAATACATAAACAAGTCCTTCAGGTGAATGTTTTGTGCAATTTCATGTCCTATTGACAAGGTGGATAGCCAAATAAGTGTTTGTTGCATCATTGAAGAGCAAATGGATGTTGTGATCAACTTTGGCTTGGAAAAGCTTCACTCAGCACTGGTCAAACAAACAGGGAGGGTGAAGAAGGTGTGGGGACCTTATACAGTATGAGGTTATTATTTTACTAACAAAGCTCAATGCATCTTGTGGTCGTAGCAACTTTGGAATTGGTTCTTCCTGGGGCTTGAACGCCCACCATTACAAAGTTTTCTTACTTTTTAATACAGGGGTTGATAGGATAGCCTCCTCGAGGTAGGCACGCTCACCTATAAGCTCCTATAAGCTGTCTAGCCTGGGTTCGAATCCCAACAGAGCTACAAATTGTCATCCTGGTGTTTCGTAGGCAAGGTGATTCATCAATGTGTGCACTGCCCTTCGGATGGATGTTAAACGGCTGTCTTGAAGAGTAGGCGAGCTATCGCCGGCACCACGGCCAAATTCCTGCCCGAAGTAGCCAGAGGGCCTTGAGGCGATGATGCGACTCTGCAAGCCTTGTGCTGCACGCAAAGTTCGGCCGAAGAACTTCAACGCACGATCACGAGGTGTACCGAGGGAAGGGGTTGGACAGGTGTACGCGAGGGAGGGGGTGGACGAGTTGGGTGTGTGACGAGGAAGGGGTGGACAGGTGGGTGTGTGACGAGGAAGGGGGTGGACGGGTTTGGTGTGTGACGAGGAAGGGGGTGGACAGGTGCACCGAGGGAGGGGTGGACGAGTTGGGTGTGTGACGAGGAAGGGGGTGGACGGTTAGGTGTGTGACGAGGAAGGGGGTGGACGGGTTGGGTGTGTGACGAGGAAGGGGGTGGACGGGTTGGGTGTGTGACGAGGAAGGGGTGGACAGGTTGGGTGTGTGACGAGGAAGGGGTGGACAGGTGTACCGAGGGAGGGGGTGGACGAGTTGGGTGTGTGACGAGGAAGGGGGTGGACAGGTTGGGTGTGGACGAGTTGGGTGTGTGACGAGTTGGGTGTGTGACGACTTGGGTGTGTGACGAGGAAGGGGTGGACAGGTTGGGTGTGTGACGAGTTGGGTGTGTGACGATTTGGGTGTGTGACGAGTTGGTGTGTGACGAGTTGGGTGTGTGACGAGTTGGGTGTGTGACAGGTTGGGTGTGTGACGAGTTGGGTGTGTGAGAGTTGGGTGTGTGACAGGTTGGTGTGTGACGAGTTGGGTGTGTGACGAGTTGGGTGTGTGACAGGTTGGGTGTGTGAAGAGTTGGGTGTGTGACGAGTTGGGTGTGTGACGAGGAAGGGGTGGACAGGTTGGGTGTGTGACGAGTTGGGTGTGTGACGAGTTGGGGTGTGACGAGGAAGGGGTGGACAGGTTGGGTGTGTGACAGGTCGGGTGTGGTGACAAGTTGGGTGTGTGACGAGTTGGATGTGTGACAGGTTGGGTGTGTGACGAGTTGGGTGTGTGACGAGGAAGGGGTGGACAGGTTGGGTGTGTGACGAGTTGGGTGTGTGACGACTTGGTGTGTGACGAGTTGGATGTGTGACAGGTTGGGTGTGTGACGAGTTGGGTGTGTGACGAGTTGGGTGTGTGACGAGTTGGGTGTGTGACGAGTTGGGTGTGTGACGAGTTGGGTGTGTGACGAGAAGGGGGTGGACAGGTTGGGTGTGTGACGAGTTGGGTGTGTGACAGGTTGGGTGTGTGACGAGTTGGGTGTGTGACGAGTTGGGTGTGTGACAGGGGTGTGTGACAGAGTTGGGTGTGTGACGAGGAAGGGGTGGACAGGTTGGGTGGTGACGAGTTGGGTGTGTGCAGGTTGGTGTGTGACGAGTTGGGTGTGTGACGAGTTGGGGTGTGTGACGAGGAAGGGGTGGACAGGTTGGGTGTGTGACGAGTTGGGTGTGTGGAGGTGGTGTGTGACGAGTTGGGTGTGTGACGAGTTGGGTGTGTGACAGGTTGGGTGTGTGACGAGTTGGGTGTTGACGAGTTGGGTGTGTGACAGGTTGGGTGTTGACGAGTTGGGTGTGTGACGAGTTGGGTGTGTGGAAGGTTGGGTGTGTGACGAGTTGGGTGGTGTGACGAGTTGGGTGTGTGACGAGGAAGGGTGGACAGGTTGGGTGTGTGACGAGTTGGGTGTGTGACGAGTTGGGGTGTGAGGAGGAGGGTGGACAGGTTGGGTGTGTGACAGGTCGGGTGTGTGACAATTGGGTGTGTGACGAGTTGGATGTGTGACAGGTTGGGTGTGTGACGAGTTGGGTGTGTGACGAGGAAGGGGTGGACAGGTTGGGTGTGTGACGAGTTGGGTGTGTGACGATTGGGTGTGTGACGAGTTGGATGTGTGACAGGTTGGGTGTGTGACGAGTTGGGTGTGTGACGAGTTGGGTGTGTGACGAGTTGGGTGTGGGTGACGAGTTGGGTGTGTGACGAGGAAGGGGGTGGACAGGTTGGGTGTGTGACGAGTTGGGTGTGTGACAGGTTGGGTGTGTGACGAGTTGGGTGTGTGACGAGTTGGGTGTGTGACAGGGGTGTGTGACGAGTTGGGTGTGTGACGAGTTGGGTGTGTGACGAGGAAGGGGTGGACAGGTTGGGTGTGTGACGAGTTGGGTGTGTGACGAGTTGGGTGTGTGACGAGTTGGGTGTGTGACAGGTTGGGTGTGTGACGGTTGGTGTGTGACGAGTTGGGTGTGTGACGAGGAAGGGGTGGACAGGTTGGGTGTGTGACGAGTTGGGTGTGTGACGAGTTGGGTGTGTGACGAGGAAGGGGTGGACAGGTTGGGTGTGTGACGAGTTGGGTGTGTGACGAGTTGGGTGTGTAACGAGTTGGGTGTGTGACGAGTTGGTTGTTGTGACGAGGAAGGGTTGGACAGGTTGGGTGTGTGACGAGTTGGGTGTGTGACGAGGAAGGGGTGGACAGGTTGGGTGTGTGACGAGTTGGGTGTGTGACGAGGAAGGGGTGGACAGGTTGGGTGTGTAACGAGTTGGGTGTGTGACGAGGAAGGGGTGGACAGGTTGGGTGTGTGACGAGTTGGGTGTGTGACGAGTTGGGGTGGTGACGAGTTGGGTGTGTGACGAGGAAGGGGTGGACGGGTTGGGTGTGTGAGTTGGGTGTGTGACGAGTTGGGGTGTGACGAGTTGGGTGTGTGACAGTTGGGTGTTTGACGAGGAAGGGTGTGTGACGAGGTTTGGTGTGTGACGAGTTGGGTGTGTGACGAGGTTGGGGTGTGTGACGAGTTGGGTGTGTGACGAGTTGGTGTGTGACGAGGTTGGGTGTGTGACGAGTTGGGTGTGTGACGAGTTGGGTGTTTGTCGCGAAGAATTTTTAAAGTTATTCTTCACCATTGAGAGATTGTCCGTAAGAGAGGGGAAATGATGGAGCCTGAGAACGAGAGATAAAAAAAGAGTATAATCTTCAAAAATAAACAAAATAATCAATAAACAAAATAATTAATTAATTAATTAACCTGATCGACGTGATGACGTAAATGTCTGCACTGTACCAAGCTGTACCGTACTGTACAGTCGTCGTGTTGTACAGTCGATCAATTGTATTTTATACTCGTCCAAAAGTTTCGTACACATTATTATTTCAAACAAGCGAATTATTTTTTTAAGTACGTGACGGTTTTTCACAACCGGCAAACGGATAAAACTTTCCAACGCGGAACAACCACCAGGGTCCCGTTCCCAAACGGAAGTGACGTCGGCCAATGGGGGCAGCGCTCTGGGGCGGAGTTTCGGTTTGAATATTTCCTCCTCAACGTGCGTCTGATCGCCAATGTGAGCAAGTAAGTCGAATCATGAAGTGTGCGGCTGAAAGTTTGAATATACATGTTGATTTGGATCGCTCGTACCTGGACGTGTCAGTTTTGATTGTTTTTATACAAACGACAAAGCGAGACCGACATGTCGTGATTTGTCATTTAATGAGTTTGTTGTCGGATTTGGGAAGAGGAGGAGGAGGAGGAGGGGGGTAGGTTTCTTTTCCCTTTTATATTTTCGGCAATGGATGCGTTTTGGAGATTATTTTTTTAATATTTGGAGACGTTATGTAAACCCATCGTTGATATTTATTTATATGACATTTTTGTTGATGTAGTTGCCGTGATGAGTTTGTCCTGTAATGGAGCCGCACTTCGTGAGATCGTTCCTGTGTTTTACAAGCGATTAAAAGGTCTCTGGGTTCCGGAGGGTTGCAAGTCGGAGTTCGGGAGGATTTTTGTTCTTCCTTGGAGCACGTGTGTGAACATTGAATCCGTTCACTACTACTACTACAACTACTACAACTCGGTTGATCATCCCCGGCCCCACAACTATTTTGAGTAAAATGGTAACGAAACTTCACTAGCGCTAACCCGATTCACTATGCTAAATGATACCTCACACACTGCGCACTCGGTGGGTGTGAGCGCTGAAACACTCAAATTAAAATGTTGAGCGGTGTGTGCGATGCGTCTTAAAAAATAAATAAATAAGTAAAAAAACTACATTGAAGCCAAATTCACGGGAAACTTTTTTTGTTTGTTTGTTTTTAGATCCTCGTGGAGGATCTCTAAGTCTTACTCACGTTGTTGTTCTTCACCTTCTTCTTGTGGACTTTTTTGTTTCACAGCCTACAGTTTTCATCGAAACTTCCTGAAACTTGGCATATATATGTAAAAATACCCTGCGCAGACAGTAACCATCTCCGATTTTGAAAATTCCTCCGAGAAAAAAAAGTTATGACGTCAAAATATCTCCGCTAATGGAAATCGCCTAAAAAATTATCTCTGAAACTAGGCAAGCTTTTTGAATTCTGTTTGCGGGAATCGAACAGGGCATTAGCAGAGATGAATTACCGCACATATGATACATCACTATGACGTCATATCAATTTTTATGACGTCATTCCTATTTTTTGACATTTTTTTGTTTCACAACCCAGAGTTTTTCATCGGATCTTCGTGAAACTTGCCATGTATATGCAGAAAGCCCACGCGCAGTCAGTAACCATCTCCGATTTTGAAAATTCCTCCTAGAAAAAAAGTTATGACGTCAAAATATCACCGCTAATGGAAATCGCCTAAAAAATTATCTCAAACTCAGCAAGCTTTTTGAATTTTGTTTGCAGGAATCGAACAGGGCATTAGCAGAGATAATTATTTATCGGAAACCTGATGCATCACAATGACGTCATATTCGTTTTTATGACGTCATCATTAAGAGGACAAGGATCTTAGCTCATTTGAGCTTGTTCTACCGGTACTCGTTTACTGTAGATGACCTGCAGTGTACACAGTCCGAGCGTCCTGACGCAGGTTTGTATCGTTATCCTCATCTCAGACTAGTAGTGTACTTTAACTGGGATTTTAACCAATAACCAGGGGTTCACACAATGTTTTTTTTTATTTTTGTTTTTTATAATCCTTCCGGACGCTCCTGAACGTCCTCTTCTTCCTCTTTGCCTACGTGTTCTCCTTGGATCGATTTTATTTTTTATCTTACAAGTTACAACTTGTTAATTATAATGCTATCATTTATAAACTGAATTTTGTACACTTAAATTTTGAAATCACGGCACAATATATCAATTATATCAGATTTATCACTGAGCGATCTTTACCGACACTCGCTGAATAAAAGCTTCCACCGAAATCCTCCGTTGTGCGAGCTAGCACGCTTTTGAGCTGTCGGAGCATCTTTGAAGAACACATTTAGTATTTTTTGGAAATTTTGTCTTTTTTATTTTTTTTGACCACGCATGAGTACCTGAGTACCAGTTATGTGAACTCCTGGCAATATGTATCTTCAATAGCTCCTTGGAGTCAGCACAGGTGCCGGAGGATTGGAGTGCAGCAAATGTAATCTTCTTTAAGAAGAGATTTGGGGGGGGGGTGGTTGGGAACTATAGGCCAGTTGAGAGGTAGTAGAAGCAGAAACAGTTTTAAAACTGGAATTGGATATGTACCTTACGTAGAAGCATTGGGTAGCAGAGGTGTGGATACCTGATGTAATTGTGGAGGGTCTCATCAAAAGTTGAATGTCTGCCTGTGTTTGTTAATTCCTCAACCACCCTAAAACCATGGCCTCCATTCACCCAAAAAACGAAACAAAATAAATGTGTGTGTGTGTGTGTGTGTAAAACACCGTGGTGATGTTTGTGTTTGCCCCACTGTTCTCATTGCCATTCCTCCACCTCCCACATCTCTCTCGATGAATTTAAGTTGTTAAACTGTGATAGTGAATTGATATGGTGTGTATGGAGCACACACTTGGTGAAACAAATGCCCCACCTGTGTCCACGTTCCTTGTATACTTTTTGCTGATTTTTTTTTTCCTAATCCAAATTGCCTATAATTTGCAGTCTGTCCGTCACGCTATCTCCTCTTAAACGGTTGTGCAGAAAGTCACCAAACTTGGTAGTTGTGATCATCATGTAGCAATAAAGTGCAAGAGCAGTGTCATCCCCCCATGCCCCTAAAAAGAGCCAGGGTGAGTGTGAGATTTGTCAGGATTGAAAGACATGTTTCAAGTGTTTGAGCAGCTTGTGATTCTATCAAGGTCTGCAGAGGGGGAAGTGGCTGCTGCCTGCATAACTGAAGGATGACGTATATTTTAGGAGAGGGTGGAGTCATTAGCAAAAATATTAGTCAGAGACAGGACAGAACATTTCATGCAGTGCCTCACCGAAGTGCAGTACTGTCGGACCCCGCTATTCGTGGACCCCGTGTATTTGCCGGTCTTAAAGTGTGACCTGCTTCTACATTCATGCTTCGTGTATTCACAGTTTTTTTAAATTTTATTTCAATTTTTTTTATTTTTAACACTTCAGGACCGGTCTCGTATATCCACCTGGGAAAATGGAAATCGGCCAACATCACAGCATTACATAAAACCAGAGTTGGTGTCAAAGCCACCCAATGCTCGCCTGTTTATACATTTATCGTTTTTAAAAGACGAGTCTAATAATTAATATTTTTTATAAAGCATTGCAGTAAGTATAATTATAAAGCAATATATGTATTTGTATATTGTAATCAGTAACAAGAGCGCAAGTGAGCACAATATACGCCCTAACAAGAAGGTAATACAGAATTGTGCTACTACATGGAAAACAGCATCCTGGTTGCCATGGCAACCACTTTAGATGACGAACGTATGTCGCTACACACCGTCTCCACAGTCTTACCTATGTACCAAATATGAAACGTGAAAGTTGAAAACTTTGGGAGTTAGAGTGCGGACAGGAATGGACAGACAGACAGACGGACGGACGACCGGATCACATAATACGCCCCGATATATATATATATATATATATATATTATATATATATATATATATATATATCGGGCGTATAAAAAAGTGTGGTAGATAAAAACATTAGAAAGGAAACTAGAGGGGGAGCACTCGGGAGAGTGCAAAACCTCCGCCGCCAATACTGCGGGTCACTCAAGTGAACCTTATATGTTATTCATTAAATATGATGTCAACAGTGCTGACAGAGTTATAGTTCTTTTCTCCAACATTTTTTTTTGGGGGGGGGGGGGTTGGAAATCACTTAAAATATGTAGAATGCAAAAAAAGGAATCAATTTTGTTGAAAAAAAGTTGCAAAAATTTTTTTTTCTCTAACTTTTTTTTGGGGGTGGGGGTTGGAAATCACTTGAAACATGTAGAAATGCAAAAAAATTAAAAATTTCTCCAACAATTTTTTTTGGGGGGGGGGGTGGGTGTTGGAAATCACTTAAAACATTTAGAAATGCAAAAAAAAAAATTTTTTTTCTCTAAATTTTTTTTTGGGGGGGGGGGGGTTGGAAATCACTTAAAACGTAGAAATGCAAAAAAAAAATAAAAATTTCTCGAACAATTTTTTTTTGGGGTGGGGGTTGGAAATCACAAAACATGTGGAAATGCAAAAAAAAAATTTTTTTTTCTCTAACAACTTTTTTGGGGGGGGGGTTGGAAATCACTTAAAACGTAGAAATGCAAAAAAATAAAAATTCTCGAACAATTTTTTTTGGGGGTGGGGGTTGGAAATCACTTAAACGTAGAAATGCAAAAAAATAAATTTTTTTTTCTCAATTTTTTTTGGGGGGGGGGGGTGGAAATCACAAAACATGTAGAAATGCAAAAAAAAAAATCTTTTTCTCTAACAATTTTGGGGGGGGGGGGGGTTGGAAATCACTTAAAACATGTAGAAATGCAAAAAAAAAAAATCTTTTTCTCTAACAATTTTGGGGGGGGGGGGGTTGGAAATCACTTAAACATGTAGAAATGCAAAAAAAAAAAAAAAAATAATTCTCGAACAAAATTTTTTTGGGGGGGGGGGCCCAAGTCCAAAATCTAATGGCATGATCCTTGGACCATACCTAACCCCCCCACCAAGTTTCGTCGAAATCCGTCGAGTTTTTCCGTAGTACCAAAAATTTAACATTTTTCACGCTCACGCTGACGCTCACGCCGGGGGTATCGCTATAGCTCTCTGTTCTTCTAACAGGCGAGCTAAAAAGGTGCAAAACATTCCCTTAACTACAGCCCAATTAGCATACTATACTTCTAGTCATCAGCAAGGTCATGGAACACATCATCACAGTTGACATAACATCATTCCTTCTCTCCAACATCCTCATCTCAGATCATCAATTCAGATTCAGACCTGGTCACTTTACCTTAGACATGCTGCTTCTATTATCCCAACAATGGTGAAGGCCCTCAATATCAGACATGAGATTAGGGCCGTCTCTCTGAACATATCTCGAGCTTTTGATACAGCCTGGCATCCTACCTTGCTCTCCAAACTGTCTGCCTATGGAATCCAAGGTCAACTGCACTCTTGGATTATTGACTTCCTTCCCTGTCGTAGACAACATATGGCTCTTCACGCAACCCTTTCCTCTCCTCTCCCTGTCAAGCCTGCGGTGTTCTCGGGCCCATCTTATTCCTAATCTTCATCAATGATCTCACTGACTCTCTGGAAAATCCTCTTTATTTCTTTGCTGATGACTCCATACTCTGCCATGACATCTCTCATCCTTCTGACAGACATTCTCTTGCTGTTTCCTTTGTTATGTTGTGTCCATATTTGTTCGTGTGTAATCGCTCTTCCATGAGCCGAGACCATGTTTAAATATAATAATAATAATTAGTGAAATCCTTCAATACAGCGCGTGGCTAATATTAAAGAGAATGATGGCATAAGAAGAACTTAGCTTTAGCGTTCGGCGCGAAATGCCATGGTGGGCGGAAATGACGTCTTTCGTTCGTACATGAGAGGGGAGCGTTTCTTGGTTTTTTTCCGTCAAGCAATAAATTCAATGGTTTTCACATATATAACACATTTGTTTCACAAATTTCCATTGAAATACTCGGGTATTTCCGTCAATTGTCACCATTTCCGTCGAGGTACGCACTGCCATCTACCGGACGGCCATCATTGGCTCCTTGAGGCACGTGGTTGGGGGGGGGGGGGACACGGGGACATTTCAAACTCTGTGCAATTGTATACAGCGCACGCGCTGTAATATATAATAATAATTCCCCGATATTCACGGCATTTTTCAGGAACGTATTCCCCGTGAATAGCGAGGTTCAACAGTATATGGATTTGGAAGATTATGGATACCACCAACCCCCCCCCCACACACTAAGTGAAAACAGAACTCTTGTGAGCGAGTTTGGCTCGGGGAAAATGATAGACAATCCCTGTGGATGGTGATTTCATTTTTAGCTCGCCTGTTCGAAGAACAGAGAGCTATAGCGATACCCCAGCGTGAGCCTGAGCGTCAACGTGAGTGTGAAAATGTTAAAGTTTTTGGTGCAAGTTATTTTTTCCTTTCTAATGTTTTTATCTACCACACTTTTTTATACGCCCGATATATATATCGGGGCGTATTATGTGATACCTGGTCGTCCATCCGTCCGTCTGTCCGTCGTCCGTTCCTGTCCGCACTCTAACTCCCAAGTTTTCAACTTTCACGTTTTATATTTGGTACATAGGTACAGACTGTAGAGACGGTGTGTCGCGACATACGTTCGTCATCTAAAGTGGTTGCCATGGCAACCAGGATGCCGTTTTCCATGTAGTAGCACAATTCTGTATATACCTTCTTGTTCGGGCGTATATTGTGCTCACTTGCGCTCTTGTTACTGATTACAATATACAAATACATATATTGCTTTAAAATTATTTGGATCAGACTTCAGTGCAATGCTTTATAAAAAATATTAATCAACTAGTCTTTTAAAAACGATAAATGTATAAACAGGCGAGCATTGGGTGGCTTTGACACCAACTCTGGTTATTTTCGGGACGGTGACTTGTCTCCACATTTTGCAGATTAGATAAAAAATGCATTTTTCTCATTTAGCATTCCCATGCTCGTCAGATACCAGAACTACTAAAGATCATTCAACATCGAATAGAAGACTTCATTAAGTGAGAAATGCCTGTTGAACAAGCGGGTTTCATCAGAGGAAGAGGTGCTCGAGATCCATTTGCAAATCTGGGGACCATCAAAGGAAGGTGTATCTCTGTTTGTTTATACAGGGTGGGCCAAAAGTCCCTGAAGGTTTTCTTCTTTTTTTTTAAATTAATTCTTAATTTATTATTATTATTATTATTTTTTTTTTTTACAGATAAATAAGACCAGAGAGATTCATTAACAGTAAATTTACCAATGACCAGCGTGTGAAAATTTTTAAATTTTATTCCTCCAGAGGGAAATCAAAAATTAAAACTCAAAAGAAAATTTCGCTATCATTTTAATGTTCGAGAACAACCATCAAAAAAACACGATTCGGAAATCGAGTCGAAGGTGTCTTGAGTCGAAGGTGTCTGTTCATGACTCGGCCCGCAGTGGAAGACCAAAAACAATGTGTACTCCAGAAAACACTGACCGTGTTAGGGAGAGTTATCGACGAAAACCCAGAAACATCAACTCGTAAATGTGCAACTCGGCTCGGAATGGCAAAATCATCATCGCGAAGGATAATAATGAAGAAAGATTTGTTGCTGTTTCCTTACAAGATTCAAATGGTGCATGAACTATCACCTCAAGACTTGTTTCTTCATATTGTATTAATTAGCAAATATAACTTGTTGATTTGCTAACGGGAATATTAACTCGGGGGTGGTGAGGAAGTGGGGGAGAGCAAGGCCTCCACCCCGTGTCACTATACACGACCGGAGTAGGGCTAAGGAGACCAATGAGTACAAGTGGGCAACCCAGTCTAGGCTTTGGGAGGGTGAGTAAAGTGAAGGTTTCTTGAGAAACATGTATGACCTGGGATGCTTTGGAGAGGGCAAGAGGAACAAGATTCGATGCAAGTTCGTATAAAGTAGAGCCCATCAAACTATTGCCTTTGGGAGAGTGACATTCTCTGGGAATCTACCTCCTGTCATTGATCATCCCACCCATTTTGTTGAGATGACGACACAGCTTCCCCCCGACCCCTACTTTTAAAAATCTACCCCTATTGTGTAAGAATACACGGTATTGCTGCAGATGTGAACTTATTCATCTGATGCCAACACGTGAGGGGACAACATAACAGACTACTCAGTCCTGCTTTCCTCTTTCCTTTGCAGGATGTCATTTTCAAAACAAGATACCAGTTTCTGTCGGATCAATGCTTGTCTGTGTTTGCAGTTTGCCAATTTATTTTTAAGGCAATGAAAGTAGAACCTTTCTCATTTAGGTGTGATGTGCCAAACAGCTGTTGTCTGTTGTGCACACAGGGCTGGAGTAAAACCCTCCACCTGAAAGAGCATTTGCACCTTTTTTTGTTTTTTCACCTCCCTGGCAGAAAGTCGGTGGGATCTTCATTTTATACTGGCTCTGAACATAAACAGCCCAACTCTCTCCTTGGGCTTTTGTAACAAAAAAACATTTATTGATATTTTGGTGTCGAAAGTCATTCATATGATTTCCATGCTCTCCCTTTATTTTTATTTTTTCCCTCCCCGCCCACAACCCCCCACCCCCCTTACACCCCTCGACTTCCCTCTCCCTGTATTCTTGCAGATGGCCATTGGCATTGCTCAATTTTAACTTACTACTTTTATATTGCTTTTAATTGCCTGGGTTGAGCAATGGCCGAAGTGAGGACACGAGAACTGAGATCAAGAAAAGCAAAGATTGGTGGTCCAACTTCAGAGGCACGTGAGATTCTCTCATGCCAAATGGAGTTTTGTCCTCTTGTTTGAAATTGTTTCCCACCTTGTATTCACACCCCTTAGCTTCTCAGCCCTCCCCCGTCTGCGTGCTGCACCTCCCTCCCCCGCTCTGCGTACTGTGCCTCCCTCCCCGCTCTGCGTTCCGCGCCTCCCTCCCCCGCTCTGTGTGCCCGCACCTCCCTCCCCGCTCTGCGTGCCGCACCTCCCTCCCCGCTCTGCGTGCCGTGCCTCCTCCCCCGCTCTGCGTGCCGCACCTCCCTCCCCCGCTATGCATGCCGCACCTCCCTCCCCCATTCTGCGTGCCGCTCCTCCCTCCCCCGCTCTGCATGCCGCACCTCCCTCCCCGCTCTGCTTGCCGCACCTCCCTCCCCCGCTCTGCATGCCGCCTCCTCCCTCCCCCGCTCTGCGTGCCGCACCTCCCTCCCCCGCTCTGCATTGCCGCACCTCCCTCCCCCGCTCTGCCATGTGCCGCACCTCCCTCCCCCGCTCTGCGTGCCGCTCCTCCCTCCCCGCTCTGCGTGCTGCCCTCCCTCCCTCGCTCTGCTGCGCCGCCTCCCTCCCCCCGCTCTGCGTGCCGCCCCTCCCTCCCCCGCTCTGCGTGCCACCTTCTCGCTCCCCTGCTCGCGTGCTGCCGTCCCCCCTCCCTCCCCGCTCTGCGTGCCGCCCCCTCCCTCCCCCGCTCTGCGTGCCGCCCCTCCCTCACTTTTCTGCGCCCGGCCACGTGCGTACTTCCTCCCTGCGTGCCGCCCTCCCTCCCCCGCTCTGCGTGCCACCCCTCCCTCACCCTTTTTGCGTCCCGGTCACGCGCGTACTTCCTCCCGCCACGCCCCCGCACTCCCACTCAACGTGCCACATGCTGCCAACCCTCCCCACCCCCCCTCCCCAACAATTGTGCTGCAATAAAAAGATTAACCAAGTCAAAGGTCTTGTGTCCTTAATGAAATTCATTTTTTGTGACCATAATTCGTGTTAGAAACTTATTATGTTCTCTTCTCCAGGGTGTCCAGAAATCACTGTGGAAAGTAAAAGGTTAAAAAAATTTTTTTTTTCTTTTTATTATTTTTATTTAAAATATCAACCAGTCGCATGACTCGAAGTATTTCATTCATTACTTACTAATTTAACCAATTGTTATTAAAATATCTTAATATATATTATTTATTATATATAAATATATATTATCATAATATTATTATTTTATAATAATCCATAATTAATTATTTAAAAATAATATTAATTATATATCTATTTAATAAATAATAATATTAATATTTATTAATTACAAATATTATAATATTACTTTATAATATTAATAATATATTTATATTCATATATTAATAAAACCTTACTTTAATTTATTTTAACATACATATATATATACTTATTAAAACTTCTTTAATTTATCAAATTATAATATAAATACATACTTAAAAATATTAAATATTATAATATATTAATTATTAGATTATCATTTACTTAATTTCTTTAGAATATATATCATAATATAAATTATTATATATTATATATTATATTATATATAACTTTAATTATAACTATTCTATATTTCATAAACTAATTAGAAAATAAAATAAAAACAAATTTCTATAATAAAAATTATATCATATATCTTCTTATTTTATTATATAATTATTTTTACTTACACAATAGTACAAATACTATAAATTTAATAATATTATATTTAAAATATTATATATATATAATATACAAATAATTATATTAAATTTTTATACTATTCTTATAATAAAAAAATAAATATATTTTAAATATTATATATTTACTTATTAATATATTTATATACTAATAAAAATAAAAAATTTCTATTTATAATTTTTTTAATATAATATTATATTAATAATATATATTACAAATAAATCATTTAATTAACAACAATATATTATTTTATTTAATTAATAATATATATATATTTAATATTATTAATATTAAAAATTTTTAACTAAATAATAATTTAATAATAAATTACTATTAAAACTTTAATAATTTTATAATAAATTTATTATTACCTCTATTATTTATTATACTATATAATACTAATTATTTACTCTAATTTAACATATTATTACTATTTAGGCCGTATATTAATACATTAAATTCTAATAAAACGTTTAAAAAAGAAACAAACAACATTTTTCCGTCGTGAATTCTGGGACACGACTCCTGCTGGCCTTTAATTTTTCATTGTGACCTTTCATTGCAGGATAAAATGTAAGAGTGGATTAGCCATCTAATGTGCGTTGCTAGGCAACTCCCGTGTGTGTGTGTGTGTGTGTGTGTTTAATATAGACTTTTATTTTTGTATTGTAGGATGTATTGTCCAGTAAGAGAGCCCGAAAGTCGCCTTTCGGTGCAGCAAAGAGATCGGCTTTGGGTGACATCACCAACCAAGGAAAGGCAGAAGACTGCAATAAGGTAGATTGTCATATATATTATGGCTTCTATCTATCATGTGTGAATGTATATTGTGAACTGTGCTGTCTGTCTCTCCCGTTTACGGCGGCCGCTTCCAATGCTGTGTTTGAAAAGCTGCTGATTGGTTATTTTGCATTTTCTTTTCTCTTTTCTTGATGTAATGTTGTTGGTCACTTTATTGTCCCTTCCAGAAATCATTAAAATCAACACGAACATCTGAATTAAGGTAGATTTAATACAGATCTTCATGGTGTAACACACAATTTAAAATAGCTATATTTTGCCCTCGTTTTTAGAGAAATCCAATCTCCGTTGTCCGATGGTGCACCACCATTACGTGGTGTGTGGTAAAAGTTGTTTCGGAGCTTTGCCTCCGAGTGAGATCAAGATTACAACACAATTCACCTTCTTAAAGTCCATGAAATAATACGAATTGATGGATTAAGTTAAACTTTTCCTTTCATTGGAGACAGGTACTTTTGCTCAGTTTTTTGTTTAGCTTATCTGGAGTGTAAATTCCAGATAAGGTGTTGTCATCGCACACCGTCCATCCGTCCGTCTCCTTTTTTGACTTCTTCGGCCAAACCGCTGGGCCAATCCGGCTGGAATTTGGCAGCAACGTTCCTCTCGTGTATATATATATAATAGGCTAATGCTGTGTCTGTCTGTCTGTCTCTGTTCCACCCTGGAACATGGAAACTCTTCTCGGAGGGAACAATATTATTCAGTAAAAGTTGCTTCAAATTAATCCAAACAATGAGAGTTTTTTTTCTTTTCAATCAGACAAAAATTTTGAACCCTGGCAGTGTATAGGCAACAGACTGCTGCTTCGATTGCTTCCGATTTTTTGGTTCACGAGTCAGTAAGTGACCACTATTTTCGTTATGGGTGTGTGTCTGTCTGTCTGTCCCCAGCATAGCTCCGTGGGTTTTGATCCGATCTTGATAAAATTAGGGTGCGAGGTTTGTATCATGATCTAGTTGTGTTTTCTGGAGAATGGGCGGAGCCACGCCCAAAAAACATGTGTTTTTAGGGGGTAGCCGGTTTCAAGTTACATCTTCTCCGAGAGGGTTTGTCGAATCTGGCAGGGGTTTCGGTATTTGGTTAGCCCAATGGCACCTGCATAGCCCCATGGAGCTCGATTTTTCATTTTCGTCCCAAGGTCAGGGTCACGAACTTAGAAAATGTCAAAAAAAATCAATAAATTGGGCATCGAGCTCCTAGGGTTTTCAACTGTTTCGAATGAAAGTTGGTATGCAAGTAGTGCTCTTCGAGTACTACAACTTTCATCATTTACATTTTTCCCGATTCCCGCCAGTTTGCCCGTGGCGTCCCCTCGAAGGTCAAAAAATAAAAAAGGCGAACCATGTACATTGCTCGTGAACCATCGCCGTCGCCAGACTTGTTTTCTTTCTTTCTTCTTTCTTGTTTCCTTTCCTGGTAAGAAATGTATAACCTCCAATTTTGAGCTCTTTCAACCAGTGCAAGAATAAAAGGTTTGGTTTTATTATTTTTTTTATTTTTTAAATCCATGGTATCTTTCCCATGGGCTTCTGCTAGTTTTTATTATCCCCGCCGCGTGGCGGAAGGGGGATATTGTTGTCACCCGGGTCGTCCGTCCATCTTCCCGTCAACATTTATAGCTGTGAGTGCAATAACTCATAAACTGTTCACAATATCGATTTGAAATTTGAGTCACACATGTACCACCTGAAAAGGAAGAACCCTATTGATTTTGGGCGTGGCCGGATCCAAGATGGCCGACTGGGCGGCCATCTTGAAAAAAATGTTTTTTGTAATAAATGGAAAACCGCTTATCTGATTTCAATTATTTTTGGTTACTATGTTCCTCACCCCTGGGGAACTTTTTCCAACATGGTTTCGGCCCGCTCGGACATCCAATATGGCCGCCAGGCAGCCATGTTGAAACAAACGACGTTATCGCGATATAGGCTCTAATTTTTTTTCTTTTCTGATGAAACTTGCTGGAAATGTAGGTAACTGAACGAAGTAGGTTGCTATTGAATTTCGGCCATGTCGAACATCAAATATGGCCGCCAGGCAGCCATCTTGAAAAATGACATTATCGCGAAATCGGCCCTAAATTTTTTTTCTTTTTCAATGGCGGGGGATTCCCCATGTCTGATGGGTATGTTTAATACTAGCAACCCCATAGGCCTCAGACCCACTTTTTGTTCATGTTATTTGTCGCTTCTTTTTTTTTTTTCCATGTTGAAATTCTATGAACGGAGAAAAACAGGTACAGTAAGGTTGTTTTGATGTCACTTGCCAAGAGCCAACCACGGTGCACCTTGACTGGCACAATCAGTCGTGTTTCGTGACTTGTCATCAAGTCAAGCGAAGCACAATTCTCAGTTACTTTTTTCTGGGTATTTATCAATGTTAATGATGAAAATGTTTTATCAAAATCAAATTTTTCTTGACACTGCACTGCCTGAATCCTTGGCGATTAATGTTGTACCATTTTAAACTTTGTATGACCAGTGGTTTGGGAGATGTGAAACTGACAGACATTGGATCTTATTATGTCGATTATTATTATTGGTATTCTTTTTCTCCCCCACCCCCTGCCCTCTGATACCCAGACACATTTTGTTCTGCTTTATTCCATCAGCCTCCAATCCTGGAAAACAAGCAACATGATTTGAAGATAATCGGCCGAGAATGGAAACGTGCTGGAGACAAGTTCTTGGAGGACAACTTGCAAGTTCTTGCCAGGTTTGCATTTTTATATTTGTTCGGTTTTGTTTTTGGAAGGATTGTTTAATGGGAAAGTCCCTCATTGTGCAAGGAGCTGGAGAGCTGGAGAGAGGGCAGTGAAGTGCAGGAGAGGAGACTGGAGAAGACAGAAAGACCACCGACCTGCCTGCGGTGAGAGATTAAGAGGCCCAAAGACTCAGCTTCATCGCAGGAGATACCAATGATCCAAAATGCCCTGGATTCCACAGCGAGAAGCCAACAATGGTGAGAGGCAGGAGCACCAGCCCAGAGAGGAGAGCAGTACTCCCTCAGGCTGTGGACGAAAGCTTTGTTTGTGGTCAGGAGCTCAGATGTGCCAAGGAAGGACTTTGCACGATGGAGGATTCCCAGTCAGCGATTGGCTTTGGAGGCCAGCTTGGAAATGTGGCTTGTGGCTTGTGGCTTTCCCAGGAAAGATCATGGCAGATAGTGAGACCCAAAAGCTTGAATGAAAGGACTTCTTCCCAGAAGGAATTGAGAAGTAATTGGGTGGGTGAGGGAGGGCAGGGGGGGGGGGGGTTCCAGACAGTCCTTTCCGAGAGACCTAGTGAGAGTGTGAGATTTGTCAGGATTGAAAGACATGTTCCACGTGTTGTACCAGTTTGTGATTTTATCCAGATCTGCAGAGCGTGAAGACGCTGCTGCTTGCTGATCTGAGGGATGACAGATGGTACGACAGAGGGTGGAGTCGTCAGCAAAGGGATTCAGAGATTTTCCAGAGTCAGAGGGATCATTGTTGCAAATTTAAAGCAAAACAAAAAAAAAAAAGGTGAAAGAATAACAAAGGGGATTGAAGATGGAACTAAATGCCCTACGCAACGCATCTTGTCCCATATACCCACGAGACATATTGGAAGGGCTAACTGAATGGATATTAATGAAATATCTGTTTCGGTTCTGCTGTATGTTGCATGCCATTGCCTTGCGGGAGTGCCAGCTTTGCAGAGTGGCAGCAATATTTAAGGATTTCATGTGCCTCCCAGCCATTTCCTCATACATTTTGATGTGTCGACGAAGATGATGAATCTCCCTCTGTAGCTCACTGGCAATGATATTGCTGTACGTTTCTGAGATGGTGTATTTTCATGGCAATGTTGCCGTTGTTGGATGGGTTTATCAGGTGACTGCATGCCGTGAGAAACCCAAACCTAGTGTTCATGTCACTAATCTGATGAGTGTGTCAGGTCGTTATCCTCTCGTGTAGCTGATCCAAGATTTAATACTGTTCCCGTTTGATCTCGTCTTGTAATGAGAAACCTGTGTCCATGGTGTCCTCCCGTGGTATTTATTCTCCTCTTCTTCCTTCCCCACCACTCGGTGGAGATTCTCGTTTGTTCACAGAAGGTTCTTCTCCTTCGGCACGCTCAGATCATGACCGCAGCCCGGGAACGCGAGGCCGTCCGTGAGAAAGTGAGGGTGACAACAAAGTTAAGACAAAATATGAAGAGGCCGAGTGAATGGAGACACAAGCCGATTACTTTGATCATACCTTCCGTTCACCATTGAGTAACCAGATTCTCAAAATCCGACATTCCGTTTTATGCCGTCGTATAATCGTCCTTGGACAACAAGGCGTCTGTTACAATCGCCTTTCGGGAGTTATTTAATTACCATCAGACAATGGGTGCCAGCAGCAAAGCGTCCTCCTCTTGAGCAGCAGAGCAGTTTCACTTAAACATTGGAAATACTAATTTGGATATATATATTTCAATGAGATAAAGCACATAAGATTGAGTAAGATACCATTTTATCTTGCTTTGTACATCATCTACATCACGATGGAGATCAAAAGGCTGCAAAAAGAGATTTTACTGGCAGTCAATTTGATTCCAGTACAAAAGTAACACCTTATTCTATATTGTTAAAAACAAAGGATAACGACATTGAGAATACATGAATATAATTAATTTTATTTCCTCCACTCAGCCTTGATTTTCGCCTCCTCTACCATGTTATCCCACTCATTTTTGAAAAATAAAACAAGGGTCCCCAACTTGGCCGCAGAGGCATCCTATTCTGAGCAGTTATAGGCATTTGGAGAATGTTTTGCGAGTCATTAATCTCGGTTCACATCGGCTGAAGCCTGGTGTTGGCTTCGTGGTTTGGGTGGCGGCTTCGGATCCGAGGGTCCTGAGTTCAAGCCCCGTTGGCCGCTGAATTAAAAATACACCAGGAGGTTGACTCAGCCTGTCATCCTTCCGAGGTCGGCACAATGAGCACCAGTGTACTGATAAGGGGGACACTGCATCAGCGGCATAGCCGTGTCCCACCCAATGATGCAACCAGCAGCCACAGGCTGCACTCGATAGAGAGAGATAGAGTTCACACCGGCTACCAAAAGAATAGGTATGTGGTGAAAATGTGGGCCATTATGCTATTCGACAAAATATCTGCGTTTGACCATGTCCTGCGTCTCAGTGTTCTTCTCATGAAGCTGCTCCAGGGCTTCGGATATTTCATACACGTAGGACCATACAGCATAAAATTGCATCATCCTTGGAACTCCATCGAGTCTCACAAAATCAAGTCACCGTCTGTAAATATCAAAACATTTGTAAATAACTAGATGGTATTCATCGAATACTTACACCACGCAGTGTTGAGAAGGACTTGGTGTGAGCCAACTGTTCTGGTGGCAAATTTGTCGTCAAAAAAAAAAAATTCAATTCAAATCAAATGGAAGACCAAATAGGTACAGCCCTGCGCTGTCGTCGTCAGAAGGAACCCGAACAAGGAAAAAGTAAAGATGAAGTCATCAGGAGGAACCTCGATAGGATTCCCATTTCAGCTGCTCCTCCTCTACCCTCAAAGCCATCCAGGCACAGCCAACTGAGCCGTATTCAAAAATAATATAAATAATAATAATAACGTAGATTAAAAAAAATGAAATAATTCTGGCTGCCGGACCATGCGTCCGATCAGGTTGAAATTTGAACATGTGCCAAGTTTCAATTTTTTCCATGGAGCGGTTTCAAAGAAATAGTTCCAACGTTTCTCTCTTTTTCTGTTTTTTTTTTTTTTCTTTCCAACGTGGCTGCCACACCACATGACCTATGACGTCATAATTATCATATAAACATTCCACAAGAGTAGTTGCACCTATCAGGAAAATGTCGTGTCAATCTGACAGGATCCAGAGAAAAGGGAATAGCAAAATGTCTGCACGTACGTCCACATGTATGGGACCGATCACTTAACCCCGCTTTTCGCTTTGCGATCACGGGCTTGTTGTATTTAGATATGGGAGTGTGTGGCCCGTGCGGGAGCATGTGTGGAACAGTTGAGTGTAAACAAACACATGTTTAGAAACATCAACGTTGCTGACTGCTTGGCCTTCCCGGCACGCGAATGAGTCGATGAGATACAGAGGTGGCAGAGATTCTTTTCCGAGTTAGTTTCCTGGCGTGCCCTTCTCTCTTGCACAACGTCGGCCATGACCATTTGCCGGCGGACTGAGAGCGTGCCATTTCACAGTGCTGACACCGATAATGTCGAGAGGTTTGCACACTCGCCTCTGGGCTGTGTCTACCCTGAGTTTGAATCCCGAACCAGCTCCAAACTACCACCCTGGTGTTTCGTAGGATGGATGATTCATCAGTGTGTCTGGCGTTCTAACCGAGTCTGTAATGTGCTGTGGGGAAAAAGGTCTTCGGAAGTGTAGACGGATCATGGATGCAAAATGTGTTGTTCAGGGCGGTTGCCGAGTTTGCCCCCCCATCCTCGCTTTGTCAGCGATCAGCACCCAGAGCCTCAACCGTTTTTGTTTTTGCTATTTTGGTGCGTGCATCGGCACGTGCTTGCACACGTGCTACTGGGAATGTCATGTTGATGATATATTTTTTAGTAACCTACAATCCCTAACTCCATCGCTACCATGCCAGTTGTCTGGGAGTTAGCTTAAAATAACCACGCCAGTGCATCGCTGCCAGGCCCTTCTGTGAACCTTCGAACCTGCATCCCTGGTAACACTATTTCTTCCAATCTGAACTTGGTAATTATGAGCGTTACGTCCAACCTCTGACTGTTTGTCCTCTTCCTTTCTTGACTGTTCAGTGTACTTGTCAAAACCCATATTTCTCTGCCTGCTGTTGGAATGCAACATCGGTGCAACATAACGTGGCAGCTTGCACGGGTGAAATGGCATGACTGCTCTCTTTTCCCATCACAAAATGATTTTGCTTCAAATCTCCATTCCATCTGATATCGATTCCATACGGTAATACTTTCACAAAAGCCTGTGCTTTCTAATGCACGTGTTAATCCTGTTCCTTATGCAGCTATCCGATCCATCCCCCTGCACCTCAATACCGAATTGTGTGACGAGGCAGTTGCAATCGAGCAGCTTTCTTTCTCGACATTTCAGGCCAACCTAACAGAAGGCACCTTGAAATTGCTCGAAGGCTTGCAACGAGTGTGTATTCATCCTTAGCAAGCCAGAAACGGTCATCTTGCTTATTTCAAATTGCTGAACGCGCTCCAACCAGTTTCCTTTTTAGCTCGCCTGTTCGAAGAACAGAGAGCTATAGCGATACCCCCGGCATGAGCGTGAGCGTCAGTCTCAGCGTCGGTTTCAGCGTCAGTCTCAGCGTCAGCGTGAGCGTGAGCATCAGCATCAGCGTGAGCGTGAAAATGTTAAAGTTTTTGGTGCAAGTTATTTAGAAGCTTGCCATTTATTTAATATTTGGCATGGAGGTTCCTTTGGGGTATATTATTGATGTAGTGAAGTTGAAATTAAAATATAATTTCAATTTTTTTTAATTTTTGACCTGTTTTGAACTTAACTTTTTTGTAGCACATCAATGTTAAAGTTTTTTCCTTTCTGATGTTTTTATCTACCACACTATTTTTTACTGATTACAATATACAAATACATATATTGCTTTAAAATTATTTGGATCAGACTTCACTGCAATGCTTTATAAAAAATATTATTAGACTAGTCTTTTAAAAACGATAAATGTATAAACAGGCGAGCATTGGGTGGCTTTGACACCAACTCTGGTTGGTCTTATCAATGGTGAAGAATCACTTAAAAAATCAAATAATTCTCTTATCCAGATTCAGATTCAGATCTTCAAAATTGAATCGATTCGTCCATTCCACACACCAACGTGTCCACCGAGTTTTATCCGAATCTGTCCACAACTTTTTGAGATATCTTGCAATATATCGTTTTTTGGCCTTATCTCTCAACGGTGAAGAATCACTTAAAAAATTATAGTATCCGGATCTCGATCTTCTCCAAAATCTAATCGGTTCGTCCTTGTTGCACACCGAACCGGTCCACAAAATTACATCCGAATCCATCCACGACCTTTTTGAGATATTCTGTACACAGACAGAAAGGGGTGAAAACATAACCTCCTTCACCTTCGGTGGCGGAGGTAAATATCATGTTCGACATCGTTTTTGGCCCGATCTGTCAATGGTGAAGAATCTTTTTAAAAATCAAATCATTCTCATATACAGATCCAGATTCGGATCTTCGTCAAAATCAAATCAGCTCGTCCTTGTCACACACCGAACCTGCGCACTAAATTTCATCCTATCCACATCCGTCCACAACTTTTTGAGATATCCTGCACACAAACAGACACGGACAAAGAGACAGACAAACAGACAGAGGTAACAAGCCGGTAAGCGGACATGGGTAGTCGACTACCCAATAGAACCTGACGCGATGGGCCCGTTCGATGGGGAATGACCTGAGGATTAAGCACAAGAAAATTCATGATTCTCGCTTCAAGGGTTAATGCTGCAGATTGTTTTTTCGTTAAAATACCCCCACATTTAGAGGTTTTTCGGCCGTTGCTAGGCAACGGAGGGGTCCATAGCAACGGTTCTTTCTCACACATAACTAGGACATACCATGAACCTACCATACCAGTTTCATGTATTTCTGACTCATAGTCTCTGAGATATAACGAACTTCGTTTTTTTATTGTTTTCGACCAGGGTTCATTCAAAGTCTATCTTCTCCGACAGTTTTCATTGGATCCGGATGGAAATTTTTGACAATATGGCTGAATGTACTGCCCACAGTCGCTCGTGGCCCGATTTTTGATTTTCGAAAAAATAATTTTTTTTATGATTTTTCAAAAACTTCAAAGTCCCGTTGCTAGGCAACCAAAGGGGCGTTAGCAACCAGTACCAACGCGGCACAACGAGGTCATAAACTGGTCTTACCACCCAAATTTCATCAAAACCGAACAACTGCAAGGGGGTCAAAAACCCCCGACAAACACACACACGGACAGACCGACACCACGACCAACAAATAAGGGTAGATCAATAGATCAAAAAAAAAAAATTTTAATCGGAATTATTTTTTCTTCGACTCGATCGACTACCCAAAAACGTAACCTCCACCTTCAGTGGCTGCAGGTGAAAAATGAAGGTCCAGCTGGCTGTTTAAAGACTTTCAGAGTTTGGTTAATCTACCCACCCTAGATATTGTCTGGTACCAGCTACCTTCCGTTTGGTCCTTGATGTCCACAAGGATACTTCAAATGGGGCTTGTAAATACTTTTTTTTAATGAAGAATTGCTGCACACAACTCCCCAAATGGGGGGGGGGGGGGGGGGGGGGGAACAAGTGAATGGTTGTACAAGTATTTGTAGTTTGAGGTTTGATGTTTAATCTATCCTCAAACAAAGAAGGTTGCTACGATTGCTCGGATATTTAAAGCAGTTTTATCGGTGCCGAATTCCTTGTGTGTTCAAGGCACATAGAACTTTCAAAATATCGTGATAATCACTTGCACATTCTAACGAGATAAATCTGAGCCGCTCGTTTGAGCGAACATTTGCTCCGTTACCGCCCTTCCTCCCCCCGATATTTTCCCCGATGTACACAAATGGGTTGATGCTCTTTTCAAACCATCGGCTGTATCGAGCAAATAAATTGATTCAAATGTGTATTTGCTCATGATTTATTTCACCAAATACAATGTATATACAACTTGTAGGATTAAAAAAAAAAACTATTTGTTATAGGTTAAGCTAATATGGCTTTATTACCTCCGCGAAGGAGGTTGTTTTCACTCGTGTGTGTGTGTGTGTGTGTGTACGTGTACGTGTACAGGATATCTCAAAAAGTTGTGGACAGGTTCGGTGTGCAACAAGGACGAACTGATTAGATTTTGGTGAAGATCCGGATCCAAATCTGACGACTAGAATTTTTTACTTTATTCTTCACCATTGAGAGTTTGGGCCAAAAACGATATCGTACTGGATAGCATGATATTTCAAAATTTTATTGGGCCCGATATGTTCTCGTGGATCAGGCGTTACGTGGCGGAGGTGTGCGCTCTACCGAGTGCCCTTCTAGTTTGGTTTGTTTCGATGGGAAATTAGGGGCCCGTTGTGTCTGAAAGGCCTGGCCACACGATGGCATTCACTCAGTGAAAATAATGTTGGGTGAGTGGGTCCTGAATTGATGAAAACCGTTTCATTGGATTTGTTTTTTTTTTTTTCCTGAAAGGTCCGTTAAACCCCTTTCGGTCTAAGTATTGTCCCCTTTCTGCCCTTACTCAAATTCTTTATCCTCCCCTCCCCCAGTGTTTCTCATTATTCGAAGCAAGAGGGCATTAATGACATTAAGAGGTTAAAATTTAATCAAGATTAATTCAATTATGACTCGTAGAATTCTCTCCCTACGGGCAATCTTGTTCCAAGCATGCAACACGTTCTTCTGACGCATACCTTTATTTGGGTGGTGTATAGGCAATTGACCACTCTGTATAAGCAAAATAAATAAATAAATAAACCCGGGTTACGTCCATTGAGGGAAAACGTGCCCGACAGCTTATAATTCAAAAGGCCTCACTGTACTGGGAAACGTGGGGATTTGTAATACCTTCCCTCACCTGGAGGCAGCGCTACTCGATACACATTTACATATAGAATTTGCGTCCTCTCCCCCTCCCCTCCCCTCCAAAACCACCAGCAAAGATAAAAACACCCCTACATACATTAATTGGAGTCGTGCTGATCCAATATAGCAAGTCTGGATGTAATCAGCCCAGAACCGTCGGAGTCGGAGCACAGCAAACCAACGCATACACCGGTCTGTGAGTTATCGTGAGGATTGAGGGATTTGGAGGTTAAATTAAATCACGATGAAGCATCGTTTTGTTTTATTTTATTCACAATCCTGTGAGGCGATGGAATTTCAATCTCACGATATGTGATGGACATACAGGGTGTTTCAAAAAGAGTGATGCAACTTTAAATGTTTATTTACAAACAAACCGAAACCTCAGGAGTGTGAAGCAAACATTTTTTGAAAGTTTACGACGTGGTGTTTTCTATCGGTGATTGCTGTTGCAGTTAGTCACTGCTAGAGTTGGTGAGAGCCCAAGGTCTGAAATTGGCATTTACGCAAAATCATTGCAATTGACGTTCTCGATGTGTGCCCCTCCGTGGTTCAGACAGGCGTTGTGCTCCAAAGTTCTGTCCAAATTTCCTGTAGGTCTCATGTGGCACTGCCTGGAGGGAGTCTGACATCTCCTGCTTAGATCATCCAGTGTGGCAGGGTGGATGGCGTAGACAGAGCCCTTGGCAGCACCCCAGAACTAGTAGTCCAGAGAGTTCAGGTCTGTGCTTTGGGGTGCCCAGTCTTGAGCGGTACCCAAGACAACGAGGCGGTTTCTGAAGAGCTGCTGCAGGAAAGTGATGGTGTCACCAGCGGTGTGTGGGGGTGCACCATCCTGCATAAACCAGGTCATGCTGAGCTGGTTTGGGGTGACCTTCTGGGCTAGATCATTATGGAATTTCTGGAGCACGGTCCGCCTGGTAGCACTCACCGTTGATCGTCACCGTCCTGCTGTTGTCATTCTCAAACAAGTAAGGTCTTGGCATTCCCCATCTGTCATTGAAGGTGCAGAAGTATGTGACCTTCGGCTCTTTCAGGTGGTTCTGATCCCCAGAAAATGTTGTTGTGGTTGTTGATGGCACCGTTCACGTGGAAATCGGCTTCATCACTGAACCAGATCAGGTTGATCCATTTTGGGTACCACTCCATCCCGTCACTGAGCCAATTGCATATACCAAGTCTCATTCTCATGTCATCTTGACTCGGTTTATGCCTAATAGAGATTTGATGTATGGGAAAAGCTTCAGTTCCTTCGTGAGGATACACCAGACTGATGTTGGTTTGATGCCGAGCTCCCGGGAGCGCCGGCGGTGGGACTTCTTGGGACTGTCCACTGCAGAATCCCACATGGCGTTGATGTTGGCTTGGTTCTTGGCTGCTGATGCTGGCCTGCCACTGTTGCCCTTGCTCTGGTTGTGCACTGTTCCATCCATCCATCTATTGGGACCATACTCTGTGCAGAGCGTTGGTGCCGCCTAAGCAGTCTCCTTGGCTATTGGGCACAAGACCGGACGGATCGTCACTCCGACACAGGATAACAGCAAGCTGGCACTCATTTTGCCGACCTCCGAAGGATGATAGGCAGAGTCAACCCCACCTTGTATTCATTCAACAGCTAAATGGGATTTGAACTCAGGATCCGAGGATCCCAAGCCCACCACCTTAACCTCAACCTCATCGTAGATGAGCTAAAAATATATACATTTTGTACATTTACCAACACAGGCCTCGTGCATGTGCCTTGTGCTCAAAATGTTTCACAATACGTTGAATGGCACAATTTGTGGGTCCATCACGTGTTCTGAGGTCGTATTCCGCAAGAACCTCGGCGGGTGTCGACATATGATTGTCACGTACCACAGGCCAGCACTTTTGTCTTCTGCTTCACTGTCAATGGCATAGTTGAGCAACGGAGCTAGAAATCCAGGGAACAAATACCACGAAAACAACACCAACCCTGAAGGAAAGGTATGGTCAAAAAACAACAAATGGCAGAAAGGCAAAGTTGTATCAATCTATTTGAAACACCCTGTAAAAATATAGATTACATTTTGAGTTAATTAGCTAATTATCTCACCACCTAGATTGTGGGTTGGGGGGGGGGCTTCATTAGTTTTTGCGATCGACGTCATAATCGTCTCGCCGAGCAAGTTTTGAAAGATCCGTTGAGCCACCTTGGGGGTCGGGAAAAAAAAAACCGAAAAAATGTTATTGGACCTGATTGCCTGACTGGCTAAAGGACCTCGTTATGGCTTGAACAGCTCATCTCATCTTCATCGTAGATGAGCATAGCTAGGGAGGTAAACTTCAGCACTCAGCACCTTAGCCTATGGCGTAGCACGGGATTCATTTCCTCCATCCAGAGGGATAAAGGTCTCTCCATCTTCTCATTAAACTGCTTCTCAATTCTTGGTTTTGTGCACCTGCGGGAGTCATGGACTCACTAGATGATTAATTTTTTTTAATTTTGTTCTTTGGCAATTATCCTCTGATGGACTATCTGAATCCAATATTCACACCCAACGGCGGTGGCACCAACACCCGACTCCATCAGCCTCAACACTTTCAATTTTAGCTCCAGACTGATGCTTTTTCTTGACACTTTCGGCATCCATAATTACCAATGTGGTGGTGCACACAGCAGGAAAACAACTAACAGCTCGGTGATTGGTTGAGAGGAGATGCGCTGATTGGCTGCCGCCGGTGTCAACCCTCATGGTCGCGTTTACAGTCGACACGGTACATTTAAACTTGTGACTTTTGATTCGCTTGATGGATTAAAAAACATTTTTGGTACTTATAAAATGAGTATTTCATTTCCGCCAAAGCAAATCTGTGCAAAGCAGGCCGCACAGTGTGGGGTATCGCTGGAAAAGCCACCTGCCTTCTCCCCCCACGGAGATTGTGTCTGTGGCCTGATGTGTATTTGTTTGATCTGGTGTTGGTGAAGCACAGGTATGATGGGCCTAATGGCTTCCTCCTGGGTCAAAGTTTCTTAACTGTAACAAACTACTGTTTTTTTTTTTTTTGTTAAACATTATTACCTCTGCCACTGAAGGTGGATGGAGGTTATGTTCCCCTGTCTGTCTGTCTGTCTTTCATTTTGTCATCGCTCATTCTTTCATTTTGCAGGGTTCATGGTTTCGCTGTTGATGGTAAGGATAAGGAGCAGAAAGATGAAGAACCATGGGAAGAAGATATTCTCATTGAAGGTGCTTCGAGAGAGATGGGGGAGGTGAAAAAGGTGAAGAAGCACCGAGTGGAAGAAGATATTCTCATTGAAGGTGCTTCGAAAGAGAGAGGGGAGGTGAAAAAGGTGAAGAAACACCGAGTGGAAGAAGACGAAGATGAGGTAATGCAGGCATTTCATCATTGCTTTTGGGGTAATTTGCCATCCGCAGGTCTGCTTTTTCTGAATGATTTGCTTTCCATCTTCGTCATGATGTCTCGGTACTTGGTGAACTTGCACATCTCTCAATGAGCAATGCGTTTGCCGTGGTCTTTCAACAGCGATCATGGTGATATGGAAAAGTCGCATTTTGCGTAACTTGCTCTCACAGTTGGCATGACCACAGCAGTCACATTGCCGCACCCAAAACAAACGTATCTGCTGTTGGCACGGCATTGGCAGATTTGCAATCGTAACTCTTAAAATTGCAACGAAATGAGCAAATTGTAATGGCATCATTTGAAGTGCGAGACTAACAATGGTGCTGAATATTATTATAATCGCTCACCAAAATTATTGTTTTCGGAAGTTGCAGAAACTGTTGCTCTTGGAGACAACAGCACATTATTTAAATCAAATCTATTGCAGTTTTGCATATTTGCTTCACACAGCCGTGGCCAAAAATATTGGCACCCTTGCACTTTTTTCACATAATGCACCATTTCTTCCAGAAAATTGTTGAAATGAAAAAATATTTTGGTCTCCACAAATGTATTTCTTTGGTTTGCGGTGGAACAAAACAAAAAAAAATCTTGAAAAAATTACTAAATCTTAGCTTATTCCACACAGACATCCTAAAATGCCCAGACTATATTTATGGCACCTTTTAGAAGTTGTGGGAAGCCTGGTGTTGGCTTAGGGTTAGGGTGGCGCTTGGGATCCTAGGGTCCTGAGTTCAACCCCGTTGGCCGCTGAATTAAAATACACCAGGAGGTTGACTCAGCCTGTCATCCTTCCGAGGTCGGCAAAATGAAGCACCAGTTGTACTGGTAAGGGACACTGCATCAGCGGCATAGCCGCGTCCCAACCAATGATGAGAGAGAGAGAGAGAGACGAGAGAAGAGAAGAGAAGAGAGGAGAGAGAGACGAGAGAAGAGAGAAGAGATTGGGAATAATTTGATTTCAAGCAGTGATTCTCCTTAACTTTGGAATCAAACTCACCTATGGTGAGTTGCAGGTGCCTGAATATAAAAATCACTCATTCAACAGTTTGATAGAGAAAGAGTCATTCTGCTGTTTTGTCACTGTGTACCGCAATGAACATGGAGAAAAAAAAGAAAACCAGAATTGTCTGAGTAAGTCAGACACAAGATTGTAGCCAAGCAGGACAATCTCAAGGCTATAAGTCCATCTTCAGAGACCTTGATGTTCCTGGTCCACCTACCAATGTTATCAGGAAGTTTAAGCCATGGCACTGTAGCCAACCTCCCTGAGCGTGCCGCAAGAGAAAACTTGATTGAAGATCGCAGCGAAGATTGTTCGAATGGTGGAGAAGCACCTCAGATAAACTGCCAAACAGATTCAAGCTGATCTTCAGACTCAAAGTTTCAACCTCATGGTACGACAGTTTCAACTCGCAGCATCCATCTCCAACTGAATGAAAGGGGTTCTGTGGTAGGAGACCCAAAAGGACCCCACTGCTGAGAGAGACAAAAAGAAAGCCTGACGTAGTTTGCCAAAAACACACCTGAACAAACCAAAAATCCTTCTGGGAGAAGTCCTGTGGACAGATGAGACCAAATTAGATCTTTCATGGTAAAGCTCATCATCTCTATGTTTACAGAAAACAAAAATGAAGCCTTCAAAGAAAAAACACATTTCTACAGTCAAACATAGAGGAGGTTCAGTGATGTTTTGGGGTTGCTGTGCTGCCTCTGACACTTGGTGCCTGAATGTGTGCACCAGCTCATGAAATCAGGAGATTACCAAGGCATTTTGGAGCGTAATCTTCAACCAGTTCAGGATCTGGGTCTCTGTCGAAGGTCATGGGTCTTACAGCAGGGACAATGACCCCAAACACACTTCCAAAAAACACCCAGGAATGGTTCAAGATAAACGCTGGACTGTGTGAAGTGGCCAACAATGAGTCCAAATCTAAAATCCCATTGAACACCTGTGGGAGATCTGAAAACAGCAGTTGGAGAAAGGCACCCTTCAAATTGGGAGAACTGGAGCAGTTTGCACAGAAGAGTGGGACACTGCCAGTAGAGAGGTTGGAGGAAGCTCATTCATGGCTAGAGGAAGCCTTGACTGCAGTTATTTTGTCCAAAGCTGCTGCACCAGATATAAGTCTCGGGTGTCAATAATTTTGTCAATGCCCTTTCTTTTTATTTGTCTGATTTAAAAAGATATATTAAGTTCTGAATAAAAAACAAAGGTTTTGTAATAATAACAGTGCATAAAGAATTGTGGAGACCAAATGACTTTTTGTCAATTTGACTTATTTTTCGAGAAAAATTGTGAGTTATTTGAAAAAGTGCAACGGTGCCAAATATTTTTGGCCACGACGTTATCGTGAGTTTTCTTTCTGCACAAAATCTACTACGGATAATTTGTAGCAGCTGGAGACCCCGATATGAATTCCACTGAAGATTAATATCCATTCGCATTGCATATATTCACTCACAGAGGTTTTTGACATTGATGCAGAAAACATGAACGATCTCAACCTGGTATCGACATACGCTGTGGAGATTTTTCATACATGAAAGAGAGAGAGTAAGAAGGAAGAGTCATTTACAATTCGTTGAAGTGGCTACAATCGTCTTTTTTTCTCTCTCTCTCTCTCTCTCTTTCACAAATGACCACTTTCAATGTAATTTGGGTATTTGTGATTTTTCGATTGCCCAAAAAATTTTGAGTTGTGCTTATTTTGACGAGCTGACAAAGTTGTGCAATTGTGCAATAATTATTTTGCATAATGAACATGAAATTTTGCCAACTTTGATGACTTCCCCCCCCCCCCCTTTTTATTTTTTTCTAATTTTTTTTTAGGAGACCTGCACAGTTTCACCATATTTCCATCGACAAAAAGAGATCAATGCAGACATGCGTGCCATCCTCATCGATTTGATGGTGGAAGTTCAGGTAATGTAGCAGGCGAGCATCAGAGACAGCACTCTTGGAATACTATTGAGTTCACGAGTCAGTAAGTGACACACTATATTCGTTATGGATGTTGTTGTCTTGTCTGTATGTCTGTATGTCGTATGTCTGTCTGTCGTCTTCGCTCGTCTGTCTTGTCCCGAGCTAGCTCCGTGGGTTTTGATCCGATCCTGATAAAATTTGGGTGGAGGTTTATATCATGATCGTTGTGTTTTCCTGAGAATGGGCATGCTGCGCCCATTATGGCGGAGACACGCCCCAAAAACGTGTTTTTAGGGGAGGTACCGTTTCAAGTTACATCTTCTCGAGGGTTTGTCGAATCTCAGTGTTTCAGTATTTGGTAGCCAATGCACCTGCATAGCCCTCACGGAGCTCGATTTTTCATTTTCGTTCCAGGATCAAGGTCACAAGGTCACAACTTGGAAAATGTTCAAAAAAATCCATAAATTGGGCATCGAAGCTCCTAGGGTTTTCAACTGTTTCGCCATGAAAGTTGTATGCAAGTAGTGCTTTTCGATGCTACAATTTCATCATTTACGTTTTTCCCGATTCCCACCAGTTTTGCCTGGCGTCCCCTCTAGGTTAAAAAAAAAAAGAAAAATGGCGAAATCACGTTTTAGGATTTCGCAATTCGTGGTCATTTGTAGTGCTTTCGAGTACTACAACTTTATCGTCTTTACATCTCCCGATTCCCGCCAGTTTGCCCGTGGCGACCCTCTAAGGTCAAAAATAAAAAAGGCGAACCGTGTACATGCTCGTGAACCATCGCCGTTCCAGACTTGTTGGGATCACGGAAAAATAATTGTTCACGAAAAAATAAGTGACCCAAGTCTGAGGCGACGATGTTCACGAGCGGTATTTGACGATGTCGATTGTTTCAGAAGTCAAGGTGAGACAATGTGATAATGTTGACCAAGTTATAAAAATGACAACATGATGTGTACGAGTGAAGGTTATTAGTTGCAAAATGTCGAAAACCCAGTTTCGTTCAACAACTTTCAAAATTTGACCTTTGCATAACCTTTAAAGGTTACAAAACAATGTTATGGACATTAAAATAAGGAAACAGGTACGTGCTATAGCTTATTGGAGTTAGTTCGTCGAAGAAGGTCGAAAACCCGGTTCGATTCCCACAACTTTGAAAATTTGACCTTTGTGAACTTTAAAGGTCAAGGATTATGACCTTTGGTGCAAAACTTCCTCTGGAACATTCCAGGAACAATATAACGTCATATGAGGCTATATGGCATTTCGCACTCATCGGATTATCCATACTTTGATGAAATCAGCGTAAAAACAAACTTGAAGGGGCGCCACGGGCAAGTGTTCGAGATAGAGCAAAATGGTTTCAGGACTTTAGTTGCGGAATGACCTCAAGATTATGCATAAAAAATATTGTCATCCTAGCTCTCAAAGTTTGGTGGCTCGTATGACCTTTTATGTCAAAATTCGAAATTTCTAAGTTCGTGACCTTGTGACCTTGAACCTTGGACGAAAATGAAAAATCGAGCTCCGTGGGCTATGCAGGTGCCACTTGGGCTAACCAAATACCGAAACCCCTGCCAGATTCGACAAACCCCCTAGGACGAAGATGCAAATTAACATCGGCACCCCTAAAAACAAAATTCGCAATTTTCTAAGGTCCGTAACCTTGTGACCTTGAACCTTGGGACGAAAATGAAAAATCGAGCTCCTGGGGCTATGCAGGTGCCATTGTGCTAACCAAATACCGAAACCCCTGTCAGATTCAACAAACCCCCTGTAGAAGATGCAAATTGAATCGGCTACCCCCTAAAAACACGTTTATTGGCGTGGCTCCTCCCTAATGGGTGCACCACGCCCATTCTCAGGAAAACACACTAGATCATGATATAAACCTCCCACCAAATTTTATCAGGATCGGATCAAACCCCGGAGCTATCTATGCTCTGGCAGACAGACAGACAGGACAGACAGACAGACAGACAGACACAGACAGACGACAGACACGACAGACAGACAATAACGATATAGTGGTCACTTATTTTTTCGTGAAAATATTTTTCGTGAACCAACTATATTCGTTATATCTTGCCAAACGAAGTTTTTGCAAGATATGTTAGTCAGTCTGGTATATTTATTTTTTTATTATTTTTTTTTTTTGTTTTGTCTGTAATCACGAAAAAAAATTCTGCAGAGCACGAGTTTCATTGGAAATTTTTGTAACTTCGCATATCAGAGCCTATGAGGTCCCTTTCAGCGCATAAAATTTTGAAGGTCAAGGTCACTTTGTCGCAAATCAGGGGAGTCGACGAACCCTTATTTTTTGAGTAATTTTGATCGGATCGTCTTTCAAACTTCATGGAATATAGTTCATGTCTGCACTCAGTTTGATTAATTTTTGGGTGGCGATTGGCCTTGACCTTCATGGATTTAGCGCCTAAGGTCAAACATATTTGACCCAAGGTCAATTTCAAGTTTAGAAACCATATCGTGTAGTACCTCAAATTGAACACCTCGATGAGTGCTTTCATATATATCAAGCTTGAGACATTATGACGGTCATGGTGTGATGTTATGAGGCAAACGCATATTTTCATGGTTACTCTGTAAACGATTCTCATCGAATCTCTCGTAGGCAGATATTCCTCAAGGAGTCGCTCCTGGTGGATAGCAGCTTGTTCACCTCAGTGTGACCTTAAAGAAGTCACACGATGGTCACCTTTTTGCAAGATACGGGTCACCTAAGGGTGACATTGTTTATTTGTTGTCTCTGTTCTGTCTGTCTGTCTGTCTGCTTTGTCCCGAGCATAGCTCCGTGGGTTTGATCCTATCCTGATAAAATTTTGATGGGAGGTTTATATCATGATCTAGTTGTGTTTTCCTGAGAATGGGTGTGATGCGCCCATTTGCGGAGCCCCCAAAAACGTGGTTTCTATTAGGGCGGTAGCCGATTTCAATTCATCATCTCTCCGCAGGGGTTTGGATCTGACCAGGGGTCTATACCGGTCAATTTGGTTAGCCCAATGCCCTGCATCCGCCCCACGAGGCTCGGTTTTTCATTTTCTCCCAACGGTCCAAAAGGTCACAGGTACAAACTTAGAATGCGAATTTTACATAAAATCCATCTCTCTGCGCG
>CM068958.1:132028129-132040138 GCA_035128595.1 Eptatretus atami | reverse complement strand
GAAAACAGAAAGACACCGAACCTGCCTCGTGTAGAATAAGAGCCAAAGACTCACTTCATCGCAGAGATACCAATGATCCAAAATGCCCTGGATTCCACACGAGAAACCAACAATGGTGAAGCAGTGAGCACCAGCCCAAGAGGAGAGCATATACTCCCTCAGGCTGTGGACAAAGCTTTTCGTGGTCAGCTGAGCTCAGAGTGCCAAGGGAAGGACTTTGGCACGACTGGAGGATCCCAGTCACGATTGGCTTTGGAGGCCAGCTTGGGAAAATGTCTGTGGCTTTGGCTTTCCCAGGAAAGATCATGCAGATAGTGAGACCCAAAACTTTACAGGAAAAGACTTCTCCAGAGATTGAAAGTACATTGGTGAGGAGGCGGAGGGTGTTCCATACAGTCCTTTTCCGGAGACCTAGGTGAGAGTGTAATTTGTCAATTGAAAGACATGTCCCAGTGTTGTACCAGTTTGTGATTTTCATCCAAATCTGCAGAAGCGTGAAGCGCTGCTGCTTGCTGATCTGAGTGATGACAGATGGTACGACAGAGGAGTCGTCACAAAGGATCAGAGGATTTTCCAGAGTCAGAGGATCATGATGCAAATTAAAGCAAAAAAAAAAAAAAAAGGTGAAGAATAACAAAGGGATTGAAGATGGAACTAAATTCCCTACTCAACGCATCTTGTCCCATTATACCACGAGACATATTGAAGGCAACTGAATCGATATTAATGAAATTCTGTTTTCGGTTCTGCGTATTGTTGCAGCCATTGCCTTTGCGGTAGTGCCAGCTTGCCAGAGTAAAGGTGCACAATATAAGTTTCATGTGCCTCCAGTCATTCCTCATACATTTTAGTCATGTGTCGACGAAGATGAATGAATCTCCCTCTGTACTCACTGGCAATGATATTGCTGTACGTTTCTGAAGATGTGTATTTTCATCGCAATGTTGCCGTTGTTGGATGGTTTATCAGTGACGCTGCCTGAGAACCAACCTAGATGTTCATGTCACTAATCTGATGAGTCTGTGTAGGTCTTTATCCTCTCGTGTAGCTGATCCAAATTTAATACTGTTCCCGTTTGATCTCGTCTTTATGAGAAAACCTGTGTCGTCCATGGTGTCCTCCCGTGCGTATTATTCTCCTTCTTCCCTTCCCACACTCGTGGAGATTCTTCGTGGTTTTTCACAGAAGGTTCTTCTCCTTTCGCGCCGCTCACATGACCGCAGCCCGACGGGAACGCCAGAGCCGTCCAGTGAGAAAGTGAGTGACAAACAAAGTTAGAACAAAATATGAAGAGCCGAGTGAATGGAACACCAAGCGAATTACTTTGATCATACCTTCCGTCACCATGAGTAACCAGATTCTTCAAAACCGACATTCCCGTTTTATGTCCGTCTATATCTCCTTGGACAAACAGGCGTCTGTTACGATCGCCTTTTCGGGATTAATTTAATTACCATCAGACAAGGGTGCCAGCAGCAAAGCGTCCTCCTCTTGAGCAGCAGAGCAGTTTCACTTAAACATTGGAATACTAATTTGGATATATATATTTCAATGAGAATAAACAATAAAATTGAGTTAACATACCATTTAATCTTGCTTTGTACATCATCTACATCACGATGGAGATCAAAGCTGCAAAAAGAGATTTTACTGGCAGTCAATTTGATTCCAGTACAAAAAAGACACCTTATCTATATTGTAAAAACAAGGATAACGACATTGAGAATACATGAATATAATAATTTTATTTCCTCCACTCAGCCTTGATTTTCGCCCCTCTACCACATATCCCACTCATTTTGAAAAATAAAACAGAGGTCCCCAACTTGGCCGCAGAGGCATCTATTCTGAGCAGTATAGGCATTTGGAGAATTTTTGCGAGCCATTAATTCTCGGTTCACATCGGCTGAAGCCTGGTGTTGGCTTCGTGTTTGGGTGGCGGCTTCGGATCCGACGGTCCTGAGTTCAAGCCCCGTTGGCCGACTGAATTAAAAATACACCAGGAGGTTGACTCAGCCTGTCATCCTTCGAGGTCCACAATAGCAACCAGTTGTACTGATTAAGGGACACTGCATCAGCGGCATAGCCGGTCCCACCCATATGAGCAACCAGCAGCCACAGGCTTGCACTCAATAGAGAGAGAAGAGTTCCACCGGCTACCAAAAGAATAGTATGTGGTGAAATGTGGGCCATTATTTGCTATTCGACAAAATATCTGCGTTTGACCATTCCTGCGTCTCGTGTTTCTTCTCATGAAGCTGCTCCAGGGCTTCGGATATTTCATCACGTAGACCATACAGCATAAAATTGCATCACCTTGAACTCCATCGAGTCTACAAAATCAAGTCACCGTCTGTAAATATCAAAACATTTGTAAATAACTAGATGGTATTCATCGAATACTTACACCACGCAGTGTGAGAAGACTGGGTGAGCCAACTGTTCTGGTGCCAAATTTGTCGTCAAAAAAAAAAAATTCAATTCAAATCAAATGGAAGACAATATACAGCCCTGCCGCTGTCGTCGTCAGAGAACCAACAAGCAAAAAGTAAAGATGAAGTCATCAGAGGAACCTCGATAGGATTCCCATTTCAGCTGCTCCTCCTCTACCCTCAAACCATCCAGGCACAGCCAAGTGAGCCGTATTCAAAAATAATATAAATAATAATATAACGTAGATTAAAAAATGAAAATAATTCTGGCTGCCGACCATGCTCATCAGGTGAAATTTGAACATGTGCCAAGTTTCAATTTTTTCCATGGAGCGGTTTCAAAGAAATAGTTCCAACGTTCTCTCTTTTTCTGTTTTTTTTTTTTCTTTTTCCAACGTGGCTGCCACACCACATGACCTATGACGTCATAATTATCATTAAAACATTCCACAGAGTAGTTGCACCTATCAGGAAAATGTCGTGTCAATCTGACAAGGGATCCAGAGAAAAGGGAATAGCAAAATGTCTGCACTACGTCCACTGTATGGACCGATCACTTAACCCCGCTTTTCTTTGCGATCACGGGCTTGTTGTATTAGATATGGGTGTTGGCCCTGCGCGGAGCATGTGTGGAACAGTTGAGTGTAAACAAACACATGTTTAGAAACATCAACGTTCTGACTGCTTGGCCTTCCCGGCACGCAATGAGTCGATGAATACAGAGGTGGCAGAGATTCTTTTCCGAGTTAGTTTCCTGCGTGCCCTTCTCCTTGCACAACGTCGGCCATGACCATTTGCCGGCGGACTGAGAGCTGCCATTTCACAGTGCTGACACCGATAATGTCGAGAGTTTGCACACTCGCCTCTGGGCTGTGTCTACCCTGAGTTTGAATCCCGAACCAGCTCCAAACTACCACCCTGGTGTTTCGTAGGATGATATTCATCAGTGTGTCTGGCGTTCTAACGAGTCTGTAATTTGCTGTGGGGAAAAAGAGTCTTCGGAAGTGTAGACGGATCATGGATGCAAAATGTGTTGTCAAGGCGGTTGCCGAGTTTGCCCCCCCATCCTCGCTTTGTCAGCGATCAGCACCAAGCCTCAACCGTTTTTGTTTGCTATTTGGTGCGTGCATCGGCACGTGCTTGCACACGTGCTACTGGGAATGTCATGTTGATGATATATTTTTTAGTAACCTACAATCCCTAACTCCATCGCTACCATGCCATTGTCTGGGAGTTAGCTTAAAATAACCACGCCAGTGCATCGCTGCCAGGCCCTTCTGTGAACCTTCGAACCTGCATCCCTGGTAACACTATTTCTTTCCAATCTGAACTTGTAATTATGAGCGTTACGTCCAACCTCTGACTGTTTGTCCTCTTCCTTTCTTGACTGTTCAGTGTACTTGTCAAAAACCCAATATTTCTCTGCCTGCTGTTGGAATGCAACATCGGTGCAACATAACGTGGCAGCTTGCACGGGTGAGAATGGCATGACTGCTCTCTTTTCCATCACAAAATGATTTTGCTTCAAATCTCCATCCATCTGATATCGATTCCATACGGTAATACTTTCACAAAAGCCTGTGCTTTCTAATGCAGTGTTAATCCGTTTCCTTATGCAGCTATCCGATCCATCCCCCTGCACCTCAATACCGAATTGTGTGACGAGGCAGTTGCAATCGAGCAGCTTTCTTCTCGACATTTCAGGCCAACCTAACAGAAGGCACCTTGAAATTGCTCGAAGCTGCAACGAGGGTGTATTCATCCTTAGCAAGCCAGAAACGGTCATCTTGCTTATTTCAAATTGCTGACGCGCTCCAACCAGTTTCCTTTTTAGCTCGCCTGTTCGAAGAACAGAAGCTATAGCGATACCCCCGCAATGAGCGTGAGCGTCAGTCTCAGCGTCGGTTTAGCGTCAGTCTCAGCGTCAGCGTGAGCGTAGCATCAGCATCAGCGTGAGCGTGAAAATGTTAAAGTTTTTGGTGCAAGTTATTAGAAGCTTGCCATTTATTAATATTTGCATGGAGTTCCTTTGGGTATATTATTGATGTAGTGAAGTTTAAATTAAAATATAATTTCAATTTTTTTAATTTTTGACTGTTTTGAACTTAACTTTTTGTAGCACATCAAGTTAAAGTTTTTTCCTTCTGATGTTTTTTATCTACCACACTTTTTTACTGATTACAATATACAAATACATATTGCTTTAAAATTATTTGGATCAGACTTCACTGCAATGCTTTATAAAAAATATTATTAGACTATCTTTTTAAAAACGATAAATGTATAAACAGGCGAGCATTGGGTGCTTTGACACCAACTCTGGTTGGTCTTATCAATGGTGAAGAATCACTTAAAAAATCAAAATAATTCTCTTATCAGATTCAGATTCAGATCTTCAAAATGAATCGATCGTCCATTCCACACACCAACGTGTCCCGAGTTTTATCCGAATCCTGTCCAACTTTGAGATATCTTGCAATATATCGTTTTTTGGCCTTATCCTCAACGGTGAAGAATCACTTAAAAAATTATAGTAGTCCGGATCTCATCTTCTCCAAAATAATCGGTTCGTCCTTGTGCACACCGAACGGTCCACAAAATTACATCCGAATCCTCCACGACCTTTTTGAGATTATTCTGTACACAGACAGAAAGGGGTAAAAACATAACCTCCTTCACCTTCGTGGCGGAGGTAAATATCATGTTCAGAATCGTTTTGGCGCCGATCTGTCAATGTGAAGATCTTTTAAAAATCAAATCATTCTCTATACAGATCCAGATTCGGATCTTCGTCAAAATCAAATCAGCTCTCCTTGTCACACACCGAACCTGCGCACTAAATTTCATCCCATCCACATCCGTCCACAACTTTTTGAGATATCCCTAACAAACAACACGACAAAAGACAGACAAACAGACAGAGGTAACAACCGGTAAGCGACATGGTAGTCGACTACCCAATAGAACCTGACGCGATGGGCCCGTTGATGGGGAATGACCTGAGGATTAAGCACAGAAAATTCATATTCTCGCTTCAAGGTTAATGCTGCAGATTGTTTTTTCGTTAAAATACCCCCACATTTGAGGTTTTTCGGCCGTTGCTAGGCAACGGAGGGTCCATAGCAACGGTTCTTTCTCACACATAACTAGGACATACCATGAACCTACCATACCAGTTTCATGTATTTCTGACTCATAGTCTCTGAGATATAACGAACTTCGTTTTTTTTATGTTTTCGACAGGGTTCATTCAAAGTCTATCTTCTCCGACATTTTCATTGGATCCGCGTGGAAATTTTTGACAATATGGCTGATGTACTGCCCACAGTCGCTCGTGGCCCGATTTTTGATTTTCGAAAAAATAATTTTTTTAT
The DNA here is from genome assembly GCA_035128595.1 of Eptatretus atami. Taxonomy (NCBI): domain Eukaryota; kingdom Metazoa; phylum Chordata; class Myxini; order Myxiniformes; family Myxinidae; genus Eptatretus; species Eptatretus atami. The sequence continues at coordinate 132,034,332 of CM068958.1, read as the reverse complement.
GATTTTTCAAACTTTCAAAATCCCGTTGCTAGGCAACCAAAGGGCGTTAGCAACCAGTACCAACGCGGCACAACGAGGTCATAAAACTGGTTCTACCACCCAATTTCATCAAAACGAACAACTGCAAGGGCTGTCAAAAACCCCCGACAACACACACACGGACAGACCGACACCAGACCAACAAATAAGGTAGATCAATAGATCAAAAAAAAAAATTTTAATCGGAATTTTTTTTTTCGACTCGATCGACTACCCAAAAACGTAACCTCCACCTTCAGTGGCTGCAGGTGAAAAATGAAGGTCCAGCGGCTGTTTAAAGACTTTCAGAGTTTGGTTAATCTACCCCCTAGATATTGTCTGGTACCAGCCTACCTTCCGTTTGGTCCTTGATGTCCACAAGGATACTTCAAATGGGGCTTGTAAATACTTTTTTTTAATGAAGAATTGCTGCACACAACTCCCCAAATGGGGGGGGGGGGAACAAGTGAAGGTTGTACAATATTTGTAGTTTGAGGTTTGATGTTTAATCTATCCTCAAACAAAGAAGGTTGCTACGACATTGCTCGGATATTTAAGCAGTTTTATCGGTGCCGAATTCCTTGTGTGTTCAAGGCACATAGAACTTTCAAAATATCGTGATAATCACTTGCACATTCTAACGAGATAAATCTGAGCCGCTCGTTTGAGCGACATTTGCTCCGTTACGCGCCTTCCTCCCCCCGATATTTTCCCCCATGTACACAAATGGGTTTGATGCTCTTTTAAACCATCGGTTGTATCGAGCAAATAAATTGATTCAAATGTGTATTTGCTCATATTTATTTCACCAAATACAATGTATATACAACTTGTAGGATTAAAAAAAAAAAACTATTTGTTATAGGTTAAGCTAATATGCTTATTACCTCCGCGAGGAGGTTGTTTTCATCGTGTTGTGTGTGTGTGTGTACGTGTACGTGTACAGGATATCTCAAAAAGTTGTGGACAGTTCGGTGTGCCAACGAGACGAACTGATTAGATTTTGGTGAAGATCCGGATCCAAATCTGACGACTAGAATTTTTACTTTATTCTTCACCATTGAGAGTTTGGGCCAAAAACGATATCGTACTGGATAGCATGATATTTCAAAATGTATTGGCCCGATATGTTCTCGTGACAGGCTTACGTGGCGGAGGGTGCGCTCTACGAGTGCCCTTCTAGTTTGGTTTGTTCGATGGGAAATTAGGGGCCGTTGTGTCTGAAAGGCTGGCCACACGATGGCATTACTCAGTGAAATAATGTTGGTGGTGGGTCCTGAATTGATGAAAACCGTTTCATTGATTTGTTTTTTTTTTTTCCTGAAAGGTCCGTTAAACCCCTTTCGGTCTAAGTATTGTCCCCTTCTGCCCTTACTCAAATTCTTTATCTCCCTCCCCCAGTGTTTCTCATTATTCGAAGCAAGAGGCATTAATGACATTAAGAGGTTAAAATTTAATCAAATTAATTCAATTATGACTCGTTAGAATTCTCTCCCTACGGGCAATCTTGTTCCAAGCATGCAACACGTTCTTCTGACGCATACCTTTATTTGGGTGGTTATAAGGCAATTGACACTCTGTATAAGCAAAATAAATAAATAAAAACCCGGGTTACGTCCATTGAGGGAAAACGTGCCCGACACTTATAATTCAAAAGCCTCACTGTACTGGAAACGTGGGGATTTTAATACCTCCCTCACCTGGAGCAGCGCTACTCGATACACATTTACTATAGAATTTGCGTCCTCTCCCCTCCCCTCCCTCCAAAACCACCAGCAAAGATAAAAACACCCCTACATACATTAATTGGAGTCGTGCTGATCCAATATAGCAAGTCTGGATGTAATCAGCCAGAAAACCGTCGGAGTCGGAGCACAGCAAACCAACGCAACACCGGTCTGTGAGTTATCGTGAGGATTGAGGATTTGGAGGTTAAATTAAATCACGATGAAGCATCGTTTTGTTTTATTTTATCACAATCTGTGAGGCGATGGGATTTCAATCTCACGATATGTGATGGACATACAGGGTGTTTCAAAAAGAGTGATGCAACTTTAAATGTTTATTTACAAACAAACCGAAACCTCAGGAGTGTGAAGCAAACATTTTTTGAAAGTTTACGACGTGGTGTTTTCTATCGGTGATTGCTGTTGCAGTTAGTCACTGCTAGAGTTGGTGAGAGCCCAAGTCTGAAATTGGCATTTACGCAAATCATTGCAATTGACGTTCTCGATGTGTGCCCCTCCGTGGTTCAGACAGGCGTTGTGCTCCAAAGTTCTGTCCAAATTTCTGTAGGTCTCTGTGGCACTGCCTGGAGGGAGTCTGACATCTCCTGCTTAGATCATCCAGTGTGCAGGGTGGATGGCGTAGACAGAGCCCTTGCAGCACCCCAGAACAGTAGTCCAGAAATTCAGGTCTGTGCTTTGGTGCCAGTCTTGAGCGGTACCCAAGACAACGAGCGGTTTCTGAAGAGCTGCTGCAGGAAAGTGATGGTGTCACCAGCGGTGTGTGGGTGCACCATCCTGCCATAACCAGGTCATGCTGAGCTGGTTTGGGTGACCTTCTGGGCTAGATCATTATGGAATTTTCTGGAGCACGGTCCGCCTGGTAGCACTCACCGTTGATCTCACCGTCCTGCTGTTGTCATTCTCAAACAAGTAAGTCTTGGATTCCCCATCTGTCATTGAAGGTTGCAGAAGTATGTGACCTTCGGCTCTTTCAGGTGGTTCTGATCCCCAGAAAATGTTGTTGTGTTGTTGATGACCGTTCAGTGGAAATCGGCTTCATCCTGAACCAGATCAGGTTGATCCATTTGGGTACCACTCCATCCCGTCACTGAGCCAATGCATATACCAAGTCTCATTCTCATGTCATCTTGACTCGTTTATGCCTAATAGAGATTTGATGTATGGGAAAAGCTTCAGTTCCTTCGTGAGGATACACCAGACTGATGTTGGTTTGATGCCAGCTCCCGGAGCGCCGGCGGTGGACTTTGGGACTGTCCACTGCAGAATCCGCACATGGCGTTGATGTTGGCTTGGTTCTTGGCTGCTGATGCTGGCCTGCCACTGTTGCCCTGCTCTGGTTGTGCACTGTTCATCCATCCATCTATTGGGACCATACTCTGTGCAGAGCGGTGTGCCGCCTAAGCAGTTCCTTGGCTATTGGGCACAAGACCGGACGGATCGTCACTCCGACACAGGATAACAGCAAGCTGGCACTCATTTTCCACCTCCGAAGGATGATAGGCAGAGTCAACCCCACCTTGTATTCATTCAACAGCTAATGGGATTTGAACTCAGGATCCGAGGATCCCAAGCCCACCACCTTAACCTCAACCTCATCGTAGATGAGCTAAAAATATATACATTTTGTACATTTACCAACACCAGGCATTGTGCACTGTGCCCTTGTGCTCAAAATGTTTCACAATACGTTGAATGCACAAATTGTGGGTCCATCACGGTTCTGAGGTCTATTCCAGCAGAACCTCGGCGGGTGTCGACATATGATTGTCACGTACCACAGAGCCAGCACTTTTGTCTTCTGCTTCACTGTCAATGGCATAGTTGAGCAACGGAGCTAGAAATCCAGGGAACAATACCACGAACAAACAACACCCAAAACCCGAAAGGAAAAGTATCGGTCAGAAAAACAACAAATGGCAGAAAGGCAAAGTTGTATCAATCTATTGAACAACACCCTGTAAAAATATAGATTACATTTTGAGTTAATTAGCTAATTATCTCACCACCTAGATTGTGGTTGGGGGGGGCTTCATTATTTTGCGCATCGACGTCATTGAATCGCTCGCCGAGCAAGTTTTGAAAGATCCGTTAGCCACCTTGGGGGTGGGAAAAAAAAAACCGAAAAATGTTATTGGACCCCTGATTGCCTGACTGGCTAAAGGACCTCGTTATGGCTTGACAGTCACTCATCTTCATCGTAGATGAGCATAGCTAGGGAGGTAAACTTCGCACTCAGCACCTTAGCCATATGGGTAGCACGTGGATTCATTTCCTCCATCCAGAGGGATAAAGGTCTCTCCATCTTCTCCATTAAACTGCTTCTCAATCTCATTGGTTTGTTGCACCTGCGGGATCATGACTCACTAGATGATTAATTTTTTTTTTTTGACTTTTCTTTGCAATTACCTCTGATGACTACTGAAACCAAATTCATCACCCACGCGTGGCACAACACCCGACTCCATCAGCCTCAACACTTTCAATTTTAGCTCCAGACTGATGCTTTTTCTTTGACACTTTCGGCATCCATAATTACCAATGGTGTGGTGCACACAGCAGGAAAACAACTAACAGCTCGGTGATTGGTGAGAGGAGATGCGCTGATTGGCTGCCGCCGCCGGTGTCAACCCTCTATGTCGCGTTTACAGTCGACACGGTACATTTAAACTTGTGATTTTGATTCGCTTGATGATTAAAAAACATTTTGGTACTTATAAAATGAGTATTTCATTTCGCCAAAGCAAATCTGTGCAAAGCAGCTGCACAGGTGGTGGGGTATCGCTGGAAAAGCACTCCTTCTCCCCCACGGAGATTGTGTCTGTGGCCTGATGTGTATTTGTTTGATCTGGTGTTGGTGAAGCACAGTATGATGGGCCAATGGCTTCCTCCTGGGTCAAGTTTCTTAACTGTAACAAACTACTGTTTTTTTTTTTTTGTTAAACATTATTACTCTGCCACTGAAGGTGGATGGAGTTATTTCCCTGTTCTGTCTGCTGTCTTTCATTTGTCATCGCTCATTCTTTCATTTTGCAGGTTCATTGGTTCGCTGTTGATGGTAAGGATAAGAGCAGAAAGATGAAGAACCATGGGAAGAAGATATTCTCATTGAAGGTGCTTCGAGAGAGATGGGGAGGTGAAAAAGGTGAAGAAGCACCGATGGAAGAAGATATCTCATTGAAGGTGCTTCGAAAGAGAGAGGGGAGGAAAAAGGTGAAAAACACCGAGTGGAAGAAGACGAAGATGAGGTATGCAGGCATTTCATCATTGCTTTTGGGTAATTTGCCATCGCAGGTCTGCTTTTTCTGAATGATTTTGCTTTCCATCTTCGATGATGTCTCGGTACTTGGTGAACTTGCACATCTCTCAATGAGCAATGCGTTTGCCGTGTCTTTCAACAGCGATCATTGGTGATATGGAAAAGTCCATTTTGCGTAACTTGCTCTCACAGTTGGCATGACCACAGCAGTCACATTGCCGCACCCAAAACAAACGTATCTGCTGTTGGCACGGCATTGGCAGATTTGCATCGTAACTCTTAAATTGCAACGAAATGAGCAAATTGTAATGGCATCTTTAAGTGCGAGACTAACAATGGTGCTGAATATTATTATAATCGCTCACCAAAATTATTTGTTTCGGAAGTGCAGAAACTGTTGCTCTTGGAGACAACGCACATTATTTAAATCAAATCTATTGCAGTTTGCATATTGCTTCACACAGCCGTGGCCAAAAATATTGCACCTTGCACTTTTTTCACATAATGCACCATTTCTTCCAGAAATTGTTGAAATGAAAAAATATTTTGTTCTCCACAAATGTATTTCTTGGTTTGCGTGGAACAAAACAAAAAAAATCTGAAAAAATTACTAAATCTTAGCTTATTCCACACAGACATCCTAAAATGGCCTGGACAATATTATTGGCACCTTTAGAATTGTGAAGCCTGGTGTTGGCTTATGGTTAGGGTGGCTTGGATCCTAGGGTCTGAGTTCAACCCCGTCGCCGCTGAATTAAAATCACAGGAGGTTGACTCAGCCTGTCATCCTTCCGAATCACAAAATGAGCACCAGTTACGTTAAGGGACACTGCATCAGCACATAGCCGCATCCCAACAATGATGCAACCAGCAGAGGACAGAGACAGAGACAGGAAAGACAGAGACAGGAAACAGAAGAATATAGATAATTTGATTTCAAGCAGGTGATTCTCCTTAACTTTGGAATCAAACTCACCTAGGTTGAGTTGCAGGTGCCTGCAATATAAAATCACTCATTCAATCAGTTTGAATAGAGAAAAGGAGTCATTCTGCTGTTTTGTGTCACTGTGTACCGCAATGAACATGGAGAAAAGAAAGAAAACCACAGAATTGTCTGAGTAAGTCAGACACAAGATTGTAGCCAAGCATGGACAATCTCAAGGCTATAAGTCCATCTCCAG
>CM068958.1:132012174-132028104 GCA_035128595.1 Eptatretus atami | reverse complement strand
CAACAATTGTGCTGCAATAAGAATTAACCAAGTCAAAGGTCTTGTTCCTTATATGAATTCCATTTTTTGTGACCATTATTCGTGTTAGAAACGTTATATGTTCTCTTCTCCAGGGTGTGTCCAGAAATCACTGTGGAAAGTAAAAGTTGGTTAAAAAAATTTTTTCTTTTTATTATTTTATTTTAAATATCACCAGTCGCATGACTCGAGTATTTCATTCATTACTACTAATTAACCAATTGTATTACCTTTATTAATAACATTTAAATTCTAAAATAAAACGTTTAAAAAGAAACAACAACATTTTCGTCGTGAATTCTGGGACACGACTCCTGTGGCCTTTAATTTTTCATGGTGACCTTTCATTGAGATAAAATGTAAGAGTGGATTGCCATCTAATGTGTTGGAGGCAACGCCCGTGTGTGTGGTGTGTGTGTGCTGGTTTTAATATAGACTTTTATGTTTGTATGTAGTATGATTGTCCGTAAGAGAGCCCGAAAGTCGCCTTTCGGCAGCAAGAGATCGCTTTGGGTGACATCACCAACCAAGGGAAAGGCAGAAGACTGCATAAGGTAGTTGTCATATTATATTATGGCTTTCTATCTATCATGTGTGAATGTATATTGTGGAACTGTGCTGTTCTGTCTCTCCCGTTACGGCGGCCGCTTCCAATTGCTGTGTTTGAAAAGCTGCGATTGGTTAGTTTGCATTTTTCGTTTCTCTTTTTCTTGAGTGTAATGTTGTTGTCACGTTTATTGTCCCTTCCAAAATCATTAAAACAACAAGAACATCTGAATTAAGGGTTAGATTTAATAGCTATATTTTGCCCTCGTTTTAGAGAAATGCCAAAATCTCCGTTGCGATGGGCACCACCAACGTGGTGTGTGGTAAAAGTGTTTCGGAGCTTTGCCTCGAGTGAGATCAAGATTACAACCCAATTTCACCTTCTTAAAGTCATGAAATATTACGAATTGAGGATTAAGCTTAAACTTTTCCTTCATTGGATTACAGTACTTTTGCTGTTTTGTTTAGCTTATCTGGAGTGTAAATCCAGATAAGTGTTGTCATCGCACCCGTCATCCTCCGTTCTCTTTTTTGACTTCGTCGGCCAAAACGCTGGGCCAATTCCGGCTGGAATTTGCAAGCAACGTTCCTCTCGTGTATATTATATAATGGCTAATGCTGTGTCTGTCTGTCTGTCTCTGTTCCACCCTGGAACATGGAAACTCTTCTCGGAGGGACAAATTATTATTCAGTAAAAGTTGCTTCAAAATTAATCAAACAATGAGAGTTTTTTTTCTGTTCAATCAGACAAAAACTGTTGAACCCTGGCAGTGTATAGGCAACAGACTGCTGCTTCGATTGCTCCGATTTTTTGGTCACGAGTCAGTAAGTGACACTATTTTCGTTATGGGTGTGGTCTGTCTGTCTGTCCCCAGCATAGCTCCGTGGGTTTTGATCCGATCTTATAAATTATGGGCGAGGTTTGTATCATGATCTAGTGTGTTTTCCTGCAGATGGCGGAGCCACGCCCAAAAAACATGTGTTTTTAGGGGTAGTAGCCGTTTCAAGTTACATCGTCTTCTCCGAGGGTGTTTGTCGAATCTGGACAGGTTTCGGTTATTGGTTAGCCCAATTGGACCTGCATGGCCCCATGGAGCTCGATTTTTCATTTTCGTCCCAAGGTCAAGGTCACGAACTTAGAAAGTCAAAAAAATCAATATATTGGCATCGAGCTCCTAGGGTTTCAACTGTTTCGAATGAAATTGGTATGCAAGTAGTGCCTTCGAGACTACAACTGCATCATTTACATTTTCCCGATGCCCGCCATGGTTTTTGCCCGTGGCGTCCACTCGAAGGTTCAAAAATAAAAAAAGGCGAACCACTGTACATTGTCGTGAACATCGCCATCGCTCAAGATGTTTTTCTTACTTTCTTCCTTTCTGTTTGCCTTTCCGGTAAGAAAATGTATAACTCCGAATTTGTGATCTCTCCTTTCAAAACCCAGGGCAGAAATAAAAGTTTTGGTTTTATTATTTTTTTTATTTTTAATCCATGGTATTCTTTCCCATGGGCTTCTGCGGTGTAGTTTTTATTATCCCCGCCGCGTGTGCGGAGGGATATGTTGTTCACCCGTGGTCGTCCGTCCATCTTCCCGTCAAACATTTATAGCTTGAGTGCATGAACTCATAAACTGTTCACCATATCGATTTTGAAATTTGAGTCACACATTTGTACCACCTGAAAAGGAAGAACCCTATTGATTTTTGGGCTGGCCGGATTCAAGATGGGCGACTGGGCGGCCATCGTTGAAAATGTTTTTTTAATAATGGAACCGCTTATCTGATTTCAATATTTTTTGGTTACTATGTTCCTCCCCCTGGGGAACTTTTTCCAACATGGTTTCGGCCCGCTCGGACATCCATATGCGCCAGGCAGCCATGTTGAAACAACAAACGACGTTATCGGATATAGGCTTCTAATTTTTTTCTTTTCTGATGAAACTTGCTGGAAATGTAGTAACTGAACGAAGTGGTTGCTATGAATTTTCGGCCTGTCGAACAATCAAATATGGCGCCAGGCAGCCATCTTTGAAAAATGACATATCGCGAAAATCGGCCCCTAAAATTTTTTTTCTTTTTCAATGGCGGGTTTCCCCATGTCTGATGGGTATGTTTAATACTAAGCAACCCATAAGGCCTCAGACCACTTTTGATTCCATGGTTTGGTCGCTCCTTTTTTTTTTTTCCATGTTGAATTCTAATGAACGGAGAAGAAAAACAGGATACAGTAAGGTTGTTTTGATGTCACTTGCCAAGAGCCAACCACGGTGCACCTTGACTGGCACAATCAGTCGTGTTTTCGTACTTGTCATCAAGTCAAGCGAAGCCAACAATTCTCAGTTACTTTTCTGGGGTATTTATCAATGTTAATGATGAAAATGTTTTTTATCAAATCAAATTTTTTCTTGACACTGCCTGCCTGGAATCCTTGGGATTAATGTTGTACCATGGTTAAACTTTTATGACCAGGTGGTTTGGGAGATGTGAAACTGACAGACATGGATCTTATTATGTCGCATTATTATTATTGGTATTCTTTTTCTCCCCCACCCCCATGCCCCTCTGATACCCAGAACACATTTTGTTCTGCTTTTCATCAGCCTCCAATCCGTGCGAAAACACGCAACATGATTTGAAAGAATCGGGCCGAGAATGGAAACGTGCTGGAGACAAGTTCTGGGAGGAACAACTGCAAAGTTCTTGCCAGGTTTGCATTTTTATATTTGTTTCGGTTTTGTTTTGGAAGCGATTGGTTTTAATGGGAAGTCCCTCATTGTGCAAGGAGTCTGGAGAGCTGGAAGAGAGGGCAGTGAGTTCAGGAGAGGAGACTGGAGAAGACAGAAAGACCACCGACCTGGCCTGCGTGTAGAAGGATTAAGAGGCCAAAGACTCACTTCATCGCAGGAGATACCAATACCAAAATGCCCGGATTCCACACGAAAGAAGCCAACAATGGGAAGCATGAGCACCAGCCCAGAGAGGAGAGCAGTATACTCCCTCAGGCTGTGGACATAGCTTTTTTGCTTCAGCGAGCTCAGATGTGCCAAGCGAAGACTTTGGCACGACTGGAGATCCAGTCACGCGATTGGCTTGAGGCCAGGCTTGGGAAATGGTCTGTGTTGTGGCTTTCCCAGGAAAGATTCAGCAGATAGTGAGACCCAAAAGCTTTACATGAAAGGACTTCTCCAGAGGATTAGAAAGAAGATTGGGTGAGGGAATGGCAGGGTGGGGTTCCAGACATTCCTTTCCGAACCTAGTGAGGAGTGTAATTTGTCAGATGAAAGACATCTTCCAGTGTTGACCAGTTTGTGATTTTATCCAAGATCTGCAGAGCGTGAAACGCTTGCTGCTTGGCTGATCTGATGATGACAGTGGTACGACAGAGTGACTCACAAAGATCAGAGGATTTTCCAGAGTCAAGATCATGATGCAAATTAAAGCAAAAAAAAAAAAAAAAAGGTAGAAGAATAACAAAGGGATTGAAGATGGAACTAAATCCCTACCAACGCATCTTGTCCCATATACCACGAGACATATTGAAGGCAACTGAATGGATATTAATGAAATTCTGTTTTCGGTTCTGCTAGTTGTTGCATGGCCATTGCCTTTGCCGGGAGTGCACGTTGCCAGTAGTAGCACAATATTAAGATTTCATGTGCCTCCAGCATCCTCATACATTTTGTCATGTTGTCGACGAAATGATGCAATCTCCCTCTGTTACTCACTGGCAATGATATTTGCTGTACTTTCTGAAGATGTTTATTTTCATCGCAATGTTGCCGTTGTTGGATGGGTTATCAGTGACGCCTGCCTGAAACCCAAACCTAGATGTTCATGTCAACTAATCTGATGAGCTGTGTAGGTCTTTATCCTCTCGATTAGCTGATCCAAGATTTAATACTGTTCCGTTTGATCTCGTCTTGTAATGAGAAACCGTGTGTCATCATGGTGCCTCCGTCGTATTTATTCTCCTCTCTCTCCTTCCCACCACTCGGTGGAGATTCTTCGGTTTTTCACAGAAGGTTCTTCTCCTTCGGCCGCTCATCATGACCGCAGCCCGCGGGAACAGCCAGAGGCCGTCCTGAGAAAGTGAGGTGACAACAAAGTTAGACAAAAATATGAAAGCCGAGTGAATGGAACACCAAGCGATTACTTTATCATAACTTCCGTTCACCATGAGTAACCAGATTCTTCAAACCGACCATTCCGTTTAGTGCCGTCTATATCTCCTTGGACAACAGGCGTCTGTTACATCGCCTTTCGGGATTCATTTAATTACCATCAGACAAGGGTCCAGCAGCAAAGCGTCCTCTCTTGAGCAGGCAGAGCAGTTTCACTTTAAACATTGGAATACTACATTTGGATATATATATATTTCAATAAGAATAAGGCACTAATAAACATCTGAGCTTAAACCGCATACTTTATCTTGCTTGTGTACATCATCTACATCACGATGGGATCAAAGGCTGCAAAAAGAATTTTACTGCAGTCAATTTGATTCCAGTACAAAAAAGTAAACCTATTTCTATTATTGAAAACAGGATAACGACATTGAGAATACATTGAATATAATAATTTTATTCCTCCACCAGCCTTGATTTTCGCCTCCTACCAAGTTATCCCACTCATTTTGAAAAATATAAACGAGGGTCCCCACTTGGCCGCAGAGGCATCGTATCTGAGCAGTATAGGCATTTTGGAGAATATGTTTGCGAGTCATTAAGTTCTGGGGTTCACATCGGCTAAGCCTCGGTGTTGGCTTCGTGTTTGCGGTGGCCGGGCTTCGGATCCGAGGGTCCTGGTTCAAGCCCCGTTTGGCCGCTGAATTAAAAATTACACCAGGAGTTACTCAGCCTGTCACCTTCGAGGTCCACAATAGCACCAGTTGTACTGATTAAGGGACACTGCACAGCGGCTAGCCGTTAGTCCCACCCAATTGAGCAACCAGCAGCCACAGCTTGCCACTCATAGAGAGAGATGGGAGAGTTCACACCGGCTACCAAAAGAATAGGTATGGGTGAAATGTGGGCCATTATTGCTTTTCGACAAAATATCTGCGTATTGACCATTGTCCTGCGTCTCGGTTTCTCTCATAAGCTCGCTCCAGGCGTTCGGATATTTCATACACGTAGACATACAGCATAAAATTGCATCACCCTTGAACTCCATCGAGTCTCAAAATCAAGTCCCACCTCTTAAAATCATCAAACATTTGTAAATAACTAGATGGTATTCATCGGATACTTACACCACGCAGTGTAGAAGGATGGGTGTAAGCAAAACTGTTCTGTGGCAAATTCTGTCGTCAAAAAAAAAAAATTCAATTCAAATCCAAATGGACAGACCAATAGTACAGCCCTGCGGCTGTCGTTCGTCAGAGAACCCGAACAAGCAAAAAAGTAAGATGAGTCATCAGAGGAATCCTCGATAGGGATTCCATTTCAGCTGCTCCTCCTCTACCCTCAAACCATCCAGGCACAGCAATGAGCCGTATTCAAAAAATAATATTAAATAATAATTCATTAACTGTAGATTAAGAAAAATGAAAATAATTCTGGCTGCCGGACCATGCGTCCGATCAGTGTTGAAATTTGAACATGTGCCAAGTTTCAATTTTTTCCATGGAGCGTTTCAAAGAAATAGTTCCAACGTTCTCTCTTTTCTGTTTTTTTTTTTTCTTTTCCAACGTGGCTGCCACACCACATGACCTATGACGTCATAATTATCATTAAAACATTCCACAAGAAGTAGTTGCACCTATCAGGAAAATGTCGTGTGCAATCTGACAAGGGATCCAGAGAAAAGGGAATAGCAAAATGTCTGCACGTACGTCCACATGTATGGGACCGATCACTTAACCCCGCTTTTCGCTTTGCGATCACGGGCTTGTTGTATTAGATATGGGAGTGTTGGCCCTGCTGGAGCATGTGTGAACAGTTGAGTGTAAACAAAACACATGTTTAGAAACATCAACGTTGCTGACTGCTTGGCCTTCCCGGCACGCAATGAGTCGATTAGATACAGAGGTGGCAGAGATTCTTTTCCGAGTTAGTTTCCTGCGTGCCTTCTTCTTGCACAACGGTCGGCCATGACCATTTTGCCGGCGACTGAGAGCGTGCCATTTCACAGTGCTGACACCGATAATGTCGAGAGGTTTGCACACTCGCCTCTGGGCTGTGTCTACCCTGAGTTTGAATCCCGAACCAGCTCCAAACTACCACCTGGTGTTTCGTAGGATGGATGATTCATCAGTGTGTCTGCGTTTCTAACGAGGTCCTGTAATTGTGCTGTGGGGGAAAAAGGTCTTCGGAAGTGTAGACGGATCATGATGCAAAATGTGTTGTTCAGGCGGTGCCGAGTTGCCCCCCCATCCTCGCTTTGTCAGCGATCAGCACCAGAGCCTCAACCGTTTTTTTTGCACTATTTGGTGCGTGCATCGGCACGTGCTTGCACACGTGCTACTGGGAATGTCATGTTGATGAATATATTTTTTAGTAACCTACAATCCCTAACTCCATCGCTACCATGCCAGTTGTCTGGGAGTTAGCTTAAAATAACCACGCCAGGCATCGCTGCCAGGCCCTCTGTGAACCTTCGAACCTGCATCCTCTGGTAACACTATTTCTTCCAATCTGAACTTCGGTAATTATGAGCGTTACGTCCAACCTCTGACTGTTTGTCCTCTTCCTTTCTTGACTGTTCAGTGTTACTTGTCAAAACCCAATATTTCTCTGCCTGCTGTTGGAATGCAACATCGGTTGCAACATAACGTGGCAGCTTGCACGGGTGAAATGGCATGACTGCTCTCTTTTTCCCATCACAAAATGATTTTGCTTCAAATCTCCATCCATCTGATATCGATTCCATACGGTAATACTTTCACAAAAGCCTGTGCTTCTAATGCACGTGTTAATCCTTTTCCTTATGCAGCTATCCGATCCATCCCCCTGCGCACCTCAAATACCGAATTGTTGTGACGAGGCAGTTGCAATCGAGCAGCTTTTCTTCTCGACATTTCAGGCCAACCTAACAGAAGGCACCTTGAAATGCTCGAAGCTTGCAACGAGTGTGTATTCATCCTTAAGCAAGCCAGAACGGTCATCTTGCTTATTTCAAATTGCTGACGCGCTCCACCAGTTTCCTTTTTAGCTCGCCTGTTCGAAGAACAGAAGCTTATAGCGATACCCCGGCAATGAGCGTGAGCGTCAGTCTCAGCGTCGGTTTCAAGCGTCAGTCTCAGCGTCAGCGTGAGCGTGAGCATCAGCATCAGCGTGAGCGTGAAAATGTTAAAGTTTTTGGTGCAAGTTATTAGAAGCTTGCCATTTATTTAATATTTGCATGGAGTTCCTTTGGTATATTATTGATGTAGTGAAGTTGAAATTAAAATATAATTTCAAATTTTTTAATTTTTGACTGTTTGAACTTAACTTTTTGTAGCACATCAAGTTAAAGTTTTTCCTTTCTGATGTTTTTATCTACCACACTTTTTTACTGATTACAACTATACAAATACATATTGCTTTAAAATTATTTGGATCAGACTTCACTGCAATTGCTTTATAAAAAATATTATTAGACTAGTCTTTTAAAAACGATAAATGTATAAACAGGCGAGCATTGGGTGCTTTGACACCAACTCTGGTGGTCTTATTCAATGGTGAAGAATCACTTAAAAAATCAAATAATTCTCTTATCCAGATTCAGATTCAGATCTTCAAAATGAATCGATTCGTCCATTCCACACACCAACGTGTCCACGAGTTTTATCCGAATCTGTCCCAACTTTTGAGATATCTTGAAGTATATCGTTTTTGGCCTTATCTCTCAACGGTGAAGAATCACTTAAAAATTATAGTAGTCGGTGATCTCGATCTTCTCCAAAATTAATCGGTTCGTCCTTGTGCACACCGAACGGTCCACAAAATTACATCCGAATCCATCCACGACCTTTTTGAGATTATTCTGTACACAGACAGAAAGGGGTAAAAACATAACCTCCTTCACCTTTCGTGGCGGGGTAAATATCATGTTCGACATCGTTTTGGCCCTGATCTGTCAATGTGAAGAATCTTTTTAAAAATCAAATCATTCTCATATACAGATCCAGATTCGATCTTCGTCAAAATCAAATCAGCTCGTCCTTGTCACACACGAACCTGCCGCACTAAATATTCATCCATCCACATCCGTCCACAACTTTTTGAGATATCCTGCACACAAACAGACAGAAAGGACAGACACAGACAACGCGGTAAGCGACTGGTAGTGCGACTACCCAATAGAACCTGACGCGATGGGCCCGTTCGATGGGAATGACCTGAGGATTAAGCACAGAAAATTCATGATTCTCGCTTCAAGGTTAATGCTGCAGATTGTTTTTCGTTTCTAAAATACCCCCACATTTAGAGGTTTTTTCGGCCGTTGCTAGGCAACGGAGGGTCCATAGCAACGGTTCTTTCTCACACATAACTAGCATACCATGAACTACCATACCATTTCATGTATTTCTGACTCATAGTCTCTGAGATATAACGAACTTCGTTTTTTTTTGTTTTCGACCAGGGTTCATTCAAAGTCTATCTTCTCCGACAGTTTCATGGATCCGGATGGAAATTTTTGACAATATGGCTGAAGTACTGCCCACAGTCGCTCGTGGCCCGATTTTTGATTTCGAAAAAATAATTTTTTATGATTTTTCAAAACTTCAAAGTCCCGTTGCTAGGCAACCAAAGGGCGTTAGCAACCAGTACCAACGCGGCACAACGAGGTCATAAACTGGTCTACCACCCAAATTTCATCAAAACCGAACAACTGCAAGGGCGTCAAAAACCCCCGACAACACACACACGGACAGACCACACCACGACCAACAAATAAGGTAGATCAATAGATCAAAAAAAAAAAATTTTTATCGGAATTATTTTTTTTCGACTCGATCGACTACCCAAAAACGTAACCTCCACCTTCAGTGGCTGCAGGTGAAAAATGAAGGTCCAGCTGGCTGTTTAAAGACTTTCAGAGTTTTGGTTAATCTACCCCCCTAGATATTGTCTGGTACCAGCTACCTTCCGTTTGGTCCTTGATGTCCACAAGGATACTTCAAATGGGCTTGTAATACTTTTTTTTATGAAGAATTGCTGCACACAACTCCCCAAATGGGGGGGGGGGGAAACAAGTGAAGGTTGTACAAGAATATTTGTAGTTGAGGTTTGATGTTTAATCTTCCTCAAAAAAGAAGGTTGCGTACATTGCTCGGATATTTAAGCAGTTTTATCGGTGCCGAATTCTCTTGTGTGTTCAAGGCACATAGAACTTTCAAAATATCGTGATATCACTTGCACATCTAACGAGATACAATTAGCCGCTCGTGTTTGAGCGACATTTGCTCCGTTACGCGCCTTCCTCCCCCCGATATTTTCCCCGATGTACACAAATGGGTTGATGCTCTCTTTCAAACCATCGGGTGTATCGAGCAAATAAATTGATTCAAATGTGTATTTGCTCTCATTTATTTCACCAAATACAATGTATATACAACTCTGTAGGATTAAAAAAAAAAACTATTTGTATATAGGTTAAGCTAATATGGCTTATTACCTCCGCGAGGAGGTTGTTTTCACTCGTTGTGTGTGTGTGTGTGTACGTGTACGTGTACAGATATCTCAAAAAGTTTGTGGACAGATGTTCGGTGTGCATCACGAGAATGATTAGATTTTGCGTGAAGATCCGGATCCAAATCTGACGACTAGAATTTTTTACTTTATTCTTCACCATTGAGAGTTTGGGCCAAAAACGATATCGTACTGGATAGCATATATTTCCAAAATGTTATTGGGCCCGATATGTTCTGTGAGATCAGGCATTACGTGCGGGAGGTGTGCGCTCTACGAGTGCCCCTTCTAGTTTGGTTTGTTCGATGGAAATTAGGGGCCGTTGTGTTGAAAGGCGCTGGCCACACGATGGCATTACTCAGTGAAAATAATGTTGGTGCGTGAGTGGGTCCTGAATTGATGAAAACCGTTTCATTGATTTGTTTTTTTTTTTTCCTGAAAGGTCCGTTAAACCCCTTTCGGTCTAAGTATTGTCCCCTTTCTGCCCTTACTCAAATCTTTTATCCTCCCTCCCCCAGTGTTTCTCATTATTCGAAGCAAGAGGGCATTAATGACATTAAGAGGTTAAAATTTAATCAAGATTTAATTCAATTATGACTCGTAGAATTCTCTCCCTACGGGCAATCTTGTTCCAAGCATGCAACACGTTCTTCTGACGCATACCTTTATTTGGGGTGGGTTATAGGCAATTGACCACTCTGTATAAGCAAAATAAATAAATAAATAACCCGGGTTACGTCCATTGAGGGAAAACGTGCCCGACAGCTTATAATTCAAAAGGCCTCACTGTACTGGAAACTGGGGATTGTTAATACCTTCCCTCACCTGGAGCAGCGCTACTCGATACACATTTACTATAGGAATTTTGCTATCCTCTCCCCTCCCCTCCCCTCCAAAACCACCAGCAAAGATAAAAACACCCCTACATACATTAATTGGAGTCGTGCTGATCCAATATAGCAAGTCTGGATGTAATCAGCCAGAAAACCGTCGGAAGTCGGAGCACAGCAAACCAACGCAACACCGGTCTGTGAGTTATCGTGAGGATTGAGGATTTGGAGGTTAAATTAAATCACGATGAAGCATCGTTTTGTTTTATTTTATTCACAATCTGTGAGGCGATGGAATTTCAATCTCACGATATGTGATGGACATACAGGGTGTTTCAAAAAGAGTGATGCAACTTTAAATGTTTATTTACAAACAAACCGAAACCTCAGGAGTGTGAAGCAAACATTTTTTGAAAGTTTACGACGTGGTGTTTTCTATCGGTGATTGCTGTTGCAGTTAGTCACTGTAGAGTTGGTGAGAGCCCAAGTCTGAAATTGCATTTACGCCAAATCATTGCAATTGCGTTCTCGATGTGTGCCCCTCCGTGGTTCAGACAGGCGTTGTGCTCCAAAGTTCTGTCCAAATTTCTGTAGGTCTTCATGTGGCACTGCCTGGGGGAGTCTGACATCTCCTGCTTAGATCATCACAGTGTGCAGGGTGGATGGCTTAGACAGACCCTTGGCAGCACCCCAGACTAGTAGTCCAGAGTTCAGGTCTGTGCTTTGGGGTCCCAGTCTTGAGCGTACCCAAGACAACGAGACGGTTTCTGAAGAGCTGCTGCAGGAAAGTGATGGTGTCACCAGCGGTTGTGGGGGTGCACCATCCTGCATAAACCAGGTCATGCTGAGTGGTTTGGGTACCTTCTGGGCTAGATCATTATGGGAATTTTCTGGAGCACGGTCCGCCTGGTAGCACTCACCGTTGATCTCACCGTCCTGCTGTTGTCATTCTCAAACAAAAGGTCTTGGCATCCCCATCTGTCATTGAAGGTGCAGAAGTATGTGACCTTCGGCTCTTTCAGGTGGTTCTGATCCCCAAGAAAATGTTGTTGGTTGTTGATGGCACCGTTCACGTGGAAATCGGCTTCATCACTGAACCAGATCAGGTTGATCCATTTTGGGTACCACTCCATCCCGTCACTGAGCCAATTGCATATACCAAGTCTCATTCTTCAGTTCTTGACTCGGTTTATGCCTAATAGAGATTTGATGTATGGGAAAAGCTTCAGTTCCTTCGTGAGGAATACACCAGACTGATGGTTGTTGATGCCAGAGCTCCCGGAAGCGCCGGCGGTGGACTTTTGGGACTGTCCACTGCAGAATCCCGCATGGGTTGATGTTGGCTTGGTTCTTGGCTGCTGATGCTGGCCTGCCACTGTTGCCCTTGCTCTGGTTGTGCACTGTTCATCCATCCATCTATTGGGACCATACTCTGTGGCAGAGGCGTTGGTGCCGCCTAAGCAGTCTCCTTGGCTATTGGGCACAAGACCGGACGGATCGTCACTCCGACACAGGATAACAGCAAGCTGGCACTCATTTTGCGACCTCCGAAGGATGATAGGCAGAGTCAACCCCACCTTGTATTCATTCAACAGCTAAATGGATTTGAACTCAGGATCCGAGGATCCCAAGCCCACCACCTTAACCTCAACCTCATCGTAGATGAGCTAAAAAATATACATTTTGTACATTTACCAAACACCAGGCATGTGCACTGTGCCCTTGTGCTCAAAATGGTTTCACAATACGTTAGGAAGGCACAAATTTGTGGGTCCATCACGGTTGTGAGGTCGTATTCCCAGCAGAAACCCGCGCGGGTGTCGACATATGATTGTCACGTACCACAGACCAGCACTTTTGTCTTCTGCTTCACTGTCAATGGCTTAGTTGAGCAACGGAGCTAGAAATCCCAGGGAACAAATACCACGGAAACAACCACCACCCCTGAAAGGAAAAGGAAATAGGTCAAAAAAACAACAAATGGCAGAAAAGGCAAAGTTGTATCAATCTATTTGAAAACACCCTGTAAAAATATAGATTACATTTTGAGTTAATTAGCTAATTATCTTCACCACCTAGATTGTGGGTTGGGGGGGGCTTCATTAGTTTTGCGCATCGACGTCATTAATCGTCTCGCCGAGCAAGTTTTGAAATGATCCGTTGAGCCACCTTGGGGGTCGGGAAAAAAAAAACCGCAAAAATGTTATTGACCCCTGATTGCTCTGACTGGCTAAAGGACCTCGTTATGGCTTGAACAGCTCATTCTCATCTTCATCGTAGATGAGCATAGCTAGGGAGGTAAACTTCGCACTCAGCACCTAGCCATAATGGCGTAGCACGTGGATTCATTTCTCCATCCAGAGGATAAAGTCTCTCCATCTTCTCCATTTAAACTGCTTCTCAATCTCATTGGTTTGTGCACCTGCGGAGTCATGACTCACTAGATGATTAATTTTTTTTTTTTAACTTTGTTCTTTGCAATTATCCTCTGATGACTAACTGAAACCAAATTCACACCCAACGGCGTGGCACAACACCCGACTCCATCAGCCTCAAACACTTTCAATTTTAGCTCCAGACTGATGCTTTTTCTGGACACTTTCGGCATCCATAATTACCAATTGTGGTGGTGCACACAGCAGGAAAACAACTAACAGCTCGGTGATTGGTTGAGGAGGAGATGCGCTGGATTGGCTTTGCCGCGCGGCTGTCAACCCTCTATGGTCGCGTTTACAGTCGACACGGTACATTTAAACTTGTGACTTTGATTCGCTTGATGGATTAAAAAACTTTTGGTACTTATAAAATGAGTATTTCATTTCGCCAAAGCAAATCTGTGCAAAGCAGCCTGCACAGTGTGGTGGTATCGCTGGAAAAAGCCACTCCTTCTCCCCCCACGGAGATTGTGTCTGTGGCCTGAGTTGTATTTGTTTGATCTGGTGTTGGTGAAGCACAGTTATGATGGGCCTAATGGCTTCCTCCTGGGTCAAGTTTCTTAACTGTAACAAACTACTGTTTTTTTTTTTTTGTTAAACATTATTACCTCTGCCACTGAAGGTGGATGGAGGTTATTCCCCTGTCTGTCTGTCTGTCTTTCATTTTGTCATCGCTCATTCTTTCATTTTGCAGGGTTCATGGTTCGCTGTTGATGGTAAGATAGGAGCAGAAAGATGAAGAACCATGGGAAGAAGATATTCCTCATTGAAGGTGCTTCGAGAGAGATGGGAGGTGAAAAAGGTGAAGAAGCACGAGTGGAAGAAGATATTCTCATTGAAGGTGCTTCGAAAGAGAGAGGGGAGGGTGAAAAGGTGAAGAAACACCGAGTGGAAGAAGACGAAGATGAGGTAATGCAGGCATTTCATCATTGCTTTTGGGGTAATTTGCCATCCGCAGGTCTGCTTTTTTCAGAATGATTTGCTTTTCCATCTTTCGTCATGATCGTTCGGTACTTGGTGAACTTGCACATCTCTCAATGAGCAATGCGTTTGCCGTGGCTTTCAACAGCGATCATTGGTGATATGGAAAAGTCGCATTTTGCGTAACTTGCTCTCACAGTTGGACATGACCACAGCAGTCACATTGCCGCACCCAAAACAAACGTATCTGCTGTTGGCACGGCATTGGCAGATTTGCAATCGTAACTCTTAAAATTGCAACGAAATGAGCAAATTGTAATGCATCATTTGAAGTGCGAGACTAACAATGGTGCTGAATATTATTATAATCGCTCACCAAAATTATTGTTTTCGGAAGTTGCAGAAACTGTTGCTCTTGGAGACAACGCACATTATTTAAATCAAATTCTATTGCATGTTTGCATTATTTGCTTCACACAGCCGGGCCAAAAATATTGCACCTTGCACTTTTTTCACATAATGCACCATTTCTTCCAGAAAATTGTTGAAATGAAAAAATATTTTGTGTCTCCACAAATGTATTTCTTGGTTTGCTGGAACAAACAAAAAAAAATCTGAAAAAAATTACTAAATCTTAGCTTATTCCACACAGACATCCTAAAATGCCCGACCATATTTATGGCACCTTTAGAAGTTGTTGGAAGCCTGGTGTTGGCTTAGGGTTAGGGTGGGCTTGGGATCCTAGGGTCCTGAGTTCAAACCCCGTGTGGCCGCTGAATTAAAAACACCAGGAGGTTGACTCAGCCTGTCATCCTTCCGAGTCAGCAAAATGAAGCACCAGTTGTACTGGTAAGGGACACTGCATCAGCCATAGCCGCATCCCAACCAATGATGCAACAGAGAGAGACAGAGACAGAGACAGAGAAGAGAAGAAGAGACAGGAAGAAGAAGAATTGGGAAATAATTTGATTTCAAGCAGGTGATTCTCCTTAACTTTGGAATCAAACTCACCTAGGTGAGTTGCAGTGCCTGAATATTAAAATCATCTCATTCAACATGTTTGAATAGAGAAAGAGTCATCTTCTGCTTGTTTTGTTCACTGTTCACCGCAATGAACATGGAGAAAAAAAAGAAAACCAGAATTGTCTGAGTAAGTCAGACAACAGATGTAGCCAAGCAGGACAATCTCAAGGCTATAAGTCCATCTTCAGAAGACCTTGATGTTCCTGCGTCCCCATCGCAATGTTGATCAGGAAGTTTAAGCCATGGCACTGTAGCCACCTCGCCTGGACGCGTGCCGCAAGATGAAAACTTGATTGAAGATCGCAGCGAAGGATTGTTCGAATGGTGGAGAAGCACCTCGATAAAACTGCCAAACAGATTCAAGCTGATCTTCAGACTTCAATAGTTTCAACCTCATGGTACGACAGTTTCAACTCGCAGCATCCATCTCCAACTGAATGAAAGGGGGTTCTGTGGTAGGAGACCCAAAAGGACCCCACTGCTGAGAGAGACAAAAAGAAAGCCTGACTGTAGTTTGCCAAAACACACCTGAACAAACCAAAAT
>CM068958.1:131985406-132011697 GCA_035128595.1 Eptatretus atami | reverse complement strand
CAACAATTGTGCTGCAATAAGAATTAACCAAGTCAAAGGTCTTGTTCCTTATATGAATTCCATTTTTTGTGACCATTATTCGTGTTAGAAACGTTATATGTTCTCTTCTCCAGGGTGTGTCCAGAAATCACTGTGGAAAGTAAAAGTTGGTTAAAAAAATTTTTTCTTTTTATTATTTTATTTTAAATATCACCAGTCGCATGACTCGAGTATTTCATTCATTACTACTAATTAACCAATTGTATTACCTTTATTAATAACATTTAAATTCTAAAATAAAACGTTTAAAAAGAAACAACAACATTTTCGTCGTGAATTCTGGGACACGACTCCTGTGGCCTTTAATTTTTCATGGTGACCTTTCATTGAGATAAAATGTAAGAGTGGATTGCCATCTAATGTGTTGGAGGCAACGCCCGTGTGTGTGGTGTGTGTGTGCTGGTTTTAATATAGACTTTTATGTTTGTATGTAGTATGATTGTCCGTAAGAGAGCCCGAAAGTCGCCTTTCGGCAGCAAGAGATCGCTTTGGGTGACATCACCAACCAAGGGAAAGGCAGAAGACTGCATAAGGTAGTTGTCATATTATATTATGGCTTTCTATCTATCATGTGTGAATGTATATTGTGGAACTGTGCTGTTCTGTCTCTCCCGTTACGGCGGCCGCTTCCAATTGCTGTGTTTGAAAAGCTGCGATTGGTTAGTTTGCATTTTTCGTTTCTCTTTTTCTTGAGTGTAATGTTGTTGTCACGTTTATTGTCCCTTCCAAAATCATTAAAACAACAAGAACATCTGAATTAAGGGTTAGATTTAATAGCTATATTTTGCCCTCGTTTTAGAGAAATGCCAAAATCTCCGTTGCGATGGGCACCACCAACGTGGTGTGTGGTAAAAGTGTTTCGGAGCTTTGCCTCGAGTGAGATCAAGATTACAACCCAATTTCACCTTCTTAAAGTCATGAAATATTACGAATTGAGGATTAAGCTTAAACTTTTCCTTCATTGGATTACAGTACTTTTGCTGTTTTGTTTAGCTTATCTGGAGTGTAAATCCAGATAAGTGTTGTCATCGCACCCGTCATCCTCCGTTCTCTTTTTTGACTTCGTCGGCCAAAACGCTGGGCCAATTCCGGCTGGAATTTGCAAGCAACGTTCCTCTCGTGTATATTATATAATGGCTAATGCTGTGTCTGTCTGTCTGTCTCTGTTCCACCCTGGAACATGGAAACTCTTCTCGGAGGGACAAATTATTATTCAGTAAAAGTTGCTTCAAAATTAATCAAACAATGAGAGTTTTTTTTCTGTTCAATCAGACAAAAACTGTTGAACCCTGGCAGTGTATAGGCAACAGACTGCTGCTTCGATTGCTCCGATTTTTTGGTCACGAGTCAGTAAGTGACACTATTTTCGTTATGGGTGTGGTCTGTCTGTCTGTCCCCAGCATAGCTCCGTGGGTTTTGATCCGATCTTATAAATTATGGGCGAGGTTTGTATCATGATCTAGTGTGTTTTCCTGCAGATGGCGGAGCCACGCCCAAAAAACATGTGTTTTTAGGGGTAGTAGCCGTTTCAAGTTACATCGTCTTCTCCGAGGGTGTTTGTCGAATCTGGACAGGTTTCGGTTATTGGTTAGCCCAATTGGACCTGCATGGCCCCATGGAGCTCGATTTTTCATTTTCGTCCCAAGGTCAAGGTCACGAACTTAGAAAGTCAAAAAAATCAATATATTGGCATCGAGCTCCTAGGGTTTCAACTGTTTCGAATGAAATTGGTATGCAAGTAGTGCCTTCGAGACTACAACTGCATCATTTACATTTTCCCGATGCCCGCCATGGTTTTTGCCCGTGGCGTCCACTCGAAGGTTCAAAAATAAAAAAAGGCGAACCACTGTACATTGTCGTGAACATCGCCATCGCTCAAGATGTTTTTCTTACTTTCTTCCTTTCTGTTTGCCTTTCCGGTAAGAAAATGTATAACTCCGAATTTGTGATCTCTCCTTTCAAAACCCAGGGCAGAAATAAAAGTTTTGGTTTTATTATTTTTTTTATTTTTAATCCATGGTATTCTTTCCCATGGGCTTCTGCGGTGTAGTTTTTATTATCCCCGCCGCGTGTGCGGAGGGATATGTTGTTCACCCGTGGTCGTCCGTCCATCTTCCCGTCAAACATTTATAGCTTGAGTGCATGAACTCATAAACTGTTCACCATATCGATTTTGAAATTTGAGTCACACATTTGTACCACCTGAAAAGGAAGAACCCTATTGATTTTTGGGCTGGCCGGATTCAAGATGGGCGACTGGGCGGCCATCGTTGAAAATGTTTTTTTAATAATGGAACCGCTTATCTGATTTCAATATTTTTTGGTTACTATGTTCCTCCCCCTGGGGAACTTTTTCCAACATGGTTTCGGCCCGCTCGGACATCCATATGCGCCAGGCAGCCATGTTGAAACAACAAACGACGTTATCGGATATAGGCTTCTAATTTTTTTCTTTTCTGATGAAACTTGCTGGAAATGTAGTAACTGAACGAAGTGGTTGCTATGAATTTTCGGCCTGTCGAACAATCAAATATGGCGCCAGGCAGCCATCTTTGAAAAATGACATATCGCGAAAATCGGCCCCTAAAATTTTTTTTCTTTTTCAATGGCGGGTTTCCCCATGTCTGATGGGTATGTTTAATACTAAGCAACCCATAAGGCCTCAGACCACTTTTGATTCCATGGTTTGGTCGCTCCTTTTTTTTTTTTCCATGTTGAATTCTAATGAACGGAGAAGAAAAACAGGATACAGTAAGGTTGTTTTGATGTCACTTGCCAAGAGCCAACCACGGTGCACCTTGACTGGCACAATCAGTCGTGTTTTCGTACTTGTCATCAAGTCAAGCGAAGCCAACAATTCTCAGTTACTTTTCTGGGGTATTTATCAATGTTAATGATGAAAATGTTTTTTATCAAATCAAATTTTTTCTTGACACTGCCTGCCTGGAATCCTTGGGATTAATGTTGTACCATGGTTAAACTTTTATGACCAGGTGGTTTGGGAGATGTGAAACTGACAGACATGGATCTTATTATGTCGCATTATTATTATTGGTATTCTTTTTCTCCCCCACCCCCATGCCCCTCTGATACCCAGAACACATTTTGTTCTGCTTTTCATCAGCCTCCAATCCGTGCGAAAACACGCAACATGATTTGAAAGAATCGGGCCGAGAATGGAAACGTGCTGGAGACAAGTTCTGGGAGGAACAACTGCAAAGTTCTTGCCAGGTTTGCATTTTTATATTTGTTTCGGTTTTGTTTTGGAAGCGATTGGTTTTAATGGGAAGTCCCTCATTGTGCAAGGAGTCTGGAGAGCTGGAAGAGAGGGCAGTGAGTTCAGGAGAGGAGACTGGAGAAGACAGAAAGACCACCGAACCTGCCTGCGGTAGAGAGAAAGAGGCCAAAGACTCAGCTTCATCGCAGAGATACCAATGATCCAAAATGCCCTGGATTCCCACACGAAGAAGCCAAACAATGGGAAGCAGAGCACCAGCCCAGAGAGAGAGCATATACTCCCTCCAGGCTGTGGACAAGCTTTTGCGTGTCAGCTGACTCAGATGTGCCAAGGCGAAGACTTTGGCACGATGGAGCATCCCAGTCAGCGATTGGCTTGAGCCAGGCTTCGCGGAAATGGTCTGTGCTTGTGGCTTTCCAGAAAGATTCATGCAAATGAAGACCCAAAACTTGAATGAAAAGACTTCTTCCAGAGGATTGGAAAGAAGATTGGGTGAGGGAGGGCGGGGGGGGTTCCAACATCCTTTTCCAGAGACCTAGTGAGAGTGTAATTTGTCAGATGAAAGAATCGTTCCAGTGTTGTACCAGTTTGTGATTTTATCCAGATCTGCAGAGCGTGAAAGCGCTGCTGCTTGCTGATCTGATGATGACAGTGGTACGACAGAGTGGATCTCAGCAAAGGATCAGCAGGATTTTCCAGGTCAAGATCATGATGCAAAGTTAAAGCAAAAAAAAAAAAAAAAGGTAGAAGAATAACAAAGGGATTGAAGATGAACTAAATTTCCCTACTCAACGCATCTGTCCCATATACCCACGAGACATATTGAAGGCAACTGAATGATATTAATGAAATTCTGTTTCGGTTCTGCTGTTGTTGCATGGCCATTGCCCTTTGCGGAGTGACTTGCAGAGTAACGCAGCAATATTAAGGATTTCATGTGCCTCCCAGTCATTCCTCATACATTTTAGCATGTGTCGACGAAATGAATGAATCTCCCTCTGTTACTCACTGGCAATGATATTGCTGTTACGTTTCTGAAGATTGTGTATTTTCATCGGCAATGTTGCCGTTGTTGGATGGGTTATCAGTGACGCATGCCGTGAGAACCCAAACCTAGTGTTCATGTCAACTAATCTGAGAGTTGTTCAGGTCTTTATCCTCTCGATGTAGCTGATCCAAGATTTAATACTGTTCCCGTTTGATCTCGTCTTTTAATGAGAAACCTGTGTCACATGGTGCCTCCGTGGTATTTATTCTCTCTTCTTCCTTCCCAACCACTCGTGGAGATTCTTCGGGTTTCACAGAAGGTTCTTCTCCGTTCCGGCCGCTCAGACATGACCCAGCCGCGGGAACGCAAGGCCGTCCGATGAGAAGTGAGGTGACAACAAAGTTAAGACAAATATGAAAGCGAGTGAATGGAACACAAGCGATTACTTTGATCATACTTCCGTTCACCATTGAGTAACCAGATTCTCAAACCGACCATTCCCGTTTATTGCCGTCATATATCGTCCTTGGACAACAGGCGTCTGTTACACGCTTTCGGGAGTTAATTTAATTACCATTCAGACAAGGGTCCAGCAGCAAGCGTCCTCCTCTTGAGCAGGCAGAGCGTTTCACTTTAAAACATTGAAATACTAATTGGTATAATATATTTCAATAAATAAGACACATACAATCTGAGTTAAAACCGTCTATTTAACTTGCTTGTGTACATCATCTACATTCACGATGGGATCAAAGCTGCAAAAAGAATTTTACTGGCAAGTCAATTTGATTCCAGTACAAAAAGTTACGACCTATATTCTATTATTGGTAAAAACAAGGATAACGACATTGAGAATACATTGAATATAATTAATTTTATTCCTCCACCAGCCTTGATTTTCGCCCCCTACCAGTTATCCCACTCATTTTGAAAAATATAAACAGAGGGTCCCCAACTTGGCCGCAGAGAGCATCCGTATTCTGAGCAGTATAGGCTTTGGAGAAATGTTTGCGAGTCCATTAAGTTCTGGGATTCACATCGCTGAAGCCTCGGTGGTTGGCTTCGTGGTTTGGGTGCCGGCTTCGGATCCGACGGTCCGAGTTCAAGCCCCGTTTGGCCCTGAATTAAAAATTACACCAGAGGTTGACTCAGCCTGTCATCCTTCGAGTCGGCACAATGAGCAACCAGTTGTTACTGATTAAGGGGATCACTGCATCAGCGGCATAGCCGTAGTCCCACCCAATTGAGCAAACCAGCAGCCACAGCTGCACTCATAGAGAGAGATAAGAGTTCACACCGCGCTACCAAAAGAATAGTATGTTGGGTGAAAATGTGGGCCATTATTGCTATATTCGACAAAATATCTGCGTTTGACCATGTCCTGCGTCTCAGTTGTTCTTCTCATGAAGCTCGCTCCAGGTTCGGATATTTCATACACGTAAGGACATACAGCATAAAATTGCATCATCCTTGAACTCCATCGGAGTCTCACAAAATTCAAGTCCCACCTCTTAAATATCAAACATTGTAAATAACTAGATGTATTCACGCATACTTACACCACGCAGTGTTTTGAGAAGATGGTGTAGCCAACTGGTTCTGGTGCAAATTTGTCGCAAAAAAAAAAAATTCAATGTCAAATCAAATGGAAGACAATAGTACAGCCCTGCGGCTGTCGTTCGTCAGAGAACCCAACAAGACAAAAAAGGTAAAGATGAGTCATCAGAGGAACCTGATAGGATTCCATTTCAGCTGCTTCCTCCTCTACCCTCCAAACCATCCAGGCACAGCAACGTGAGCCGTATTCAAAAATAATATAAATAATAATTCATAACTGTAGATTAAAAAAATGAAATAATTCTGGCTGCCGGACCATGCGGTCCGATCAGTGTTGAAATTTGAACATGTGCCAAGTTTCAATTTTTTCCATGGAGCGTTTCAAAGAAATAGTTCCAACGTTCTCTCTTTTCTGTTTTTTTTTTTTCTTTTCCAACGTGGCTGCCACACCACATGACCTATGACGTCATAATTATCATTAAAACATTCCACAAGAAGTAGTTGCACCTATCAGGAAAATGTCGTGTGCAATCTGACAAGGGATCCAGAGAAAAGGGAATAGCAAAATGTCTGCACGTACGTCCACATGTATGGGACCGATCACTTAACCCCGCTTTTCGCTTTGCGATCACGGGCTTGTTGTATTAGATATGGGAGTGTTGGCCCTGCTGGAGCATGTGTGAACAGTTGAGTGTAAACAAAACACATGTTTAGAAACATCAACGTTGCTGACTGCTTGGCCTTCCCGGCACGCAATGAGTCGATTAGATACAGAGGTGGCAGAGATTCTTTTCCGAGTTAGTTTCCTGCGTGCCTTCTTCTTGCACAACGGTCGGCCATGACCATTTTGCCGGCGACTGAGAGCGTGCCATTTCACAGTGCTGACACCGATAATGTCGAGAGGTTTGCACACTCGCCTCTGGGCTGTGTCTACCCTGAGTTTGAATCCCGAACCAGCTCCAAACTACCACCTGGTGTTTCGTAGGATGGATGATTCATCAGTGTGTCTGCGTTTCTAACGAGGTGCTGTAATTGTGCTGTGGGGGAAAAAGGTCTTCGGAAGTGTAGACGGATCATGATGCAAAATGTGTTGTTCAGGCGGTGCCGAGTTGCCCCCCCATCCTCGCTTTGTCAGCGATCAGCACCAGAGCCTCAACCGTTTTTTTTGACTATTTGGTGCGTGCATCGGCACGTGCTTGCACACGTGCTACTGGGAATGTCATGTTGATGAATATATTTTTTAGTAACCTACAATCCCTAACTCCATCGCTACCATGCCAGTTGTCTGGGAGTTAGCTTAAAATAACCACGCCAGGCATCGCTGCCAGGCCCTCTGTGAACCTTCGAACCTGCATCCTCTGGTAACACTATTTCTTCCAATCTGAACTTCGGTAATTATGAGCGTTACGTCCAACCTCTGACTGTTTGTCCTCTTCCTTTCTTGACTGTTCAGTGTTACTTGTCAAAACCCAATATTTCTCTGCCTGCTGTTGGAATGCAACATCGGTTGCAACATAACGTGGCAGCTTGCACGGGTGAAATGGCATGACTGCTCTCTTTTCCCATCACAAAATGATTTTGCTTCAAATCTCCATCCATCTGATATCGATTCCATACGGTAATACTTTCACAAAAGCCTGTGCTTCTAATGCACGTGTTAATCCTTTTCCTTATGCAGCTATCCGATCCATCCCCCTGCGCACCTCAAATACCGAATTGTTGTGACGAGGCAGTTGCAATCGAGCAGCTTTTCTTCTCGACATTTCAGGCCAACCTAACAGAAGGCACCTTGAAATGCTCGAAGCTTGCAACGAGTGTGTATTCATCCTTAAGCAAGCCAGAACGGTCATCTTGCTTATTTCAAATTGCTGACGCGCTCCACCAGTTTCCTTTTTAGCTCGCCTGTTCGAAGAACAGAAGCTTATAGCGATACCCCGGCAATGAGCGTGAGCGTCAGTCTCAGCGTCGGTTTCAAGCGTCAGTCTCAGCGTCAGCGTGAGCGTGAGCATCAGCATCAGCGTGAGCGTGAAAATGTTAAAGTTTTTGGTGCAAGTTATTAGAAGCTTGCCATTTATTTAATATTTGCATGGAGTTCCTTTGGTATATTATTGATGTAGTGAATTGAAATTAAAATATAATTTCAAATTTTTTAATTTTTGACTGTTTGAACTTAACTTTTTGTAGCACATCAAGTTAAAGTTTTTCCTTTCTGATGTTTTTATCTACCACACTTTTTTACTGATTACAACTATACAAATACATATTGCTTTAAAATTATTTGGATCAGACTTCACTGCAATTGCTTTATAAAAAATATTATTAGACTAGTCTTTTAAAAACGATAAATGTATAAACAGGCGAGCATTGGGTGCTTTGACACCAACTCTGGTGGTCTTATTCAATGGTGAAGAATCACTTAAAAAATCAAATAATTCTCTTATCCAGATTCAGATTCAGATCTTCAAAATGAATCGATTCGTCCATTCCACACACCAACGTGTCCACGAGTTTTATCCGAATCTGTCCCAACTTTTGAGATATCTTGAAGTATATCGTTTTTGGCCTTATCTCTCAACGGTGAAGAATCACTTAAAAATTATAGTAGTCGGTGATCTCGATCTTCTCCAAAATTAATCGGTTCGTCCTTGTGCACACCGAACGGTCCACAAAATTACATCCGAATCCATCCACGACCTTTTTGAGATTATTCTGTACACAGACAGAAAGGGGTAAAAACATAACCTCCTTCACCTTTCGTGGCGGTGGTAAATATCATGTTCGACATCGTTTTGGCCCGGATCTGTCAATGTGAAGAATCTTTTTAAAAATCAAATCATTCTCTATACAGATCCAGATTCGATCTTCGTCAAAATCAAATCAGCTCGTCCTTGTCACACACGAACCTGCCGCACTAAATATTCATCCATCCACATCCGTCCACAACTTTTTGAGATATCCTGCACACAAACAGACAGAAGGACAGACAGAGACAACGCGGTAAGCGACTGGTAGTGCGACTACCCAATAGAACCTGACGCGATGGGCCCGTTCGATGGGAATGACCTGAGGATTAAGCACAGAAAATTCATGATTCTCGCTTCAAGGTTAATGCTGCAGATTGTTTTTCGTTTCTAAAATACCCCCACATTTAGAGGTTTTTTCGGCCGTTGCTAGGCAACGGAGGGTCCATAGCAACGGTTCTTTCTCACACATAACTAGCCATACCATGAACTACCATACCATTTCATGTATTTCTGACTCATAGTCTCTGAGATATAACGAACTTCGTTTTTTTTTGTTTTCGACCAGGGTTCATTCAAAGTCTATCTTCTCCGACAGTTTCATGGATCCGGATGGAAATTTTTGACAATATGGCTGAAGTACTGCCCACAGTCGCTCGTGGCCCGATTTTTGATTTCGAAAAAATAATTTTTTTATGATTTTTCAAAACTTCAAAGTCCCGTTGCTAGGCAACCAAAGGGCGTTAGCAACCAGTACCAACGCGGCACAACGAGGTCATAAACTGGTCTACCACCCAAATTTCATCAAAACCGAACAACTGCAAGGGCGTCAAAAACCCCCGACAACACACACACGGACAGACCACACCACGACCAACAAATAAGGTAGATCAATAGATCAAAAAAAAAAAATTTTTATCGGAATTATTTTTTTTCGACTCGATCGACTACCCAAAAACGTAACCTCCACCTTCAGTGGCTGCAGGTGAAAAATGAAGGTCCAGCTGGCTGTTTAAAGACTTTCAGAGTTTTGGTTAATCTACCCCCCTAGATATTGTCTGGTACCAGCTACCTTCCGTTTGGTCCTTGATGTCCACAAGGATACTTCAAATGGGCTTGTAATACTTTTTTTTATGAAGAATTGCTGCACACAACTCCCCAAATGGGGGGGGGGGGAAACAAGTGAAGGTTGTACAAGAATATTTGTAGTTGAGGTTTGATGTTTAATCTTCCTCAAAAAAGAAGGTTGCGTACATTGCTCGGATATTTAAGCAGTTTTATCGGTGCCGAATTCTCTTGTGTGTTCAAGGCACATAGAACTTTCAAAATATCGTGATATCACTTGCACACTCTAACGAGATACAATTAGCCGCTCGTGTTTGAGCGACATTTGCTCCGTTACGCGCCTTCCTCCCCCCGATATTTTCCCCGATGTACACAAATGGGTTGATGCTCTCTTTCAAACCATCGGGTGTATCGAGCAAATAAATTGATTCAAATGTGTATTTGCTCTCATTTATTTCACCAAATACAATGTATATACAACTCTGTAGGATTAAAAAAAAAAACTATTTGTATATAGGTTAAGCTAATATGGCTTATTACCTCCGCGAGGAGGTTGTTTTCACTCGTTGTGTGTGTGTGTGTGTACGTGTACGTGTACAGATATCTCAAAAAGTTTGTGGACAGATGTTCGGTGTGCATCACGAGAATGATTAGATTTTGCGTGAAGATCCGGATCCAAATCTGACGACTAGAATTTTTTACTTTATTCTTCACCATTGAGAGTTTGGGCCAAAAACGATATCGTACTGGATAGCATATATTTCCAAAATGTTATTGGGCCCGATATGTTCTGTGAGATCAGGCATTACGTGCGGGAGGTGTGCGCTCTACGAGTGCCCCTTCTAGTTTGGTTTGTTCGATGGAAATTAGGGGCCGTTGTGTTGAAAGGCGCTGGCCACACGATGGCATTACTCAGTGAAAATAATGTTGGTGCGTGAGTGGGTCCTGAATTGATGAAAACCGTTTCATTGATTTGTTTTTTTTTTTTCCTGAAAGGTCCGTTAAACCCCTTTCGGTCTAAGTATTGTCCCCTTTCTGCCCTTACTCAAATCTATTATCCTCCCTCCCCCAGTGTTTCTCATTATTCGAAGCAAGAGGGCATTAATGACATTAAGAGGTTAAAATTTAATCAAGATTTAATTCAATTATGACTCGTAGAATTCTCTCCCTACGGGCAATCTTGTTCCAAGCATGCAACACGTTCTTCTGACGCATACCTTTATTTGGGGTGGGTTATAGGCAATTGACCACTCTGTATAAGCAAAATAAATAAATAAATAACCCGGGTTACGTCCATTGAGGGAAAACGTGCCCGACAGCTTATAATTCAAAAGGCCTCACTGTACTGGAAACTGGGGATTGTATAATACCTTCCCTCACCTGGAGCAGCGCTACTCGATACACATTTACTATAGGAATTTTGCGATCCTCTCCCCTCCCCTCCCCTCCAAAACCACCAGCAAAGATAAAAACACCCCTACATACATTAATTGGAGTCGTGCTGATCCAATATAGCAAGTCTGGATGTAATCAGCCAGAAAACCGTCGGAAGTCGGAGCACAGCAAACCAACGCTACACCGGTCTGTGAGTTATCGTGAGGATTGAGGATTTGGAGGTTAAATTAAATCACGATGAAGCATCGTTTTGTTTTATTTTATTCACAATCTGTGAGGCGATGGAATTTCAATCTCACGATATGTGATGGACATACAGGGTGTTTCAAAAAGAGTGATGCAACTTTAAATGTTTATTTACAAACAAACCGAAACCTCAGGAGTGTGAAGCAAACATTTTTTGAAAGTTTACGACGTGGTGTTTTCTATCGGTGATTGCTGTTGCAGTTAGTCACTGTAGAGTTGGTGAGAGCCCAAGTCTGAAATTGCATTTACGCCAAATCATTGCAATTGCGTTCTCGATGTGTGCCCCTCCGTGGTTCAGACAGGCGTTGTGCTCCAAAGTTCTGTCCAAATTTCTGTAGGTCTTCATGTGGCACTGCCTGGGGGAGTCTGACATCTCCTGCTTAGATCATCACAGTGTGCAGGGTGGATGGCGTAGACAGACCCTTGGCAGCACCCCAGACTAGTAGTCCAGAGTTCAGGTCTGTGCTTTGGGGTCCCAGTCTTGAGCGTACCCAAGACAACGAGACGGTTTCTGAAGAGCTGCTGCAGGAAAGTGATGGTGTCACCAGCGGTTGTGGGGGTGCACCATCCTGCATAAACCAGGTCATGCTGAGTGGTTTGGGTACCTTCTGGGCTAGATCATTATGGGAATTTTCTGGAGCACGGTCCGCCTGGTAGCACTCACCGTTGATCTCACCGTCCTGCTGTTGTCATTCTCAAACAAAAGGTCTTGGCATCCCCATCTGTCATTGAAGGTGCAGAAGTATGTGACCTTCGGCTCTTTCAGGTGGTTCTGATCCCCAAGAAAATGTTGTTGGTTGTTGATGGCACCGTTCACGTGGAAATCGGCTTCATCACTGAACCAGATCAGGTTGATCCATTTTGGGTACCACTCCATCCCGTCACTGAGCCAATTGCATATACCAAGTCTCATTCTTCAGTTCTTGACTCGGTTTATGCCTAATAGAGATTTGATGTATGGGAAAAGCTTCAGTTCCTTCGTGAGGAATACACCAGACTGATGGTTGTTGATGCCTGAGCTCCCGGAAGCGCCGGCGGTGGACTTTTGGGACTGTCCACTGCAGAATCCCGCATGGGTTGATGTTGGCTTGGTTCTTGGCTGCTGATGCTGGCCTGCCACTGTTGCCCTTGCTCTGGTTGTGCACTGTTCATCCATCCATCTATTGGGACCATACTCTGTGGCAGAGGCGTTGGTGCCGCCTAAGCAGTCTCCTTGGCTATTGGGCACAAGACCGGACGGATCGTCACTCCGACACAGGATAACAGCAAGCTGGCACTCATTTTGCGACCTCCGAAGGATGATAGGCAGAGTCAACCCCACCTTGTATTCATTCAACAGCTAAATGGATTTGAACTCAGGATCCGAGGATCCCAAGCCCACCACCTTAACCTCAACCTCATCGTAGATGAGCTAAAAAATATACATTTTGTACATTTACCAAACACCAGGCATGTGCACTGTGCCCTTGTGCTCAAAATGGTTTCACAATACGTTGGAAGGCACAAATTTGTGGGTCCATCACGGTTGTGAGGTCGTATTCCCAGCAGAAACCCGCGCGGGTGTCGACATATGATTGTCACGTACCACAGACCAGCACTTTTGTCTTCTGCTTCACTGTCAATGGCTTAGTTGAGCAACGGAGCTAGAAATCCCAGGGAACAAATACCACGGAAACAACCACCACCCCTGAAAGGAAAAGGAAATAGGTCAAAAAAACAACAAATGGCAGAAAAGGCAAAGTTGTATCAATCTATTTGAAAACACCCTGTAAAA
Organism: Eptatretus atami; assembly: GCA_035128595.1. Taxonomy (NCBI): domain Eukaryota; kingdom Metazoa; phylum Chordata; class Myxini; order Myxiniformes; family Myxinidae; genus Eptatretus; species Eptatretus atami. The sequence goes on along the minus strand of CM068958.1, from coordinate 131,998,654 downwards.
ATATAGATTACATTTTGAGTTAATTAGCTAATTATCTTCACCACCTAGATTGTGGGTTGGGGGGGGCTTCATTAGTTTTGCGCATCGACGTCATTAATCGTCTCGCCGAGCAAGTTTTGAAATGATCCGTTGAGCCACCTTGGGGGTCGGGAAAAAAAAAACCGAAAAAATGTTATTGACCCCTGATTGCTCTGACTGGCTAAAGGACCTCGTTATGGCTTGAACAGCTCATTCTCATCTTCATCGTAGATGAGCATAGCTAGGGAGGTAAACTTCGCACTCAGCACCTAGCCATAATGGCGTAGCACGTGGATTCATTTCTCCATCCAGAGGATAAAGTCTCTCCATCTTCTCCATTTAAACTGCTTCTCAATCTCATTGGTTTGTGCACCTGCGGAGTCATGACTCACTAGATGATTAATTTTTTTTTTTTAACTTTGTTCTTTGCAATTATCCTCTGATGACTAACTGAAACCAAATTCACACCCAACGGCGTGGCACAACACCCGACTCCATCAGCCTCAAACACTTTCAATTTTAGCTCCAGACTGATGCTTTTTCTGGACACTTTCGGCATCCATAATTACCAATTGTGGTGGTGCACACAGCAGGAAAACAACTAACAGCTCGGTGATTGGTTGAGGAGGAGATGCGCTGGATTGGCTTTGCCGCGCGGCTGTCAACCCTCTATGGTCGCGTTTACAGTCGACACGGTACATTTAAACTTGTGACTTTGATTCGCTTGATGGATTAAAAAACTTTTGGTACTTATAAAATGAGTATTTCATTTCGCCAAAGCAAATCTGTGCAAAGCAGCCTGCACAGTGTGGTGGTATCGCTGGAAAAAGCCACTCCTTCTCCCCCCACGGAGATTGTGTCTGTGGCCTGAGTTGTATTTGTTTGATCTGGTGTTGGTGAAGCACAGTTATGATGGGCCTAATGGCTTCCTCCTGGGTCAAGTTTCTTAACTGTAACAAACTACTGTTTTTTTTTTTTTGTTAAACATTATTACCTCTGCCACTGAAGGTGGATGGAGGTTATTCCCCTGTCTGTCTGTCTGTCTTTCATTTTGTCATCGCTCATTCTTTCATTTTGCAGGGTTCATGGTTCGCTGTTGATGGTAAGATAGGAGCAGAAAGATGAAGAACCATGGGAAGAAGATATTCCTCATTGAAGGTGCTTCGAGAGAGATGGGAGGTGAAAAAGGTGAAGAAGCACGAGTGGAAGAAGATATTCTCATTGAAGGTGCTTCGAAAGAGAGAGGGGAGGGTGAAAAGGTGAAGAAACACCGAGTGGAAGAAGACGAAGATGAGGTAATGCAGGCATTTCATCATTGCTTTTGGGTAATTTGCCATCCGCAGGTCTGCTTTTTCGAATGATTTGCTTTTCCATCTTTCGTCATGATCGTTCGGTACTTGGTGAACTTGCACATCTCTCAATGAGCAATGCGTTTGCCGTGGCTTTCAACAGCGATCATTGGTGATATGGAAAAGTCGCATTTTGCGTAACTTGCTCTCACAGTTGGACATGACCACAGCAGTCACATTGCCGCACCCAAAACAAACGTATCTGCTGTTGGCACGGCATTGGCAGATTTGCAATCGTAACTCTTAAAATTGCAACGAAATGAGCAAATTGTAATGCATCATTTGAAGTGCGAGACTAACAATGGTGCTGAATATTATTATAATCGCTCACCAAAATTATTGTTTTCGGAAGTTGCAGAAACTGTTGCTCTTGGAGACAACGCACATTATTTAAATCAAATTCTATTGCAGGTTTGCATTATTTGCTTCACACAGCCGGGCCAAAAATATTGCACCTTGCACTTTTTTCACATAATGCACCATTTCTTCCAGAAAATTGTTGAAATGAAAAAATATTTTGTGTCTCCACAAATGTATTTCTTTGGTTTGCTTGGAACAAACAAAAAAAAATCTGAAAAAAATTTACTAAATCTTAGCTTATTCCACACAGACATCCTAAAATGCCCGACCATATTTTGGCACCTTTTAGAAGTTGTGGGAAGCCTGGTGTTGGCTTAGGGGTTAGGGTGGGCTTGGGATCCTAGGGTCCTGAGTTCAAACCCCGTCGGCCGCTGAATTAAAATACACCAGGAGGTGACTCAGCCTGTCATCCTTCCGAAGTCAGCAAAATGAAGCACCAGTTGTACTGGTAAGGGGACACTGCATCAGCGCATAGCCGCATCCCAACCAATGATGCAACAGAGCAGAGACAGAGACAGAGACGAGAAGAGAGAGAAGAGACAGGAAGAAGAAGAATTGGGAAATAATTTGATTTCAAGCAGGTGATTCTCCTTAACTTTGGAATCAAACTCACCTATGGTGAGTTGCAGGTGCCTGCCAATATTAAAAATCACTCATTCAATCATGTTTGATAGAGAAAGAGTCATTCTGCTGTTTTGTTCACTGTGTACCGCAATGAACATGGAGAAAAAAAGAAAACCACAGAATTGTCTGATAAGTCAGACACAGATTGTAGCCAAGCATGGACAATCTCAAGGCTATAAGTCCATCTCCAGAAACCTTGATGTTCCTGTGTCCCCTACACAATGTTATCAGGAAGTTTAGCCCATGGCACTGTAGCCACCTCCCTGGACGTGGCCGCAAGAGAAAACTTGATTGAAGATCGCCAGCGAAGATTGTTCGAATGGTGGAGAAGCACCTCATAAACTGCCAAACAGATTCAAGCTGATCTTCAGACTTCAATAGTTTCAACCTCATGGTACGACAGTTTCAACTCGCAGGCATCCATCTCCAACTGAATGAAAGGGGTGTTCTGTGGTAGGAGACCCAAAAGGACCCCACTGCTGAGAGAGACAAAAAGAAAGCCTGACGTAGTTTGCCAAAACACACCTGAACAAACCAAAAATCCTTCTGGGAGAATGTCCTGTGGACAGATGAGACCAAATTAGATCTTCATGGTAAAGCTCATCATCTCTATGTTTACAGAAAACAAAAATGAAGCCTTCAAAGAAAAAACACATTTCTACAGTCAAACATAGAGGAGGTTCAGTGATGTTTTGGGGTTTGCTGTGCTGCCTCTGACACTTGGTGCCTTGAATGTGTGCACAGCTCATGAAATCAGGAAGATTACCAAGCATTTTGGAGCGTAATCTTCAACAGTGTCAGGAATCTGGGTCTCTGTCGAAGGTCATGGGTCTTACAGCAGGGACAATGACCCCCAAACACACTTCCAAAACACCCAGGAATGGTTCAAGATAAAACGCTGGACTGTGTGAAGTGGCCAACAATGAGTCCAAATCTAAAATCCCATTGAACACCTGTGGGAGATCTGAAAACAGCAGTTGGGAGAAGGCACCCTTCAAATTGGGAGAAACTGGAGCAGTTTGCACAAGAAGAGTGGGACACTGCCAGTGAGAGGTGGGGAAGCTCATTCATGGCTAGAGGAAGGCCTTTGACTTGCAGTTATTTTGTTCCAAAGGCTGTGCCACCAGATATTAAGTCTCGGGTGTCAATAATTTTGTCAATGCCCTTTCTTTTTATTTGTCTGATTTAAAAGGATATATTAAGTTCTGAATAAAAAAACAAAGGTTTTGTAATAATAACAGTGACATAAAGAATTGTGGAGACCAAATACTTTTGTCAATTTGAACTTATTTTTCGAGAAAATTGTGAGTTATTTGAAAAAAGTGCAACGGTGCCAAATATTTTTGGCCACGACTGTATCGTGAGTTTTCTTTCTGCACAAAATCTACTACGGATAATTTGTAGCAGCTGGAGACCCCGATATGAATTCCACTGAAGATTAATATCCCATTCGCATTGCTATATTCACTCACAGGTTTTTGACATTGATGCAGAAAACATGAACGATCCTAACCTGGTATCGACATACGCTGTGGAGATTTTTCAATACATGAAAGAGAGAGAGGTAAGAAGGAAGAGTCATTTACAATTCGTTGAAGTGGCTACAATCGTCTTTTTTTCTCTCTCTCTCTCTCTCTTTTCACAAATGACCACTTTCAATGTAATTTGGGGTATTTGTGATTTTTCGATTGCCCAAGAAAATTTGAGTTGTGCTTATTTTGAGAGGCTGACAAAGTTGTGCAATTGTGCAATAATTATTTTGCATAATGAACATGAAATTTTGCCAACTTTGATGACTTCCCCCCTTTTTATTTTTTTTTCTAATTTTTTTTTAGGAGACCTGCACAGTTTCACCATATTTCCATCGACAAAAAGAGATCAATGCAGACATGCGTGCCATCCTCATCGATTGGATGGTGGAAGTTCAGGTAATGTAGCAGGGCGAGCATCAGAGACAGCATCTTGGAATACTATTGGTTCACGAGTCAGTAAGTGACCACTATATTCGTTATGGTATGTTGTTGTCTGTTGTCTGTATGTCTGTATGTCTGTATGTCTGTCTGTCTGTCTGTCTGTCTCTGTCTGTCTCCGAGCATAGCTCCGTGGGTTTTGATCCGATCCTGATAAAATTTGGGTGGGAGGTTTATATCATGATCAGTTGTGTTTTCCTGAGAATGGGCATGCTGCGCCCATTATGGGCGGAGACACGCCCCAAAAACGTGTTTTTAGGGGGTAGCCGGTTTCAAGTTACATCTTCTCCGAGGGGTTTGTCGAATCTGGCAGGGTTTCAGTATTTGGTTAGCCCAATGGCACCTGCATAGCCCACGGAGCTCGATTTTTCATTTTCGTCCAAGGTCAAGGTCACAAGGTCACGAACTTGGAAAATGTCAAAAAAATCAATAAATTGGGCATCGAGCTCCTAGGGTTTTCAACTGTTTCGCATGAAATTGGTATGCAAGTAGTGCTTTTCGATTGCTACAATTTCATCATTTACGTTTTTCCCGATTCCCACCAGTTTGCCCGTGGCGTCCCCTCTAAGGTTAAAAAAAAAGAAAAAGGCGAACTACGTTTAGGATTTCGCAATTCGTGGTCGATTTGTAGTGCTCTTCGAGTACTACAACTTTCATCGTTTACATTCTTCCCGATTCCCGCCAGTTTGCCCGTGGCGACCCTCTAAGGTCAAAAAATAAAAAGGCGAACCGTGTACATTGCTCGTGAACCATCGCCGTCTCCAGACTTGTTGGATCACGAAAAAATATTTTCAAACACGAAAAAATAAGTGACCACAAGTCTGAAGGCGACATGGTTCACGAGCGGTATTTGACGATGTCGATTGTTTCAGAAGTCAAGGATGAGACAATGTGATAATGTTTGACCAAGTTAAAATGACCACATGATGTGGTACGAGTGACAGGTTATTAGTTGCAAAATGTCGAAAACCCAGTTTCGTTCAACAACTTTCAAAATTTGACCTTTGCATAACCTTTAAAGGTACAAAACAATGTTTGGACATTAAAATAAGGAAACAGGATACGTGCTATAGCTTATTGGAGTTAGTTCGTCGAAGAAGGTCGAAAACCCGGTTCGATTCCACAACTTTGAAAATTTGACCTTTGTGAACTTTAAAGGTCAAGGATTATGACCTTTGGTGCAAAACTTCCTCTGGAACATTCCAGGAACAATATAACGTCATATAGGCTATATGGCATTTCGCACTCATCGGATTATCCATACTTTGATGAAATCAGCGTAAAAACAAACTTGAAGGGGGCGCCACGGGCAAGGTGTTCGAGATAGAGCAAATGGTTTCAGGACTTTAGTTGGGGAATGACCTCAAGATATGCATAAAAAATATTGTCATCCTAGCTCTCAAAGTTTGGGCGGTCGTATGACTTTTATGTCAAAATTCGAAATTTTCTAAGTTCGTGACCTTGTGGACCTTGACCTTGGAGCGAAAATGAAATCGAGCTCCGTGGGGCTATGCAGGTGCCATTGGGCTAACCAAATACCGAAACCCCTGCCAGATTCGACAAACCCCCTAGGAGAAGATGCAAATTAAATCGGCTACCCCCTAAAACAAAATTCGCAATTTTCTAGTCCGTAACCTTGTGCCTTGACCTTGGGACGAAAATGAAAAATCGAGCTCTGGGGCTATGCAGGTGCCATTGTGCTAACCAAATACCGAAACCCCTGTCAGATTCACAAACCCCTAGTAGAAGATGCAAATTGAAATCGGCTCCCCCCTAAAAACACGTTTTTGGGGCGTGGCTCCTCCCATAATGGGTGCACCACGCCCATTCTCAGGAAAACACAACTAGATCATGATATAACCTCCACCAAAATTTTATCAGGATCGGATCAAAACCCACGGAGCTATCATGCTCGGGACAGACAGACAGACAGACAGACAGACAGACAGACAGACAGACAGACAGACAGACAGACAACAACAAACATAACGAATATAGTGGTCACTTATTTTTTTCGTGAAAATATTTTTTCGTGAACAACTATATTCGTTATATCTTGCCAAACGAAGTTTTTGCAAGATATGTTAGTCAGTCTGTATATTTATTTTTTTTTTTTTTTTTTTTTGTTTGTCTGTAATCACGAAAAAAAATTCTGCAGAGCACAGTTTTCATTGGAAATTTTTGTAACTTCGCATATCAGAGGCCTATGGAGGTCCCTTTCAGCGCATAAAATTTTGAAGGTCAAGGTCACTTTGTCGCAAATCAGGGGTCGACGAACCCTTATTTTTTGAGTAATTTTGATCGGATCGTCTTCAAACTTCATGGGAATATAGTTCATGGTCTGGCACTCAGTTGATTAATTTTTGGTGGCGATTGGCCTTGACCTTCATGGTTAGCGCCTAAGGTCAAACATATTTGACCCCAAGGTCAAATTTTCAAGTTTTAGGAACCATATCGTGTAGTACCTCAAATTGAACACCTCGATGAGTGCTTTCTAGATATATCAAGCTTGAGACATTATGACGTCATTTGGTGATGTTATGAGGCAAACGCATATTTTTCATGGTTACTCTGTAGAACGATTCTCATCGGAATCTCTCGTAGGCAGATATTCCTCAAGGAGTCGCTCCTGGTGGATAGCAGCTCTGTTCACCTCAGTGTGACCTTAAAGAAGTCACACATGGTCACCTTTTGGCAAGATACGGGTCACCCTAAGGGTGACATTGGTTTATTTGTCTGTCTGTCTTGTCTGTCTCGTCTGTCTGTCGCGAGCATAGCTCCGTGGGTTTTGATCCTATCCTGATAAAATTTTGATGGGAGGTTTATATCATGATCTAGTTGTGTTTTCCTGAGAATGGGTGTGATGCGCCCATTATGGGCGGAGCACGCCCAAAAAACGTGTTTTTTTAGGGGGTAGCCGATTTCAATTTGCATCTTCTCCGAGGGGGTTTGTCGAATCTGACAGGGGTTTCGGTATTGGTTAGCCCAATGGCACCTGCATAGCCCACGGAGCTCGATTTTTCATTTTCGTCCCAAGGTCAAGGTACAAGGTTACAAACTTAGAAAATTGCGATTTTGACATAAAAATCCATCTTCTCCGAGGGGTTTGTCGAATCTGGCAGGGGTTTCGGTATTTGGTTACCCAATGGCACCTGCATAGCTCCCGGAGCTCGATTTTTCATTTTCATCCCAAGGTCAAGGTCACAAGGTCACGACTTAGAAAATTGCGAATTTTGACATAAAAATCCATCTTCTCCGAGGGGTTTGTCGAATCTGGCAGGGGTTTCGGTTTGGTTAGCCAATGGCACCTGCATAGCCCCACAGAGCTCGATTTTTCATTTTCATCCCAAGGTCAAGGTCACAAGGTCACGAACTTAGAAAATTGCGAATTTTGACATAAAAACCATCTTCTCCGAGGGGGTTTGTCGAATCTGACAGGGGTTTCGGTATTTGGTTAGCCCAATGGCACCTGCATGGCCCCACGGAGGTCGATTTTTCATTTTCGTCCCAAGGTCAAGGTCACAAGGTCACGAACTTAGAAATTGCGAATTTTGACATAAAAATCATACGACCGCCCAAACTTTGAGAGCTAGGATGACAATATTTTTCTGCATAATCTTGAGGTCATTCCCCACCTAAAGTCTTGAAACCATTTTGCTCTATCTCGAACACCTTGCCCGTGGCGCCCCCTTACAGTTTGTTTTTACGCTGATTTCATCAAAGTATGGATAATGCGAGGAGTGTGAAATGCCATTTAGCCTATATGACGTTATATTGTTCCTGGAATGTTCCAGAGGAAGTTTTGCACCAAAGGTCATAATCCTTGACCTTTAAAGGTCACAAGGGTCAAATTTTCAAAGTTGTGGGAATCGAACGCGGTTTTCGACCTCTTCAACGAACTAACTCCAATAAGCTATATCACGTATCCTGTTTCCTTATTTTAATGTCCACAACATTGTTTTGTGACCTTTAAAGGTTATGCAAAGGTCAAATTTTGAAAGTTGTTGAACGAAACCGGGTTTTCGACATTTTGCAGCTAATAACCTGTCACTCGTACCACATCATGTTGATCATTTTTATAACTTGGTCAAAAATTATCATATGTCTCATCCTTGACTTCTGAAACAATCTACATCGTCAAATACCGCTCATTTGCCGTCTCATTTGCCCGACCATTGCCGTCTCCAGACTTGTCCCACAATAAAGTCGCTAACCTAACTCTTGCATTTAAAAAAAATAGATGGAATTTCCTAACAGTGGTCACGGCTTAATGGAAGTGAAAAGATCAATCGACTTATTGCAGAAGAGAACAGGCAGGTGGAAAAAAAAGAATACCCAGATGCCCCACAGTGTGTCGACTTGGGTTTGTGGAAAATGCCAAGGTATCAACCAGCCTTTGAGACAAGCTTGGTGGTATGTTAGATCTTGGCTAGCTTAAGAGTGGTGATGACTGATGATGAGGTTTAAGAGCTTTATAAACTGCATCTCCTCCCAGTTGCTGCCGACAGAGATGAAGTGTAGGATTTATGAGCCAATCCTTTTGGAGGAAGAGGAGGAGATTGGAACTTTTCGTGCATTTTGACGAGTGACTTAAAAAAAAAAAAAACTTGTCTAATGTGATTCTGCCACAGCTTGCCTGTCAAAGGTATTGAGTACTGTAGCGTCAACAGCTCAACAAACTCCGAGCTTGTCGCAGCGGGAGGTTAAAGTCCCGCGATGTTCCGAGTTGATGGCGGACAACACGCGTGCGGGTCGTGAGGAGAGACATGAGAAACCTTAAAGCTTTTAAACCCAACGGTTTATTTCCCAAACAGCAATAATAAAAAGAACCAGGGATGACTGAACTTGACAGAGGAGACAGCGGTGGATTGTGGTGGCGAAGAAAAGGAAAATACCGAATCGATAATAAATAATTATGTACAAATATGCAAAGGAAAGCTAAAGAAACTAAGGCGCCTCAAACCGAACTCAGTCACAGACAGGAAGGGAACAAAAACCGGAGTACTCAGCTCTGCGGCAGCTGGGATTAGCAGGTGATGAAGGACGAGGAGGATGACTACAAGGCGAGCAGACAATGGCAGGATGATGAGATGGGCAGGACAACGAACAGGCTCCGCGCGACAGAGGCAGAGGCAGATCGGACGACCTCAACTCTTTCTCCTCGGTCGCCTTCGGACTCGCACACCCTCTCGAACGTTCTTTCTGGACCGATTACCTCTTTTCTCCTGGACCTTGCCTCAGACTTCAACTCTCACCAACTGCCTCTATCGTCTTCTCTCGACCAACTCTCCAATTAGTTCCTCCCTTTCCTTCCTATTTGGTAATGCTCCACCCCTTTTTGGAGGCGTCTATAGCTCCGCCTCCCACCTCTTTCATGTCAAGTCTCACGGCACTCCACAGAAGAAGTTTACATTGAGGTTTTACACTCGATTTCCTTAACCATGAACCTTACCTACTTATTACCATGCACCGCCCTCTGTGTGGCACACATGCAAACAAGACAATTCTAAAGCTGACATTTCCCTACTTGTACATCGAGGTGGCTATCTACTTGCACACAGACCATGCTACTTTATACATTCCTATGTGTTCTATGGGAATATCTAACCCCCCCCCCCCACACACACACAAACGTAACAGTACTAGTCTGCACGATGTGAAGTCATTGGCAAAATAACAGGATTTTTCAGGAAAGTAGGTTGATGTAGACCGAAAACAAGAATGGTCCCAGTGTGCTTCCTTGCAACACACCAGTCTCAAGTTGGAATAAAGATTACACTTTAGGTCTGCAGCAAAGGTGGATCCCATCACCATTTATAACAAAAAAAATGCTGATTGCTCTGTCGCTTATGTGATCAACATTGTCACCTTTCTTGTGCTCATGGGTAATATTGACAACTTTCCTTGATTAAGGCAAGTAACTAATTGAGAATCCTTCAAAAGAAGAGAACATAGGATATAGAGAGCACAATTTGTGAGGATTAAAACACTCGTAGTTCTGTCAGATCCATTTTCTGAGAATGCTGATATTGACCAGGAACATTTGTACGAAAAGGTAGAGGTGAGGCAGCCTGTATGTGATGGAGGGCAATGACGGGACGTGAGAGACAGAGACAGAGACAGAGACAGGTATTTTCTGCAAGGACTCGGTACTATTTATTTATTTATCACAAGGCGAGGCCAACATTAATCCATGCTTCCTGAGTGAAGGGACAGAAGAGGAACGTGTACCAGTATCACTTGACTAGTTGCCTCTTCACTTTTGAGGACGATGTTTAGGTGTGTGGTATGTTTTATTTATTTTTCATTTTTATTTTTCAATTGATGTAAGGTTCCTGGAGGAGCTTTTAAATAAATTACATGCAAGACAGACATTGGTAGATTATGCAGAAATGTAAGTGATTTCAATGTGGATATGGGAATATCTATCATGAGGCAAGATTTAGATGGGAACACCAACAAGCAAACTTAAGGCTTGAGGTTTATCTTTCGGAGAGCCTGGTGTTGAGTTTTGGTACATATGATGTTCGACCCGTTCGTTTGAGCTATGCAGAGAGGGAGCATGGGTTCCCATCCTTGGATTTATCTTCCAGGCGAATGATGACGGTAAGTTGCTTTCTCCTGATTCCCTTAACGCACAAAATAGTTGCTTGTACTAGGGTCAGAATGTTAAACGAGGCCTGAGGCATGAAGAAATGAACTCGTGAGAGAATAGTTTGTTGAGAGAAAGGTTCCAGGCACTATCGATGTCTATAGCTGATAATGAACCAATCTGCGAGGGATATGGCACATTAAAGTTCAGACCAAACTCACTTTCAATGGGACGGATCAAATGGGTGAAGGGGAGCAAAAGCAATAAAAGAAGAGGTTCAACATGACCGAACTCGACGACAACAACAACAAGATGAAGCTTACCTGGATCAGGAGCAACAGTCACTCAAACCCCCTGCAGACCCCATTAGACCCTGATTACATGTATATATATATATATATTTTTTTTTTAAACGGCGTGAACAAACTTTTGGTACATCACGGGTGATAAAGGTCGTGGTCAAGTTTCATTGAAATTGTGAGGAGTTTCAGGGAAGAGAGCAAATATTATTTCACCACCCCCCCGTAGACCCTCTTACTGAGTGCAGATTTTGATGCGGTTGATGCACCTTCATTGGGCATCAGATATGAAGCTTGTGGCCAAGGTTCATCAAAATTGTGCACTTGGTTCAAGCAATAATGACTGAGGTGTTGACTGACTCACTCACCTACGGATGTTGCTCGATCGCATAAGCTCACCGGACTAAAGTCCTGGTGAGCTAAAAATGAAGAAGCCAATTGAATAGGTGTGGGTTTGCTAAATTCTGGATTGAGTTCGGCTTGCAGTTTTACCAAAAGGGCTTTGTTGCAACCCTATAGCCTGTAGCTCGGGTAAATCAAATAATAATAAGCAAGTACAACCTCTTAAATAGTTATCTTACAATTAGGGAGGGGTGGTGGGAGTGGTTGTGTCATTCAACTACAGAAAATAAGAGGGGTGGGGAATCCATAAATATTTTGTGGTGTTGGGAGGGGCAATGTGGTGGACTTGGGATCCTCGGATCCTGAGTTCAAATCCCGATCAGCTGTTGAATTAATACCAGGTGGGGTTAATTATGTCTGTCATCCTTCCGGTTCAGCAAAATGAGTGTCGGCTTGCTGGTATCCTGTGTCGGAGTGGCGACCCGTCCAGGATTGTGCCCAATAGCCAAGGAGACAGTTTTGGCAGCACCAACGCTCTGCACAGAGTACGGTCTCAATGGATGGATGGATGGAGGGACAATGGAGGAGCAAGGGTTTGGAAGGACTTCACAACATAGGCAGCCACATCATTACCAGGACAAGGGCTCGGTCTATAAAAGTGCAGGAGGGAGCAACTAGAATTATGTGAGTTGGGCATATCCTGTGTTTGAAATGTTGCAATACCTGGAAAGTTTGAAGTCTTCCAAAGTAGTTCCAACATTGATAAAGGATGGATGGATAGGAACTGGGGGGTTATGAACATTTGTGGAATTGGGGAGATGGAGTTTGGATGGGTTGCATCGTGGGAAGGGGTCATGGGGGGGAGAATGGGATTATTGAGAGTTTTTGGTGGAGTTGTGGATCAATGGAGGGCAGATAAGCTGGGTGTGAGGGAATAGTAGGTGAGGATAATAAATGTGAGGTTGTGGTGGGATTGGATTGGGAGGGCCAAGTGGTTGCTGGAAGGTAGGGAGAAGGTAAGTGAGCGAACAAACAATGGAGAGTAGCAGGTATGAAAGTAATCCAAATAGTTGTGTTCAAGTACTTGTGATTGTCTTGGCTGTGTTATTGTGTTCCAAGTTTGGAACCCTGATTTATTAATGGCCAGTTACAAAATTAACCTTCTTCAAAATATGGTTATTAGTACGGTAAACGTAAAATGAGCTACAATATCTGGACTTCTTAGATTATTATTATTATTTTTTAAACTTTTCCCCCTTATTGAAAATTTGTGTCTATTGAGGAGAAAGCGGTGAGGGTGGGTGTCAGGGATAATGCACCATTGAGCAACAATTGCAGCTTTGACTTTCCTTATAATTTCTATGGAAAGAAATACATTCATACTTGGCTGAAGCATTTGTGTATTATTGTTTCACAGCCAAATATGGACAAGACATAGCTTCCTTCACGGAAATGACTGTGATATTTGTTGATGTCATTTGTCCGAAGCTCCAGCTCAGACGAGAACAGGAACAAATAAATTCCCGTTATGGTTCAGAAAGGCTCTTTGCCTCGTTGATGATCAAATTTATTATTACCCTTTGAATAACAATGTTTATGTTCTGGCAATCACCGATTTCCTTGCAAATCAAACTCCATTACAAACCGTTCAAAGTTTACAAAAACCTTGTGGAGTCTGTTTGCTTGGAGAAAAA
>CM068958.1:131929839-131959326 GCA_035128595.1 Eptatretus atami | reverse complement strand
AAAGAGAGAGAATCAATTTGGAAATCTAAATGAAATACCAGTTTGCAGAAGGCTATCTGCCCCAACAAGGCAAATCCCTTTCACAGTTATTTTTACGGTGTGAAATTCCGTGTTCAGAACTCCCCTCCACCCCGAAATCACCGTCTCCGCCAAGCCCAACCCGTCCTTCCACCCCACCCCTCTGTGTACCCCCTCTCAGCATCCCTCTACTTCATGTCCCCCATCTTTCTGCAAAACCCTGCTCGCCCAAATTCCCTCAAAAGCTCCCCACTTGCCCCACCCTTCAATTTAAAAAAGAGCTTTATAGGTTCCTTCTTTTTTTCTTTTCTTTTTTTTCATCTTGCAAGCCCTTTACCCCGAGTGGCTTTTTTCCTTGTACGGGGAAAATCCAGAATGAAAAAAAAAAAAAGATTGTTATCAAAGCAAACTGATGGATTTATCAAGCTTTTTGCATATAAATAATCTAAAACCGAGCTCTTCCTGTTCAAAGTCTCAAAGTGATGTAATAAGTTGGCAAAGGAATGAATTTGGCAATTTCTTTTTCAGGAACGTGTTGCGCACAACTGTGGCCGACTTCCTTTCATCGCCAATGATTCTTTTGAGTCCTGAAGAGCTTCTCTCAGCCCGAGTGTTCTCTTCCTCTTTACACTCTCTTTTGAGATCAACCTGCCTTGGTCCTTACCGGGGCTTTTTACGCCGTTTTGCAAAGGCAAGTTTCGAACGGCATTTTACAAGGTTGTCTGCGAAGGACTGATTTATCCCATTATTAGTATAAAAATAAAAAATCAAATTTCATCTTTGAACGATTTTTGCATTGTTGGAGGAAGATGCTTAGCCAATGGTGCTGTAATGCGGATACCACATATGGAGTGGGAGGGGTGGGGAGCATGGATGATCCATGTATTAAGTATTTATTTATTTTTTTATTTTTGGGTTATAGTAAACCTCGTACAACGTGGGGGTTCGTTTCTTGGAAGCTAAGCTGTTCAATCTGTTTTGCGCAAGCTTAAGACCATGGGGATATATATCGGCGGCGATAAAGGGAATGTGACTGAGTAAATATAACACCAGACAAAAATATTTTATAGGTTTTAATGTTTGTTTGTTCGTTGTTTTTCTTTGTTTCTTATTTGTTCTTAGTTTCTTATTTGTTTCTTTGTTTCTTTATTTCTTTAGTCTTTGTTCTTCTATCTTTTTTATTTGTTTCTTTGTTATCTTTATTCTTTCAGTTCTTTATTCTTTAGTTCCTTTATTATTTAGTTCTTTATTTCTTTTAGTTCTTTTCTTTATTTCTTTCGTTAATTTATTTATTTATTTTCTTCATGTGTTGATAAAAACCTCAGCGTGAATACCTGTACAGTACTATTCATCGTCGTCGTCATCTTGCAGGACAGGGTTTACTGTAGAGTATGACATAACTAAGTTTTTATTTTCTAAAATAATCTTTTAACTTTATTTTCCCCCCCCTCCCCCTCATTTTGGAAAGAAAAAGGAAAAGCCTTTGTATCCATTATTTGCGGAATGCAATTAATTGTCACATCACGCCTGCATCACTTTCCAATATATCAGCAGCTATTATTTGAAAAATATTGTTTGTACTTTTAAAGTTGAATAATATTGGGCCATTCTGTATACTGTATAGCGAAAAAATGTGGGGTTGGCAGCGGATTAAATTTCAGGAAAGAACAGCATGGAAAGACATTGGGAGAATGGGAGGGTTGTTCTCATGCATCGTGTGGAGAAACCGTGGTGGGAGTGGAAAGGAAGACTGCATGAATTCTCATGACTATGAAAAGATATTAAATTTTGTGGACCAACCATCTGCTTGGGATACATCATTGTTTTGTTCATTAAAATGGTGATTCTGATTCTTAGCAAAGGATGTTTAATCTTGATTTATAAAATGATCTTGCCACTAGCTCCATTACCAATAATGTTTTTCTACCAAACTATGGAGATGCATACGTAAAGGTATTCCACTCCGCAAAACTGTGTTCTGAACTCCTCAACTGTTTAACAAAGGTTCTTATTTAAATGAATTAATATTCCAAAAAACGTGGTTTCGACCTTTGATAACTTTTGTACAAATTGTGACTGTAAATCTAAAAAAAGCTCATGAATGTATTACAGAAAAATTCAACGAAAAATAAAATGCAGAAAAACCACACACAACAACATATGGACTTAAATATGGACCAAGAATGGCTCTTGTCTGTATGACTGATGATTTGGATTTTATTTTTTTTAATGCTCTGCTGACTAAAGTCACCTGAGGCACTTATGTTTTTGGGTTGTCCATCTTGCCCTGTGTCCCATGATGGGTTTTCGTTACCGCCGATAACTTAAGAACGGCTCAAGTGATCCAAGTCAACCTTGTAGAAGTACGTATTATGATGTAATGAAAAACTGATTAGATTATGGGGTCAAGAGGGCAATGTTTAAATGTCAGAGGTCCCGTTAGGTAAAATTCATTGCTGTGCTAACTTGTGAACCAGTGATGGAATTTTGCCCAAACTTGATACAAGTAGATATTAAGATGCAAAGATGAACTGACTAGATTCTGGCATCAAGAGGTCAAAGGTCAGAGGTCATGTTAGGTGAAAAATGTGACAACAGCTGAAGGGATTTAAATCAAACTTGGTACATGTACGTATAAGGATGTAATAATGTTGGCGGAGCATATTGGTTGAAGAGTGTCGTTCTAGTTTGTTTTATTATTATTAATATTTTATTTTTTTTTTTTGGTCACCTCACAGTGGGGAAACCCACAATATAAGTGCATGCATACTAGGATGATTTAGCAGAATGCTGTACACCCAAATTGTGAGGGGGCTACTGTGCACGACAATACTGTACCACAAAGGCAGCAAAACAATGACTTCAGCTAAAAATATCATTGAAGCCAGGAGGGTGTTTCGTACAGTGGGAAGTGATTGGAACAACGAGATGCTGAGTGTAGCTGAACGGATATTTAAGTTAACTCTGTAAAAGCAACGTGAAGAGACTTGATTGCGATTCGTTTGAATGCAGCTTTGAGTAAATTGGTCCAATTATGACGTTTTTCTCGTGTCGAGCATTCTAGACGTGGCCCACTGTCATGTGAATAATATTATAAATATAATAGATGGGTTCATGTGATGTTGGTGGACTAATGCAGACAGTCCTATTCATCGAAAGAAGCGTTCACTGGACACACATTGATCAGCCATGGACGATTACAGTGACAGCATGGTTTGAAGGAAGAGAGGTGGGGATGTTACTATATCACTTGATAATTATCAATCTTTTGTGTGTACTATCATTGTGGTATTGATTTGCAGTGTGGCCGCTGGTGATTTCCGCACTCTAACACTGGCACGGTTTGTGTGTGAGCTGTCTCTCACTGATTCAAGCTTGTGGGAGAGAAGCCATCACGCCTTGCTGCAGGATGCCTCCTCCTTTCACGACTTATGCTACACCTAAAACCTCCATGGGTACTGCTTCAATCACTATGTTTGATTTTCTTTTAAACTTCATTCTCTCGCTTGTAGTTACCACAAAAACAATTGTCACTTAATTTTCTATATGGATCTCACACCCCCTCCTAATGCTGGACCTCACACTGCCCCCTAATGCTGGAGCTCCCTCCCCAACCCCCCATCTTGTGCCAGCCTCACTTCTTTCACCCCCCCCACTTCGTGTTGTGCCGCCTACTCTTCACCCCCCCCACTTCGTGCTTGTGCCGAGCCTCGCTTCTTCATCCCCCCACTCATGCTTGTGCCAGCCTCACTCTTCACCCCCACTTCATGGTTTGTGCCAGGCCTCACTTCTTCACCCCCCCCCACTTCGTGCTTGGCCGAGCCCCTATCTCATCCCCCCACTTCATGCTTGTGCCAGGCCTCACTTCTTCACCCCCCCCCCACTTCGTGCTTGTGCCGAGCCTCGCTTCTTCATCCCCCACTTCGTGCTCGTGCCGGCCTCGCTTCTTTCACTCCCCCCCCTATTCACCTCTCCTTCGCATTCCTCCCAAGACCCTTTCACCCACCTTCACTCTTCCCCCCATTCCCCACCCTTCATTATTTCCCCATCTCTTGCCTTCTTTTGCAGTCTCGAACAGTGCAGCATATTGTGGATATAATCGTGAGGTTCTGACTTCGCTATGCAACGGCTAAATACACTTGTGAGGGGCAGCCAAAGGAAGGCTTCTTCCATTCGTCAGAAGTATTCCACACAGGTCAGAGTAAATTTAATGTTTTTGCCTGTAGAAGTTATCAGATAATGTATGTTCAAATATCGTACAGTAGCAGATTACCCACCCTCTGGGTGGGTTGGAAATTGCCACACTTCCTGAAAATATTTAAAAATGAAGTATAGTCTGTATGTTGCAAGAAGAATCCAGATGTTTGTGTGGTGTGCGTGTTGGGTTTGTTGAGGGGGGTCTAAAGGTCATCTACATCCCTACATCCAATAGTTGTAAGGGGTATTTAAGTCTAAACTCTAAAGGGATACAAATGCATATCGACTTTTTGGTTTTTGATATATATTTTATTGGTGTCGGCATTGAAATGTTGGTGCTTGTGGGAAGGAAAATGAGGGAGATAATTCCAGTTTGGCTCATACATGCGTCATAGTTGGCCCATCCTATCTATCAATGGTCCTTGTCTCAGAGTAGTACCAGACAAGGTGATGGGACTGGTCTGCCACAATTGAGAAAATAGAAGGGCACTCGGCAGAGTGCATACCTCCGCCATGTAATGCCGATCCATGAGAACATATCGGGCCCAATAAATTTTGAAAATATCATGCTATGAGCTATAAGTGCGAAATCGTTTTGTGACCTAAACTAAATGGCCAAAAGTATGTGGACACCCCTTCTAATTGGTGGATTTCGGTTATTTCAGCCACACCCATTGCTGCAGGTGTATAAAATCAATTTCAAACAATCGGATGAAAATTGAGGATTTTAGAAATACCACCCTAGTTGTTGACATTGGGCTATGTGGACCTCAAAAATAATTGGCGAGTTGAATTCAGTGACCTGAATATTAAATCTCCTCAAATTTCAAGTCAATCGGATGAAAATTGAAGGATTTTAGAAAAATCCTCACCTAAGTTGTTGACCTTTTGCCCTCAAAAACAAGAGGCTTCTTCCTTTTGCAACCTCCACCAATGTGGTGAAGTTTCGTGAAAGATGGGTTTAAAATTGCAACCTGTAGGCGACAGACAACAGACAGACAGAATAACAAAACGACCAACCAAAATACTTTGAAAATATCTTCAATTTTGCAAGTAAAAAAAACCCAATTTAAATGGTGTGGGTGACAAAAAAAAATGGCAAAAAGAAATGTTATGTTTCACATTGTTGCATTAGCTCATGTCTTAAATGTGTATTACAGTTATCATTTTGTTTGTTTGTTTATTAATCTTTACTCTGCCAACGAAGGTGGTGGAGGTTATGTTTTCACCCCTTTTCTGTCTGTCTGTTACTTGTCGATGAAAATTTTTTTTGCCAAGTATGTTGTCTGTGGCATTTGTTTGTCACATGATTTTTGGCCACAGTTTCAAGCAATCGTTTAAAAAAAGTTTTGTGTGTGTAGGTGACCAGCAAGGACAGCAACGCTAAATTTGGTGAAGATCCGAATGCAAATCCGATCTGAGAATTTTAAAAGTGATTCTTCACCATTGAGAATTGGGCCAAAAAACGATATATAGCAACAAATTCTCCAAAAGGTTATGGATGGATTCACATGAAACTGGTGACAGGTTGGGAGTGCCACTAGGAAGAATTGATTCAATTTCGGTGAAGATGCGAATCCAGATCTGATACGAGAATTATTTAATTTTTCACTAATTCTACCCATTGAGAGATGGGCTAAAAATGATATTGCATGATATCTAAAAAGTTGACATATTCGGATGAAACTTGTGGACAGGTTTGGGTGTGTGACAAGGACGAATTGTTTCGATTTTGGTGAAGATCTGAATCCAGATCCGGATTCCAGAATTTTTCAGGTGATTCTTCACCATTGAGAGATGGGGCCAAAATATATGTATACATGTTATCTCTAAAAGTTGTGGACGACTTGTGACAAACGAGGTGGAAGAGTTGGTTAGGTGACAAGACAAAGCCGATTCGATTTTTGGTTCAGGTCCGGAATCAGATCTGACATCTCATTGGCATAAAATGTAAACTATTCGGCCTGGCGGAGGTATGTTCTCTTCGGAGTGCCGTTCCGTTTCACCAAGTGTCACTCTATGAGTGATTTCATTATTGCAAAATCAAAGATTTTTCAAGTATATTGGTCAGTCCTATTTTGTTATTCTGTCTTGTTTGTCTGTCTGTCTGTCTGTCTGTTTGTCACCTACAGGTCACAATTTTAAACCGATCTTCACGAAACTTCACCACATGGTAGAATTTGTCACAAGGAAGAAGCCTATTGTTTTTTGAGTCAAAAGGTCCAACACAGGCCTAAGGTCATGAACTTAGATGGTATTTCTAAAATCCTCAAATTTCATCTGATTGACAAAATTTTGAAGAGGATTTATATTTCAGGTCACTGAATTCAACCAACCAATTATTTTGTAAGGTCAACATCGGCCCAAGGTCAACAACTAAGGTGGTTTTTAAAAATCCTCAATTTTCATCCCATTGACTTGAAATTTGAAGATTATATATATTTCAGGTCACTGATTTCAACCACCAATTATTTTGCAGGTCCACATGGCCAAAAAGGTCAACATAGGCCGAATTTCTAAAAATGTCAATTTTCATCCGATTCACTTGAAATTTGAAGAGGAGTTCCAATTTGGTCATTGAATTCAACCACCAATTATTTTTGAGTCAAATTTGTTTTATGATTTGCAAGTATCGTGCTCTGCACGTAGTCTTCTCTGCTTGTTTGTGGGCAGGATATCTCAAAAAGTTTTGACAGATTCAGATGAAAATGGTGGGCATGTTGGGTGTGTGTTGAGGAGAAATTGATTCTATTTTGGTGAAGATCCAAATCTGGATCTGGACATGAGAATTATTTAATTTTTAAAGTGATTCTTCACCATTGAGAAATCGTCCCAAAAACGATATAGCACTGTTTTGCATGATATTTCAAAAAATGTATTTTACCCGAAATGTTCTCGTGGATCAGGCATTACGTGGCCGAGGTATGGCGTCGACGAGTGCCCTTCTGTTGCATATGTTTTGTATATAGTGGTGTAAACTTAATTTGTTTTGGTTAACATTTGTGCAAAAATGACAAACTTTTTATTTCAAGTGATTATTCACTCACTTTAATTTGACCTACATTTCTTAACTTTATCATTGATTTATAAACTTGTACTAAAAAAGTTTTTTTTCTTTCTTTCCAGCGTCTTTCTCGAAGTTGCAAACAACCCCCTCCTCGACGATTCAGAGTTCGTCAGTTGTGAGGCGTCACCAAAATTGGTATCGCAATGAATTCTGCCAACAGGACCATCTACAGATGTTGAAGCTGCCATTCTGTACAAACCTTTTCTGGCCTCGTCTTAATCATTGTATATAGATTTATTCACGTCTTGTATAACTCGTCTTTTTTTAAAAGTTATTTTATGTGGTTTTATTCTCACTATTTACCTTGCACACACTACCCCTCCATGCGAATTGGAAAAATGCAATAATGTTTTTATTTTTACTTTGAACCTCAAGTTTAAACCTTCAGGCAGGGTGAAATTCAAGCGAGAATGAAGTCATATTTTTTGAACATTTTACATGTTTCATTTACATCCGTAATAAATGCCCTGCACTTTTTATGGTATTTTTTTCTCTTCTATCAGCAACTTTTCAAGATAGCATTTTGTACAGGTGAGTTTCATTTTAGGGAACTCTTACAGACTTGGATCATTGACATTCCTCCTTTTGTTTTGTATAATGATGACATTTTCTGTTTATTTTGCATGTAAAGTCTAGATTCTTTGAATAGCATTCATAAAGTTATTGAGGAAAGGAAGCAATGTGTAAATCAGGTGGATGTAACCAGTAAAGGAATGAATGATGAATAGGAAGAGAGGAATAGTTGCAAATGTTGTATGAAAACAGTCAATTGTGATGAAAGTTTGTGGAATGTAAGGGTCCAATGGTGGTGTTAGACACAGATGTCTTGAGGCTGCTGTTTTGCACTTTGAGCAGAAACTCATCATAGTAAGCTCTGTCAGAGAGGATTAAAAAAAAAATGAGCCTTAAATTCTTGGATCTATGTCAATCCTGAAAAACTGTTAAATGGTCATCTTCAGCATGGTTACATGGTGACCAGAGCTTGCGGCATTGCCCACACACTCTCCCTCGCCTTCCTCTCTTCCATGTTGAGTAGGAAGGTGACTTTTGTGTGCCTTAAAACTTTTTTTTTCTTCATTATCATGCGTTGAATAGCCAAATAAATAACTTGTTTCTGGTTGAAAGGCCAGAATAATTGTGGTCGGTAAATACAATATATGCTTTCATTTTTGAATTCTGTTCCATCAGAAGTTCGAATGTAAAAGTGATTTAAAAAAAATAATAATAAACAACAGATTTTGCTTAATTAAAAAAAAATCTGAATATGTCACTCGATAGAAAAAAAAAAATTCAGTTTACTTGAGAGGAAAATGTTGAAATTTGTGATAAATAAAATGGATTTCAATCTGTTAAAAGTCTTAAGTCCAGTTGACATTCCACACTAATTCTAAGCAAATTTATTCGAACCTAAAAACCAAACTTTTGGTGACTGCTGTCTTTCTCCCCAACCCAACCATGTAATTTAAACAGCTTGCTTATATACTGTATTTCCAGTTGCATGAGAGAAAAGAGAAATATTTAAAAAAAGATGTGTGTGTGTGTGTATATATAATATAATGTAAAAGTCTGCAGGTGTCGATTGGTTTTGTTGGCTCAAAGGTCTGGGAGTCGCTACAGATATGCACACACAGTTTTGTGCTTTATTTTTGAAAAAAATGAGAAGATAGTCTTTGAAGATTAGAATAGCAATAAAAAAAAACCCAATTGCAATGGTGGGGGAGTAAAAAATGGCAAACTAAGAATTGCTATTTCCATTGTTTGCATTAGCTCATGTCTTTAAATGTTTATTATTAGTGTATTGTTTTTTTTTTTTTTTTTAAAATAACATTTTTAGATCTGGTCTGACAGATGTGGAGAGAGAATAACTATAGTAAGGGATGTATAAGAATCTCATGGCTTATAATTGTAGTTTATATGGTACGTTTGCTTGAATTAGCTCAAGAGGAGGCAGAAGAGGATAAGAATATGGCAGTTTGCTGACGTGCATTGAGAATCTTCGAAGATGGATGCAATCCCTGGAGAAGGATAACACTATCAAATTTGTTTAAAGTTAGACTCTCGAAGGATTGTTTCATTAGCTGCTGAATCTAGTGTAACGTTACCTGGATCAATCTACAATTAGGAGCAATGCGCTGAATCTCTCCAACAACTGTCCATGGGGCTGTGATTCTATGCAAGTGGCATAATATCATTGGATGTTGAGATATGTGCAGTGTTTCACAGCAAATTGGCTGTTTAGACACGCACAACTAATCAACTGTTTATCTCCCTTCGTAAATTCATTTAGACGGGCGATTAGCTGTGTGCATGCAGCGATGTTTTTGTCACTGTTTAGGGTTACGTGTGTGTCAGCAAGACGATTTGCTAAGCGCCTTTTATATCTTCCATGAGCCTCATTGTTGGGTAAAAGAAAAAAAAAAAGAGCATTCCCTTTGAGGTTAGTTCAGTATTCATTTAAATTCGCTTTCTTAATTGAACTGGTTTAAAAAAAAAAAAAACAGTTTCCACTATTGTTTACCAGGTTTGTTTTTTGATTTCTAATTGGAATATGTCATTCAATCATAAAAATATTGACATTTATGATTATAAATAAAACTGTACGCTGAGATTGAAAGCCACTTTGAATGCGATTAGCATTACTCTGTGCTGGAGAAACCATGAGCTTTGTTTTACCCTTCTTTCCACAATCCCAGCTCAACTTGCTTGGTTAAACACATCACAGATTGCTAGTTTGATCTTGCAAGGGAGTTTATATCAAAATGGACTTTCCCTTTGCTTTTCATAAGTATTGCTGCAATAAAAGCATTGTTTTGATTGTAAACTCCTTTGCCTAAACCTTATGAAAAGCAGACTTTCAATGTCGTTCTCGGTTGTGCTTGTTTTAACATCAATATTTCTCTTTGGAGATGCTTGAAGTGAAGCTTAGTTCTGTTTCATCACTCTTTATATTGGTGTGAAGAGTTTGTGTATACTTGTGTCACCATGCCATTTGATCACGTTAACTTTAACAAGCTATAACCTCTGCAGGAATAATGGGAGTTGTCATTGTAAATACTTATTTGAGTTGAATAAATTGGTTTTATTTTTGCAAACAGTGTGACTCTGTTCTTGCTGGCATTCGTGTTGTCATTTTGGTGAAGAAGGATAATGCTATTGCAATTACAAGGGATATGTCACTTAACTAATCCTGGTAATGGATCAAGTTCGGTCTTTGGAGCCTTTGGGGCTATGATCATCATTTCCTTTCAGCAGAGTCAATTTGATCTCTGGAACAGGCTGATTTTATTGGATGACAAATTTCCTGGTGCTCACACTGTAGGGAAATGCAAGAAGCAGTACACTTTCAGAGGGGGTATTAATCTGGCTGTCCTGTCTTTGTTGTCTGTTGTGAAGGTTAGACCAATGTTATTGTAAAAAGACAAAATTGGGGTTATCTTGAGAAATTCCCAATTCATGTCTTGATCTTGGTTAGGTATTGGGAAATTATCCAGCATATATCTTCCTAAGGAACTTTCAGCAGCCGACTGCAGACCCACATTGGCTGAGGAGTTTCTACAACTGAGGATAACTGAATTGCTGTTTAGCAGTGTAGTCAGTTATTGTCTCTGATTTCATTGTACACTTCATTTATGTGAAAAAGTAAATGTTCAAAAAAGGGACTCACAAAAGTGAAGAAAAAATGACAGGGTTCAAAGAGAAAAGAAAAAGCTTTGCACAGTGAGATGGTGAAATCTTCACTCATTCTTCTCTGTGAAAATTGCTCTAGTTCTGCCAAGTTGATCGGATCGTCGATGGACTGCAATCTTCAAGTCTCGCCATAAATGTTCAACTGGGTTCAAGTCAGGACCTTGACTGGGCCACTCAAAACATTTATTTTCTTCTTATTCAGCCACTCCAGTTTGGCTTCAGCTTTGTGCTTCAGATCATTGTCCTGCTGAAATGTGAATCTCCTACCTAGTTTCAGTTTCATGGCTGACTCAAGCAGGTTTCATCAAGGATTCTCCTGCACTTTGCACTGTCCATTGTCCCTTTATCCTGACAAGCTTTCCAGTCCCTGCTGATGAAAAGCAGTCCCATGACATGATGCCGCCATCACCATACTTGACATTCAGGATGGTGTTGACTGGTAATGTACAGTGTTAGGTTTGCACCAGACTGGTAACGCTTTGAATTTATACCAAAAAGTTAAATTTTGAGTCGTCTGACCACAAAAATTTTTCTCCACATGCCTGCAGTATCAAGATGTGTTTTTTTCATAAATTCCATAGGAGCTTTTACATGCATTTTTTCCAGTAATGGCTTCTTTCTCGCAACCTGTCCATAGAGGCCAGCTTTGTGAAGGGAACGGGATATTGTTGATTGAAAAATCTGCAAGGCTCTGTGTCTGAGAAGGGGTCGGTGTTCATCAAAGTCATTGCTGGATTTACAATGACATCCCCGAACCAGTTTCCTGCTTGCCCAGCTGCTGAGTTTGGTGGCGACCTGATCTGGGTAGAGTCTGGTGATATGATACGTCTTCCACTTCTTAATGATTATTCTCACCGCACTCAAAGGATAATGAGTGACTTTGAAATCTTCTTATAATGCTCTCCTAAACAGTGCTTCCACATCATCTTATGTCTGACTTCTTTGAAAAACTGCTTGGTCTTCATGTTTGCCTTGCTGGTGACCAAGTTAGTTGCACCTTAAAACTCCTTAGATACATGGAGGAGCTTAATTTTTAAGTTAAACTACTGATTACATACAGGTGAAATCTTTAAAACAAATGATTTTGCTCCTGAAGTCGGGTCAGGTATGGGAGCATGCGCCGGAGAAACGCGTTGCTGTGTCCACTTCTGCAGTACTCCCGATGCCTCTGTCTGGCCTTCCCCCAGGCAGATGCCTGGCTCATCCCTATCTCCTTGAGATGCTCATCAAAACTGCTGCAACCGACCACGAGGGACGTGGTCGGCCTATTGGTCTCCTCCATCACGAGGCTCCCTCACCGAGAGAATCTGGTAAGCAGGATCAGCGTCGGGAAAATGAGCCACATGTCCATACAGCTGCAGCCGATGCTCACGGACTATGCAGGTAACAAATCTCATTTGAGTCTCTCTCAGCAACTGCTCATTCGACACAAAAGTCTGACCAGTGATCGTCAAAGATTCTCCAAAGAGACCTGGTACCAAAGGAATTAAGTCTCCATCTCAGATCCCTGATCAGAGTCCAAGTCTCACATCGTCGATCAAGACTGGAAAGCACCAGAACCTGAAGACTCGGACTTTCGTCATCCTACACAGGTACCGACAACACCACACCCCATGATCCAATGAATCCATGAATTCTCAGGCGCCTATTGACCTCTGTCACAGCGGAGACATGAATATCACTGCCAAGGAAAGAGAATCTCTCCGTGCCCTCAATATCCTCACACCAAATGGGTACGGACAAGGTGGCAGCATCCAATATGTCATTGAAAGCTTGATCTTAGTTTTACCCAGGAACCCGTTCCCAGTGGCTCTGACTCATCAGCACCTCGAGGGCCCCCAAAACGATATGTAGAGTCTCCGCAAAAGATGATTGCATCATCCGCGAAATCAAGGTCAGAGATATTGACATTCCCAAACGATGCATCGCAGCTTGATCTCTCAGACATGCTCCCCAGAATCCAGTCCATACAAGCACTGAAAAGTGTGGCCAGTACACACCCCTGACAAACTTCAGTAACAACTGGAAATACCTCAGATATGGTACCACCACATCTCACAGCACTCTCAGTACCAGAGTATAGTTCAGACCTCAAAGAATACAAACAAAACAAGTTCATATTCATTTTTAAAAACACCAATACTAATGTTTTAACTTGGGAAGGGTTCAGAAATCAATATTTTTGTGGAATAACCCTGATTTTCAATCACAGCTTTCATGCGTCTTGGCATGCTCTCCACCAGTCGTTCACATTGCTGTTGGGTGACTTTATGCCACTGCTGGCGCAAAAATTCAAGCAGCTCGGCTTGTTCAATGGCTTGTGACCATCCATCTTCCTCGATCACATTCCAGAGGTTTTCAATTGGGTTCAGGTCTGGAGATTGTGCTGGCCATGACAGGGTCTTGATCTGATGGTCCTCCATCCACACCTTGATTGACCTGGCTGTGTGGCATGGAGCATTGTCCTGCTGGAAAAACATCCTCAGAGTTGGGAATATTGTCAGTGCAGAAGGAAGCAAGTGTTCTTCCAGGACAACCTTGTACGTGGCTTGATTCACGAGGCCTTCACAAAGACAAATCTGCCCGATTCCAGCCTTGCTGAAGCACCCCCAGATCATCACCGATCCTCCACCCAATTTCACAGTGGGTGCGAGACACTGTGGCTTGTAGGCCTCTCCAGGTCTCCGTCTAACCATTAGATGACCAGGTGTTGGGAAAGGCTGAAAATTAGACTCATCAGAGAAGATGACCTTGCTCCAGTCCTCTACGGTCCAATCCTTATGATCTTTTGCAAACCTCAGCCTGGCTCTTCTTTGCTTCTCATTGATGAAGAGCTTTTTTTCTTGCTTTGCACGACTTCAGCCCTGCCCCGAGGAGCCTGTTTCGAACCGTCCTCGCCCTGCACTTCACCCAGCTGCCGTTTGCCATTCTTTTTGTAGGTCACTTGATGTCATCCTACGTTGTTGAGTGACATTCGAATGAGATGGCGGTCTTCCCTGTCAGTGGGAAGTCGTTTTCACCCTCTGCCAGTCTGTAGCTTTGTTGTCCCCAATGTCTGCTGCTTGACCTTGTTCTTATGACCCGCCATCTTTGAAATTTTAAGGATGGAAGCAACGTGACGCTCACTGTATCCCTCTGCCAGTAAAGTCAGAATTGAACCTTCTTTTCCTCACTCAAAACTTTTCTTTCAACTCTTTGGCATGGTCAATAGTTATTTTTTTTGATTCCAATTACTTTTGAGGTACTACTAGCACTGTTTTTGCATCCAGCTGGTCCAATTGCAAGAGGATAGTGATGACCACAGCAGTGGTTTTATACTTTTCCTTGTTAAATAAGATTCGGTTCAGGTGATCACCTAATCAGTACTTCACCAAGTAGAATGAGTGTGCCTGTGTTGGAATTCAACAGATACTGGAATGGAATGACTGCCATACATGTAGAGATGCTGATTTAATTTTTTTTTGAGTGGTCTCTTATTTTTTTCCAGAGCTGTATATATATATATATATATGTATATTGTATATAATAATATTATATACATACATACATTCATATGTATATATATAATATACATACATACATACATACATTCATATATGAGGCCCGGCGAGGAGGAGTGATGTAAGCGACATTTTTTAATGATATTGTTGTGGTTTCCCACCCGCTCGGCGTGCAAACGACCGCTTTTAGCTAATCGCGGCCGCGCGCCCACCGGACGGGCAAACCTAGTCGCAGCTTTCGGATCAACGCCAAAATCCAGCTACGGGTGTGTTTTTAATCACACCGTAAATCAGCCAACTAATCTGTCCACGCGCGACAGGTCCGATGGCCGAATTGTCGATTTACCTAAGTATGCGCGTAGACAGAAATGCCGGGGATTTACACCTCGACGGGACTGTACGGATACGAGCCGTTGTACGCAGCTTGCGCCGCTTGCGATTTGCCGAGCGTTGTATATCGCCAAGCCCCGCGGATATGATTACTTTATCGTTATTAACAGCCAGCTAATATTCCGTACATAATAATGGCAGTCAATGACAGGAAAGGACCCAACGAACAGGTGAACATTTAAACAAGGACATTTATTTCACACACAGGCACGTATGCAATCAAGGCAATGAATGCAATCGGGGGAAGGGACAGGACACGAGCAAAAAAAAGACCTATAGCCGTTTGTCTATTTATTATGTACATGTACTTAACAGTTCTACTTATGGACACGGTGCCACAACTTTCATACAAAGAAAAACCCCAGGAAAGGAAAGGGCAGACTGGACCCGTGGGCCTTTATGTTTCGTGGAACTGTGAAGACCGCAAGAGCTCCACGGACAGTGCTGGTTACCTGCCACCCTCGTGGTGACTCCCTGGCTGGCGACCTCTCTCCGGCTTTCTCCACCTTCCCGCAATTCTGCACGGCCCTGCAGGCTTGGCTGCGCTCCAGGCTCCGCTGCGTCCGACTGCCCTCCACTGGACTCGAACCTTGTGGTGTTCTCCCGACTGCACCGCGACTCCAAAAGAGACTGCAGCTCGACTCCGCTCCAGACTTCAGACGAACTCCACGGCGCACCCAGACCGACTCAACGCGACTCCAGGCAAAACTCTCTCCAGGCAAGAACTGAAACTCGGCGGTTCAGCATGCCTTTTTATGGGGTCCGTGGGTGAGGTTTGATCTCTCACCTCTCACCCTCACCCCCCGCTGGCTCCGCCCCTTTTGATATTTTGATCCGATATCGGCGCGAAATGCGGAGAAAGCGGACGTTGTAGAAATCATCAGCTCCCGCGTCTGTCGGCGGAGATGCCGCTCGTCCGTGGGATTCGCCGTGGCTGGTGAAAAGATGGCGGCGTAACGGAGATGAAGGTGAGGCGATGTTGTGGTTGCTTTGTGGTGGGATGGCATGGTTGTTGAGAGGCGGTTGTGGTTGTTGAAGTAGTGGTTGTGGTTGTTGAAGTAGTGGTTGTTTCAAAATAAAGATAGCAAAAGAATAATGGCTGACTCAAAGATCACAGCCCGGTTACACGAATAATTCCCTTTAGACATCGGTGGGGAAATCTAATCTGAACACACACTTATCGACATAACTGATCTCTGGGAAACCTGAATGGTGTTCTGTGAATTTCCACAACCGTAACAATATGATGATGATAGGCTCGGATGATAGGGGAAGGTTAAAATAGTGCTATATGGCATTAACTCCAAAATGGCCGATGTGGCCCTTACATCACTTCTCCTCGCGGCGCCTCATATAATATATATATATATATATATATATATATATATATATATATATATATATATATATATATATATATATATATATACAGTATCTCACGAAAGTGAGTACACCCTTTCAAAAATGTACATATTTTGTTGTATCTTTTTACTTCGATGTGATATAAACACAAGACTTAAAGAAATTATAGAGTAGACATTGTGTCATACATGTACAGGCCCAAAACATTTATTCTGTGGAAACAATGTGGCATACTGGGCATATCTGTGAAAAGGGGGGAGGGGGCAACAAAAGTGAGTACACCTATGTACTTTCTCACATTGAAGCGTTATTGTTTTCAGTATTTTGTATGTCCACCATTGTTTTTGAGCACAGCAGCTATTCTACTCGGTATGGAGTTGACCAGTGTTCCACATGTCTTTGCTGGGATCCTGTTCCACTCCTCTGCAATGACTTCTCGAAGTTGCGTGATGTTGGAAACCTTTCGTCCCTCAACCTTACATTTCAGGATGCCCCACAGGTGTTCTGTTGGGTTTAGATCAGGTAACATGCTTGGCCACTCCAACACATTGACCTTCGACGTTTTCAGAAAGCAGTTGTCTGCTCGAACGATGCTTCCCATCGTTTTCGTGCTGAAATACAGCTCCTCTACCAAGTTTTTCGCAGGGAGGTCACATCTTCTCCTTCAGGGTGTCGCAGTACATCGTAGAATCCATGTTTCCCTTGATGAAATTGAGCTCTCCAGTACCGGCAGCACTCATGCATCCCCAAACCATGACACTACCACCACCATGCTTGACAGTACGGATACCGCACTTGTCTTGGTACTGTTCCCCAGGTCGCCGCCAGACACGCTGCACTCCATCAGATCCAAACAAATTGATCTTCGTTTCATCAGACCAGAGGACATGTTGCCAGTAGTCCAGGGCTTGGATTGATGTGCTTCAGCAAACTGCTTGCGAGCTTTCTTGTGGCTCTGCTTCAGAGAGGCTTACGCCTTGGATGACGCCCATGCAACCCGATACGACGGAGTGTGCGACGTATGGTTTGCGCACTAACAGACTGGCCAGAAGCTGTAGAAATCTCTTCAGCAATCTTGGCGCACTTTGTCGTCTGTCTTGGAGGACTAGATTCTGAACTTGGCGAACAGTACGCGCAGTCATCTTTGCTGGTCTGCCCTGGCGAGCGCAACTCATTGTTGTACGCTTTGGAGAACCTCTGGATGACCTTGGCCATGATGTTGGGGTAACATCACCATTGCTTCATTAAGAAAGCCTCGAGCTGTTCAGGCAACTATTGCATGGGCCAGTTTTCCCTGAATCTCCCCCCCCCCAACCCCACCCCCATTTCAATTACCCAAATGATGGTAAAGAAAGTGTGGATCCTAGGTCCTGAGTTCAAATCCTGCTTGCCTGTTGATGAATACCATTGGGGTTGATTCGGTCTGTCATCCTTCCGGGGTCGGCAAAATGAGTGCCATCATGCTGGTATACTCTGTCGGAGTGGTGACCCGTCCAGGATTGTGCCCAATAGCCAAGGAGACTGCTTAACAACACCAATACTCTGCACAGAGTATAGTTCCAATCTACTCTCTCCTCCTGGTGTTGGCTTAATGGCTAGAGTGGTGGGCTTGAAATCCCAGGGTCCTGAGTTCAAATCCTGCTCGGCTGTTGAATTTAATACCAGGTGGGGTTAACTCGGCCTGTCATCCTTCTGTGGTCAGTAAAATGAGTACCAGCATGCTGGTGTCCTGCGTCAGAGTGGCGACCCGTCCAGGATTGTGCCCAATAGCCCAGGAGACTGCTTAAGCAGCACCAACGCTCTGCACAGAGTATGGTCCCAATCTCTTCCTCCTCCTCTGATGCTCTGACAAAAAACCCTTTCTTACTCTTTGTGGATTCCTCCACATAATGCTGTACAGAACCTCATCCAACTGCCAGGAACATAGCAGCTGTGTCACTTTTTGCTAATTTCCCATTCATTCGGTTCTGTGCTGACAAATATGAAGTCTTTTAATCGTGACAAATCTAACAATCTCAACCTGTCGCTCTGGAAGGATCGTCAGATGAACCAACCCGAATGTTTAAAGTCAGCTATTCAATGAGGTTGAGTGTCCTGAATCTCTTGACTTCACCATAACGGGTTTTCTGCTTGATTTTGCATTAAACTAGGAATACTCTCCGGGAGAAAAAGAATGCATCAAGATACCCTCCCTCTGACAGGAGACGTAGTTGAACCGCTTGCCACGATTCCATGTGAACATTTGACAATTTCAAGTCCTTTCCCAATCTCACATGGAGGAGGGAGGTCAATTACTTGCCCGTGACGTGACACCGGGTACCCCGAGCATGTGTGCAAATTTTGAGGGAGATTGGCCAAGCAGTTTTCGATTGTACAAGGTTCATTCATACATTACCGTCGTACAGAGAGTCGGCGAATTTTAATACGATGGTACTGACGAAGAAAGCAAAACACGATGATGCTCTAAAAGATAGCCACATCGCAATGTGGATGGCCTTGCGCGCACAGACACACACACAGCAACCTGGCAGCACATGTTGTTCCCGTACAAATGAAGCATTCGTGTCTTGGAAACAACGAATGACGAGGATGCCAAGCAGTCGCATACTTGTATTGTCTCAGTTTGTCTCTACACATTTTGGGCATCTGTTTCTCTGCATTGTCATAAATAGAAGCAGAGTAAAGGTAAGAACTTACTGTCGATAACTACTTTCTCAGCGGTCATGATGGGGAGGGAGAGGGGAAAAGATTGTTGGCCTTGGTGAGTTTACATCTCATCATTGTCTTCATTGTAGATTATCTTTGCTGTCTTTTTGTGTTGTCACTGTTTTTTAATTTATTGTTATTATCATTATTATTATTATTACTAGCGGCTGCATCCTCACCCACTGTGTAATAATCTCACTTCAGCAAGTCCTTTCTGGGCGGGAGTGCCCATCTCGGTCCACCTTCGGTGGGCAATTTAAAATAGTAATATTTCCACAAAGTGATGTTTTTCTGGGACACTTCCACAACTGAAAATTATTTTTGGGACACACTGCAATTATATTTGGCCTACTGGACAACACCGTAGAGTTTTAATGATGCTAAATGCCAAGTGATCAATTTTGAAGTTTTCATCATGCGCAGACAGGGTGTACACAAATGAATGGTGGGGTTTCATGACATTGCCATTAAGTTGTGACAATAATAGTATACCCTGCATTATGTGCATTGTGCATGTCCACTTGTTTATATAATTTTTGAAATGGATAAAACTGCTATGCACAAAAACTTTTTGAGTTTGTGAATCAAATAAACAAAAGTACAATGCACAGTATCTGTTTTTTCTATTTTTCAATTGGCATACAAAAACCCCACCATTCATATATGTACACCCTGCATGCATGCATAATATATATATATATATATATACACATTTTTAAATATTTATATAAATTTGTATATAAATATAGATACATAAATAAATGTATGTATATATATGTATGTAGATATATATACATAATATATACTATATATATACACATTTTTAAATATTTATATAAATTTGTATATAAATATAGATCATAAATATATGTATGTAGATATATGTATGTAGATATTTATACATAATATATACCATATATATATATACACATTTTAAATATTTATATAAATTTGTATATAAATATAGATACATAAATATATGTATGTATATATATATACAAATTATACTATATATATATATATATTATATACACATTTTAAAAAATTTATATAAATTTGTATATAAATATAGATACATAAATATATTATGTATATATATGTATGTAGATATATATACATATATATACTATATATATATACACATTTTTAAAAATTTATATAAATTTGTATATAGATACATAAATATATGTATGTAGATATATACATAATATATACTATATATATATATACACATTTTTAAATATTTATATAAATTTGTATATAAATATAGATACATAAATATATGTATGTATATATGTATGTAGATATATTATAATATACATATATATATATATATATATATATATATATATATATATGAATGTTTGTACATATATTGTGAATCTGGAAGCTATGATCACACTCAACATTCAGGTCCTTTAGCGCAGTTATCTCGGTATGTGTTTTATAGATAGCTCCCCTATCGAACAAGGCATTAGCGGAGATGAATTACCGCACATATGATACATCACTATGACGTCATATCAATTTTTATGACGTCATTCCTATTGTTTGACATTTTTTGTTTCACAACCCAGAGTTTTCATCGGATCTTCGTGAAACTTGCCATGTATATGCAGAAAGCCCACGCGCAGGCAGTAACCATCTCCAATTTTGGAAATTCTTCCTAGAAAAAAAGTTGATGTCATAATATCGCCGCTAATGGAAATCGCCTGTACCATTATCTCCGAAACTAGGCAAGCTGTTTGAATTTTGTTTGCGGGAATCAAGCCGGGCATTGGCACAGATAATTTATCGCAAACCTGATGCATCACAATGACGTCATGTTCGTTTTTATGACGTCATCATTTCGAGGACGAGGATCTTAGCTCATTTGAGCTTGTTAATAAACTTTTTGATTGAAACAGAATGATTGCAGGTTTAAAACTCTACTACTTGCAGGGAGCACACAAGTAACGAGAAGGGCACTCGGTAGAGCACATACCTCCTCCCTGCAATACCTGATCCACAAGAACACATTGGGCCCAATAAATTTTTGAAATATCTTGCTATATGTCGTTTTTGGCCCGATCTCTCAACGGTGAAGAATCACTTTAAGAAATTAAATAATTATCGAATCAAGATCCGGCTTCGGATCTTCACCAAAATTGAATCAATTTTTCCTCGTCACACACCCAACGTGTCCGCCAAGTTTCATCCGAATCCGTACACAACTTTTTTGAGATATCGTGCTATATATTGGTGGGTTGTCTCAGCTTGTTATCCTTCTGATGTCGGCAAAAATGAGTACCCGCTTACTGTAAACAGGGGGCACTGCATCAGCAGCACAGCTGCGCCCCCAGCAAATGATGCAGCCAAGCAGCCACAAATCAATTGATCAATGTGTTCAGTTCCTCAGATGGACGTTAAACTGGGCATCCCGTCCGCCGGAATTAGTCGGTGGACGTTGAAGATCCCAAGGTGTCCTTCACGAAGAGGAGGCGAGCTATCACCAGCAGCCTGAACAAATTCCAAATTCCTACCTTAACTATTGCTGGGAAGGCAATGGCAAACCACCAAGTATACCCCTTGCCAATGAACTACATCTGCAGCACCGACGCCTGGTTACAGAGTATGGCGGAATATCAGGATCGGAGAGATCTTTCCCAATGACCAGTTGCTCTTGGCAGCAGAATACTTGCAATTTCTTCTCTCTGAATGATGAAACGAATGCAGCACACTTTCAGAGTGCTTGGTGACATTCCCTCTGAAATTAAACGCCAGTGTTTGTAGGATTCCACTTACACGCTTGTTGTCTCTTTGCAGAGACAAAGAGAGAGATTATACATAAAGTCAAGATGGAAAATATTTCAAGGATAAATGGTGGGGAAACATTTTTTTTATCGCATTATTAACTGGAGTTGGCTGCCGGGGTAAAGAGTTGGCGTCTCAAAGCCAATCAGACTAAGTGTGCAGGGATGATTTCAGTGTTTGACTTTACACCTGTCTTCACAGGTCCTCACATGGCTGCTTGGTTACATTGGTTGCTCCTTCCTACATTACATTGGTTGCTCCTTCCCACTCTCCTGAGAATGGTCAACTCTCATGAAGATGGTGGGCTTAACTCTCTTTCTTTTACCTCCTTGCCTATCTTTTCCTGCGTTGTGAAGAGGAATTTTAGTTTACAAGTGTCGTATGAGTTTTCGTTGGTTTATCGAGACACGAAAAACAGAGACGCGGGGGATTAAGGGTATTATACATGCTGACCTTGGGACAAAAAGGGAACAATGTGTACATTGGCTTGGCAGATGGATGAACGGCCAATAAGCCTCCAGATAGTAATTGAGTATATGACTCGGTGTTTAATTGGCATGGTAAATATCACAATAGTTGCTGCATTCCTGGCAATCACCTTTCCCCTTTCCCGATAGGGACAATAAGGCCCCTCTTCCAGTCAGTTGGGATGATGCCTGTGTTCCAGCAGAGCACAGAACTGCACGCAAAGACATGAGTACAGCATTTCCACCAGCCTTGAAAGTTCATCATGGATGCCACAGATCCCTGGAGCTTTACCCATTTCAACTGGTTCACCGCCCAGCCTGGTTTTCCAAACGAAGGTGACCACAGTTGATTGGAGGTCAGAAATAGGCTAGTAACACCCCTGACATCCAACTCGACAGCTGGTGGATCAGCTGGAACAGTCGCTCAAAGTAACCGCCCAGCGGGCTTCACTTCGGACTCCTCTGTCAAGAGCCACCGCCCTCCTATTCTATCTGCAGTACACCGAGGATGGCTTGAGAACGCAATGTGTAATTTCCCTTGTAAGCAGGACGAGAATCACTTGACACACAAGTGATGCTCTACCCCCTCAATTCCTCGCACATAGGCCTACTTGTCCACCTTGTTCTTGTCCACATAGTGCACGTACATTTTATGCCTCGTACAGAGTGAGGGAACTCCCTGAACAGCTCAGCTCTGCCATTAAGCCTGGCCCTGTGACTGGTCAATGGTATCCAGTGTCGCTTGAGAGACAAAATCCTTCTTTGCCCTTCGGTGAGTTCCAAGACATCACCGCAAATCAAGATGGTGGTCTTGAAGACACTCCACAACTCTTCAGGATCCCGAAGCAACCAGACCCCCCAAATCTCCAATCAGCCTGTTCCCAAACTTCTAGCTACCTCTATCCTTGATGCTTGCCAACATCCAGCTAGGCTGGGATGGTACCATCCTCCTGGTATTTAAGTTGCAACTTCGGAGTTGCTACAACAAGTTCTGGTCAGTATGAGAACTGAGCACTCCGGTAGAACCTGCATTCTGGATATCTCCAGCAACCATCAACGAGAACATGGTCAATCTCTTTTGCACACCACCTGAAGTGGGAATCCCAAGTCAGTGATTAGCCTGTGGCACTGAAACCATGAACCAGCCACCCTAAGTCCATGACTTCTTGCAAAGTCAAGGAACTTAGTGCTATTCTGGTTCACAGTTCCAGGCCCATGAGGACCACATCACGTTCTAACCATCCCTATCAGTTCCAGTCGATGCATTGAAACCAGACTAGAAGAGTATCTCGCTGGGGCACTGATCAAACATATAGACTCGAGCGTGGCATAGAATGCGTCCTTCACATTGAGATCACTCGCCTCAGCCGTAGCATAAACAGAGACGAGGAAAATGACACCCAAGGAGTGACGAATCCTTAGTCTCATAATACGCTCGTTGACCGGTGTTACCTTAATTATCATTGGAGTCAGCTTATTGGACACAGCTACAGCAACTCCTTGGACATGGTAACCATCAGAGCGACCAGACCAGTCGTAGGTGTAACCACCCACCATGATCTCACCACAATCTGGTCTCTGAACCTGAGCGAGTGCTGCAATACCGATGTTCAAACGCTTTAGCTCAGATGATAACAGAGACAGGTGATCATCCTTACGGAGATGAGACATCCCAGGCACCCACCTGAAGTGACCGCCTCACCTTAACCTAAGGAGACCGCCGTCTGGTGGACGACACCTCAGAACCACCCTGACACACACTACCGCAATCCAACCTGGGAAGGTTACCATGTGTTTTTCCTCCTATCATCAAAAAGTGGGGGTCCCGAAGGCTTTGCCACAATATATGAATATGGGGAGAAATAAGTGGTGGATGTTCAGAAAGGTTTTCAATGCCAATTTGATAATATGCTAAGATGGGGAGGAATGGGGGTGATATTTTGGGAGGATGGTCAAAGTCTTTTTCATATTCCCCAACCACTTGCACGTAAAATTTGGAGAGTCCCACAACTCTCAATTTCCTTCTCTTGCTGTTTGAGCATGATTTCCAATTCGAAAATGTTTGTGATTGAACTTCTGATGATTGTCTCTCATGTTTGTTGATGTCTTGTTTAAAATAATCGTCGCTGGGAAAAAGTTGGAATTTTTTTTCTCGAGGTGAGGGGTTATGTCACATATTCTCAATGATTGACTGTTCGGCAATTTTATGGTTCAGTGCCATGTGAACGTGTATATACTGATGATTCGACATGGAACAAATTGTTTATTATATGTGACAAATTTTCAATGAGGTGGGTAGTTTGTGGAGGGAGGGGCTTTTTTTTTGAATGTTTTTGATCTCCGTTTATATAAATGGTAAAACAGAGTGAGGGAAGAGTGGAAAAGAAGAGTGCAGTCATCATTCAATTTGTCGCTCGTGCTTCATGTCTGATAGAAATGCAATTTTGGACAACACCCGCCTGCCTTTTGGACTTTGTTTGATCGAAGTACTTTGCGTCCTGTGATAGTCTTGTGGTTTTTATATCCCAGTCTCCAGCAATCCAGCAATTGTAAAAATAACTTAATGGGTCCATCAATCTTTGTCTGTTATTGTTTCAAATCTTTCATTAATATTTTGCTGGCAGAGAGCGAAGAGGTAGCTAATTCAGTGGTGTATCGTCCTGGTGCTTTGCAAGAAGGTCGTTGTATCATTGAGCATGCCATCCTTTTGGAGAGGAGTTAAGCAGGCTGTCCTGTCTCCCAGCATACATTTTTGGACGGTAAAAAATCCCACGGAGAGGGGCATTGTGTCCAGCACACTTACCAAATTCCACCCATGGTATACAAAGGCACTGACTGCATCATCATTACAGCCAGGCCACCAGAAATGATGCAATCATGAGCTATTCCTGAATGAGTAATGAAAATAATGAATACCTAAACGGGCACAAAAGAGTGGCAATTTCAAAGTGGTTAACCGTAATTGCTATGTACCTGCAGGGATACAAATCGTACTCATGGACATATAGGAAATACGAGAAGTTTCCGTGGATGATAGGTGTTGAGTTCCTACCATTTCCTGTTAATGGAAGCGAGTTGGTGGCAGACGCGCACATACGCGCGTGGACATGGATACACACAGACACACATGCTTCTCCTTATAGCAAAATTCCCGTATAATTTCTCTTGTGGCTCTGGACTCAAAACAAACAATATACTGTATATACAGTATATATATATATATATATATAACAGCTCCCACGCCCCATCCCCCAACCCCAACATGATTAATAGTAAATATCATTTTAAAAGTTGATTTTAAACCTACCCTGTGCATTCACAAGCCCCAAATACGTCCTTCCCATCAGTGTTCAGAAGCACCCAAAGGAAATACTCTTGTTGTGCAGTGGCACACCCCACACCCCACACCCCACACCTCAGCTTTGTCTCAGAGACTTTTCCAAGTATTTTCGACTTCTTTTAGATGCTCAATGAGCCATTCTAGGTAACAATCCTTATGGCACATGCACGACAGACGTTCACATGCCTTGAACATCATTGTTTCTCGGGGGTTTCTGTGCACGCGTACCGAGCATTTTGGGACGGATTACATAATTTTGAAATTCCCCTATTACAAATGATTACGTTTGTCATAAGCATTTTTGCCTGTTACGTTTTTTGTTACTTTTCCTCTCTCTTTAATCCCTTTGAAACACCTTTTCATGTGAACCCCAGTTCATTTTGGCTGGGTGCTTGGTGTGAGTAACCCTTGGGGTAGCATCGTGCCTGTTTGCCAAGATCATCCAGCAGAGGGTGAAAGTGGAAAACGCTGGGCGGACCTCGTCTGCCACACACTGGGATATAACAGGTCTTGAAAGTAACAATACAGCGAAAGTACTGTCTAACAGCTATGTTGTGCTGCTTGCTTTATACATTTATACACACACATTTTATATGTATATGTATATGTATATGTATATGTATATGTATATGTATATGTATATATTTATATTCTTATTCCAATGTTCTGCTGAAAGGCATGTCCAGTACTGTCGAAGCAGTTTCTTGGCAAGGGTTATGCTCTGGGAGGTTTGTCATTGCCTTCCTGGCAATACAGTAGTTAGGGCAGGAATTTGGAATTTGGCCAGGGTGTTGGTGATAGCTCGCCTACTCTTTGTGAATGACACCATGGGATCTTTATCATCCACCAACGAATGCTGGCGTACGGGACACCAGTTTGACGGCAATTTGAGGGACGGTACATCGATGAACCACCCTTCCTGTGAAACACCAGGATGACCATTTATAGCTGGTTCGGGATTCAAACTCAGGATGGAAAGCTCAGAGGAGAGCCAGATCATGCTCAACAAGAGAGAAGTTGCCTGCACACACACACACACCACACACACCACACAACACACACAACACACACACACACGTGCTACAGTTTCTCGGATTAACCTCCGTTGTCGGTAGCATCGTCACATGTTACAGCGTTTCATCCCAGTGCAGCTCACTCACACTCCTTGCTTTGGTCATCAGTGTGGGGAAGAGGGGAGGGGGTTCTCACCTGTAAGGGGTAGGTATCAAAGGTAGATGTTCAGGAGACCTCCCTGTGCAATGCCACTGCATTCCTTTTATATACTCATTTGGGTCTTCTTTTATTCTGCCATAGCAAAAGAAAGAAAGAAAGAAAACCTTAAAAGTAATCGAGCAGTCATTTATTTTTTCAAGAAGCCAGAATGTGAAAAACATTTTTTTACCGCCACCATTCTTTTCAATACAATGTCTAACCACATGTAGTACAGGTATCCAATTGTCACTCACTCCACCATGCAAATCTCCTGTACCTTGACTTTTGTCCTGGCAACACAATCCTTGATTATGTGGCAAGGTTTTGGAATAGAATGGTCTGTTTTTGCTATACTAGTGACACTGCATTCATTCCCATAATATCTCAGTTGGAGAAAGCTATGATCAACAGTACATGAAGTATTTTCAGATGAAAAATCAATTCACAAAGAACAAGGTCATGAAGGACGATTCATAAATACAGCTGTTGTGCAGCTGCTAGTTAGGGTTGCAGCAAAAAGGGACAGAAACCAAGGTATTTTACCTTGATTGGCAAATAAGCACCGATTACTTCGTTCAATCAAGCTAAAGCTCAGAAATGATGGGTACACACAGCCGTAGAGCATAACCCTCAAGGAAATGTCATTTTGAAGCAATTGCCATCCCTCACCCTCTTCCATGCAAGATGGATATCTTACCCTCTCTCTTACTTGCCCACTTGTGTCTGCATTGTTTTACTGATGAGCAAGCGGGATGATCGGTGGATGGGGAATGTTGGAGATTGCTGAGTGTGATAACCAGTTTTAGAACTCGAAGTAATTGCAAAGCCTCTTTCGACAGAAACAATTCATGAAAAGAGAAGTCACCTCTGCTTTTAACACCACAAACAGATCTTTAAGTGATTGGGTCACTGTGTGGTCAAAGATGCTTGCAAGCAACGTCTGTGAGATGAGAGAATGCTTTTGTGACGCAACGTAATCTCTCCTGACAAGGCATAGTACCTGGGGCTTGGTGAATGCCAGGTGTGTCATTCCCACACCACGACGTTTTGCCCACCTGTCTAGAGAATACCTTCACAAGGGTCTTCCTTTAAAAGTCTGCATTACCTTCAAGTAAGTTCAATTTTTAATTTTCTCATTCGTACACATCCATCATCATCATCTTGACGATCAATAAAATCACTCGATATGCAAGAATTGTAACTTTATAGATCCAACAATATAGTGTTGAGTAAAATAGTGGGTTTACAGATTGATGTCTTGTTGAACTGTATCTCATTGTCCATATCATGATGACACAAGATGATCCAAACGTCCAGAGTAAACTTTTCAAATGTTTATCTAGTAAGTCATATGTACATTGCAAGCTTTTGGAATGCATATTTAGTGAGTCAAAGTACCGAGAAAACATGAAACATTTGTTTTGTGTAGACTAAAACTGAAATGAAAGGATGGGTGGAGAGGTTGAAATATTTCCCTTCAATATTGACACATTCCTGGTATCTGTAGTGACGGTGTAAACACGAGTACAAAGGTCTTTGTTGGTGGAACAAAATGTTGTTGTTTAATTTTGAAGGATATCAACGTCATGGGATTTACTCTTTATAAACCACATCTTTTCTTCGCCCAAATTATACTACTATATGTAAATCAACTAAATATAAGGAACTTTGTGTGATTGGCCTCATCCTGTGCCAATCATGCCTGCGCTATCCCAACTTCACAAAGCATACCATCCACATGGGAAGCTAGCTACCTTCAAGTCCTGTCAAATATCCCTGCACACCTCCATCTAAGCAAGTCAGTATCAATTACTCTTCGAAGGATTTGACCGAGAAGCTGAAACTTTCAGGGATTAATGAGGGCGGCCGTGAAGTTATGCATGTGAGAGTTCATTTGACTCCATCAAGGTTTGAAATTATTTTCTTCCGGGGGGGGGGGGGGTAGGGTTGCAGGGCCACTAATTAAAAAAAATTAAAAATACTAAAATAAAAGCTGTATAGCCGCTAATTTCAAAAAGGTCGATAAGAGGACTAATTCGAGAAAATGCCATTAAAAAAAAAAGTTGCAGGAAATGGCCGATGTAGTCAAAGCGGAAGCTATTTCAGATCTTGAAACTATTGAGCACTTTGGCCGGAATTCCTTGAAAAGAATGGAGAAAATGAAATTGTCCGCCCGTAGCGCAGGTATTTGCTAGTGCATCTAATTACCTATCTAGTTCAAATGTAGGCGAGTGTGCGTGAGTGTGCGTATCTCTGGGGCCTAGAGATACGCACACTCACGCACACTCGCTTAAATTCGAATAAGATAGGTAATTTTTTTTTTGGATACCTTGTCGAGGCTCGTGTGAGAGCTAACACACAACGCACATCAAGGGGCATGAGACAGGAGGGGCGGGAGTGGGAAGGACAAAACAGTGGGGAACAGACACATTAGGAGATCTGTGGAAGGGAGAGGGATGGGATGGGGAACATGGGAGAGAGAAGATTGACATTACAGGACTTTCAGGAAGGAAAGCAGGAATTTGAAGGAAGTGGGCTTGTGGGATTATCGGGGGAAAAGATCGGAGATTTGGATGGGGATGATAAGAGGTGGTGGGAACAGCTGTTTGAAAGCCTGGGGAGATTGGAAAGAATAGAGTGAGGGGAGTTTTTTCCAAGCGGAAAAAAGAGGAATGAAAGAGTGAAGTGTGAGCAGTGATTCGTGATTTGGTAGTTTACCAGAAGGGGGTTGTTGATCTCTCTCTGTGT
>CM068958.1:131890449-131903709 GCA_035128595.1 Eptatretus atami | reverse complement strand
AAGTCCAATGTGAAAATGATAACCAAAATACAATGTGTAAATAGATCCTGTATTTCCAAGCCAACGTGTCTTGATGGAAAGGGAATAGACGAGTATCCGTTGGGCAAACGGCTGTCTTATCAGGTGTATGCACGGTGAACATCGCTCATGCAGAAATTAAAACTGACATAAAATCATGTCATGAACGTGTCGGAAAGAGGAAAAGGTTATCCCCTAGGAAAGAAATGGAACCTGTTTTCTACCCTTCTCCAACGCATCAAGGAGTTAGAATTCCACCAGACAGGGGGATGGGTCTATTCTGAGCATTCATTTATGGAAATAACTGTCTGAGGACCTGGATATTGTGTGCATTAGTCGGATCCAATTCTGAAATGTCTCCATTATAATGTCTCCCCCCTCCCCCTCTGTTACTTTCAACCATCGTTCTGTTCAATCCCTCTCTTACTTT
The DNA here is from genome assembly GCA_035128595.1 of Eptatretus atami. Lineage (NCBI taxonomy): Eukaryota > Metazoa > Chordata > Myxini > Myxiniformes > Myxinidae > Eptatretus > Eptatretus atami. The sequence goes on along the minus strand of CM068958.1, from coordinate 131,903,261 downwards.
CAATCATCCATCCTTTACACCATCAGCCCGTTTCAACGGTCCACCAATAACCTCCCCTCCATTAAACATCCTTTCAACAGTCCCTCCTTCACCCCATCGGTCTTACCTTCAATCCCGCGGCCATTCGGTCATCCCTCAGTTCGGGGAATTCCTTTCCGTATTCCCTCCATCTACTCATTGCTTAATAACCCATCGGGTGCTCTCACGTTCATGTTCATGACGCTCGGTGCTTGTCGTGGCCTACGAGGTGAGGTGCTTCTCGCAGGCGTGCTACAGTGCAGGACAGTGCGAGTGGGCGTTTTGCACATGCGGGGAGGGGGCTGGGGGCTCTCGTCAAGGCTTTTGGCACGGAGAGGACGGGGCTGGGGGTCGTTGAAAGTTTCCTCAGGATGGCGTGGCAATTTCTACAAGTGATGCCGTGCACCCACCTCCATCGGATGCGGACCAATGGGAGGGGGAGAAGTCTTGTGGGAGGAGAAGAGAAGAAGGCTGATGTGAAGAAGAAGCATAAAGACAGAAGAACACGGGACAGGCTCGCGCAAGCAACGACAAAATGCACTCCTGAGCAGACGGCTCAGAAAGCAGAATGGCCGAGAGAAGCAAAAGGCAGAAAGCAGAAGAGAGGGCTCGTGATGGAAGGAACAACAGCGTGTGAGGGTAAAGGAAGGAAGCTTTCACGAGGAGTTTGTGTCAAGCTTCTGTGGGAAAAGAACACTCCTTCCACGAGTGTCATCCTGCCCTCTTTATCCTGTCTGCCATGAAGGACGAGGAGGGTGAACGGTGGCACCTCATCGATGGGGGTTTGAGGAGAAAGAAACTGAAGCACTGGATGGTGAGTCGCACAATCTAGCTTACATATCTGGGATTCCGGAGAGGACTCACCTCCTGAGTCCGAGCACCTCAGGGACACGGCTGCGTGTCCCCATTGTGTCTCATCGCCATTGCCCATCTTCCCCATCCATTTTCCTCCGCATTCTCCTGCATATTTGTGTGAGGTGAGGGAGACAAGGAAAGACTACTTTCCTTTTCTCCATTCATTACTTTTATTTTATTTTCAAGTTCTTCTTGTTTTATTCTTCTCCCCCGAGTGAATGATGGCCAAGTCTTTTGTTTAAGTAAGATTGAAGAAGAATGCGTGTTATGGATAAATCTGCCCTTACGTGCATTTTTTTCTTTCTTGCTTATAAATTCTTGCTTTTAAATGGTTGCTCACTTGTGTGTTTGTAATAAATAATTGTTTGTTGCGATTTCCAATCTGTCTCGGTTGTTGTTTCTATTATTGGTCTGATGTAATGCACAAGTAAGGTTCGACGGGACATTTTACCCCAATAATTTGCTTTGTTAGCCAGCGCACACTCACTGTAACGCTCGGCAGTAATCTGAGTGTGCGCTGAGGGCGCATGACTCCAACTAGTTGACCGTCCACCGGTAAGGTATCACGCAAAGTAGTGTAACCCTGCCTGGATTGGCCGTGCTAATCTGCGTTCGTGGTTGCTTAGCAACCTGCCGGTGCATGGAGTTATCTGTGCCCAGCGGCCTCGGGACCGGGCGTTCGGGAGGGACCCAAGTGCTTCCCCTCGTGGCAAGCCTCGAACCCCAGATCCTCAACAACATATATATATATATATACGGTATATATATATATATATATATATATATATATATATATATATATATATATATATATATATATATATATATATAGTAATTATTGAAGAGTTATTTTCCTATTTAGTTGTTGGAAAGATACTTTAGAATTAATCCAAGCAATGATTTGAAAATATATTTGGTCAGGCATATCTGATGCAAAATGATGAAATAAATTGTGAAAGGTAATATTTTATTAACGCACGCACGCACGCACACTCAGAATTTAAATACTGTATATGTTTTTGTTTAAGGAATGGGACCAATCAATTTCAATATATTTTGACCCGTCACCTCTGCCCCAACAATATTGTCACCTCAAAATTACAACCATTGGAATTGGCATTATTGATTCGATGTGGGACTGGCAGGATGGCCTGGAGGGATGCAAACTCGCCTCGAAGCTGTTAGGCTGGGTTTGAATCCCGACCCAGCTATAAACTGTCATCCCAGTGTTTCATATGTAGGGTGATTCATCGATGTGTGTGCCATCACTCGTATTGGCGTTAAACGGAAGGGGCTGTCTGCCGGCATTAATTGGATGTTAAAGATCCCACGGTGGCCTTCGTGGAGGGCAGATGCGTCAACACCGGCACCAAATCCAAATTCCAAATTCCTGTCCTAACATCCTGAGTCAGAGTAGCGACCCGACCAGTGTTGTAACCTAGTTTGGCATCACCAACACTCTGCAGAGGGCATGGTACACAATGATGACCATCCTATGAAAACATAAACCCTTCATTTATGGTGGTGGTTTGTAATTATTGCTGACACCAATCCCTTTGTCTCAACTGTTCAACCTCTAAAACCCAGATGCCATGGCTCCGGTGTGCTTACCTCCACCAGGCTGGGTGCTACAACCCGGCATGAACTGCTGGATCAGTGGTTGGGGAACGGAGAACGAGGCATGTGAGTGATGAGAGGAAAATGGATGGGATTGGGTCGAATGGCAGAGAAGGTTCAACTTATACCCTGACCAGGTGTGCTATAGGATGTGCTCTCTCACACACTTCTGGGGTTTCTCACCCTCACCAAGACAGAAATTCTCCATCCTTCCATAAAGAGAATGAAAGAGCTGCTGCAACGAGGCTCACAGCAAGGATATAAAACCGTATCATATTCCCTTTGTGTGTCTTGTGTGTTTTGCTTTTTGTTGAATGTTTAAGAAATTTGCTCTGTGCAGAGAATGCATTCGAAGAATACAAGATTCAAATGATTTACTGGGGGAATGGACCCCATGCCCCCCCCCCCCCCCCCCATGGAGTGACATTGAGGATAAGCTCTCAAGGTGTATAAAATACTCCAATGGCTCAGCATCTCAAACAGCCTCTGTCAATTTAGCCTTGCACCAGCCTTCTCATGGTGGGGTTGTTCTGACGAACTGGTGTAGAGGTGAAAGGTGAATCACTGACCCTTAAAACCAGTTGCTTCTGGCAGATGGGGCTCGTTAGCCTTGAGAGGCAGCTCATCCAGGAGAAGGATCTGATTGAGATGTTTAAGAAAAGGAAGTGTGTGGACAAGATAGGTGCAGTGGAGTTTTTCAGCAAAGTGGACGGTGTTAGTGCCGGAAGCCATAGCTTGAGGGTAAAGAAGATGCGAGTTAGGACAGTTTTAAGGCAGGGGTCTTTCAGTCGGAGAGTGAGAAATGCGTGGAATGGTCTCCTGAGAAAGGTAGTGGCAGTGCAAGAGGTGGATAGGTTTAAATTGGAATTGGTCACCTCGAGGCGTTGGAGATAGGGGAATGGGGATATTGACGATGACTTGTTGGTAGCTTTATTTATTTATTTATTTTGTATACAATGTCGAGGCTCGTAGGAGAGCTAACACAACGAACATACAACAGTGAGCAGGAGATAAGAGGGGATAAGAAGGACTTTGCATGAGGGAGGATGCAGAGTCGGCAACTGGCTTTGGAGGCCAGCTTGGAAATGTGGCTTTCCCAGGAAAGATTATGGCAGATAGTGAGACCCAGAAGCTTGAATGAAAGGACTTGATGAGAAATAAGATTGATGAGAAAGTAGATGGGGGGAGGGGGTTCCAGACGGTCTTTTCAGAGAGAGACAAAGTGAGAGTGTGAGATTTGTCAGGATTGAAGACATGTTCCACGTGTTGGACCAGTTTGTGATTTTATGCAGATGTGCAGTGAGCGAAGAAGCTGCTGCTTGCTGGTCTGAGGGATCACAGATGGTATGGCGGAGGTGGAGTCATCAGCAAAGAGATAAGACGATTTTCCAGAGAGCGGAGAGATCATTGATAAAAACAAGAAAAAGCACAGGGCCAGAAACCACCTTGAGGAATTCCAGGCTGGACAGAGAGGGGGATGAGAGAACTTCATTAAGAGCCACATGTTGGCTGCGGAAAGAGAGGAAGTCTGCGAGCCATGAGTGGAGATGGTCTTAGCTACCATAGGAAGAGAGTATGGTGAGCAGGGCAGGGTGCCAGACCGTACCGAAAGCATACGATATGTCGAGAGAGATGGCTCTGATTTTATGTCTTGGCAATGAAGATCTCCATCCTTTTTGTTGGAGAGCAGTAGCAGCATATCCAGGATAGAGTGACCTGATCTAAATCAAAATTGCTGATCAGAAATCAAGCCATTGGAGAAGAGGAAGGATTTAATGTCAGAAGCGATGATGGATTCCGTAACCTTGCTGATGATTGGGAGAATGCTAATTGGTCTGTAGTTGCAGGGATCTGTTTTTGCACATTTATATGCAGAGTGGTAATTCTGCTGATTTCCAAGCAGATGGCAGATCACCTTGAGCAAATGAGAGGGTAAACAGAACAGAGAGAGGGTGAGCAAGAGCAGCAGAGCAGGTTTTTAGGACATGAGGGCTGATACCGTCTGAACTGGTTGCATAATCTGAGTCGAGGTTTGACAGCAAGCTCTCCACCTTGTCAGAAGAAAAGGACACAGAGTCAAGTAACAGCTGGGTGTGACTGGGGAAGGTCGTACAGGAAGCGATGGGTTTGTGATACAAGATTTAGAAGCAAACACCGAGTTTAGGCATTCAGCCTTTTCACGTGCGGTATCAGTTGCGCATGTGCGACCATTTGAGGTAAGGGAGGGGATGGAGGGGGAAAATAACCACAACAGACTTAACTAGATGCCACCAGGATTTGGAGGAGGGAGAGGTTTGAGAGTTCAGACTTGAGATGAGAAAGATGTTGTTTTTCTGGCTCTCCTGAGGGTAGATACACAATTATTCTGAGCTTTGTGAAGGAACTGAGATTACCTTCAATTGGGTTGTCTTCCATGAGGTGAAAGCAAGTTGTTTCAGGACAACTGCCTCACTACAAGCTTCAGTTACCATGGGTGGGAGGAAGGGTAGGACGACTGAAGACGAGATGGATAAATCTGTGCATGAGAGAGAGAGCAGGTTCTTTGAAAGAATTCCCAGGACGAGTTGATGTTGGAGAAAGTAGCGACAGGAGACCAGTCTATAAGTTTGATGGCTGCTTGGAGACCCTGCCAGTCGGCCTGAGCGAAATGCCAGACTCGACGGCGCTGAGGTGGTTCTCTACTAACAGCCAGAGAGATGTCTACTTTGACAAGGACGTGGTCAGATGAACCAATTTGAGCGGAAGAACAACAGCAGAATTTTCAGGGAAATTGGTCAAAATCAGATCCAGAAGAGATAGGGTACATTTGGTGAGATCCGGGTCAGGAAGTTGACAGATTGGTCATCCCATGAGTCACAGAAGTCTTTTGCTGAAGTGCCATGACAGGTGAGAGAGGTACCCACACCCAGCCAACTGGCATGATACAATGAAGTCGCCACATATGAGGAAGAGAGAGAGTTCGGATGAAGAGATAGAAGTTGGTCCATGTTTTTGAGAGCGAGATGTAAATGGAGTCATCACTGTTTGGTGGATGGTACAACACGCATATGAATGTGAGATGGGAGTGGAGGGAACCGGAGCCAGAGGTATTCCTGTGGGTGTGGGGGAGTGAGGGCAGAGCATGGAAAGTGAGGAATAGAGTGTTTGATAATGAGAGCAACTCTGCCACTAGGACTAGGCTCGAGTCTGTCATACTGGAGGAGGGAGTAACTGGGAGAGATACTAGGGAGTCAGAGACGTCTTGAAGGAGGAAAGTTTCTGTTAAGCAGATTATGTCTGGTTTGTCAGTGGCAACCTGTGCTGAAGATCTGTCAAGTTTGAGCAAAGGCCCAGATGTTTGGGTCCACACTGTTAGAGAGAGAGGGGGGAAACTTTGGGTGCAGGGAGGGGAGGGCAGGGTAGGACAAAAGAGAGGAGGGGGGGTGGTCAGAGAGGTTGATGAAAGGGTGTGGGGGATTGGAGAAGAGTCGGGAGAGGGCCGGATGAGAGGAGAGAAGGCTCGGTGTGATGGGTTGAGTAGAGCGGGGAGTAATAAGAGAGGAGGTAGAGGACAATTGACGATTGGAGGAGGTGGAGTGGCGATGAGATGGAAAGAGAGGGCAGGGGAAGGAGGCAGCTTTGTGGATGTGAGTGGGGGGGGGCAACTTTGACGGGGGGGGTGAGGGGGAGATTGGAGGGAAAGGGTGAGATGGGAGAGTTGAGGGAGAAATGGGGTGGAGTTTTTGAAAGTGAGAGGGAAGCTTGGAGGGGGAAGAGTGTGAAGGTTACTTTGAGAGGGAGGGGAGATGATAAGAGCAGGCATGGTCAAGGTGCAGGAGGGCGATGGGAGAGGTGTGGAGAGGGGAAGGATGAGACGTGGTGGTGGTCTGGTGAAGAAAGGAGCAGGCAAGGGAAGGTACAAGATTTGAGGGGTTAGGAAGAGGTGGAGGTGTGATGAGAGGAAAGAAGGAGCATGTTTGTGGTGTTGAGGAGCGGACTGATTGAGAGAGTGAGATATCTGTTCGGTTAGAATAGAGCCCACAGATGTTAGAACACCGCACACTTTGGGACAACAGAGGAAGAGCTGATGCTGAAAGAGAAGACAGTGAAGAGGTACCAAGAGCGGAGGTAGGATGAGGGGCAAGATAGGAGGGGTAAGGAGAGGTATAACAGGTGAGGGGTGAGGAGGAGGTAGATTAAAGGAGGTTGGATGAATTGGCACTGAAGTTGGAAAAAAAAAAGGACGATTGATGGAACATGAACATACATTGCAAACTGGGATTTAAATTTTTTAAAGTCAGAGATGCGATTAAAGACATTACGTGGAGGATGCAATAAAGGAGAATTAAGAGAATGGAGAAAAGAAACGTTGTAACAGGGGGACAATTTAGACACGGGATGAAGGAAAAGTTGAATTGACAACAGTGTTTTGAAGAAGAAAAAGAAGAGTAGTGAATTATGATACAATAACGAGAACCACACGTGTGGAAGAGGAAGTCGAAACATGTTGAGAGACGGTTTGCATTATGCAGGAACAATTGTCTGGATGGCAGATGGATGGTTGCTCTGTGCGGATTATGCGGTTTTACCGTGTGAGACATAATCCGCGGCGATGCTCACCATAACAGTCAGGAGGTGCGTCTGATGTATAAACGACAAATGTGTTCATCATTGGTCAGATATTTATCGGTGTACCATCCTGATGAGGGCAAATAAGCCTGAAATCTGGATCGGTGGTTTCGTTTGATGGTTAACTGATGATGACCAGGTAATCTTTGTCTCTTTGACAGTCACCGGGCCGAAGCCTCTGTGTTGGAGGCGACGCTTTGGTGTGGACTGTTGTCCAACGGGGATCAACGGAGTGCTCGTCACACTCATGTTTCGATATATATATATATATACACACACACATTTTTCAATCTGGAAAGTCCTCTGACTGGTGAATCAGATGCATCCATAGTTTGAGATTGATTGGTCATAAGGACTGCAGGGAAGGATAAATCATTTCGAGTCTTCCCCATGGCTCAATAATGTGGAAGGTCCTTTGGGATCTCTGGAAACAACACATGACAGCTGCGAAGGTCAAATGGACCGGGTTCCCTGTGACCCCCAGGATTCGCGATGGTATTTTGGGCTGGTGGAATTAAGGCCAAGAAAAATACACCTTAAGTCTCTTGCTCGTTGTGCAGGGACTTTGGGAGTGCATTAAAAAGATTGATGTCCAGGGAGGGGTTCGGAGACTTTCAGGCCACCCTGTAGAGAGCACCTCAATATTTTATTGGGTGAGGTCGGGTTGGCATTGGACATTCTTTGGTAATGTTGTATTTCTGTCCTCTCTGCGATGAAACTCGCTCCTCTGCTCCGAACTTTGTCCTCTGGTCATGCCTCTCCACCTTTATAACACAGAAATTACAACCACTTCAGTCGACCATCACACCCAAGACGGCCTTGCATGCAAAAACATATAATTGGAAGCCTGGAAGCTTCTAGAAAAATCTATCCAATCTTTAGCACATAATCATTCTACATTTCATTTATTTATCAGATCAATCACTTTCCTTTGTGGAACTAGGAAAGTTTCACAAGTTTCATATGGTTTGCCTTTTAAAGAGTTTTTTTTTCAAATGAGTAAAAACATTCGTGCGTAAAAGGAACGAGGGTGTCTTCGATGAGGATTGGCTTCTGCTCTTTATCGTTATCTCTCCTTGTCCTTTAGCCCTAGTGCTTCCTTGGCGAGCACGAGAGGCCAGGGTGCAAGTGTTGCAAGATAGCCATTGCCGTAGAAAGGAAGTATACAGACAACGCCTCACCGACAGGATGTTCTGTGCTGGACAGCCTCATGGAGGTGTGGACGCTTGCCAGGTGAGTGATGATTTTAGGTGAGAATTACTGGCCTGATTCTGGCAGCCTGTGCTGATATGAGATAACAGATTTCATCCTTTGGTGTTTCATGTTCCAGGGTGACAGTGGTGGGCCATTGGTGTGCCAGGAAGCCGAGGGCGTGTGGCGAGTGGTTGGGGTGACAAGCTGGGGACAAGGCTGTGGTCTACCAGAGTACCCTGGGGTCTACAGCCGAATAGACAAAATGCTCAACTGGGTGCACCATGCCATGGACGTAAGTCTTTGATTCTCTTCTTCCTCTTATTAACAGGAACCTGAGGTTCCCTTAACCTGAGGCGGTCCCTTAATACCTGCTTTTAATACTCTTCAGGCTCATTTGATTTGCAGTTCTATGAATTGTCCAGTTCTTCAAGTTCCCAAGCCCACAACCCCGCCTCTCAACCCCAAGTCCTCAACCTCTGCCCCGCAAAGTCTCAACCCCCTCTCGCAACACGATCCCCTAACTGCCACCCCCACCCAACTCTCTATCCTCGCACCCCAACCTGAAGTCCACAACCCCACCTCCCAACCCCAAGTCCTCAACCACTCTCACCCTCTCCCAATTCCCACTCCAACTCTCTATCCCATCTCTGTGCTCCCCTCCCCCTTTCTTGTTCAAGTTCTCAACCTCCCCAGGCTCCAAGTGACTCAACCTCGATCTTCAAACTCTCTGCCCCCCCCCCAATCACATCCATTCCTCCCCTCCCCCTTTCTTCACATTCTTAACACCATTACAGAAGAAACTATGGCGTCGGAGGAGGCCATTCAGCCCATCATTTAATTATTTTGGGTGTTCAAAAATTACGTAATGCTATTTTTGCTAACCTCTGACACATTCACCACCTTGTAACACCCCGTAAAATGTTACATGGCTATCGTGTGCAGCCTGTGGCTGGTGGCTGCATAATTTTCAGAGAGCGTGGCTGCACCGCTGATGCTGTGCCCTCTATTACCAGTACAGTACATTGGTACTCATTTTGCCGACCTCGGAAGGATGACAGGCTGAGTCAACCGAGTGGGGCAGATAACAGCAATTTTTGAGAGGAATCGTGCAAATGATGATACAAGCATCAAATTTGGCACATTTGTTCTCCAGGGGATTCTAATCAAATCTGCCTGATTGGCCATTTGAAAATCCAAATTTTTCAAAATTTGGATTTTCAAATGGCCAATCGGGCAGATTTGATCAGAAAGCCCTGCAGAACAGAAATGCCAAATTTGATGCTTGTATCATAATTTGCACGATTTTTCTACTATCTACAACACTATAAACACCTGATGTTAATTCAACGACCGACAGGGGCTCAAACTCAAGACCTGAATATCTTAACCTTGCCACCCTAACCACTAAGTCAACACCAGACTTAGATGTTACATTACGCTTGAAGGCAACCCCCACCCACCCAAACAATGAAGTAGTCCTTGTGCCAGGTATTCGCTGATGTAGATAACCTCTTTTCCCCCTGTTGTGTCATTAAATACTTGTGTCATTAAAGGGTGCAAGAAACAAAGTAATCATTGCTTGATAGCATGATGTAATGGCCTGGAAACATCCCCACCTAGCGTTACACTCCATAACGTTTGGACATATACCACCCCCACCCCACCCCTCCAAGCACTGCGTAATTTTTGAATTGATATCCACATGAAACATCCACTGGCAATTCAATTCAAAAAGTGTGCATCACATACTTTTCCTATTGGCATAAAACATGTGAATTCAACAAGGCACAAATCATAGTCTAAACTCTAAAAATGACAGGAGCACGAAGGTGAATAGCAGAATGCTTAAAACATTCCTGCGTTGTTCCTGTTCGCGAAGAACAATGTTAAAAGTAAATAACGACAGAACATTAAATTCACAATTTCTTCCCCCTTTCTTACCATTGTTAACAACACGAGCAGATACCCGTCTACGACGGGTATTGGGGACAGGACGGATCACAATACTCGGTTACGGTAGTTTCTTTGGATGTTTTGCGCCACATTCAACAGCTCAGTTCATATTGGTGGCGTGCCTGGGTGCCCATGGTAGAGTTTGAGACCGGTCGCTTTAGATTGTTGGCCTTGACACATAGTGTCGGATGAGTAACACAAACGATTTGACATATTCATGGTTTCTATATTACCTCCATCAACAGATGAACAACAGATTGCAGGATAAAAGTTGTAAATGCCGAGTTGAACAAACGTCCTGAACTCATGGACTTAGTTAAGTAAAGCAAGTCGTCTGGGACCCGGCTGGCCGCAGAACGCTGCTGATTGTGACGTCATAGATTCCCTCTTTGAAAATTCTATCCATATTCAATTTTTTGAATCCGCTATCACCTGCGTAAATACATGGAACACATAGTGTGAAGATTTCGGAAGTATCAACAGAATATGTTCGGAGAAAAGTGTGTTAGAAGCTCCAGGCTTTCGCCCATTATATTATGATTCCTGTTCTCGTTCATTAAGAACAATGTTAAAAGTAAATATAAACGCATTTAGTTCACAATCTCATGATATTCTGTCATTTCGTGATTGTTTTGTAAAAATAGCGGTTTCGTCATGTAATTGTTAAAGTTTTTGGCACGATCTATCAATGGTGTCGGGTGAAGCCAGATTAGATCTGTGGCTTGCCATGTAAACCTGTACTAACCTGTTTCATGGTCGGGTTGTCAGCGACTAAACCGTCTCCCTGACCAGTTTTTTTTTTGGTGAGGAGGGTGTTTGGATATGGACACCCAGCCGGATTAAAAACAAAACCTGTCAAAGGGCGGAGGAGCTCCTTGTGAGCCAACGGCCATCCATATCTAGTGCCCAACTGTCTACAGACGTCCTCCTGCAGTTGGATTACCTTTTTTTTAGGAGGTTGGTGGCAGGATTTGCACTCCAGCCACCGTAAAACCCTTCATTCCGCAAAACGCACTAAAGATGCAAAGAAAACTGAAAATCCACTCCGTGGGAGAACCTCATGTGCAGCTGCCCTTCACAGGGCAGCTTACTGGATGACAGGATTGGGGCAAAGCCTTTGGAACCCCCACTCTTTGAAGATAGGAGGAAAAACACGGGATAACCTTCCCGGGTTGGATTATGGTAGTGTGTGTCAGGGTGGTGAGGAGGTGTCGTCCACCAGAGGGCGGACTCCTTGGGTTAACCTGAGGAGGTCCCTTTGGGTGGGTGCCTGGAATGTCCTACCCTAAAGAGAGGATGATCACCTGAGCACAAGCATTTGAACATCGGTATTGCAGCACTCTCTGAGGTTCGGAGACTGGAAGCTGGTGAGATCATGGTGGGTGGTTGCACCTACTATTGGTCTGGTCGCTCTGATGGTTACCATTCCCAAGGAGTTGCTGTAGCTGTGTCCAATAAGCTGACCCCAATGATAATTCAGGTAACACCGGTCAACGAGTTAATTTATTATGAAACGAAGGATTCGTCACTCATTTGGTGTCGTTTCTCTGATCTCTGTACTGCGACGATGCTCCGACTGAGGCGAGTGATCTCACTGTGAAGGATGCATTATACGCCACGCTCGAGTCTGTGGTTCAACAGTGCCCCAGGCGAGATACTGTTCTAGTCTTGGGGGATTTCAATGCATAGACTGGAATTGATAGGGATGGTTATGAGACGTGTGTTTGTCCCCATGGGTCAGGAACTGTGAACCTGAATAGCACTAAGTTCCTTGACTTTGCAAGAAGTCATGGACTTAGGGTGGCTGGTTCATGGTTTCAGCGCCCACAAGCTCATCACTGGACTTGGTATTCCAACGCTGGTGGTGTGGCAAAGGAGATTGATGATGTTCTCATTGATGGTCGTGGGAGGATGACCCAGAACTGCAGGGTCTACCGGAGTGCTCAGTTCCTCATTACTGACCACAGGCTTGTTGAAGACACACTGAAGTTGCAACTTAAATCTGCGAGAATGGTACCATCCCAGCCTCGGCTGGATGTTGGCAAGCTCAAGGATGAGAGGGTAGCTGCAGGAGTCTGGCGAACAAGCTGATGGAGATTGGAGTGTCTCGTGCTTTGGATTTGAAGAGTTTGGAGGCATTCAGACCACCATCCTTGATTGCCGGTGGATGTCTTGGAACTCACCGCAGGTGAAGAAGAATTTTGTCTCTCAAGGGACACTGGAACCATTGACCAGAGTCGCAGGGCCAGGCTGAATGGCAGAAGCTGAGCTGTTCAGGAGCTGAGGCAAAAAGTGTATGTGCGCTAACGGTGGACAAGGAGGCCTATGTGCGAGAAATCTGTGAGGGGTACAGCATCACCTGTAGCTCAAGTGATTTCATCCTGCCTACAGAGGAATTCACGCATTGCGTTCCTCCAAGTCGTCCCTCGGTGTACTGCAGTAAGAACGGAGGGTGGTGGGCTATTGACAGAGGAGTCCGAAATGAAGGCCCGCTCGGCCAGTTACTTTGAGCGGCTGTACCAGGCTGATCCACCAGCTGTTGAGTTGGATACCAGGGGTGTTACAAT
>CM068958.1:131843928-131861425 GCA_035128595.1 Eptatretus atami | reverse complement strand
ATGTCCAGGAACCTAACACTCCACGATGTCCAGGAACCTTACTCCCGTGATATTTGAGGGTTTACTGTACTACTTTTAAATATTCATGATGAATCAAGTATACGAGTACATGACATGTATCAAAATAGTATTTTGTCTCATATGGTGCAAACACTATTGATAAACAAATTTTTTTTTAAAGACACTGTTGATAAACTCCAGCAAAGTTTACTGAAATCGATATGAAGTAAACAACACTAAGTTTTCACAATGCTGGTGAAAATTGTTATGAAAAGAGATAAACATAAATATACCATCAGAGATGGGGAATCCCCCGCCATTGAATGAAAAAGGTCATACATAGTCCAGATAATGAGGGAGGTGAATTGGAAACAAGACACCATTTGGTCATCATCTCGAAAAAGTTCCCCAGGGGTGAGGAACGTAGTAACCAAAAATAATTGAAATCAGATAAGCGGTTTTCCATTTATTACAAAAAACATTTTTTTGAAGATGGCCGCCCCAGTCACCATCTTGGATCCGGCCACGCCCAAAATCAATAGGGTTCTTCCTTTTCAGGTGGTACATATGTGACCCAAATTTCAAATCGATATTGCTAACAGTTTATGAGTTATCGCACTCACAGCTATAAATGTTGATGCCCGGACGGACGGACGGACGGACGGATAGCCGGACGACCTGGGTGACAACAATATCCCCCTTCCGCCACGCGGCGGGGGATAAAAACAACACTTCCCTTCAAAGGAACCTCAATGTTCGAGGAGGCAATGAAGCCTATCAAGCCAACACAGATAGATGCCAATATATGAGTGTTTGTCAATGTTCTATCCTTTTTAAATGCTGAGTATAAAACAAGGAAGCAGCACGTACCATTTTTAAAGTCTTTGGTATGACTTGGCCGTGGTTCAAACCACCGACCTCCCAAACTCGGAGCAGCCAGACGCTCTAATCATTGCACCCCCAAATCTCGTTAAATTTAAAGTTTGTTCTACATCTCGAGGTTGATTTCATGGACAGACTTACACTGTGTCGATGGTTTCTGGTGGGAAATTTTCTGCAAACACAGAACAAGTGATATTCATTGTATAAATGGTGAAGGGGTAAATAAAACGTCAAAGTTCCATGAAACAATGAATTATTATGTGGAATACAGCAACTACAATACACCACATAGTTATTACTCACATTATATAATACAGAGCACATTCACTCCCACATAACAAGGTCATAATGTCTCATCGCATACATAATAGGGAACAAGGGTACCGATCATCCCATTCCACGTTACTCACTGCTTCTTATCTTGGAAATGTGCAAACTATTATCATCTTTACGGTAACAGCAGTAGAATCCCACAACCAGTGCCAGCAACAACAGTAGCAGCCCACAAATCCCTCCCACAAGCCCCCCAATGAGAGCTGCTGTGTTTGTGGGATCTGAAAAATAATTGGGAGAGGAGGGAAAAATGAAAGATCTCATGTACCTATTACTTGTGATGAAACAAAAATTAATACCTGGAAATCAAAAACTTCACAAAAACATGACATCAGTTTCTGACACGAGATTTTATACATCTCATCATATCAAGAAACTAAACACTGTTCCATTATGGGGGGAAAAAACTGGATTGCAGCAAAAAAAATGATGGCCCCAAAATTCCGCGCTAACTACTAATCAGAGTATTAAAAATAATAATAATAAAGAATCTGTGGATTTATTATCACAGAGCAATTTTTAATTTATTTAATTTACTTCCACCAGCGCATCTAACTATTAAAATGAGTTCTACGAGTGGCTTTATGTTTATAGTTTGAATAACTAAGTTAGTTCTACGAGTGGCACGAAGACGAAAGCAAGTTCCCATTAGTTGTTTTCTTTTATATGACGAAGACTCCTTGAGGTGCTTGCCACAAATCAATCTTATATGAATTACAAAGACATTTGTTGACAGTAGACAAACCCCATGTCTATATTGATATATTTTACATGGTCAAAGGATCATGGAAGATCTGCAACACAAATCATGCACAAATATGAAGACAAGTACCCGAGACAACACTGGACTTAACTTAACCCTTTGAACCCTGAGCTCCTTGGACTTTTCGCTCCCCAACTCTGGGCTCCCTGGAGAAAAACCCGGCCATTCGGGCATGTGGAGGTTTGAATAGCAGCTGGTAAAACGGTCACTAGGGTTCAAAGGGTTAAGATCAACAGAGCCGCTGAGCTTGAAGGAAGTGACATAACATCACAAAGCACTTTGGGTACGGGCAACATCTCCCTGGATGGTCATTTTTCTCTCCGCATTTAGTAGACAATTAAGGAAAAAAAATTCCTCCTACATATCGGGTTTGGCTGCGCTCTATGCTTTAAATCCTGAGTGTATATCTTGAGCAAGGCACAGTATGTAAATATTTTAAAAAGTCTTTGGTATAACTCTGCAAGGGTCGGAATCGAGCCACTGAAGTACCAAAAATGGAAAGAACACTCTAACCATGATGCCACCGAGTCTATTACCGTTAACCTCAGGCTCTTCTCACAAGATTTTGAAGCTTTATTCTAAGCATCACGAGAGAATTGGTCAGAAGCAAATCTCAGACAGGTCCAGCAATGTGAAGTTCATCTTTATAATCATCATTATAAGCAATTTAGAGTTCATCATAACCTCCGTCCCCAAAGGTGAAGGAGGTTGTGTTTTACCCCTTCCTGTCTGTTTGTTTGTTAATTTCCAGAATCCTTCGGATTTCGGCAATTATGTGGTCGGTTGTGTGTGTCATTCTGTGTGTCTGTCTGTCTTGTTTGTTTGTGTGTTTGTTTACCCTGTAGCAGCCACACCGTTTCAGCGATCATGACCAAACTGGGTACAGACGTCGGCCATGGTCCAACTTCGACACTTGTCGTTTTTGGTGAATCTAGGTCAAAGGTCAAGGTCACCGAAAAACTGAAATTCTTATTTTTGCAATAACGTCCACTAAAATGGTCGTATCGACTTTAAACCAAATCCAAAATGTGCATCTTCCAATTCTGCATCCAATCATATGTCTCATTGGGGTGTCACACCAACAGCCTTCTTAGCGGTCGGGGGTCGAATGTCAGGGGGGGTCGGGTCAAAACTTTCAAATTGCGATAAAAAATATTTCAAGTCCGATTGACTTCCAAGTTACGATCATGACCAAACTAAGTGCTATAACTCATTAAACAGGAGCACTATCGACTTATAAGAACCAAATTGTTTTCCAGGTTTTTGTTTTTTAGAGATCATGGAGATATGACAAAGTTATTCCGGCAATTCCTTGCTCAACGAGCAATTTCACTAATTTGTTTGTTTGTCCATGTGCAGGATATCTCAAAAATTTATGGACCGATTCGGATGAAATTTTGTGGAGAGGTTGGGTGTGAGACAAAGCATAATTGATTCATTTTTGGTGAAGATCCAATTCCGGATTCGGATCTGATAATTTTTTAAGTGATTCTTCAGCGTTGAGAGATAGTGCTAAACTGATGTATGGCATGATATCTCAATAAGTTGTGGATGGATTTAGATGAAACTTGGTGGACACGTTGGGTGTGCAGCAAGGACTAATTGATTTGATTTTGGTGAAGATCCAAAACCGGATCTGGATACGATAATTATTTAATTTTTGAAGTGATTCTTCACCATTGAGAGATAGGGCCAAAAACGATATATAGCTTGATATTTCAAAAATGTATTGGGTCAGATATGTTCTCGTGGATCAGGCATGAGAGGGCGGAGGTATGCGCCCCACCAAGTGCCCTTCTAGTTAAATCTATTTTTTCTTCCAAATCTCATGTCCCAACCCATTCTGTTCTGTCCCCATCTCACCCCAACTTACCCACTGTCTATTGAACTGTGTGTCCTCATCCAAAAAGGTAGAAAAAGGTCTGTCCTGCCTTGAATCTCCTTTGGCGATGGGCTCAGATGGCATCAGTGCCCTTGTTCTCAAATCCTGCTCTGGCATTCTTGCTTCCTCTCTCTCTGTCATATTCAGTCTGTCCTACTTTGGCAAGTGTATGCCATTGTGTACCGTGCTTGTGCCAAGTTTGAACAAAATCGGACCATGCACATTGGAGAAATGGTTGGGGACACGTTTAGGTAACAAAATGGCCACCACCAGTCAGTCATCTTGGATCCGATCTTGAAAAAAAAAAGACATTCATATGGAAGCCATCATTCACTATCTGTGTGCCAAGTTTGAACAACATCGACAACATCGGTAAATGCACGTCCAAGAAATGGTTGAGGACAGTTCAACATCGGGTTTGTTTAACAACTAAAATGGACGCCAGTCGGCCATCTTGAATCTGATCTTGGAAAAATAAATGACGTGCTTATGTAAGCCTTCATTCCTTATCTGTATGCCAAGTTTGAACAAGATCGGTAAATGCTTGTCCGAGAAATGCTCTCTGCCTGCGGTAAAGAAGGCCACTTTCATTCTTGGATTTCTAACTTCCTCCACTTATGCAGTCAGCATGTTGCCATCAACAGTGTGACCACTCCTCATTTTCATAATTGCCAAGGTGAGCCAATGAAAAAAGCCAAGAATTC
Source organism: Eptatretus atami (assembly GCA_035128595.1). Taxonomy (NCBI): domain Eukaryota; kingdom Metazoa; phylum Chordata; class Myxini; order Myxiniformes; family Myxinidae; genus Eptatretus; species Eptatretus atami. The sequence goes on along the minus strand of CM068958.1, from coordinate 131,856,861 downwards.
ACAAGGTTTCGGAAAAGCGTTGATAATAGAAAACCTATACGCCAAGAAAACCTACAGAAAACCAAGACGCCAAGGTGAACAACGAATAGCCAAGATCTTGTGAAAAAAGCCAAGGAGTTGTCACACTGGCCATCAACAGAACCCTTTCCTCCCCTCTTCCAGTGGAGGTTGGAGTTCTCCAAGGCAGTGTTTTGGGCCAAATCTTGTCCTTCATCTGCATGAATTTGAAATACCAGTATGGGCCCGTAGGTGCGTGCCCTTAGGTGAGTGCCAGTATGTGCAGCCTCTCTCTCCCAAACCTCGAAAAGGCACATCCGCGGGTCCCCAGCAATATTCCTGGCAAGTTTCAATCGTGCAAAAGAATAAGAAAAATAAATAAAATAAATAAACATTAATTGTGATGTCATTCGTGATGTCATAGCACCGTGTCCTGTCATTGGTCGACAGATAAATGGCCGTAACTTGGGAACCGCTCGTCCGATTAATATCAAAGCTTGAAAAGCACATCCGCGGGGCCCCGGCAATATTCTGGCAAGTTCAATCAGATCGGACCGTCGATCGTGCAAAAAATAAATAAATAAGTAAATAAATAAATAAATAAACAAACATTAATTGTGATGTCATTCGTGATGTCATAGCACCGTGTCCTGTCATTGGTCGACAGATAAATGGCCGTAACTTGGGAACCGCTCGTCCGATTAATATCAAACCTTGAAAAGCACATCCGCGGGGCCCCGGCAATATTCCTGGCAAGTTTCAATCAGATCGGACCGTCGATCGTGCAAAAAAAAAAAATAAAATAAAATAAAATAAAATAAACATTAATTGTGACGTCATTCGTGATGTCATAGCACCGTGTCTTGTCATTGGTCGACAGATAAATGGCCGTAATTGGGAACCACTTGTCCGATCGATATCAAACCTCGAAAAGGCACATCCGCGGGTCCCGGCAATATTCCTGGCAAGTTTCAATGAGATCGGACCGGCGGTCGTCGAGAAAACAGCGGTCGCAGACAGACAGACAGACAGACAGACAGACAGACAGACAAACAGACAGACACACACACATAGATTGCTGGAATTATAGATAGATTTCTCATATTTATCCAAACAGCACAACTTCATGCCTGACAATTCATTATAAGAGAGCACAAGGTCTGTAGTTCAAATACTGGTTCCAAAAAAGATGGATGCGTTTGTTTTAGTATCTGGTCATTGGAAGATATCTGCTTTGGATAGTTGCCTTCTTATCCTTCCCTTCCATTTATTGCTTGAAAGATGGCAAAAGAGGGAATCATGTCAATGGAAAAGGATAAGAGGTAACAGAGTGTGGTTAAAGTTTAAAATAGTTACCTTCTTTAAAAAAAAAAGCAAAAAATTGCAAGAGATCGAGGTAATGGTGGAGAAGCGACAGAGCCAAAACCTGAATATATTCTTACCTTCGACCTTTAGCTCGAAGACCTCTTGCCACCTTTTCTTACATGAGCTGACATTAGCAAAGTAATTGCCGGCATCTGACTGCTTAACCTCGAGAAGGGTCAGTGATCCATTACTTTTATTGATTTCTGCTCGACGAGCGTAGCCCTCAGCCACCATCGTAGATTCATTGATCATCGCAACAGCCACCTGGAACCAATCGGTGTGGGATTTGGATTAGAAATGTGGGAAAATAATATGCAAGCCAAATGGAATGAAAATAAACATTCAGCCTTGCCTTCAGGTGCCATTACTTTGTACATAGAGGAACAAAATTAATCAGATCACTCACATGTACAAACACATTTCACTCACCTGACTTCCCGATTTTCTGAAGATCCATTCAATCGCAAAGAAATTGCTCGTCATCACATGGATATCAAATTTGGCAGAATTACCCTGCAAAACTTTCACCATCTGATGAGTAGAGTTATCCGGCCACTCAGCACCTTGAGAATAGAGAGAGAGAGAGAAAAGTTATACTGTAAAAAAAAAATAAAGCAACTTCTCTTTTGCAATTACCACCAACTTTGCAAATTCCAAATGTCATGGCGAAACCCAAAGTTGAAGCATCAGAACCGTCATGTTCACATGAGAGTGAACGATAAATGGGCTGTTGGCCACCAAGGTCTTCTCATAAAAATCTTCATCTTTACCTCTTCAAAAAAACATTCATTACAATGAAAACGTTAAATAAACTAGAACGGGCACACGGTAGAGCGCATACCTACGCCAGGCTGAACAGTTTACGTTTTGTATCCCACCGATAATCTGGACGAAAATCAAATCGGCTTGTTCTCGTCACCTAACCAACTCATCCACCTAGTTTTGTCACAACTCGTCCACATTTTTGAGATATCATGCCAAATATCATTTTTAGCCCGATCTCTCAATGGTGAAGAATTGCTTTAAAATTCTCGTATCTGGATCCGGATTCGGATCTTCATCAAAATCGAATCAATTGGTCCTTATCGTATCAATTACAATTAATCCTTATCGCACACCAAACATGTTCACAAAGTTTTAACCGAATCCATCCACAATTCACACTGGTATTTTCTTAGTGCAATAGCAGAATCATTTTCGAGTGTGGTCACAGGTAAATGAACGCAGAGTCATTCTTAGTTTAATTTTTTTCAACCTGACCGCACAACACCTTTTAACTGGTTATTAGCAGGGCAGAGACAAGGCATTGATGTGGGAGATGACGCTTGTTGTTCACAGATCATGCAGCATTTGCTGTTATCGGACTCAATCGGTTCCTTGTAACCTCACCATATTAGGGGGTTTGAACTCGGTATGGTCACAAGGAAATGATTTTGCAGTGTGCTGTCCCCACGAAAAAAAATACAAGGTCGATCCTCATGTAAAAAATAGGACCACTGGACCTGCAGCTTATCTGGGTGCTGGCCTAATGTTGCAACCCAAATTTGGTAGAATTCTGACTGGTGCATCTGGAGAAGAAGATTTTTGAAGAAATTTACTAAGTCAGCCATTTTGACCTACTTAAAGTCAAGTGACTGGAACGAGCTTTGCAAGTCCTGTTACCAGTCTGGAGAAGAATGTTGCTGCAAAATTTCAGCCGGATCGGCCCAGCGGTTTGGCCAGAGAAGTCGAAAAAGGAGATGGACGGACGAATGGACGGACGGAGGGTGCACGATGACAATACCTTTTCAGGAATCTAAATTCCAGATAAACTAAAAAACAAGCAGTCATAGACTGGTACTTACGAAATCGTCAACTTGACCTCTGACCTTGTCTAATAAAAGCTGTCTCTAGAGAAGGTAGCGACGCAAACCAGAAGTTTCTACGACAATTCTGTACCAAACCATCAAAAATCGTAACGTCGACCGAAGCAAAAATCTCCATTTCTCGACGCAATTATTTAATATTATTTTATCAGTCATAAAACCATAATATTCGGCCATCCACCAACAATCTTTACACCATCCGACGGCTTAGCGAGTCAGGCATGCGACGATAACCTTTATTGGGATAAAAAATGACTTTTAAACACTATCTTTATCGAAAACACCGTCAGCGCGCACACGGAAAACCATTACGTGATCAACGACGCCTCTGCTCGAGCGCGCTGCATCACGTGATGAGCCGTGACGCGGCGAGTGAAATATTTTTTATACAATCTTAAAACGTCTCCAAAACATCCGATTTTTACCAGAATTTCGACAACCGAGTTTTAAGCGTCCTAAGTGATCGCAAAAACCGAAGAAAAATTAAAATCGAAGTTAAAACGAACTCGTAACGTCGACCGAAGCAAAAATACTCCATTTCTCCACATGAATTTACGGAATTATGTTTCACCTCACTGTGACCTTGACCTTTGACCGATTTTGACCAAAATCTAATCAGCGCTAGCCATCACCCTCCTGAATCACGTGGTGTAATTTGACATTGGTAGCTTCTTCCGTTCTCGAGTTATCGTGCCTACAAACAAACAAACACACAAACAAACACACAAACAAACACACAAACAAACACACAAACAAACACACAAACAAACACACAAACAAACACACAAACAAACACACAAACAAACACACAAACAAACACACAAACAAACAAACAAACAAACACACAAACAGAGGACGGAAGTCATCAATATACTTACGAAATCTAAAGATTTCGTAAGTAATGATATACAACCTAAAATCCTCAGACAAAGACTTTTATAATAAATGAAATATTCGTATGCAGTCTGTGGCTACTGGTTGCATCATTGCCTGGAGCGTGGCTACTCCGCTGATGGAGCGTGGCTACGCCGCTGATGGAGCGCCCCATGTTTACAGTAAGTTGGTACTCATTTTGCCAACCTCAGAAGGATGACAGACTGAGTCAACCCACCTGGTGTTATTTAACAGAAGACATGGGCTCAAACTCAAGACCCTAAGATCTTAAGCCAGTCACCTTGACTGTGAAGCCAACACAGAGCTTACCTTTATAATAATATGGGGTTTATGATCCCTGGTCGAGTTGTTTAAGAGAAAATCGTTGCAAAGACAGAATAACAAACAGAATGAAAAACCACTCATTGAGTGACACTTGGCGAAATGGAATGGCACTCAGTAGAGTGCATACCAACGCCAGGCTGAACAGTTTACATTTTGTATCCCACTGGTAAATCGGATCTGAATATGGACCTTAACCAAAATCGAATTGGCTTGTTCTTGTCACCTAACCAACTCCTCCACTTAGTTTTGTCATAACTCGTCCACAACTTTTTGAGATATCATGCGATACATGGTTTTTGGCCCCAACTCTTAATGGTGAAGAATCACTTAAAAATAAATAATTCTCGTATCCGGATTCGGATCTTCACCAAAATCGAATCAATTCTTCCTTGTCACACACCCAACCTATCCACCAAGCTTCATCCAAATCCATTCATAACCTTTTGAGATATTGTGCTATATATCGTTTTTGGCCCTATCTCTCAACGGTGAAGAAACACTTGAAATTTATCGTCGCCGGATCTGGATTCGGATCTTCACCAAATTTAAGCGTTGCTGTCCTTGTCCGGTCACCTAAACACACACAAAAATTTCAGAACGATTGCTTGAAAACTGTGGCCAAAAACATGTGATAAACAAATAGACAGACATACAGACAATCCATCCATCATCAGAACCATACTCTGTGCAGAGCGTTGGTGCTGCCTAAGCAGTCTCCTTGGCTATTGGGCACAATCCTGGATGGGTCGCCACTCCGACACAGGATACCAGCATGCTGGCACTCATTTTGCCAACCTCGGAAGGATGACAGGCAGAGTCAACCCCACCTGGTATTAATTCAACAGCTTAAACAGACATTATTACACAAAACAAGACGATTAATAGATACTTATATGAAATAAAATAAAATAAAACAATTGGAGAAGAAATATCGCCAAAAACAAAAGCATCTTACAATACAAGAAGGTTAAGCTCATTAAAGATGCATGAAAGAAAAAATTACATGTCAATGCAGAACCAAACAATATCCCAAAAATGTAACGCGTCAAAAGTTTGCAATCACACCTTAATAAAACAGCAGTGAATGAAACAAACAAACAATTTACTTTGAACATTCATCAGTCGTATTATAGTCAAACAGAACAAGCAAAAATTTTTTTTTTTAAATGAAGCACAATTTCACAAACACAAGCCACAGAAATCATTGGCAACATTTATTGTTGTTCACGCGAGAAAAATAAAAAGTTTAAAAAGAAAACCTCCTTGTAACAATATTAGGAACCTATGATCATAAAGCCTCCTAATATTGTTCAAATTTCAAACTATGATGTGCACGCCACTCACAATTTGCTTCCAGCAAGCGGGCTTCGCTGGATTTTCGACTCTGTGGGTTCCACGCGCTGCAGACAAAAAAGCCTCGCATTGTTTCTGTCACATTAACAATCAAGGACGATCCATTGATCGTGGACCCCGGCACGACTTCACCTGCTTTGCCATTGAAAGTCCAGTTATAATGAACCGTCGACTCCAAGGAGGAGTTTGTTTGGCACACAAGCTTAACAGGACCCAACGCTGGGGGATCCGGCTCCATTAGGATGAAGAAATGTGTCAGAGTATCTGTGGAGAAAAGAACAGGCCAATAAATTAGGATTTAAAAAAGCAGAAAACATTAAAGGATTGTAAGGATCAGTACATTTTTCTGATGATGAACAACAAATTAAAATTCATGAATATATGTATGTATGTATGTATGTATGTATGTATGTATGTATGTATGTATGTATGTATGTATGTATGTATCTTGTAGAATCGAAAATGGATTGGCCAATCACCATCAAATTATGTATAGGTGCTGAGGGTACCAGGAATAAGGTCATAAATATAAAATAAACTCCCCCCTCCCCTACCCCACGACGATGGGGAGATGTTTGTGATTGTCACCTGTGCATGTGGCTTATGACCCCTGTGGAGAGAGGGGGTATTAATTGCGAAATAGATATATATATATATATATATATTTATGTATAATTACATATGTACTTAAAATGGCAGCGTGTGTGTGTGTGTGTGTGTGTGTGTGTGTGTGTGTGTGTGTCAGTGTGTCTCTTTCATAACTCCAAAACTATAAAACCTAACAGCCTGAAACTTTGCATGCATACCAAGAAAACTCCAAGGAAGCACAGAGTGAAAATTTGGTGTTTGGGTTAATTAAAACACCCCTTTTGAAGATAATTAACGGCCTTATTTAATTATTTCCTTTATCAGGTGCATCCTCGGCCACCTTGCTCTTTGGGGACTTAAGGCATCTCCTAGGTAACTTCGCTGGGGTCTGAAGCCGCCGCCATGTTTTTTGGCCTGCTCAACCATGCATCGACTTGGAACAGGCCACAACGATTTCTTCACGATAAAGTGTTTTTTTTTTTTTAAACTTTCCTCACCCATTATGAATGCCTGTTCATAATAGCTACTAATTACTGTATACATCACTTTTGTAAGTTCTATAGTTTTCAAATTAGGAGCTTGGAGCGATTTCATGCGTTATATGATACGATTTTCCATGATCTACTCTCACGGACTAATTAAAGTATGTCCTCGAAATATTGTTTTGGTTTTGAGGATTGGATATTGTCCGGACTAAATAAGTGTCAAAATCTGGAGGGAAATCTGATAATTTAAAGAAATAACGAGTCTCTCACGAAGCCAATATACTTATTTACTTTAGCAAGCGCAAGACTACGTTCCTTCCTCCTCCATAGATACATAAGAAAATGTGAAATTTCCAAAGCATTAAACTTCATCTTTTTCTCCTGTTTGGAGAATTATATTGAGTGAACAAAAAATTTAGGAATGTGCCAAAATTAACCAGCTTCATTGAGCTATATGATTTAATGCATTCACTGCTTGACGTCGTGCCCTGTCCCCCAGAATGACTGCATATCCATAGCATCTGCCAGATCTGTGTCTATATTTTTAGAGGTTTTGCAAGGTGCGCAACAGGGTATCAAAGCAAATCTGGTGAAAAACGGACATTTTAAAATAAAGTTATAATGTTTGTGCGGACCACAAACGATGCACCACGTAACGCATGCACAGACAAGCAGGCAACATGGCAGATTACCTGAAATGTTTATTTCACGGGCGATTGAACTTTGAGATGTCTTTGTCATTATTTGAACCAATTCATTATATTTCATTAACTACTCCGTGTGCGGTGAAGACTGGCATTAAAGTTAAATGGATCCTTTATAGGGATCCCCAGCACGAACACATCATCATGGTATGCAGCCGCAACCTGGCCAGCCATTTCTTATCAACAATTGAATTGGAGTGCTTGAGTGCTTAAGCCACTTTCCGAGTGCCATATAAATTGACAGCCGTACCGCGCTACGTCATTCTGGGCAGATCGTTCACTCACTGTGGACGCTTTTGCCGTGCCACGTCATTCAGAGAGAGTGGTTCATGCTCCGTCATCCCGAGTGAGTGGTTCATGCTCCATCATCCCTAGTGAGTGGTTCGTGCTCCATTGTCTCTCACGAGTGGTTAGTGCTCCTTCATCCCTAGCGAGTGGTTCGAGCTCCATCATCCTAAGCGAGTGCTTCCTGCTCCTTCATCCAAGGCGAGTGGTTTGTGCTCCTTCATCCCTAGCGAGTGGTTCGAGCTCCATCATCCCTAGCGAGTGGTTCGTGCTCCATCATCCCTAGCGAGTGGTTTGTGCTCCATCATCCCGAGCGAGTGGTTCGTGCTCCGTCATCGTGAGTGAGTGGTTCGTGCTCTGTCATCGTGAGTGAGTGGTTCGTCTCTGTTCATCGTGAGTGAGTGGTTCGTGCTCTGTCATCGTGAGTGAGTGGTTGTGCTCTGTCATCGTGAGTGAGTGGTTCGTGCTCTGTCATCGTGAGTGAGTGGTTCGTGCTCCATCATCGTGAGTGAGTGGTTTGTGCTCCATCATCCCGAGCGAGTGGTTCACGCTCAGTCATCCCAAGCGAGTGGTTGCAAAATAACACCCGATTTCTGAGCCGTTTGCCGTATTGACGTGTTTTCTAAATTACCGAGCCAAATTATTTTTCCACCCGTCACACGCAGCTGTTTATAAAGATTAATGTTTGTGAACATCTCCCTGAAACGTCGATATAAATGCAATGTCGTTTTTCGGTGAAAGCTACTCAAGGTTTTTGGTTGTATACAGTACGTACTGTAATCGGTAATCACACTGACTCCAACCTGCTGATTCCTGAAAAAGTGTTGATATCGGCCAAGCACTAGTGTGTGTGTGTGTGTGTGTGTGTGTGTTGTTCATAAAGCATAACATATTATCTATGCTAATCACCTAGCCCTAACCCTTTCTCTCTCTTTGTCCCATCTTAGCTCTCCCCCCCTCCCAATACAGTGCAGTACCCTCCTCCCACATCTCTCTCACTACCCCCCCCCCTCCTCCCCTCTCTCTCTCTCTCTGTGGACATATCCGGATGGTCGTTATGTCTGGACAGTGTTAGTCTCCAGACATGTCTGGATGATATTTTGACTTCGGACGTGTCCGGGCGGTGTTTATGTCTGGATGGAAGTTTGTCTCTGGACGTGTCTGACGGGAGTTTCACGAGTTTGTCTTCGAATGTGTCTGGACGGCTTGGCTCCGGATGTGTCTGGCGGGTTTTGTCCTCGGACGTGTCCGGGCGGTGTTCATCTCCAGTCCATGTTTATAGTATGAGCGGTAGAAAATGGATTTCAGACATTATTTTGTTTCCATCTTCATGTTATTCTATGCAGAATCATTTAGATAAACAGTAATGAATCGTAATTGCGCTCCACCACATGTCTGCCTTCCCTTCCCCTCACCTCACACCGTCTTTCCTTCCCCTCACCCCTCGTCCCCACCCCTCATCACTCCCCCTCCACCTCTTCACTTCCCCCCCTCCTTTAGTATTCCCTTCATGAAGCAACGGTTGGTATTTGCTAATATATATATATATAATTATATATATAATATATAAATATATACATGTACATATATGAATTGAACCATAGATATGAGCATGTGCTTACAATAAATATGACAATAATTGTTGGTGTTTTTATTTCCTTCTGAAGTGTATGTTACAAAGCTGGCAGTGTATGTGCCAACGTCTGCAATGGACACATTCTTCAAGGTCAGAGAGCCATTGGAATGCCCAATTAAACGGCCTTCATGACTATGGACAACAAGCATGTTTGTTGGTTCGCTGACGTTGAAGGAATTGATCTCGGAGGATTCATCATCATTGGAGAGAAAGTTCCAGCGAACCACTGGAATGTTCAGGCTTGTGAAGCTCACAGAGAAGAGGGCATCATGTCCGATCAGAACATCAAGATTTGGCCGAGGTGTATTTATCATTATGTCAGCAAACACTGCAAACAAAAAAAGAAAGAAAGAAAAAAACGAGGGTTGAGATGCAAAAATTGGAGAAGGGAAGGAAACAACAGGTTATGCCTTATCTGCACTTGAATGTTGAAAACTTTGTCCCAGAATCATTTTTGGGAGGGGGGGAAGAAACAACCAAGCTTTGCACCTCCACCTCCACAAAAGCCCCATTGTTGACATCAGTACACGAAGTACAGGTATGTGTTGATAACTTTATGACAGATATCGTGCCCACCCAGAACACTCGCAAGCTCTTGAGTAAATCTCTCTGTACGACATACATCCATTAAATAATAAAGACAGTACCGTAACACATCAGTATTGTATGTTGATAGCTTCTGCAGAAACTGAACCATCATAATGGCTGAAAAGTATAAGAAGAGAAGACTAAGGAAGACACGGTCTTCCTTCGTAAAAAGAAAAACAACAACAATGTTTTCGAGTTTAGACTGCAACAACACCGTCCTCACGATCAGAGCCATTGTCCTCACCATTGGCCTCATCAATGGCTGCTCCATCATCCTCCTGCTCCTCCCACAAAAGAGAATCTTGAACTCTCAAGCCGCTGCACAATTTCCCCTTTCTTTGGCTAAGGCAATCATTTCAAATTAATTCCCACATACCAACGCACTCTTCCGTTCACATTTGCCATCCCGAAGTCCAAAAGTTCACCGAACAATGAGCGCAAATACAAGAAGGGTTGGAAAAACAAGAGGTCAATGACACGAATGATGAATCAATCCTCTTTTTGAATTAAGCGTGACGACGTGTTATCTTCTCCCATTCCTCCCCCTTCCCTCTTCCAGAGAGATACAACACCTACCTCGCTCTCTCTAATCTCTCAGCTACTGTCAATTGTCAGGTGAACTGAAATAAAAAGTCTCATTTTGTAAAATAATAAATAAATAAAAATAAATAAATAAGGGTTGCCCCTTCGAATCGCACAAATACTGTATTGTAACGATTGCTAATTGCTTGCTTTTAAATTACAATTGACCAAATTTTGTTCAAGCATGTTGTCGCTTCATGGAAAACCAGGAAGTTGCAGCAGAATCACCACCAATTGGATAGCACAGCATTTTGCTCAAAGTTGGAAATACATAGGAAATAGGAAACTCACCTGTGTGTGGTTACTATGAGCATTACCATTTGTTTGAGACTTGATTTTTTTTTGTTGTTGTTGTTGTTGTTGCATTAACCTAGAGCAGCCACCATTGTCTGTGTTGGCTTGAGACATGCGTTTGATGTTTGAGATTTCAGGGGTGGTGTCTGGTGGCGAGCCATTTATATACAGCATTTTCTTTGTGTGTCCAGAAATCTTGGCACATGGGGGGATTTAAAGGACTGGGGGCAACAGGTTCACAGACTGACAGGGGATCAAAGGGAAACACGGACAAAGAGATCACACATGAGTGATTGGGTGGCAGATAGGAAAAGGGTAGGACGGGGTCAGCGAGTGTAGAGCAGGGGGAAAGCATGAAGTGACAATGGGAAGCATTCCTGAATGATTGGAAGGACGGGCAAGAGACGACAGACAAGAGCTGCTCTGGGAGTGAGTGCCACAGATGAGAGAATAGAGGGATGAATGGTGCTGAGCATCTGGCTTAGAATTGTGGAGGGTAACCCGGGTCAAAATGGTGGAAGAATTGAAGCTAGGAATGGGCTGATCGAAAATTGAGAGTCCACCAACCTGTGTGCAGTCGGTGAGAAAAACATCTTGGACCTTGGCTTCTTGCTGACATACACCATAACAAGGAGAGCCTTGGACTTGATCACCTCTAGATGTACAATATGGGAAGCAGCTGCAGCCACCCAGAGTCGGGGACCTATACTCCTTAATACGTCAAACGAAGGATCTATTAAGTATAATGAGCTCTGTGGAGGATAGCAAGGCATCGGCTTATCCTAAAAGCCAGTTCATGATTTGCTGAAGAAAGTTTGAGACATTGTGAAGTCTTGGAGCTTCATGGACTGCGTCCTTTCTCGTGGTTGGCTGGAGAGAATGGTATTGGCCAGAGAGTTAAACCAGGGTTTCAACACCCAATTATTGGGAAGTGACGGGTATTTTAATATAAACCACATGGCTTGTGTGGTCAATTTTCCCACAGTTGAGGCCTGGTTCTTGTTCAGTCAGTGATTCAAAAACTTCAAGTGTCCAGTAAACATGCACATGCTTCAGAAAGTAGAAGTGGTAGTTCTACCCCCTCCCCTCCCCCTCCTTCCCATGTCGTCACACAATGCTTGCAGCAGTAACAATGTACTCCTGGAAAGACATGTCAACTGGAGCTCTTTCATTCTCATCGCAAAGCAGCAAGGATGGACTCAGGCAGCAGTTCCACCACAAATGCAAGCAGGCCAGGCTTCTTAGTCTTCCACTTTTGTATGCAGCACATGTATCCTGGGGATTGGGGGGGGGGAGAGCTGTGCTGCCACTGATTTGAGCACGAATCTGGAATTTGATCCGGGTTCTGATGGGAGATTGCCTCCTCTTCACGAATGACGACTCCACGGGATCATTAATGTCCACCCACTAAAGTTTGCAGGCGGCGCTCAGTTGAAGTCCATCTGAGGGACGGCACACAAGACACCGAACCCAACATGCAAACAACAGGATGACAGTCTGTAGATATGCCGGGATTCAAACCCAGGCTAAACATGTCAGAAGTGAGCTGCGTGCAAGCAGGGCGGAACATGGAATCCCAAACATCCCCACGAGTCTTTAGCTCGTCCGAGTTTGATTCCGGACCCATCTACAAACCGTTGCATCGGTGCTTTGCAGACGGAGCATTGAATCAGTGAGAATTCGGTCGCTCAGATGGATGTTAAGCCGGATATCCCGTCTGCGAGCATTAGTTTGTGGACGTCAAATATCACATGGTATCTTTCGAGAGGAGTAGGCGAGTTTTGGACGTCAAAGTAGTGACGGTTGTGGTGGTAGTAGTAGTACTAGTCACTGATGAACATTTTATAATTATATTTTTATATACAAAGTGTAGGCTCATGGAACAGCATGGTGACGGGGGACAGAGAGAGTAACGTATTGACATTGGGGTAGTCGCGCAACACACGGATGTAACAAGAGGAGAGCGACTCGGA
>CM068958.1:131821428-131838928 GCA_035128595.1 Eptatretus atami | reverse complement strand
AATGTACATATATCTTCAAATACAAATATCTTCATTTTTCTCAATGGAGGTTTTATTTCTTGAACTAAAATGCCAATCACATATTGCCAGCACGTCAGCATGAAAATAGACTGCAATTACTTTGGAAAAACAATGATTTCTGAATGATGAGGAAGTGGAAGAGAACTAAAAAAACACAACAGAGGAGGGAGCTGGTTGAAAGATTTTTTTGGAATTTTAGAAACTTCTGTTTCAAAAACCCATTTACAATGTAATATTTTTTAGATTATCTGGAATTTAATTCCACATGAGGTATTTTCATCACATTCAGTCAGTCCTTCTGTCTATTTTTGACTTCTACTGCCAAACCGCTGGGTCTATCCGGCTGAAATTTAGCAGCAACTTTCCTCTCCTGATGTCTGGTAACGGGGATTGCAAACCTCGTTACGGTCACGTGACACTAAGTCGGTCAAAATTGCCGACACAGTAAATTTCTTCAAAAATCTTCTTCTCCAGATCCACCTGTCAGAATATTACCAACTTTGGGATACAACATGAGGAAAGGGTCCTGATGTTAAATTGCGGACGCCAGGCCGATCAAATGACTGGAAATGTGTGAAAATGGTGGTCATGCAAATTCCTTCGAAAATCTTCTCCTGATCCACTGGTCAGAATATTACCAACTTTGGGATACAAAATGAGGAAAGGGTCCTGATGTTAAATTGCGGACGCCAGGCCGATCAAATGACTGGAAATGTGTGAAAATGGTGGTCACACAAATTCCTTCTAAAATCTTCTCCTGATCGACTGGTCAGAATGCCACCAAATTTGGGTTACAACATGAGGCCGGGGTATGGATGTTAATTGCCAAAGTCATGTTAATCAATTTTCGGGAAATGTGTCAAAATGGCCGACATCATCATTTTTTGGGAGAAATCGCATAAATTCCTCAAAAAACTTCCTCTCAAGACCTACAAAAGGGAGAATGCCACCAAATTTGGGTTATAACATTAGGACAGGGCCCAGATAAGCTGCTGGTCCTTTGGTATTATTTTTGTGTTCAGTTCTGGAAACAGAATGTGACAGCTGTGGGTGTATTTTCAAATGTTTGGTCTATTCACTTTCATTGTTCTGAAACTTATCCCCTCATGAAGGGAACATTAAATAGTTTGACAGCTGTGCTGATAAAAAATATCGGACCACTTGTCCTGAAGCACACCTGGATCAGGATGAACAGTCACTCAAACCCCCCTGCAGACCTCCTTACACCCTGAATTTTTTGATGTCGTGAATATACTTTGGGACATCAAGGGTGATGAAGGTTATGGTCAAGTTTCATTGAAAATCTGTGTGTAGTTCAGATAAGAGAGCAAACATCTATATTTTTTGGGGGAGGGGTCAGAACCCTCCCCCCCAGCCCCCCCCAATAAACTCCCTTCATGAGTGCAGATTTTGATGAAGTCAATATATTTTGGGACATGACGGATGATGAGGTTGTGGTCAAGTTTCATCAAAATGATGTGTGTAGTTTTGGAGCAGACAGAGAGTTCCTATTTTGAGGTGGAGGTGGGAGGGGGCGGGGGGCAGGGATCAAATCCCATCCCGTAGACCCCTTTAATGAGCGCAGATTTTGATGGGGTAGACACACTTTGGTACATCATGGGTGATGAAGGTTGTGGTTAACTTTCATTGAAATTGTCCGTCGTTTTGGAGAAGATAGCAAATACCTATTTTTGTGGTGTAAGACCCCACCCCCCCCCAAGAGTCCCCCTTTATGAGCACAGATTTTGATGCGGTCGAAAAACTTTGGTGCGACACGTGTGATGATGGTTGTGGTCAAGTTTTATCAAAATTGTGTGTGTGCAGTGATGGAGAAGAGAGCAAATACCAACTTTGGGGGGACAAAACACTCCCGTAGAACCCTTTAATGAGTGCAGAGATGATGCAGTCAACACACTTGGGTACGCCACTGATGATGAAGGTTGTGGTCAAGTTTCATCAAAATTGTGTATGTAGTTTCGGAGAACACAGCAAATACCTATTTTGGTAGTCAAAAAACCCCCATAAACCCCTTCATTGAGTGCACATATTGATGCAGTTGACGTTTTTTGTACATCATGAGTGACGAATGTTGTGACTAAGTTTCATCCAAATTGTGTGCGTATTTCCGGAGAAGAGTGCAAATACCTTTTTTGGGGGGAGGAGGACAAAACCCCACTGTAAACCCCTTCAATGAGCTCGGATTTTGATGCAGTTAACACACCTTCGTTCGGCATAAGATATGAAGCTTGTTGCCAAGTTTCAGCAAAGTTGTATGTTTCGTTCAAGCGATAATGACTGAAGTGCTTACTGACTGACTGACTCACTGACTGACTGACTCACTCACTCGCCGATGGACGCTGATTGATCTCAAACGCTCACCTGACTAAAGTCCAGGTGAGCTAAAAATAAACATCGAAACACAAAGCTTGCAATGATACCGATTAAACATCAATGAACAATCATGAGAATGCACTTTGAGGAACTGAAAAGGGAGAAAAGTATCCAACTATTAATTTGTAATTGGTCACTGGCTTTGGCACGAATACAATTATTTTATTATGGACCATTGGAATAAAAAATCACACGTATGAAACAAACAGTTTCAAATGGAACACCTCACCGCCATGAGAACATTTAAATTCCATCACATGAGGCAATAATTTGGAATTGGTGCTCCCAGCTGGCTAGCTTGACAACAGAAGACGTCATTTTCCTTTTTGTCATCTCCATCCCACCCCATTTGGAATCTCATGTGGGCACGAGCAACTTGTGGGTTGTGAGTGAAGTGGAAGAAAGAAACCACTGAAAAAGGGAAAGCAAACTGAAGAAAAGGTTAGAAATCCAAATTTAGTTGGCATTCTCATTGGAGTCTTGAAGGAAGTTTTTTTTTTGAAATTATGCGATTTCTGTCCCAAAAATTTGATGATGTCGGCCGTTTGACAAACATTTCCATCAATTGATTTGGCATGACTTGGCAAATAACATCCATAACCCCGGCCTCATGTTGTAACAATGGGGGAGCATTCTGACCAGTGATCAGGAGAAGAGATTTTCGAAGAATTGCGGACTATATTTTCACACTGCCCAGTCATTTGATCGGCCGGCCTCCGCAATTTAACATTCAGGACCCTCCTCATGTTGTATCCCAAGTTGGTAATAGTTCTGTACAGGTGGATTCTGAGAAGAAGAATTTTGAAGAAATTTACTGTGGTCGGCCCATTTGACCGAATTAGTTTTCACGTGGGACGGAACGGGTTTGCAATTCCCTGTTACACCAGACCATCAGGAGAGGAATGTTGCTGCTAAAGTGTCAGTCAGACGAGACCCAAGTTTGGCCGTATAAGTCAAAAACAGAGGACAGAAGGACTGACTGCATGGATGAAAAGACCTCATGGTGGAATTAAATCCCAGATATCTAAATATTACAATGAAATGGTTTTTGGAGGCAGATTTTCTAAATTCCAAAAAATCTTCAATCAGCTCCCTCTTCTGTCCTGTTTTTTCTTCTCTTCTATCTCATTCATTCAGAAAGGAAATCATTGTTTTTCTGATGGTAATTGAGTCTACCTTTCATGCTGACGTGCTGGGCAATATGTGATTGGGACATTTCATTTAGAAAATAAATCCTCCATTTAGATATTGTGCTGGAGCCGGGCGTAGGCGGCGAGCAGGCCGCAAGGTGAGCAGTTAGAGTCGCCTTTTTCCCCCGAACACCCGAATCTAGGTCGTGCTCCTCGGAAACTCCGAAGCACGGGTCGCTTACAGGACCGTGAAATCCGCCAATAATTGGTCGAGTGAGGAATCGGGTCGATTGCAAATTCATTTACCTAAATATCCACGCGGCGCAGGCTACGGGGAATTTCACACCCTCGGCAGGCCTGAGCGGAAACGAAGCCTTATCGTATCAACCTGCCACCCGAGCGGATGGTGACCAAGAACCGTCGGTCCCAAATGCACAATTTACCGTTTCCCAATCCAACACGCACCGTGCTAAGCCATTAAAGAAACAACAGACGAGCGATACATTCAACAATGGGTTATTATTTAACCAAATAGGGACGGAGGGAGGGAACACAGAAGAGGCAGAGTATCCGGACATAAGAAATGCATGAGTGACAGAAAAAAAAAAGAAAAATTGCAGTCAATTTTGTACAAGCAAAAGCACTTCTACAGTTTTGCTAACTAAGACGGGCCCACACACAGACAACACACGACACACACACAAAACAGAAATGACCCGTTGGGCTCTTATGAAAGGGCTTCCCAGCTCGAGGAAAGGTGAGCTGGAGACCAGAGCCTGTGCTGGGACCTGTCCACCTCAGGTTGGTCCTTCGACGATCCGGCCTCCGGCGGGACTTCGAAGCACCAATTGGAAGCACTAATTCCAATCACGCAACACGATGGGCCGCTCCAAGCACCAGGTTACCGTGCTCTCTAACGGCCACGCAGCAACAAGTTCGACCAATGACGCAAGGAGAAGATCAGGAGGCGACGATGTGCGGCAGCTCGGCGGGACTAACGCACCGCAAACACGTTTGATATTGAGACCACTCGACGACGACCCACAGTACCTCGGACCCTCTTTTCACGTCAGCCGTGGCGTTCCTTATTCTATTTTCCTAGCCTTGCGGCCGGGAGAAAATCGCGCTTCTGAGGGTCTCCTCTCCACCCTTATTGGACGGGGTGCCGTGGGATAAGTCGATCTTCTGTGCGCAGATTGGACAAAGGGCGCAACGCCCCTGCCTTGCCTGGGCGGAGTTCACCAGGTCTGAGGCGATGGAATCTCCGCAGCCACAGTACGTGGCCGAACGCCGCTGTGAGGTGGCAGAGCGTCGGTTGTGAAGAGAATGATGAGAGGGTTGTTTGTGTAACGAATCCCGAACAGACAGCACCAACATGTAATTCCACTGTGTTTAGATCACACAGGTAGAGGTGACGTCTCTAACTTATAATACACAACCTTACCGATAAACTGCCATTTGACGCATGGTTGGCGAGCTAAGAACTACGAGATGTTTTGAGTGCAGTAGTAAGGCTTTTCCAAATTCGGAACAATTATATGTTGTTTTCTCATTATATTATTTGTATATTTGTCAGATAAGAATCCTTTAATCATGCAGGACAGACAATTTTTAAACAATCATTTCGAAATGAAAAGAAACCTTGATTGAATTTCCTTGTTCTGTGCATTTCTTTAATATTTATTTGAAGTGTCAACAAAGACAATTGAAAACTCTCATCACAGACCCAATAATCCTCCTTTCAAATTGTTGTGTTTAGTGAAAAAATATCATCAAAAAGTGTGAAATGAAGGGGACACTCAGATTTGAACTGAAGGACATTTTGAACTGCACCTCAAATGCTCTTCCACTGAGCTATATCCCCTCATGATGATAAAGATTAAACAAGCCTTTGATTAAATTAATGTTTGTCCTTTCTTTCTTCAGTTTGCTTCCCATTTTTCAGTGGTTTCTCTTCTTCCACTTCACTCACAACCCACAAGTTCCGTGCCCACATGAGATTCTAAATTGATGGTGGGATGGAGTGGCAAAAAGGGAAATGGCGTGCTTCTGTTGTCAGCCAGCCAGCAGGGAGCACCAATTCCCAATTATTGCCTCATCTGATGTGGAATTGAAATGTTCTCATGGCGGTGACGTGTCCAGTTTGAATCGGTTTGTTTCATACATGTGATTTTTATTCCAATGGTCCATCAAAAATAATTGGTCGTGCCAAGGCCAGGACCAATTACAAATAATAGTTGATACTCTTCTTTCCTTTCAGTTCCTCAAAGTGCATTCTCATGATTATTCATTGATGTTAAATCAGTGTCATTGCAAGAGTTTCGTGTTCATTTCAATTTTTTTATCTTCCACACTGTCCAATCTCTTTATTATGTCCCTGTTCCCTTTCTGGGCGATCTGTTTCAGAACAATTCTTAACTATCGAAAAAATATGTGTGTGGATAATGTTTCTGATTCAACAAAAACGAGAAAGGAATTTTTGCAAACATTTGCAAAACATCCACAGTGTCACCTCTTTCTCATACTTGAAATAAAATACGACCAATGGACCGTAGATCTATCTGGGCCCTGCTCTGTTGAATCCAAATTTGGTGCAAACCTCACTGGTGGGTCGGGAAGAGGAAGGTGTTTTAAAAGGAATTTATGCAATTCTCGCAACATTGAAATGTTGTGCCTTTTGACACAATTTCACTGGATTTCGGCATGACTTTCGTAATTGAACATTCTCCACCCTGGCATTAGGTTGTAACCAAAATTTGGTATCAACTATTCCATGTAGTAAGTGGTCTGAGAAGAACACATTTGAAAGAAATATTGCCTTTCAGCATTTTGAAGCCTACTTAAACCACGTTGACCGGGAAAGAGGTTTTAATCCTTGTTACCAGTCACGGAGGAACGTATGCTGCCAAATCTTCAGCCGGGATATCACCCAACTGTTTCGCACGGAAGTCAAAAAGAAAGAGAGGATTGGACGGCTGCTGATAACAATACTTGATGTTGAATTAAATTCCAATAATCAAAAACTTACATTGAATGGTTTTGGGCAGACGTCTCAAACTGCAAACAGAAATCTTTCAATCCACTCCTCGTTTTCCTTTTTGGGGTCGCTTTGTATCGTTCACTTCTTCTTTCTTGTCATTCAGAAATATTTTCTCTTTATATTCAATCTTTTTAAAACCTGTTTTGTTTGCAATACTGATTCACTTTTAGATCCAGAAATGAAACTTTCGATTGAGAAATATGAGATGTTTTCACAGCCATAATACATTGTCTATTTCTGCTTGATAAGAAGCCCTTTAATCGGTTCATTGTAATTATGATTATTTCTCTCATTTGGAAATGTGAGCAATTTGACATTCAACCTTTTATACATATTCTTCATAATTATTTGAGATTTTCAATAAAACACACAAATTACATGACACACCAAATAATTATCTTCAAGTTTTGAGTTAGTGAATGAAGATCATCAGTCAAAAAAGATCTAACTGAAGGCGGGAACTCAGATATTTGAACTGAGACATTTGAATGACTCAATGCTCTACCATTGAGCTATATCCCACTCATGATGAAAAATATTGTGAATAAGTTTTATAAAGCAATCATTTGTCCTTCTTTTTTCAATTTGGCTTTTGGTTTTCAACGGATGCTTTGTTCCACTTCACTCACCAACTCACAAGTTTGGCCCGTGCCCACACGAATTCCAATGGGAGGAGGGGAAAACGGCAAAAAGCGGAAAAATGGCGTCTTTCTGCCCATCAATTGGGCGTAAGCTGTGCGAGCACCCATTCCCGATGTTGCCCATATGTGATGAATTTAAATGTTTCTCTTGGTGACGTATGTTCATTTGAATCTGTTGTTTCATACATGTTGGCTTTTTTACACTGGATGGTCGACAATAATTAAATGGCATTTATTCCAAAGCCATGACCATTCCAATTAATGTGAACCTATTCTCCCTTTTCAGTCCTGAAGTGCATTTCTATTATTTATTGAGTGTAAATCAGTATATTGGCAAGGTTTGCAGTTTAATTCAATTTTTTTTATCTCCACAGCCATCAACTCCTGTTATTTACCGTTTCCTTTGGACGAGAATGAGTATCAGAATAACTTCCTAACTTTATCGAACAACAAATATTGTGTTGGATAATGTTTTGTTTGATCCCACAAAAATGAGAAAAGTGAATTAAAACCAGACATTTGCAAATACCTCTACAAGCTGTCAAAACTCGTATATTTAATTTCCCTGTATGGGGATATTTAGAACAATGAAAGTGAATGGACAGACATTTTGCAAATACACCCACAGCTGTCAAACTCGATAATTAATTTCCCTTTATGGGGGATAAGTTTCAGATCAATGGAATGTGAATGGACCAGGCATTTGCAAATACACCCACAGCTGTCACACTCTGTTTCCATAACTGAAGACAAAAATAAGATCACTGGACCTGTAGCTTATCTGGGCCCTGGCCTAATGTTATAACCCAAATTGGTGGCATTTCCTTGAGGTCTTGAGAGGAAGTTTTACTTTGAGGAATTTTGTGCATTTCTAACAAAAAGTGACCGATGTCGGCCATTTGAACTTTTACTCAATTGATTGCAATGATTTGGCAATTTAACATCCATTCCCTGGTCTCATGTACCCAAATTTGTACATTCTGACCTGTGGATCAGGAAAAGAAGATTTAAAGAGTTGTGTGACCACCACTTCACACACTTCCCAGTCATTGATCACCTGGTTCCCCAATTTAACATCAGACCTTTCCTCATGTTGTATCCAAATTTGGTAATATTCTGACAGGTGTGTCTGGAGGAAGAAGATTTTGAAAGAAAATTTACTTGTGTCGGCCATTTTGACCGACTTAATGTCACGTGACCGGAACAGGTTTGCAATCCTGTTACAGCCATCAGGATGGAACGTTGCTGCTAATGTCAGCCTATAGACCCAGCGGTTTGGCCATATAAGTCAAAACAGAGACAGAAGGACACTGCGTGATGGAAATACCGCATGTGGAATTAAATTCCAGATAATCGAAAAATATTACATTTGTAAAGGGTTTTGAGACAGAAGTTTCTAAAATTCCAAAAAATCTTTCAACAGCTCCCTCCTCTGTTTGTTTTTAGTTCTCTTCACTTCCTCATCATTCAGAAATCTTTGTTTTTTCTGAAGTTAATTGCAGTCTACTTTCATGCTGACGTGCTTGGCAATATGTGATTGGACATTTCGAGTAAGAAATAAAACCTCCAATTAGAAATATATGTTTTTTATCAATATAATATTGATATTTGTCTCTGATAAGAATCCTTTAAATCATGTTTGTACAATGTTAAACAATCATTTTGAAATGCAAGCACTTGAAATTCCTTTTCTGCACATTATTCTAATATTTATTTGAGGTGTTTAACAAAGAAATGAAAACTCTCATCACGACGAATAATTTCCTCCTTTCAAATTGTTGTTTTTTATGAAAAAAATTATCATTCAAAAAGCGTTAATGAAGGGACACTCAGATTTGAACTGAGGACTATTTTGAGCTGCATCAAATGCTCTTCCACTGAGCTATATCCCCTCATGATGAAAAAAGAACAGGCCTTGATAAATTAATCAGTTTCTCCTTTCTTTCTTCAGTTTGCTTTCCCTTTTTTAGTGGTTTCTTCTCCACTTCACTCACAACCACAAGTTGGCCCTGTGCCTGCATCAACTATATGAAAAAAACAGAAATTTTGTTATGTTGTTTGTTCGTCCTAGAGGCGGCCGAGCCGTTTGGTGGAATGAGATGAAAGTTGGCATGAGTGATCTCTTGGGACATGAGAACGGACAAGGGGGTCAAGTTCAAGGTCAAAGGTCACGGGGTCAAGGGTCATGTCACCGTGTCAATTCAGCCGATCGAGACGGACACGCCATTCGACAGATAATCAAATTAAATGACACAGGATTTGGACAACATTCACTTCCGACTTCCGGTTTTCGAGTTGATGACGTATAATATGACTAAACGTCAATTTTTCATGTTTTTTGTCCTTTATAGACGGCCAAACCGTTGGATAGAATGAGATGAAACTTGGCATATGTGATCCTTGGGAACGGACATAAGGGGATCAAGGTCAAGGTCAAGGTCAAAGGTCACGGCGGTCAAGGTCACCGGATAACGTCAATTCCTCAATTTCATCCGATCGAGACCGGACCACAATTCAACAGATAACTGTACCCGCCCATGGGCGGGTACTTTGCTAGTCTACTATACTAAAAAAACAGAATATGTTGTATGTTGTTTGTTCGTCCTTTATAGGCGGCCGAACCGTTGGATGATGAGATGAAACTTGGCATGAGTGATCCTTGGCATGAGAACGGACATGGGCGGGAGTCAAGTTCAACGTCGAAGGTAACGGGACAAGGGGTCATGGTCACCGTGTCAATTCATCGATTGAGAGCGGACCAACGCCATTCGACAGATAATCAAAATTAAAATGACCACAGTTATGACGACATTCACTTCCGACTCTGGTTTTTCGAGTTATGACGTCATAAATTGACTAAAACGTCAATTTTCATGTTTGTTTGTCCTTTATAGACGCCAAACCGTTGGATACAATGAGATACCTAAGCTGTTTGGGGTTAGGTTAGGGTTAGGGTTAGGGTTATCTAACCCTACCCCTAACCTAACCGGAACAGCTAACCTAAACCCACCCCAACCCAAACCCCAACCCCAACCCTAACCCTAACCTAAGCCGACACGCCTTCATTCCCTCCCTCATTCCCTCCCCGCCCTACGGGCGGGTACTGTCTATGAGATTCTAAATGGGGTGAGATGGGGATGGCAAAAAGGAAAATGGCGTCTTCTGTTGTATGTCAACCAGCAAAGCTGGGCACACCATTCCAAATTATTGCAACATGTGATGGAATTTAAATGTTCTCATGGCGGTGACGTGTTACATTGGAAACTGTTTGTTTTATACGTGTGATTTTTGTACCAATGGTCCTAATAAATAATTGCATTCGTGCAAAGCCAGTGACCAATAAGAAATTTATAGTTTTGAAACTCTTCTTCCTTTTCAGTTCCTCAAAGCGCATTCTGATGATTATTCATTGATGTTAAATCAGTGTCATTGCAAGGTTTGTGGTTAGATATTCAATTTTTTATCTCCACAGCTGTCAAACTCCTTTTTATGTTCCTGTTCTTTCTGGGCGATTGAATTTCAGAACATTCTAAATTTATCGAAACTGATATGTGTTGAATAATGATTTTCTGATAATAAAAACGAGAAAAGTGAATTTTCCAGACATTTGCAGACACATCCACAGCTGTCACACTCTGTTTCCATATCTTGAAGATAAAAAATAAGACCACTGGACCTGTAGCTTCTCTGGTCCCTGGCCTCATGTTAGAATCCAAATTTAGTGGCATACTGGGGATCTGGAGAGCGAAGGTTTTTAAAAGGAATTTATGCAATTCTCCCAAACATTGAAAATGGTGTGCCATTTTGACACAATTCCGTCACTTGATCGGACATGACTTTCGTTAATTGAACATTCTCACCTTGGAATTAGGTTGTAACCCAAATGTGGTACAATTCGGAGTGGTGTGTCTGGAGAAGAACATTTTTGAAGAAATTTGCTTTGTCACCATTTTGCCGACTTAAGTCACGTGACCGGAACGAGGTTTGCAATGCCTGTACCAGCTACCAGAGAGGAACATTGCTGCTAGAATATCAGCCGGAGAGACCCCGCGTTTGGCCGAATACGTCAAAACAGAGACAGAAGAACTGACTCACGTGATGAAATACCTCATGTGGAATGAAATTCCAGATAATCGAAAATATTCCATTGTAAATGGTTTTTGAGACAGAAGTGTTCTAAAATTCAAAAAAATTGCAATTCAGCTCCCTCCTCTGGCGTGTTTTAGTTCTCTTCTACTTCCTCATCATTAAGAAATCTTTGTTTTTCTGAAGTATTGCAGTCCAACTTTCATGCTGACGTGCTGGCAATGTGTTGATTGACATTTTGATTGAGAAATAAAACTCCAGTTATAAATATTATGTTGTTTTCTCACTATATAATTGTATATTTGTCTTGATAAGATCCTTTAATCAAATACCTACAATGTTAAACAATCATTTCGAAAATGCAAAGCAACTTGAATTCCTTTTCTACACATTCCTTTCAATATTTATTGATTTGTTCAACAAAGACAATGAAAACTCTCATCACAGACCGAATAATCCTCCTTTCGAATTGGTCTTAGTGAAAAAAATTATCATCAAAAAAAAGCATTAAATGAGAGACACTCAGATTTGAACTGAGGACATTTTGAACTGCACTCAAATGCTCTACCCACTGAGCTATATCCCCTCATGATGAAAAGAAGAACAAGACTTTTAGAAATTAATCAGTTTCTCCTTTCTTTTCTATCATTTGTCTTCCCATTTTTCAGTGGTTTCTTTCTTCCACTTCACTCGCAACTCACAAGTTGCCCGTGCCCACATGAGATTCTAAATGAGTGGGATGGAGATGGCAAAAAAGGAAAATGGCATCTTCTGTTGTCAAGCCAGCAAGCTGGGAGCACCAATTACCAATTATTGCCACATGTGATGGAATTTAAATGTTCTCATGGCGGTGACGTGTTACATTGGAAACTGTTTGTTTTATACATGTGATTTTTTTACAATGGTCCATAATAAATAATGTATTCGTGCCAAAGCAGTGACCAATTACAATTAATAGTTTGAACTCTTTCTCCTTTTCAGTTCCTCAAAGTGCATTCTCATGATTATTCATTGATGTTAAATCAGTGTCATTGCAGGTTTGTGGTTTGATATTCAATTTTTTTATCATTCCACAGCTGTCAATCTCCTTTATTTATGTTCCTGTTCCCTTTTCGGGCGATTGAATTTCAGAACAATTCTAACTTTATCGAAAAAAATATGTGTTGGATAATGTTTTTCTGATTAACCAAAAACGAGAAAAGTGAAATAAACCAGACACTTGCAAACACATCCACAGCCCACACTCTGTTTCCATATCGAAGATGAAAATAGACCACTGGACTGTAGCTTATCTGGCCCTGACCTCATGTGTTAGAATCCAATTTTGGTGGCAAACTCACTGGTGGTCTGGAGAGAGGTTTTAAATAGGAATTTATGCAATTCTCCCAAACATTGAAAAATGTGTGCCATTTTGACACAATCTGTCACTTGGTCAGCATGACTTCGTCATTGAACATTCTCACACCTGGCATTAGGTTGTAACCAAAATTTGGTACAATTCTTGGTGGTGTCTGGAGAAAGAACATTTTTGAAGAAATTTGCTTTTGTCAGCCATTTTGACCGACTTAACCACGTGACCGGAACGAGGTTTTTAATCCCTGTTAAACAGTCACGAGAGGAACGTTTGCTGGCCAAATTTCAAAGCCGGATAGACCAAACGGTTTTGCCCAGAGAAGTCAAAAAAGGACGGATGGACGGTGCATGATGACAATACCTGATGTTAATTAAATTCCAGATAATCAAAAAATATTACATTGTAAATGGGTTTTTGAGGCAGAACTTCTCAAACTGCCCAAAGAAAATCTTTTCAATCAGTCCCTCGTCTGTCTGTTTTTTCATTCACTTCTTCCTTCTGTCATTCAGAAAATTATGGTTTTCAATCATAATTAATTGCAGTCTATTTTAATGCTGATGTGTTTGCAATAAATGATTGACATTTTAGAATCAATAAATGAAACTTTCGATTTCGAAATTGACGATGTTTTCACAGCATAATAATTGTCTATTTGTCATGATAAGAGTCCTTTAATCGTTTTATATAATGTTGATTTTATTTCTCCATCATTTGGAAATGGAAAACAACCTTGCATTCCTTGTATACATATTCTTTCAATATTTATTTGAGATGTTCAATAAAGACAACACAAAATTACATCACAAACCAAATAATTACTCCTTTCAAGTTATTGAATTTAGTGAAAAGATAATCATCAAAAAAAAGATCTCACTGAAGGGGACACTCAGATTTGAACTGAGGACATTTTGAACTGCACTCAAATGCTCTACCACTGAGCTATATCCCCTCATTGAGTGAAAATCAATGAATAAGCTTTTGATAAAGCAATCAGTTTTGTCCTTTCTTTTTTCTTCAGTTTGCTTTTTGCTTTCTTCCACTTTAATCACAACTCACAAGTGCCCTGCCACACAGGATTCCAAATGGGATGGATGAGGAAGACAGCAAAAAGGACCAGAGTTGGTGTCAAAGCCACCCATGGTCGCCTGTTTATACATTTATCGTTTTTAAAAGACGAGATCTAATAATTAATATTTTTATAAAGCATGCAGTAAGTATAATTATAAAGCAATATATGTATTTGTATATGGTAATCAGTAACCAAGAGCGCAAGTGAGACAATATAACGCTCCTAAAGCAAGAAAGAGTATATACAGAATTGTGCTACTACATGAAAACAGCATCCTGGTTGCCATGGCAACCAATTAGATGACGAACGTATGTCGCTGCACACCATCTCCACAGTCTGTACCTATGTACCAAATATGAAACGTGGAAATTTGAAAACTTTGGGAGTTTGAGTGCGGACAGGAACGGATGGAAAACAGCATCCTGGTTCCATGGCACCACTTTAGATGACGAACGTATGTCGCGACACACCGTCTCCACAGTATCGTACCATTGTACCAAATATGAAACGTGAAAGTTGAAAACTTTGGGAGTTAGAGTGCGGACAGGAACGGGACGACAGACAGACAGACGGACGGACGACCGAATCACATAATACGCCCGATATATATATATATATATATTAGTATATATATATATAATATATATAATATATATATAATATATATATATATTAATATATATATATCGGGCGTATAAAAATAGTGTGGTAGATAAAAACATTAGAAAGGAAATAGAGGGGAGCACTCGGGAGAGTGCAAAACCTCCGCCGCCAATACTGCTGGTCACTCAAGTGAACCTTATATCTTATTCACTAAATATGATGTCAACAGTGCTGACAGAGTTATAGTTCTTTTCTCCAACATTTTTTTGGGTGGGGGGGGTTGGAAATCACTTAAAACATGTAGAAATGCAAAAAAAACAAATCGAATTTTGTTGAAAAAAAAGTTGCAAAAAATTTTTTTTTTTTTTTTCTCTAACAATTTTTTTGGGGTGGGGTTGGAATCACTTAAACATGTAGAAATGCAAAAAAAAATTTGTTTTTTCTCAATTTTTTTGGGGGGTGGGGGTGGAAAATCACTTAAAACGTAGAATGCAAAAAATATATTTTTTTTTCTCTAAATTTTTTTTGGGGGGGGGTGGAAATCACAACATGAAATTGCAAAAAAAAAAATTTTTCTCATAAATTTTTTTGGGGAGGTGGGGTTGGAAATCACTTAAAAATGTGAAAGCAAAAAAAAAAAATTGTTTTTCTCTACATTTTGGGGGGGGGGGGGGTGGAAATCACTTAAAACATGTAGAAATGCAAAAAAAAAATTATTTTTTTCTCAATTTTTTTTAGGGGGGGGTTGGAAATCACAAAAACATGTAGAATGCAAAAAAAAAAATTTCTCTAAACAATTTTTTTGGGGGTGGGGGTTGGAAATCACTTAAAACATGTTAGAAATGCAAAAAAAATAAAAAAAATTTCTCCAACAATTTTTTTTTTGGGGGGGTGGGAATGACTTAAAACATGTAGAATGCAAAAAAAAATAAAAATTTTCTCGAACAATTTTTTTTGGGGGGGGGCACCAAGTCCAAAATCTAATGGCTTAATCCTTGGCACCATACCT
This sequence comes from Eptatretus atami, assembly GCA_035128595.1. Taxonomy (NCBI): domain Eukaryota; kingdom Metazoa; phylum Chordata; class Myxini; order Myxiniformes; family Myxinidae; genus Eptatretus; species Eptatretus atami. The sequence continues at coordinate 131,823,584 of CM068958.1, read as the reverse complement.
ACCCCCCCCCCCCACCAGTTTCGTTCGAAATCAGGAGGAGTTTTTTCCGTAATACAAAAAATTTAAACATTTTTTCACGCTCACGCTGACGCTCACGCCAGGGTATCGCTATAGCTCTCTGTTCTTCGAACAGCGGCAGTAAAATGGCGTCTTCTTGCCATCATGGCAGTAAGCTGTGAGCACCAATTCCCGATTGTTGCCATATCTGATGGATTTTAAATGTTCTCCATGTGTGACGTGTTCCATTTAATCTGTTTGTTCATAACATGTGGCTTTTTTACACTGATGGTCGACAATAAATTAAATGCATTGATGCCAAAGCCAGTGACCAATTCCAAATTAATAGTTGGATACTCTTCTCCCTTTCAGTTCCTGAAAGTGCATTCCTCACGATTATTTATTGAAGTTATAATCAGTATCATTGCAAGGTTTGTAGTTTGATATTAAATTTTTTTATCTCCACAGCTATCAACTCCATATTTTATGTTCCTGTTTCCTTTTTGGCACGAATTGAGTTACAGAATAATTCTAACTTTATCGAAACAAAAATATGTGTTGGATAATGTTTTTGTGATTCACAAAAAATGAAGAAAAGTGATAAACCAGACATTTGCAATACCTCTACAGCTGTCAAACTCGATATTAATGTTCCTTTCAGGGATAAGTTTCAGAACAATGGAAGTGAAAGGACCAGACATTGCAAATACACCCACAGCTGTCAAACTCGATATTTAATGTTCCCTTCATGGGGATAAGTTTCAGAACAATGGAAGTGAATGACCAGGCATTTGCAATACACCCACAGCTGTCAAACTCGATATTTAATGTTCCCTTTATGGGGGATAAGTTTCAGATCAATGGAAGTGAATGGACCAGACATTGCAAATACACCCACAGCTATCACACTCTGTTTCCAATAACTGAAGACAAAAATAAGACCACTGGACCTTTAGCTTATCTGGGCCCTGTTCTAATGTTATAACCCAAAATTGGTGCATTCTATACTTGGAGGTCTTGAGAGGAAGTTTTTTGGAGTAATTTGTGCGATTCTTCCAAAAATTGACGATGTCGGCCATTTTGACAGATTCCCATTAAATTGATTTGCATGACTTGCCAATTAACAACCATACCCCGGCCTCATGTTGTAACCCAAATTTGTAGCATTCTGACAGTGGATCAGGAGGAAGAAGATTTTAGAAGGATTTGTGTGACCACCATTTTCACCACACTCCCAGTCATTTGATCGGCCTGGCCTCCGCATTTAACATCAGACCCTTTCCTCATGTTCGTATCCCAAAATTTGGTAATATTCTACAGTGTGTCTGGAGAAGAAGTTTTTGAAGAAATGTACTGTGTCGCCATTTTGACCGAGTTAATGTCACGTGACCGGAACGAGGTTTGCAATCCCTGTTACAGCCATCAGGAGAGGAACGTTGCTGCTAATGTCAGCTTGATAGACCCACGGTTTGGCCATATAAGTCAAAACAGAGACAGAAGGACTGACTGAATGTGATGAAATACCTCATGTGGAATTAATTCCAGATAATCGAAAAATATTACATTGTAAATGGGTTTTGAGACAGAAGTTTCTAAAATTCCAAAAAAATCTTTCAATCAGCTCCCTCCTCTGTCTGTTTTTTTAGTTCTCTTCTACTTCCTCATCATTCAGAAATCTTGTTTTCGGTATTCTGAAGTAATTGCAGGCTACTTTCATGCTGAACGTGCTGGCAATATGTGATTGACATTTCAGATTAAGAAATAAAACCATCCAATTAGAAATATAATGTTGTTTTCTCAGTATATAATTGATATTTGTCTTGATAAGATCCTTTAATCATGTTTGTACAATTTGTTAAAACAATCATTTCGAATGCAAAGCAACCTTTGAAATTCCTTTTTCTGCACAATCCTTTAATATTTGTTTGAGTGTTCAACAAAGACAATGAAAACTCTCATCACAGACCGAATATTCCTCCTTTCAAATTGTGTTTTTATGAAAAAAATTATATCATCAAAAAAAGCGTTAAATGAAGGGGACACTCAGATTTGAACTGAGGATATTTTGAACTGCACCCAAATGCACTTCCACTGAGCTATATCCCTCATGATGAAAAGAATGAACAAGCCTTTGATAAAAATAATCAGTTTCTCCTTTC
>CM068958.1:131806877-131818364 GCA_035128595.1 Eptatretus atami | reverse complement strand
CAGTTCCTCAAAGCGCATTCTCATGATTATTCATTGATGTTAAATCAGTGTCATTGCAAGGTTTGTGGTTAGATATTCAATTTTTTTTATCTCCACAGCTGTCAAACTCCTTATTTATGTTCCTGTTTCCTTTCTGGGCGATTGAATTTCAGAACAATTCTATACTAAAACAAGAAAACTCTCATCACAGACCGAATAATTCCTCCTTTCAAATTGTTGTTTTAATGAAAAAATTATCATCAAAAAAGCGTTAAATGAAGGGACACTCAGATTTGAACTGAGGACATTTTGAACTGCACTCAAATGCTCTTCCACTGAGCTATATCCCCTCAGATGAAAGAGTAACAAGCTTGATAAATTAATCAGTTTCTCCTTCTTTTCTTCATTTGCTTTCCTTTTTCAGTGGTTTCTTTCTTCCACTTCACTCACAACCACAAAGTTGCCCGTGCCCACATGAGATTCTAAATGAGTGGATGGAGATGGCAAAAAGGAAAATGGCATCTTCTGTTGTCACCCAGCAAGCTGGAGCACCATTCCAATTATTGCCACATGTGATGGAATTTAAATGTTCTCATGGCGGTGACGTGTTCCATTTGAAACTGTTTGTTTCATACGTGTGATTTTTTTACCAATGGTCCATAAATAAATAATTGTGTTCGTGCCAAAGCCAGTGACCAATTACAAATTAATAGTTGGATACTCTTCTTCCTTTTCAGTTCCTCAAAGTGCATTCTCATGATTATTCATTGATGTTAAATCAGTGTCATTGCAACTTTGTGGTTTTATATCTGGTGAATTTAAATGTTCTCATGGCATGTGACTGTTACCATTTGAACTGTTTGTTTCCATACGCTGTGATTTTTTACCAATGTCCATAAATATAATAATATGCATTTGTATGCCAAAGCCAATAGTGACAATTCCAAATTAATTACGATTGATACTCTTCCTTCCCTTTTCCTTAATGTCACGTGACCGGAACGAGGTTTGCAATGCCTGTTACCAGCTACCAGGAGAGGAACATTGCTGCTAAATATCAGCCGGAGAGACCCCGCGGTTTGGCCGAATAAGTCAAAAACAGAGACAGAAGGACTGACTGCACGTGATGAAAATACCTCATGTGGAATTAAATTCCAGATAATCGAAAAATATTCCATTGTAAATGGGTTTTTGAGACAGAAGGTTCTAAAATTCCAAAAAAAACTTTCAATCAGCTCCCTCCTCTGTCGTGTTTTTAGTTCTCTTCTACTTCCTCATCATTAAGAAATCTTTGTTTTTCTGAAGTAATTGCAGTCCACTTTCATGCTGACGTGCTGGCAATGTGTGATTGACATTTTTGATTGAGAAATAAAACCTCCAGTTATAAATATTATGTTGTTTTCTCAGTATAATAATTGTATATTTGTCTTGATAAGAATCCTTTAATCATGTATCTACAATTTGTTAAACAATCATTTCGAAATGCAAAGCAACCTTGAAATTCCTTTTCTACACATTCTTTCAATATTTATTTGAGGTGTAGGCAACATGCAACCATGAAATGTATTTCACGGGCGATGAACTTTAGAGTCTTGTCATTATTTGAACCATCATTATATTCAATTAAACTACTCCGGCAATAGACGCATAAATTAAATGATCCTTTATAGGATCCCCTTCACAAAGGATCCCCGCACCACACATCATCATGTATCAGCCGAACCTGCCAGCCCATTCTACAACAATTGAATTGTGAGTCTGACTTAAGCACTCCGATCCATATAAATTGACAGCCGACCGCGCTACGTCATCTGGGCAAATCGTTCACTCACTGTGGACGCTTTGCCGCTGCCACGTCATTCAAAGAGTGGTTTCATGCTCCTTCATTCCTGATGGAGTGGTTCATGCTCCGTCATCTTCCCGAGGAGGGGGTTCATGCTCCATCAGCCCAAGTGAGTGGTTCGTGCTCCATGTCTCACGAGTGGTAGTGCTCCTTCATCCCTAGCCGATGGTTCGACTCCATCATCTTAAGGGGGGGGGGGTGAATGCTTCCTGCTCCTTCATCCCAAGGGAGTGTTTGTGCTCCTTCATCCCTAGCAGTGTTCGAATTCCATCATCCCTACGATGTTCGTGCTCCATCATCCCTACGAGTAGTGCTCCATCATCCCGAGCGATGGTTCGTGCTCCGTCATCGTGAGTGAGGGTTCGTGCTCTGTCACGTGAGTGGGGTTTGCTCCAGTCATCTTGAGTGATGTCGAATGCTCCATCATCGTGACGTGTATGTTTGTGCTCCATCATCCCTGAGCAAGTGGTTCACGCCTCTGTCATCCAAGGATGGTTGCAAAATAACACCCGATTTCTGAGCCGTTGCCGTATTGACGTGTTTTTAAATTTACAAGTCAAATTCTTTTTCCACCCGTCACACGCAGCTGTTTATAAAGATTTAATGTTGTAACATCTCCTGAAACGCTATATAAATGCAATGTTCGGTTTTCGGTGTGAAAGCTACTCAAGTTTTGGTTGTATACAGTACGTACTGTAATCGTAATCACACTGATCCAACCTTCTGATCCTGAAAAAGTTGCTGATATCGGCCAAGCACTAGTGTGTGTGTGTGTGTGTGTGTGTGTTGTTCATAAAGCAATAACAATTATCTATGCTAACTCACCTAGCCCTAACCTCTCTCTCTCTGTGTCCCATCGTAGCTCTTTACCCCCTCCCAATACAGTGCCATAACCCTCCTCCCACATCTCTCTCACTACCCCCCCCCCCTCTCCCCTCTCTCTCTCTCTCTCTCTGTGACCATATCCGGATGGGCGTTATGTCTGGACAGTGTTAGTCCTCCAGACATGTCTGGATGATATTTGACTTCGGACTGTCCGGGTGTGTTTATGTCTGGATGAAGTTGTCTCTGACGTGTGCCGGACGGAGTTTCGTGAGTTTGTCTTCGGATGCAGTCGGCGGTGTATGTCGGGTATGGAAGTTTGTCTTGCGGAACTGTTCTGGATGGAGTTTCACGAGTTTGTCTTCGAATGTGTCTGGACGGCTTGCTCCGGAGGTCTGCGGGTGTTTCTCCGGACGTGTCCGGCGGTGTTCATCTCCAGTTCCATGTTTATAGTATGAGCAGTTAGGAAAATGGATCTCAGACATATTTTGTTTCCATCTTCACTGTTATTTCTAGCAAATATTTTAGATGAAACAGTAATGAATCGTAATTGACGTCCCCACATGTCTTGCCTTCTTTCCCCTCACCTCCACACTGTCTTTTCCTCCCTCACCCCTCCTCGCTCCCCCCACCCCTCATCACTCCCCCCTTCCACCTCTTTCACTTTCCCCCCTCCCTTTAGTATTGCGCCTTCAGCGAAAGCAACGCTTGGATTGCTAATAATATATATATATATATATATATATATATATATAATATATACCATGCTACAATACAAATATGAATTCAACCATAGATATGAGCATGTGCTACTAAATATGAAGATATGTTGGTGTTTTTTATTCTTCGAAGTGTATGTTACAACTGGCAGTGTATGTCCAACTCTGCAATGGACACATTCTTTCAAAGGTCAAGAGACCATTGGAATGCCCAATTAAAACGGCCTCATGACTTGGACAACAAGCATGTTTGTTGGTTGCTGACGTTGAAGGAATTTGATCTCGGAGATTCCATCATCATTGGAGAGAAAGTTCCAGCGAACCACTGACATGTTCAGGCTTGTGAAGCTCCACAGAGAAGAGGCATCATGTCCGATCAGAACATCAATTTGCGAGTGTAATTTATCATTATTGTCAGGCAAACACTGGCAAACAAAAAAGAAAGAAAGAAAAAACGAGGGTTGAGATGCAAAAATTGGAGAAGGGAAGAAACAAACAGTTATGCCTTATCTGCACTTGAATGGTTGAAACTTGTCCCAGAATCATTTTTGGAGGGCGGAAAAAACAACAAGCTTTGCACCTCCACCTCCACAAAAAGCCCCATTGTTGAACATCAGTACACGAGTACAGTATGTGTTATAAACTTTATTACAGATATCGTGCCACCCAGAACACTCCGCAAGCTCTTGAGTAAATCTCTCTGTACGACATACATCCATAAATAATAAAGAAGACATACCGTAAACACATCAGTAATTGTATGTTGATAGCTTCTGCAGAAACTGAACCATCATAATGCTGAAAAGTTATTAAGAAGAAAAGACTAAGGAAAACCACGGTCTCTTCCTTCGTAAAAAGAAAAACAACAATGTTTTCGTTTAGACTGCCAACAACACCGTCCTCACATTCCAGAGCCAGTGTGGTCCTCACCATTGGCCTCATCAATGGCTGCTTCCATCATTCCTCCTGCTCCTCCCACAAAAAAGAGAATCTCTGAACGCCAAGCCGCCTGCACAATTTCCCCTTTGCTTGCTAAGGCAATCATTTCAAAAATTCCCAATAACCAACGCACTCTCCGTCACATTTGCACCAGAGCCAAAAGTCACCAAACAATGAACGGCAATACAGAAGGGGGTTGGAAAAACAAAGTCAATGACACGAATGATGAAGTCACTCCTCTTTGAATTAAGCGTGACACGTGTTATCTTCCTCCCTTCCTCCCCCTTCCCTCTTCCAGAGATATACAACACCTACCTCGCTCTCTCTAATCCTCATCTACTGTCAATTGTCATGAACTGAAATAAAAAATCTCATTTTTTGTAAAATAATAAAATTAAATAAAAATAATAATAAGGGCCCCTTCGAATGGCACAAATACTGTATTTAACGATTGCTAATTGCTTGCTTTTAAATTACAATTGACCAAATTTGTTCAAGCATTGTTGTCGCTTCATGGAAAACTAGAAAGTGCAGCAGAATCACCACCAATTGGATAGCACAGCATTTTGCTCAAAGTTGAAATACATAGAAATAGGAAACTCACCTGTGTTGGTTACTATGAGCATTACCATTTGTTTGAGAACTTATTTTCTTTTGTTGTGTGTGTTGTTCATAGCCTAGGAGCAGCACCATTTCTGTGTTGGCTTGAACATGCGTTTGATGTTTGAGATTTCAGGGTGTCGTGCGAGCCTATTTATATGACAGCATTTCTTTGGTGCAGAAAATCTGGGCAAACAGGGGATTAAAGGGACTGGGGGCAAAGGTTCACAGACTGAACCAGGATATCAAAGGGAAAACACGGACAAAGAAGATCACACATGAGTATTGGTGACAGATGGAAAAGGTTAGTACGGGGTCAGCGAGTTTAGAAGCAGCGAAAGCATTGAAGTACCAATGGAAGGCATTCCTGACGATTGGAAGATGGCAAAGAGACGACAGACAAGAGCTGCTCTGGAGTGATGCCACAGATGATGAAATAGAGGGATTGAATGTGCCAGCATCTGGCTTAAATTGTGGAGGTAAACGCGGTCAAAAATGGTGAAGAATTAAGCTAGAATGGGCTGATAGAAAATTGAGAGTCCACCAACCTGTGTTCAGTCGGTGAGAAAAACATCTTGACCTTGCTTCTTGCTGAATTACACCATAGCAAGGAGAGCCTTTGGACTTGATCACCTCTAGAGGCAATATGGAAGCAGCTGCAGCCCACCAGAGTAGGGACCGATAACTCCTTAATACATCAAATAAGATCTATTAAGTATAATGCACTCTGTGGAGGATAGCAAGGCATCGGCTTATCCTAAAAGCCAGTCATGATTTGCTAAGAAATTTGAACATGGAAGGCTTGGAGCTTCATGGACTGCGTCCTTTCTCTTGGTTGGCTGGAGAGAATGGTATGCCAGAGTTAAAACCAGGGTTCAAACACCCATTATGGAAGTGACGGTATTTTAATATAAACACATGTTGTGTGGTTCAATTTTCCACATCTGAGGCCTGGTTCTTTCAGCAGTGATTCAAAACTTCAAGTGTCCAGCTTAAAACATGCACATGCTTCGAAAAGTAGAAGTGGTATTCTACCTCCTCCCCTCCCCTCCTCCCATGTCGTCAGCACAATGCTGCACAGTAACAATGCTCTCCTGAAAGACATGTCAACTGGACTCTTCATTTCATCGCAAAGCAGCAAGGATGACTCAGGCAGCAGTTCCACCACAATATGCAAGCATGCCAGGCTTTAGTCTTCTACTTTTGATTGCAGCACATGTAATCCTGGGATTGGGGGGGGGAGCTGTGCTGCCACTGATTTGAGCACGAATCTGAATTTGACCGGGTTCTAGGATGGAGATGCCTCCTTCACGAATGACGGACTTCCACGTCATTAATGTCACCCACTTAAGTTTGCAGCGCGCTCAGTTGAAAGTCCATCTGAGGGACGCACACAAACACCGAACCCACATGGCAAACAACAGATGGACAGGTCTGTAGATAGCCGGGATCAACCCCAGGCTAAAACATGCAGAAAGCTGCCGTGCAACAGCGGAAACAGGATCCCAAACATCCTCCCACGGATCTTTAGCTCGTCCGAGTTTGATTCCGGACCCATCTACAAACCGTTGATCGGTGGCTTGCACGACGAAGCATTGAATCAGTGAGATTCGGTCGCTCAGATGATGTTAAGCCGGTATCCCGTCTGCGAGCATTAGTTTGTGGACGTCAAATATCACATGTATCTTCGAGAGGATAGGCGAGTTTTGGACGTCAAAGTAGTGACGTTGTGGTGTATAGTTATTACTAGTCAATTGATGAACATTTTATAATTATATTTTTATATACAAAGTGTAGGCTCATAGAACAGCATTGGTGACGGCGGGACCAGAGCAGAGTAACGTATTGACATGGGTAGTTCGCGCAACACACGGATGTACAAGAGGAGAGCGACTTGGAAAGAAAGAAAGAAGTAAGGAAATCACCCTGCAGGTTGATTGCAAGATCAACGAGGATAACAAAAGGAACGACAAAAGGAAAAAAGTTTATTCAAACAGGTTAGTTTATAGAGATGGATTGCTGCGTTGACAAAGTTGCAGGTTTTTTTCTCAAAGTGTTTATTTAATAACCACGACAAACAAATCTGTGCCGGGGCAGTACCACGCACGACTACCAAATAAAATAAACAGTAGCTTCGGAAAGTCAATAGATTTACGAAAGCTCTCCATCGACCCGGCGTCGTCAATGAGCAACCATGAAACGAGCCGTGCGGGATTAACTTGACCGAAGCTCCAATGATGCAGGTGAGAATACCTGGCGAGCATCCGCACGAAACACGAAGCACAGAACCCCAAACTCGCAACGTCGAACAGGCGCGAGTCCAGGGAAGACCCACGCGAAGTCCAGAGTGAGCCCCGCGATACTGCTGCAATGCTCGGAGAGGGAGCGACGAGACAAGACATGAGAAGGGCTTCTGGGGGAAAGCGACCTTCGAGCGTAACAAGAAGGGAAGCGTAAGGGCGGAGGAAATCCGGGTTTGTGCAGGTGACGTTCATGTGAGGAAAGATAGTCGGACGTCATGGTTATGGAGGAGCGAAATTACATTACTTTTCACACTCGAACATTGTTGGAAACCATATATGTATTACAGCCGTTATTTCAAATATTTATGTCGGTATTCTGAACCTCACCAAACCGCCAAACAGCCAGAACCATGCACGACGTTGGCATTGACGTCATCTTTAGCTCACCTGGACTTCAGTCGATGAGCTAATGCGGATCGAGCAGCATCCGCAGTGAGTGAATGAAGTAATGAGTCATGTCCGAAGCACTTTCAAATCATTGTCGCTTGAACCAAACACACTGATTTGATGAAACTTTACCACACCTTCATCACCCGTAATGTTCCAAAGTTTGTTCACGTATTTAAACAAAACACGTCTCAAGGAGTTTGAGTGACTTGCTGCTCATCTATGGGAGCTGCAGGACCCGCGTCCTTATTGTACTCTTGGGGCCCAAAGTTGGCACATCGTTGGATGTTGTCGTTCCCCCTGATGTTGGGCCGACTCTCCTGATTATATATTTTTTCATTTGAATAACCCCATTTGTCCAAAACACGGTATACCTGCAATTCAAAAAAAACCGAATTCTCCCTGGAGTACATACAGCACAGTACTGTGGAAAGGTTGAGTTATTCCAATGTTTCAGAATTTAGGGTAAAATTCATGAAATTCTCATTTGATAACAGTTATGTGTATGCTTTTTATAAATTGAATAGCCCTTATAAACGAGAATACCGGCCCCAAACCCTCTTCCCTCTTCAAAAGCCCTCTTCCCCCTCCCCTCATGGTTGACCGAAGGTACTTCCAACACGTATGCAAAATTTAGCGGAGATTGGGCCAACCCTCGTTTTTTCTAAGATTTTGAATTACTGAACACATACACACACCTATATATATATTACATACATACACATACATACATACATACGCACATATATATATTATATATAACCATACATACGCACCATACATAATATAGTATATATATACACACATACATATATATAATATAATATATACTATATAGTATACATTACATACAATTTACAATATAACATACTACGCACATTTTAAACATATATAATATAATACAACACATACATAATTATAAATATATAATATAATACATACATACACACATACATATACAATATACATACATACCCACACATACCATATATATATATACACATACACACATTACTATACAACATACACACACACATACACATATAATATATATATATATATATATATATATGATATATATATATATATGTACATACATACACACATACATACAACACATATATATATAACATATACATACATACATCACACACACAATTACACTAACATACATACAACATATTATACATCCACCCACACATACATATGATATATTAATGATTAATACATACATCCAACTTGGATTGGGGCATTGTGTTTATCTATAAATGCGCATAACAAATCGAGAATTATTAGAATACAGTGAGTCATCACTATCCGGACAGTGGATGCGTGCCCGTAGGAATGATCACATCATTCCACGAAATTATCGCTTGCATGAAGTAACAACTGCTTGTGATACTTACACCCACACAGAGTTAATTAAATCCAAATTAAAAATTCAAGTTTTACCTCCCTGTCTTTGCTTGCCAGACATTCGCTGCCATTTTGACCATTGCCACCTCCTACGCCACGGACTGAAATTGGCGCCCTTCCCACATCGGCCACGCCTACGCAGCAACATGTCTTGTCATTGGCTTGGTAAATAAATGTGGCCGCAGCAACGTGTCCTGTCATTTGGTTTGTAAAAAAAAAGGCCGCAGCAACGTTGTCTTGTCATTGGCTTGGTAAAAAAATGGCCGCAGCAACGTGTCTTGTCATGACTTGGTAAATAAATGCCGCAGCAACGTTCCTGTCATGGTTGCTGTTTAATAAAATAGCCATAACTTGGAAGCATTGTTCCGATTCAATATCAAACCTTGAAAAGGCAACCATCCACAGGTCCCCAGCAATATACCTGACAAGTTCAAATTAGATCGACCAGTGGTGTCGAGAAACACGTCCCAACACACACACACACACACCACACACACACACACACACACACACACACACCAACACACAACACCACCACACGCACACGACACACACACACACACACAGACACACACACAGACACAACACACACACACACACCACACACACACACACACACACGAGGCCACACACACACAGAGACACACACACAGGCACACACGCAGAGGACACACACACACAGACACACAAGACACACACACAGTACACAACACACACATTATACACACACACAATAACACACACATACACACAACACACAACACACAATACACAGACACACCACACAGAGACACACACACATATACACACACATATTATATACATTACACACACACACACACACACACACACACACACACACACACACACACACACACCAACACACACCACCCACACAAACACACACACACACACATAACACACACACACAACATACACACACACCACAGACACCACACACAGAGCACACACACAGACACACATACACACACACATACACACACACCAGACACACCACCACACACACACACCACAGCAGCACACACACACCACACACACACACACAGACACCACACACACAGACCACACCACACACACACACACACAACAAGACACACCACCACAGACACACACACAACAGACACACAACACACCACACAGACACACACACAGACACACACCACACAGACCACACACCCCACACACACACACACACACAGATTGCTGAATTATAGATGATGATGTGGAACTATCCTTTCCTACATATTCAGTTATTAAGTCGCTGCACCTTCAATTTCTGAAACCAATCGTCGACATACTTGTCCCAATGAGTACATCCACAGCCAGTTTAAATAACTTAAAACTAACAAAAACCAGCAACCGAACCAACACCACAGAAAACAGACACAATTCTGCAAAAACTCAAGAATGAATAACACAGAAAGCTCAAATGCTCTCAGATTTTGGAAGGAAACCTCACACCGACCTCATTCAAAACAAAAACAAATATTACACTTTAAAAACTATAATTATACAGCAAGCTATGAAAAAAAGAGGACAAAATCAGATTCCTGATCTTCACCAATCATCTCTCTGACAATGGGAAATCCTCTTATCGACTTTCTGTTGGAGTCCACCATGTGCAATGACAACCCTCCTCATCATTCACACAGACAGGCTGCGGCCTCATCCTTCTCTAACAGATCTTGTAAAAATCACAACGTGGTAAAACACTTGGAATTTGTATTTCCAATCCGGACAAATCTCACACTCTCTATCTCTCTCCGGAAGGACCGTTTTGGAAAAACTCTACTATCGACCTTTCTTAAAAATCCCCTTGAAGGTAAGTTCAGTCATAAAAAATAAACATGAAAATTACAAACTTCCAATGACAACTGATTAACATCAATTGAATAATCATGAAATGCACTTTAGGAACTGAAAAAGAAGAGTATCCAACTATTAATTTGTAATTGCGGTCATGCGAAACACAATTATTTTTTATGGACCATTAGGATAAAAATCACATGTAGAACCAAACCGTTTCAAATGAACACGTCACCGCCATCATAAACATTAATGTCCAACATTGTGGATAATTGTGAATCTTGCTCCAGCTTGCTGCTGACAACAGAAGAGCCATTTTCCTTTTTGCCATCTCCATCCCACCTCATTTAGAATTCTCATGTGGCACGGGCACTTGTGGTTGTGAAGTGAAGTGGAAAAAAAACCACTGAAAAAGCAAAAGCAAATGAAGAAAAGAAAGGAGAAACTGATTAATTTATCAAAGCTGTGTACATTTTTTCACTGAGGGTATAGCTCAGTGGAGAGCATTTGAGTGCAGTTCAAAATGTCCTCAGTTCAAATCTGAGTGTCCCCTTCATTTAACGCTTTTTGATGATAATTTTTTCACAAAAACAAACAATTTGAAAGGAGGAATTATTCGTCTTGATGGAGAGTTTTCATTGTCCTCTGTTCA
>CM068958.1:131754941-131783862 GCA_035128595.1 Eptatretus atami | reverse complement strand
CCCGCTAGCGGGGTCCCGGGACAGCACCTGACTCCGGCGAACTCTCGCCCCTGAGCTCTCCTCTGCGTCCCTGCTCTACTCCGCGACCCGTCCCTCGACCTCCACTCCGAACTCCGTCCCCTTCGCCGTCCGATCCCCGCAAACACGCCTCAGACTTCACGACTTCCGACCGCGCCGCTTTCTGCACCCCTTTCTGCAGCTGGACACCTTTCTGGACACGTTTCTTCACACTCCTTCCTGGACACACACACGAGCTGCGTCATGCTCGCGTCTTTTATAGACCGGGGGAGGAGCCTGTATCCAGATTCGCGGATCAAAACGCGCTTGGAGGCGGGGCCATGCCACCCGACGTTCAGCCATTGGTCGGGCAAAAAGGGCGTGAAGCCTTCCTGATCCGTTTTCCTCTCCTGAAGGAACGCATTCACACGGGTTCGGAGGCGGGCCATGCCACCCGATGCTGTCATTGGATGGAAGAAAGGGCGTGAAAGCCTTCCTGATCCGTTTCTCCTCTCCTAAAAGGAACGCATTTGTACCCGCGGCTCGACGCGTTCGGCAAGAATCACGGAACGGGCCTGGACAGCACGACGTTCGGTGTTGACAGGTGGTGTGGTTGTTGGTTGTGGAAGGAGAACGGCGAAGGTGGTGGGGGTTTGCTGTGTGGTTTGGTGTTGGCCGGCGTCGTTTGGGAATGGCGGTGAAGTGATGTTCGCGGATGGAGTTGTGGAGGTAAAGAGGCGAAGGTGGTGGTGTTTGAGTTGTTGGCGGCTTAATGGTCCAAAATAACGGTAGAGAAAGAAAAATGGCTAACTCAAAGCGTCGCAGCCCGGATGAATCACACATATTACCCCTAAACAACGGGTGTGGGCTAACTACACATGAACTTAGCGTCATAACTGATCTAAGGACCCTTTATGGTGTATTGCGAATTTCCACAGCCGTAACACTACATACACACACACACATATACACACACACACCTTTTTTCTTAGCTCAATGGAGTACTGCTCTCACTCATGGGCTGGGGCACCAACATCTCATCTGTCTTGAATAGAATCTGTGGAATCTAAAGTTTTAAACATTATTGGAATCTCCATTGATGAGACCACAGCACAAGGTTTGCTGTGCTCACATCGCAAGCAGTTTAGTGGCCTTTGTGTGTGTGTGTTTTATTTTTATTTGTTTTGTTTTTTTAGCTCACCTGGAATGTAGTTCCGGGGAGCTTATGGGATGGCACGTTGTCCATCCGTCCGTCCGTCCACAAATACTTTCAACTTCTTCTCTGAAACTACACATACGATTTCAATGAAACTTTACCACAATGTTCATCACCATGCATGTTCCAAGTTTGTTCATGGCATTAAAAAAATCGGATCCTAAGGGGGTCGACGGGGGTTGCCCCCCAAAATACTGTTGGTATTTGCTTTCTTCTCCGAAACCACACACACACAATTCTGATGAAACTTGATTACAACCTTCATCACCCATGGTGTACCAAAGTTTGTTCATGACAGTGAAAAATTTGAGGTCTGAGAGGGTCGAAAGGGTGATTGCCCCAAAATATGTATTTTCTTTTTTCTCCGAAACTACACACACAATTCCGATGAAACTTGACCACCGCCTTCATCACCCGTGACGTACTAAAGTTTGTTCATGACATTAAAAAAATTGAGGTTTAAGGGATTTTCCGTGGTGATTTCCCCTCACAATATGTATTTACTCTCTTCTCTGAAACCACACACACAATTTCGATGTAACCTAACCAGAACCTTTATCACCCGTGATGTACCAAAGTTTTTTCATGGCATTAAAAAAAAAATCCATAGGTATTTACTTTCTTCTCTGTTGCATATTTTGTGGGTTATCCATGCCTTCCAGTTGTTCCCTGGTTATCTTATCCAGCCGCTACTAGGCGAGCGCCCAGGGAAATTGCCCCTATATTCACTGCGTCTTGTCTGGTTTAGCTCCCTCTTCTCTCTCAGCTTTTTGACCCTCACCAACTACTCCAGGATGTATGCATTTTCCATTCACCCACTCCTGGTTAAACTTCCAAAATCCAGGCTGTCTGTACACCTCAACGCTTTTGTTCCTCAATCTCACTTATGTAGAGCTGCCTTCCTGAGCTTTTGCTTTCCCATTCTTCCCTCCAGAGCTTCAATGCATTGCCATCTCATGCCCACCAAACTCCCTTATCCTTACCTACAGTCTTTAATATCTCCATTAACCTAACCCTATTACTTGCATGTTGCAGTGTTTCCTTTTTTCTTTCTCTTTTTTTTTGTCTTTGCTGTTCGTTCATCTCCTTGCTTATTCTGGCCAAGAGTTGTCCCACTGCTCTACTGTCATTTCATACACACCTTCACCTTGCTCTTCCATGTGCCTCGATCCTGTAGAGAAATAAATCCAGGCTTGCTGCACACCTCCACTCTTTTGTTCCTACTTTCTCCCATTTGTAGAATTGTCTTCCAGAAACTGTTTCAACTGCATTTCTTCCTCCAGGGATTCAAGCGAGCAGCGCAATACCATCTCCTTTCATCACCCATCCCAAGCCACAATCCTTTCTATCCCCATTAACCATAACCATATCTAACCAAGCCCTCTTACTTGCAGGTAACTGTTTGTTTTCTTCCCCCCTCTCTCTCCTCTTTTCCTGTTTGTTCTTTCCCTTTTTGAGGAAAGGTGTAGCCTCCACGATCACTGCATTGCCATTTCGCCCTTGGTCTTCCATGAGTCTAGATTTTGTATTCCATTATCCTTCCATTAATCTTCTTCATTAGTCTTCCATGAGCTGAAATATCTAAAAGCAAATTTCTAAAAAATTGCATTTTTTTTGCTGCTCAGTTTTGATGAAATAATTATTTTTCCTAAGGACAATGACAGCATTTCTGAACAATGTTCAACAGACTACATCACCCTCTGGAAATTGCCAATGTTTCCCATTCTGATCATGATCAAAGGACAGTCTATTTCTGGGCCAATTTGCTTGAATTGAATTTATAATCTTTAAATCATGGTCTGAAAATTATATGACGAAAATTTGGTATTTGTTTAATGGATATGTTTTCTTCGATTTGATGCCGGTACAGTACATATATATATAGTATATATATATATATATATATATATATATATATATATTATATATATATGTATATACTGTGCGGGCCGCGTAGGTGCATGCCCGTAGGTGCGTGCCAGTATGTGCAGCTTCGTTCCTTCGCTCTCGTAAACGACGACTGGATGGGGCATTGTTTCAATTAGATCGGACCAACCGTATCATAAATGGCCATAACTTGGGAAACACCTGGGAAACATACTCAGGTCCCCAGCGTCAATTGTGACGTCATATCAAACGAAGAAGAAGAAGAATTGACGCCCCTCTCTCTCGCCCCCCCTCTCTCGCCCCCTCTCTCGTCCCCCCCCTCTTGCCCCCTCTCTCCTCGCTAGTCTTGCCCTCCTCTCTCCCCCTCCTCTCTCGCCCCCAATCTCACCCCTCCTCTCTCCCCTCTCTTGAATTGTGAGCCCCTCTCTCTCTCTCACCCCCCTCTCTCCCTCCCCTCTCCGACCCCTCTCTCCCTCTCCTCTCTTGCCCTCTCTCTGTAAATGTATTCAAAATTCTACCACACAACAATTAATCAAACCTTGGGAAAAAACAGCTTTCAAACCCTTGGGAAACAGCTCTTTCCCTTGGGAAAATTCAAACCTTGGGATTAATTAATAATTTGAACAAATAATTCAAACCTTGGGAAACACTTGGGAAACAGCTGTAACGGATGAAGAACGATATCAACTTGAAAAGGCACATACTCAGGTCCCCAGCGTCGATTGTGACGTCATACCAAACGAAGAAGAGAAGAATTGTGACGTCAATCGTGCAAAAAAAACAATTAATTGTGACGTCATTCGTGACATCATAGCACCGTGTCTTGTCATTGGTTGACAGATAAATGGCCGTACTTGGAACCGCTCGTCCGATTAATATCAAACCTTGAAAAGGCACATCCGCGGGTCCCCAGCAATATCCTGGCAAGTTTCAATCAGATCGGACCGGTGGTCGTCGAGAAACGGCGGTCGCGACAGACACACATACAGACACACACACAGAGATTGCTGGAATTATATATACTAGTGCGGGCCCTTAGGTGCGGACCCGTAGGTGCAGCTTCGTTCCTTCACTCTCGTAAACGACGACTGGATTGGGCATTGTTTCAATTAGATCAGACCAACCGTATCATAAATGGCCATAACTTGGGAAACATACTCAGGTCCCCAGCGTCAATTGTGACGTCATATCAAACGAAGAAGAAGAAGAATTGTGACGCCTCTCTCTCTCCCTCCTCCTCTCTCGCCCCCTCTCTTCCCCCTAGTCTCGCCCCTCCTCTCTCTCTCCCTCCTCTCTCGCCGCTCTCTTCTCGCCCCACTCTCACCCCCCCTCTCACCACTCCCCCTCCTCTCTCCCCTCCTCTCCCCCCCTCTCTCCCCCTCCTCTCCTCGCCCACTCTCACTCCCCTTCTCTCGCCCCCTCCTCTCACCCCCTCTCTTGAATTGTGATGCCCTCTCTCTCACCCCCCTCTCTCCCTCCCCTCTTTCGCCTCCTCTCTCGCTCCCCTCTTTTGCCCCCCTTAAAAAAAACAAATAAATCAATAAACATTAATTGTGACGTCATTCGTGATGTCATAGCACCGTATTGTCATTGGTTGACAGATAAATGGCCGTAACTTGGGAACCGCTTGTCCGATTAATATCAAACCTTGAAAAGGCACATACTCAGGTCCCCAGCGTCGATTGTGACGTCATACCAAACGAAGAAAAGAAGAATTGTGACGTCAGTGCAAATAAATAAATAAATAAACATTAATTGTGACGTCATTCGTGACATCATAGCACCGGTGTCTTGTCATTGGTCGACAGATAAATGGCCGTAACTTGGGAACCGCTCGTCCGATTAATATCAAACCTCGAAAAGGCACATCCGCGGGTCCCGCGGCAATATTCCTGGCAAGTTTCAATCAGATCAGACCGGTGGTCGTCGAGAAACGGCGGTCGCATACAGACACACAGACAGAACACACACACACACACAGATGTGCTGGAATTATATATATATATATATATATATATATATATGTATATGTATATATATATATATATATACAAACAAACATATATTTTGAAGGTTTTGAAAAAAACTTTCAAATGATTACCATTTCTGTTTCCCTTTTCATAATCATTGCTGTTGCACAATCTTGAGAATTACCTCTTGCTCCTTCTCTCTCTAGATGGGCTTCATAGCCTGGCATTGACTCGAGTCGATCTGACGTCTTCCTTGGACCTACTGTCTGATTGCCTCCATCGTCTCTCTTCCTTGCAGCACCTGGATTTGGGACACTGTAACATAGGAACTGGGCATATGGATAAGCTCTGGATATTGGTGCAGGAGTTGAGGGGCTTGCCAGCATTAAAAGAGCTTGCACTGTCTGGAAACCGGCTTGGTGAGAGATTGGGTCCTTAATTTATTGTAGTTATTGTTGAAAGCTGAGTTAATGAGTAATCGCATTTCTCTCTCTTCACCCCCCCCCCCCCCACCCCCAACCCTTCAGAAACCTATAACTTACAGCTCACAGTCAGCTGAATAATGTACTTTTAGCACAGCTACATTGTTGTTCGATATATTTCACATTAGTTAGCAGCAACCTTTACAGAGAGACTAAATTCCAACTACAACAAGTAAAAATTGCTGGATATCATTCTATTTTTCTCCACTCTACATGACCGTGTATAAAAAATTAAATAAATAAATAAAATAAAATAAAAACGCACCATGCAGAGCAGGATAAATGACAAATACTCAGAAAAACTGATAGAATTTCTGATCATGAACATTCGTGGGAGTTGGTTCCAAATTTGAACACAGTGAACAAAAACAAGTCGCAAACATTCTTACATGTCTGGGAAAAATTCTAAAAGACAGTGCAATGACCTCATATACATTATACAGGTATCCCGAGAATGGAAATATCAGGAAATTTCTCATCACTTTCTGCAAGTCAGCCATATTGTTATTTTGAGTCCCCAACTATCTCTGAAATGTGTTTTTATTGTTACATGGAGAAAATGAAATAGCTTTTACAGAGTAGATCTGCTTTGTAATTACTCTGATTTTAAAACGGTTCCTATTTCTTCATGTGTGTGTGTGTGTGTGTGTGTGTGTGTGTGTGTGTGTGTGTGTGTGTCTAAAGTTCTTACATTAACAAGAACCTCAACAGCATGTTTTTTTTTTTCAAATGAACTTGAATGGTTGATTATTTTTCAAACTATCTGGCTTTAGGGCAATATATTTTTTGGTTGCCAGTGATAGGTATGCAAATTAATTTGTCTTGCAGGAGACGAGGGCTTGCTGATGCTGGCTGAGCTGTTTTTACATGATTCTTTATGCTTCCTCACGCACCTCGATGTCAGGTAAATAAGGAATATCAAGAAGACACCAAAGCTGATTTGTGTTGGTGTTCTTTTTTCAAGGTTTTCATTTAAGTTTTGAGCAGGCCTAGCTGATCACCTTCATTGTCACAGAAATTTCCTTTTTTGTTTTTTTTTATATTGTCGTGTGGATGGAAACCACCTGATAACTCCATTTAAAACAGTTACCAACCACTAGCCGAGCTATTAAGGTTTTATACGGACCAATGCCTGAATGCTTGAATGTAATCCCATCGTCTGTTGGGGTCTAATACCTCACCTGTTATAAATCAGGATTGTGTATAATTTAGCTCTCCAAGAATGAACCAAATCGTTGGCACAGCAAAATGGTGGGAACACGATGCGCATATACCGTATTTTAAGAAATAAATAATTTATTAACACATAACGACACGGAACGGAATCCTGATAGAACGAAGACAATTATTACAAAGTAAAAACTACCACCCCAACCCTTCTCCATGGACCCACACACACAAGTGATGCACACAAACAGAGCAATGAACCAAGAGCAGAAGCAAACGGAGGGTGGAGCTGTTCAAGAGACTAGTCCACATCAGAATCAGCTGTGCCCTGGAAACAAGAGCTCAAGTGAGGGGTGAGCACATGCTTTTATTGCCAGCTCCCAACTTCTTGCTGACTGGACCAATCACCAATTACAGCATTTCCACACATTGATGGATATGGCACACACCATATATGTTTTCTTGCCAAGGGGCAGAGTGCATCAAGAACAGACCAAAAAGTTCAAGTACAAACAAATGGACCAGGAACCAACTCCTACACTCTGACCGACAGCTGGGCAGGCCAACCTTTCCTGCCATTCTCTCTCATCCCATCTCTCCCGGAGGTGGGAGGAAAGTGTGCATACTGCCCACTACACTTCCCAGCCTTGCACAGTTCACAGATTGGAAGAAAGGGATGAGACACCTTATACCTAGCTAGTCTAAAGAAGCCAATCCCATCCATTCACAGGCAATACTGAAGACTGCTTTTCCTTAATACCCATGTAGTGGCGCCGCACAGCTCAAATATTCAAAAGAATTGTGCACTAAGTGATAAAAGCACCAAATTTGGCACACTTGTAGAAAGAGATATTATGAAGCGATTTGGATATTTGGCCACCACAGATTTAGCCTCTGAGGGCCGTGGCAGCCATTTTACAAAAATGGCGGCCAGGTGACATTAAAATGGCTACCAGAGGAATTAAAATGGCTCGGCTTCTACATTTGTGGAACGATTTCATCGTTTATGGGGTCTATGGATGCGCCTCACCGAGTGCTAACAAACGTATGGGAGCAGATTTTCGAAATTCGAAATTTTGAAGGGGGGAAAACCCTTTTTTTGGGAAATTTTTCAATTACTGTGGCTTCTACGTTTATACTTCGGTGACAATTATCATGTGCCTATATATGCGACTAATGAGGCTCTACAAAATCAGTTAACATTTTCGCGTTTTTTTAAGGGGGAGGGGGGGGGGAGAAAAATCGCTCTGGGCCCTACTACATTTATGTTTTTTTTTAAGAAAGTCGCGCCACACGTAAAGGGTCACCAACTGGTTGGCCCCCACATGGCAGCAGGAAGGCCTAACTATAGCTAAGCTGCCCGGGGGGGGGGGGGAGCGCTACTCCCCCAACTATCGGTTGGACTAAATTAGCTAACCTAACCTAACCCTAACCTATAGTCCAACTATAGCCTGCGGGTGACATAATTACATAACAAGCGTAAAATAAATGACAATGAAAAAGCGTGTAAGAATAAACATTCCTGGAAATATATCATCAACAACAACTGACTAAAATATGATCATAAAATGACCAAACATCCACCACCCGAAGCTTCTATTAAATTATTAAAAGTTAAATGCATGGTGTATTTACAAAAGAATTTACTCAAGAAATAAAAATTCCACATAATACATTTCAATGACACATGATGTTACAGTGATATGATGAAAAACTAAATTAAAAGTAGAAATGTCTAGTTTCTGGGTGCACTCCCCTCCACATGGCACAGAGCAGTACATTCAAGTGCAGCCTTTTGCACTTGCAACGATTCACACAACCCTTCTTACATTTACATGACAGCAGTTCACGGCAAGTTTGGGCTGCTTGTGGTAATCTTCTCCAGTGGGGCTCATGCAGCCCTCCTCACTTTTGGTCCACCCCAGCTGGTTGCCGGCGGCAGCTCTGGTGCAGGGAGCAACACTGGCCCCATACATGACCTCCCTGGTAGGCTGCCTCTTAACGTGCTCTTCCAGAGCTGCCTTGGTTGGAGGAATCAACTCCACATGTGTCTTTCCTTGCGAAAAGTTTCTTGCGTGCCTTGTCAATGTCTGTGCATGGACTTGTTTGTGTAGAAAGGATGACAAATCTCTCAATGGTGTGCATGACCTCTTCTGGTATGTCACTTGGTGCAGATGACAACTTCAACAGTGCTTCGGTCAACTCCGGCAACACATTCCAGGCTGCCACGCAGTCTTCTTCCCATGACTTGCAAAACTTGACACAGTGTCACACCCTGTCAGAGAATGGAACATCGTAAGTGCTTGTGCTTTATCTGGCCCAGTCCAGCTGCTATTTCATGGCTGCCAGGTATCGGAACCTTTTCCAGTTCGAATGCAATCCACAGTTCATTTTCTGGCTGCAGATTCTGGACAACCGAGACAGCCAACACAAACATCTGTGTCAACCGTTCTGATCATGATTTTGTTGTGGCCATGCGGCTGCATGAGATACATGAAGTAGCATTCGACTGTCTGCTTCCTCGTGGGTACATGGGGCAGCGAAGACAGCTCAGACAGTGGAGGCTTGCTGCAGACTTCTTCTCCATCAGTGACGACGAGTTGCTGTCTTTCAGGTTAAACCACAGGAGGAGAGTTTACGAGAGAACTTGAACAACTGTGTCTTGTTGTGTCTACTCGAAGAAAGTTCTGCCAGTTTCTGGGTATGGCTCCTTCTGCTACACACATCTGCGCACTCCTTTACCACGCTTTGCTCTTGCACTAGCTTTGAGTGAGTCAGCTATGTAGGTGTCCATACCAGGTCCAGGCGTGATGAAGATTGAAGCCTTGTAAGATTAAGGGATAACGATCTCTTGTGCATACTCTCTAAGTTTGCATCCAGCAGGCTTTAGCATCTACACAATGGCTGCTCATCATATGTATATGTGGTGGTAGGAGCCTCTGACCTTGCATCTGAGTCTCTTCAAAGCATGTGAGTAGGTCGCTTTTTGTACTAAGGAGACTCCATCCATCAGACAGTGCTCGAGGGCATGCCTGATTTCTTGGCGAAAGAACTCGTCCAGGTTTCCATCCTCGTCTAGAATGATGTAGAGCCGTGAGAAGAGTTGAGCATTGTTTCTTGAGGCAAGTGAGCTTATGCTTCTCCTTGCTCACGTTCCTTCTTGGTTGAGCCTTGAACACTTTGAGCTTATTTCGGTGAATTGTGTCAGCAACTGGCTTGGTTCTTTCAAAAAGGCAATCCCTGGAGAAAGCCTGGAACTGCTTTAGGCCAATCTCCCTTACCTTTCTGACTGCCTCAATTGCAGGAGAACCAACAATTTCTTTGGTATCAAGAAGAAGATCTGGCTGTCTTCCTCAAGGTTCCCGAGCTCTTCCATGACTTTGACTAGTGACCGGACTCTTCAGTGAATGAGGCTTGGACACTGGTCGTCTGGTCATGGTGGCGTATGTTGTCTTTCTCTTCAGAGTGCTGGTTTCCATGTTGAAACTCCTCTATGACCCTCGCCACTTCCGGCCCAGCAATCATCAACGCTTAAAGCAGCTGGGTTATCAGTGAGGCCAACTGCCCCGCCATCTCCTTTGATGCAGGCATTGTTCTGCTCGTGTGCCTGGTCTATTGGGATTGATGAGAAGATCTTCTTTGTCTTTTGTACCGTGAAGCTACCTTCTCGAAACTTTCTGGCTACTTCTGGGTGCCTTTCAGGAAGTTCAGTCATGTCCTTCAAGTGAACTGGAATCACCTGGCATAGTTCATGTGGTCATGGATCGGAACAGGCCAATTCTGTCAGGGCATCAAGGTACATAGTGAACGATGCTTGTCGCAGAAACGTACATACACATTCAACAACAACTCCAATTGCAACACAATTGACCAGTACTGGAACTGGGAATTTCTCTTATAGCACAATCTTCAAAAGAAAGCTGTGTTCTCCGTCATTATCTTCTCTCTTGCAATAATGGTCATAGGCTCGATGTTGCAGGATGTGCAGTGCAGCAGCAGTACTAGATGAGCTCTCGTTGTGCGGGTGACATGAGATGCCGCAGGAAAGACTCGGCTGTTCCAGGTGTGGTAATCTCGGTTGCACCAGTGTCTGCCACCACCCACTACCATCCAGCCATTCCAATGTTTGAGGGCAGCCATCTCGATATGGAGACCACCAACAGCACGACACATATTTCACCATATTTCTCTGGCACTTCACTGAATTTGCTTTGCCAAGGCAAATAGTGTGATTGAATGTGACTGGTGTTTGTCCTGGATTCAGATGTTCAACAGCAGTCTTCAGACATCTATGGAGTGGCGATCATGGCCACTGTGTGGGGCACTGTCCTGGAACATGGGAAGCAGGCGGTGGGCAGATTGGTCTAACTTCTGGTGGCTGGCGGCTGCATGGAAAGCGGCCAAGATATGTTCTCGCTCCCTCATCATTTCCGTCTACGACCTGCCTTGCATTGTGTAGCCAGGATATTCTTCCTCAGTATGCTTTTTAGCCTCTCTGTCAAGTGACGTACCCTAGCAGCAGGACAGGCACATTCTTGACACTGCTGGTTACAGGAGGCACGTCAGTGTAGCACTGTGGATGGATGAACGTGCTTGCATCCCCAGATCCTCCAGTTACGACTATGGTTCGATCCCACACTTTCCCATGAAACTGGGATGTTGGACAGTGATAGTGTGCATGGAAGAGGACTTCGCTGTTGTTGAACTCGATTGTATTATATGTACTGCAGCAGTAGTAAAAACTTTTCCACGCATCTTGGCGGGCAGACAACTTGCTCCAAATAGAAAGCAGGACACAGTTCCCCATCTGCGCTGTGAGGCGGAGGACACGATCATACGAGATGCTCATGCCAACGTGTGCCAGCCTATCCACCAGTTCTTCTTGCGCGTGTGGGCGTATAACATCATCCCACTATATTGGAAGAGGCGTTTCTTGCGCAGGTGTGGTACAGTGGAGGATGGTGAGGTGCTTTGCATATTGTGTTTTGTTGAACTTCACAATTTGAGCAATGGTAACTGCTGCATTGCTTGTGTCTGTCATCTGGTCCTTGATGCTGGTCCCTCTAAGACCATGCTGACAGGCCAGCAGCATTTGTGGCACAGACTCTTTCTGCATCCTTCAGGGAACCCAATGAAAGCTTGGCTTCTCCAAACATGTGGCGGCGCACAGATTTTGCAGACGTGCAGATGGATAGCATCATTGTCGCTGTCCATTTCACAAGCTTTAGCAATAGCATCGCCACATTTTTCTCAGATAGACAACAGGATGTCTCTTCCCTTGCTGTGTGATTGCATATCAGGGAACTGGGCAAGGAGTCTCTGCTTGGACGTGTGGA
This sequence comes from Eptatretus atami, assembly GCA_035128595.1. Classification (NCBI taxonomy): domain Eukaryota; kingdom Metazoa; phylum Chordata; class Myxini; order Myxiniformes; family Myxinidae; genus Eptatretus; species Eptatretus atami. Next base: position 131,771,807 of record CM068958.1, on the reverse strand, counting down.
ATGTACCCTTGTGTTGCTCCTGACGCCTAGCTGTTCAATTCTTGACTGGTATAGTGAGCTAGTTCTGCTAACTTGAACACTGGCGCCGTCATTTCTGTATAGAAAAGCACAAGTTCAGCAAAAGCTACTCTTAACAGCTCTTCTCTGGTTCAGTTTCTCCTGGCGCTTCAGAAGATCGGGCCGCTCTGGCACGATTATATAACCCTGACAAGCATTTGGCATGGTACTAGCTTCCAGGGCCACATGTCCCCAGCACTGAGTTTGCCAAGTAGGGCACTGTCTTCAAGAGGGTCGCACAGTCCCTCACGTGCTGTCAATTGTGAAGGTCGCTGCCTCATGAAGCCGTTCTGAGCCTGCAGGTTGTTCACAGAGAAACAGGAGGGGGCCTTGACTTATCTGTGCTCGATGAGAGGGACTGGTGTGCTTGCATGCATCAGTATTATGGCTGTCACAGCAGTTACACGCATTCGCTTTTCTGCTCTCTGTACTTTTGTCCTGTTATATTTCAGTCGACAGGTTTCGTGATAACCAGCACTGTTCGCAACCATAGCTGCTTCAATTCCGTGACCTTTGTCAAGCCGGCGTAACTGAAGTGTACGTGGAAGCTCCTTTAGTTCATTGAATCTGATCAGATTTTCGGCCAGGGAACTGTAGCCGCTCCCGACATCTGTTCGCTTGACTGTGAGGACGAGTCAGTGTCTCTTCGTGTCGTCTTACAGATGATACACAGGTTCCAGTTCGTTGTTGGTGATGTGACGACGTTGAGACAGGTCGCTCTGGGTCGACCAACTTGAAGCTCTTGGACATGGCTGCTATTAAGCGACGACCACATCACCAACCTGCAATGACAAATAATATATTAGAGTAAATGTTACGACTATACGAGCATATTATACAAAATTTTAATTATTTCCCCAAAAAAGGTTTCCCCCCCCCACCCCCACCCCCCCTTCACAACTTCGAATTTCGAAAATCTGCTCCCATACGTTTGTAGTACTCGGTGAGCGCATCCATAGACCCCAATAACGATGAAATTGTTCCACAAATGTAGAAGCCTAGCCATTTAATTCCTCTGGTACCATTTTATGTCACCTTGCTGCCATTTTGTAAAATGGCTGCCACGGCCCTCAGAGGCTAAATCTGTGGTGGCCAAATATCCAAATCGCTTCATTATATGTCTTTCTACAAGTATGCCAAATTTTGTGCTTTTATCACTAAATGCACATTAGGTTAGCTATGCTGCCCCAATATGCTTAATACATGATGAAGGTTCGAAAACTACATGAACACACACTCTGTCTATAGGCTTGAATTAAGCCTCGTCTGTTCCTGAAGAGGTGTGTGTGTGTGTGTGTGAGAGTCAGCAAGTCCGCACGCAGACGAGCAATATAGTGCCCCTGGTGGCCTTAAGGACATTTTAACCATGCTGACTGTTGTAATCATTACATTTTACAGCTAATTTAATCATAAGATGTTGTAATTTCAGTGTGGATTATGTAAAAGTTGTCTGCTCCTGTTCTTGAGTATGTGTTTGCCAGCACTGCCCATTGTTTGATGTTTGCAGCAAGGCCCATGGGCTCAACTAGTGCACCAACTAGCAATGGGCATGGTTCGATAAAGTTGTCGAATTTAACTGTAATTATTTTCATCGAATTTAACAAGGACTTGTTTTTGGATCTTGAATATGCATGACGTCCACATTCGAGACTATTAATCATCCTATGTTTTATATTTTATGTAGTTTCTTCACCTTGTGGTTATCTGTGTGTCATTGTCATGGCTGAGCCATTAGCTCCTTTGTCTGCCATGTCTGCCATGCCATAATGGCTTGAGCTAATGAGCCATTAGCTCAAGCTCCTTTGTCTGCCATGCTCACTGTACCAAGTTATTTGATGGATACTTTTACATTGGAAATACATTCCACATATTTTAACTGTCTGTGCCAGAGAAAGGTCCATGAGTTTCTCTCCATTGTCATTTCTCGTGCCTGGTTCATGGAGGCCTACAATGAATGCACAACCTGTTTGATCTGTACCATGTCAGCATTATTGAAGTTCCCATGTATGAAGATGAGATGTCGTTGATTAGTGTTAGCGAATACAGGGTGCAGGTCTTGAAAGAAAGCATCCTTATCCTCATCTAAAGATATATTGGTTGGTTCATAGACCATTACTAACTGTGAGGTCGTCATAGTCATCAGAAGTCTTGTTGACACCAAAAGGCAGCTTTCTGGAGCCCATGATATCAAGGAATTGTTGTCTTACTGGTTGATGGCAATGGCTACTCCTTCCAGCTGGATGTTATCCTGATGTCATGAATAAATGGCGAGTGTTTGTGAAGTGTGCCACTACCAATGTAGTGAATCTTGGTTGGTCCCACAATGGTTATAGACAGGCATTCCAGTTCTCTTGACATGAAGGTATCAGCCCCTTTACTCATCAGCGATTGAGTGTTCCATGTTGAGCAACGTAATCATTGGTCAATGGGATATCTATGTTGAAAATCCATTGAAATCCATCTGTTCATTTCAATAGCTGTTTCTGTCAGAATAAAATTCACCTGGTTGGTTGGCTTCTTAGGTCCACACAGACATTTTCGGTTGGTGTGGCTAGCACTGTAATCCAGGATGTACGAACAAGTAAAGATGCACCGATACACCCGTGGCATTACCCAGTGTTGGCTGGAGGATGTTCTTCCAGAAGGGCAGAACCCTGGTAACCCTGGTTCTGGTTCTTCACGGATGTTTCCAGTCTGCACCATGGGGAGGTGGGGTTGGCTAGCATGTCCACACAATCAACAGATTATTAAATTTCACTGTTCGCCAATGGTGGCTAGCTGATTCTAACTAACACTGCTGGCAACCTTGCTGGATAAGGGATATGCATTTCAAACAAAATATGAAAAATATAAAAGGGAGATTTTGTTTTGGTGTGCATGTAGTCCTGTTGACTGGTTCTTCAATTTCTCACCACTTTACTTGCATGCAAAGCCCTCTTTTCGTTCCTCAAACTACCATTCCTTCCCCCACCCACAAATTTCTCTGGGTGTGTTATGCAAGACTGCAAGGAGGGCTGACACTTCAGGTGAGAAGGGTAAAATATCCCTTCAATTTGCCAGTATTCCCTTATACTGTATAGTGTATATCACAATATGTGGAAAACAAAAATGGCAACACAGTTCATAATGTTTACAATACCGTTAATTTGCAAAACTATCGATACAGTTGGATAAACTGCAAAGGCAAGAAATTTATATCTTGACAAATAATCAGAAAAACTGATGGAATTTCTGATCATCAACATTAGTGGCAGTTGGTTCCAAAATTGAACAACACGGTGAACAAAAACAAGTCGCAAACATTCTTACATGTCTGAGAACAATTATAAAAGGCAGTGCAATGACCTCACATACAGGTATCCTGGGAATGGAAAAATCATTTGAATGGTGTATGTCAGCATTTCCTTTGACAGCTTTTAAATATTTCAAAAACTTTTTACGAATACTGTACTTTAACACTGGTGGGTTTAAAGAAAGGAAAACAAGGCATTCATGATGATCATCATTTTACGTCAAGGTGTTGATGAATAAAATCATGCTGAGCAGGGAAAATAACTTGAAATCACAGATCCCCTCCAAATTTCTGGTCTACCACTTTAATTGTCTCAAAGTCATCCAATAGATATATATCAATCATGACGTTTACAGCCCCTCACCATGACCATTACCAGTCGGATGCGAATCCGTAAGCATGGAAGCGGTCACTTCATGGATCGCCCAATTGACTAAGTGATTTCCAAACTCTTTGCACTGCCTCGTGACTCCGGATGCAGTCTGACACCACGCCAGTTATTAACGAACTTAATATACCCAATTTGAGTCCCTCAGGGAATATCACATACAGAATCGGTTGAATCGGCATTGCACAATGCGGAACGAGGCAGACATGTACTCGTAAGGAATAATGTTCATTGAAACAGGACAACATAAACATCGGTCATGTGGAGATCCCACATGAAAGAAAGACTAACAACAAAAAATAAATACACAATACAGAAAATAAAGCTAAGGAACACTGGGTGCCATGTTTATTCACTCATACAAAATCAGACCAGGTTGTGTATGGGAGCCCACAGGGTGGCGGTACGTCAGCTGCTGACATGCAGCTCGAGATCTTTGGCATGGCTCTGCATAACAAGCAGGCAGGTGATGGTGAGCATAAGTGAGCTTCACCACATCCTCCGTCGGTCTGAGGCAGAGAGAGCACTCGCCGCCCAGCGCTACCACTTTATCGGCCCTCTATCACCCCACCCGACCTTGAATCCACGTTCTGCCCACTCTGAGATTCTGTGCAACCAAAGCGGCATGACAGGTGGTGACAACTAATCGAGCACGTCCAAGGCGTGCCTGCCAGAGTTATGCTCCGGCCAACCTAGTAAACTTGTGATTTGTGAACTTCATTTGATTACGGTAAGTCTTGTGGGAAAAATAGGTTCGGTTCCAAAAAATGTAAGCTGTAAATATTGGTTATTCCTAATTTGCTTAATTAAACAATAATAACATCATTAGATGCAGTTTATATAAACCAGATGGTATTCATAGAATACTGTACATACTCTGTGCAATTTTGAGAAGGACTTGGTGTGAGCCAACTCTTCTGTTTTTTTATCTCTGGGCATTAAGCTTTGTTGAATTCACCATGTATTTTTGAAGGGGGTTGGTGTCATCCAAGTAATATGTGCAAAATCAAATGGTCACGTAACATGGTAAAGTTTAAATTTCCTCTGTTGAATGGTTTTCTATGTACGCTCAATATGTGCTGTATCAAATGGTCATGTAACATGTTGTAAAGTTTCAATTTCCTCTGTTGAATGGTTTTCTATGTACGCTCAATATGTGCTCAAATGGTCATGTAACATGTGGTAAAGTTTAAGTTTCCTCTGTTGAAATTTCAAAGGGCGGAGGAACTCCTTGTGAGCCAATGACCATCCATATCTAGTGCCCAACTGTGTCTGCGGATGTCCTCCTGCAGTGGGTAACTTTTTATGAGGAGGTTGGTGGCAGGATTTGCACTCCGGCCACCGCAAAACCCTTCATTCCACAAAACATACAAAAATCATAAAAAGAAATCTGAAAACCCACTCCGTGGGAGTACCTCCTGTGCAGCTGCCCTTCGCAGGGCAGCTCACCAGATGACGGGATTGGGGCAAAGCCTTCAGGATCCCCAATATTTGATGATAGGTGGGAAACCACAGGGTAACCTTCCCTGGTCAGATTGCGGTAGTGTGTGTCGGGGTGGTGCTGAAGTGTCGTCCACCAGACGGTGGTCTCCTTGGGTTAACCTGAGGCGGTCCCCTTCAGGTGGGTGTCTGGAATGTCCTATCCCTAAGAGAGGATGATCCCTGTCTCTGTTATCATCCGAACTCAAATGTTTGGACATCGGTATTGCAGCACTCTCTGAGGTTCGGAGACCGGATTGCGGCAAGATCATGGTGGGTGGTTACACCTACTATTGGTCTGGTCGCTCTGATGGTTACCATATCCAAGGAGTTGCTGTAGCCCTGTCAATAAGCTAACTCCAATGATAATTGAGGTAATACTGTTCAATGAGCGTATTATGAGACTTAGGATTTGTCACTCCTTGGGTGTCATTTCCCTGGTATCTGCCTGTGCTCCGACTGAGGCGAGTGATCTCACCGTGAAGGACGCATTATGTGCCATGCTCGAGTCTGTGGTTGATCAGTGCCCCAGGCGAGATACTCTTCTCATCTTGGGGAATTTCAAGGCATCCACTGGAACTGATAGGGATGGTTATGAGACGTGTGTTGGTCCCCATGGCTCTGGAAATGTGAGCCAGAATAGCACTAAGTTCCTTGACTTTGCAAGAAGTCGTGGACTTAGGGTGGCTGGTTGATGGTTTCAGCACCCACAGGCTCATCGCTGGACTTGGTATTTCAACGCTGGTGGTGTGGCAAAGGAGGATTGACCATTGTGCTCGTTGATGGTCGCTGGAGGATAATCCAGAACTGCAGGGTCTACCGGAGTGCCCAGTTCCTCACACTGACCACAGGCTTGTTGTAGCAACTCTGAAGTTGCAGCTTAAATCCAGGAGAATGGTACCATCCCAGCCAAGGCTGGATATTGGCAAGCTCAAGGATGAGAGGGGTTAGCTGAGGAGTTTGTGAACAGGCTGAGTGGGAATATGGGGTGTCTGAGTGATTTGGGGGATCCTGAAGAGTTGTGGAGTTCCTTAAAGACCACCGTCCTTGATGTTGCCAGTGGATGTCTTGGAACTCACCATAAGGTGAAGAAGAATTTTGTCTCTCAAGGGACACTGGATGCCATTGACCAGAGTCACATGGTCAGGCTGAATGGCAGAGCTGAGCTGTTCAGGGAGCTGAGGCGTAAAACTGCATGTGCACTCAGGGTGGACAAGGAAGCCAATGTGCAACAAATCTGTGAGGGGGTAGAGCATCACCTGTGGTCAAGTGATTCTCGACCTGCTTGTAGGGGAATTCGCGCATTGCGTTCCTACAAGCCCATCCTCGGTGTGCTGCAGTTAGAGCAGAGGGTGGTGGGCTCTTGACACCGAAGTGAAGCCCCGCTGGGCCGGTTACTTTGAGCGGCTGTACCAGGCTGATCCACCAGCTGTTTAGTTGGATGTCAGGGGTGTTACTATCCCTATTGCTGACCCTCCAATCAACTGTAGTCTTCCTTCGTTTGTGGAAACACAGACTGCAGTGAACTGGTTGAAATGAGGTAAAGCTCCTGGGATTTGTGGCATCCATGCTGAACTTTTCAAGGCTGGTGGAAATGCTGGACTCGTGTCATTGCATGCAATTCTGTGTTCTGCCTGGAACACAGGCATCATCCCAACTGACTGGAAGAAGGGCCTTGTTGTCCCCCTCTGGAAATGGAAGTGTGATCACCAAGACTGCAACAACTACCGAGGGGTGACGCTGCTCTCAGTGCCGGACAAGGTCTTTGCTTGGATAATTATTCTTGACAGGGTTCACCACCATCTGCTTGAGCACCAGCGTCCAGAGCAGTCAGGCTTTACAGAGGTCACGATTGACCGAATCCTTGCTCTTCAGATCCTCACCGAACGCAGACGAGAGTTTTGGCAGGGGCTGCTTGCAGCCTGTGTTGATCTCTGTAAAGCGTTTGATTCAGTGAATCGGGATGCCCTCTGGAGGATTCTTGGTCTTTGGGGGGTGCCACCAAAACTGATCAATCTGATGTCTGAACTGTACACTGGTACTGAATGCTGTGAGATGTGGTGATACCATCTCTGACTTTTTTCCATTTGTTACTGGAGTTTGTCAGGAGTGTGTACTGGCCCCCACACTTTTCAGCATTTGTATGGACTGGATTATGGGGAGGATGTCAGAGAGATCAAGTTGCGGTGCATTGTTTGGGAATGTTAAGCTCTCTGACCTTGATTTCATAGATGATTGCAGTTATCTTTGCAGAGACTCTGGATATCCTTTTGGGGGCCCTCGAGGTGCTGAATGGGAGTCGGAGCCACTGGGATTATGAGTTTCCTGGGTCAAAACTAAGATCCAGGCTTTCAATGACATCTTGGATGCTGATATCCTGTCTGTACCTGTTTGTGGCAAGGATGTTGAGGTCACGGAGAGATTCACTTTCCTTGGCAGTGATATACATGTCTCTGCTGGCTGTGAGCCAGAGGTCAACAGAAGTCTGGCTAGGCCTAGGGAGTCATGGATTCACTGGATCATGGGTGTGGCGCTGCCGGTACCTGTGCGGGAGGACGAAAGTCCGAGTCTTCATGTCCTTGGTGCTTCCAGTCTTCCTCTATGGATGTGACACTTGGACTCTGACCAAGGATCTGAGACGGAGACTTAATTCCTTTGGTACCAAGTCTCTTTGGAAAATCCTTGGCTATCACTGGTTGGATTTTGTGTCCAACTAGTGGTTGCTGAGAGAGACTGAAATGAGATTTGTTACGTGCATAGTTCTTGAGCGTCAGCTGCGGCTGTATGGACATGTGGCGCGTTTTCCTGACGCTGATCCTGCTCAACAGATTCTCTCAGCGAGGGAGCCTCGTGAGTGGAGGAGGCCAATAGTTCCACAACCTGCCTCATGGTTGCAGCAGGTTGATCAACATCTCAAGGAGATGAGCATGGGCAGGCATCTGCCTGGGGGATGGCCTGACGGAGGCCCTTGGAGTGCCGGCGGAAAGTGGACGCAGCGACGCGCTGCTCCGGCGCATGCTCCCATACCTGACTTGACCTGTTGAACAGTTTTCAATGTACGTTCTTAACAAAATGCAGACACATATGTAAATGACCAATTGCTTAACCCCGCTTTTTGGTTAATGCATGCGGGGTAAAAATCACTCATAGAGCGACACTTGTTAAAGTAGAATATAGTGAAATGGCACTCGGTAGAGGGCTCCTGTGTTGGCTGAACTCCACCAGGCTGAACAGTTTACATTTTGTATCACACTGATATGCTAGATCTGAACCAAAATCGAATCGGCTTGTTCGTGTCCAAGTCAAATCCACCTAGTTTTATCATAACTAGTCCATAACTTTTTGAGATATCATGATAGATATAGTTTTAACCCTATCTCTCAATTTGAGAAAAAAGGGTTACGTTGACATTTTGACCTCAAAAATAATAATTGGTGGTTGAATTCAGTGACCTAATCTGCAAAACCTCTTCAAATTTCAAGTCAATCGGATAAAAACTGCGGATTTTAGAACATCGGCTTATGTTGACCTTTTAGCCTTTGTTGACCTCAAAAATAGTTGGTGGTTAAAATTTCCTTTTTTCCCTGGGTAACGCTGAGGTTAAAGCACTCTCTTCTCACTGGTAAATTTGTCGTACTTCCTTCCTCCCTCCCCCCAAACAGAGTGACCTGTCAAAGGCTGTTATCATCATGTGTGAGACATTTCTACCGGGAAGGGATATCAGGACGAACGAGGGGACAAAATGGTGGGAGCAGGACATGAGGACGGGAAGGGGGGTTGGGGAAGGATCAAAGCACTCTATGCACGGATAAATTTGGCAAACAGGATGATTAATTGGTCCGTCAGTGAAGCGACGGGTAGGCTCTGCTCGTACTAGATAAAGAAGAACTTACCCTATGAAATTTACTTCGGCCGTCTTAAATCGAAAAAATAAGTGCAATCTTGCAAAACCAAAAGGCAAGTGCTAATGATTGTAGTAGTTTATCTACTTGCCACTAGGCGATCATACACCAAGACACATCTATGTGAAAGAAGTTACACGAAGGGAATTGAGGCCTGTGGTTCACGATGCCCTTATGTCCAAGGTGCCCCCCTCTCCCCTAATACATAAAATTATGCACTGGAACACTTACCACTCTGCACTTACTGTTTACCGTCAGTAAACGATAAATGTTTACAATTTACTACCACTGTAACCATCTGTAAACAACAAAACCCACAGACACTTCTCGTGCCCATGCAAGATCATGTGTTGTGTCATTGTATTTGGTCACGTGACCCTCCATGAGTAGTTGGAGCAAGGCTCCATTGGCCGACTTTTTATTTTTACGAATATTTTCATTTCCAGACAGTTTTGTGATTTTGTTTTTCTTCTGGAAATGTGGCTTCGAGTTACATCAGTATGCCGAATTCCAACGTCCCATGCCTCTTATAAAGTACTAAACATTCATATCAGTGAATGTGTGAGTCGTTCAAATGGTCAGTGGTTAGAACAAGCTTTACATGTTAGATACACACAGTATCTGGTAGCATGTACGTGTGTGTTTGACAGACATATGTATAGGGGGAGATTAAATTTTCCTTCAGTTCGGATCCATAAATAATAGATGGCCACTTCCCTAATCTTATTTTCCCTTCTTCCACCAGTTACATATTGTTGTATAATCTTCCTCTTTATAAGCTGTGCTTTTGTTTTATTATCCACACATTAATATAAGTGATCCTGTTTTCCACACCTTGTGTTCAATCCTCGACCACTTTAAATTTTCTTAAATTTTAACTTTGCTTTTTAATTGCTGTGATTATCATCATTTTATATATTTTTTGTCCTTGAGCTCTAATGTCCTTCCTACCTACTCCTTTCAGCCTCAATTGCATCCACTCAGATGGTTTGCAGAAATTCTCCACAAACCTGCCTGTCACACACACCTCCTTGCTCCTTTTGGACATCACCGGAAACCCTATTTCTCCGTCAGCCTCACCTACACTTACTGCTCTTGCCACGCTGAGACGCCGTGTGCGGTGTGTTCGTTCAAATGTTTGGAGTGCAGAAAGCCCTCTTGTTGATCATGTTGCAGCCATGTGACAGTTTTCTACACAATGTCTGATCCCAGTTCGCCAATCATTTGTATCGTTGTCTTGACTAATCATAAATTTACCAACATCACAGTAAAACATTTGCAGTCATAAAAACTTCATTGCTTACTCACAAGGTTCTTCAATGGAACAAAGAACATAAAAACCTCCAAGGAACTTCGATGCAGGAGGAGACCATTTAGCCCATCAAGCCAACAGAATGGTTGACAACCTATGGTTGTTTTTCAATGCTCTATCCTTTTTGAATGATGATGAAGCACCATGCTCCATTTTTAGTCTTTGGTATGACTCAGCCGGGGTTCAAACTGCCAACCTCCCAGACTCAGAAGGCTGCTCTAACCATAACACAATCAAGTCTGGTTGTCCACAGTAAAATTGTAAATATAATTGTTTCTCGAATATTTTTCTTTTTCAGGATGTATTTTGACTTTTGCTATGTAATTTGACAATAAAAACGATTCCAGACATCATGGTTTTGTTCATTATTTTTTGAGCCTTGCTGTTGTTGAAAATAAATAACACACCCATCAATGCAACGAGCTGGGATTGGCTAATACAATTTTCTTTGTTGTTGTACAACATATTATTTAACCGTGTTTAATTGGTGTCTTTTTCAATCTCAGTTGTACATGCTTGAATGAACGTTGGAAATACTTCATTGCGATTTGTGTGATACGTTTTCTGTCCATTTTGAATCCCTTTTTACCAACCATGTCCATCGTTGCTTATAACTAGTTGTTGAGTCACGCTATCTTTTTATACAAGATAGAGACACATGGAAGAGTGCGTTGACAGTAAAAATAAAAATAAAAGCCAATAAAGTGATGGTGGGTCAACAGTTGGACAATATTGTATAAGCAAAATTAACTTTTTTTTTTAAACATAAAGAATTTTCACCGATCGTTATCAGAAAGCACCAATGCATTTACAGTAAGTATATTTAAGCCTCCCTCTATACCAGTGTTTCTCAACCGGGGTTTCCCGGAACCCTAGGGTTCGCAAGAGGTCGCTAGGGGTTCCGCGAGAAACAGTAATAAATAGGCTAATGTATTTTTGAGTAGTTTTTGTTTGATTTAATATTCGTAATTTTACTATACACGTACGGCATATTGTTGGAAACTCCTTGGTTATTATAATAGAGGCTTCAACCTCTTATATTATTTACAATTATAACAACCATAGGGAATGTATTTAACGATGTCTATATAGCGCCAGTGTGAAACCGCCCTCACTGGTTAGTGACGTCCTGTACGCGGCGGATTCGAGTATCATTGAGTGACTGACTCAAGTACGGGAGCATGCACGGTGTCCATCTATCTTCTCTGTGCTTCCTAGCGGAAGTCTCTCTCTCTCTCAAGGTTAGTTCTTCTGTTTACCTTTATTGCTTCAGCTTTATTTGTTTAAGTTTTGTTTATCAAGTACATGAGGTGTGTTTTTATCTTGCCAAAACGAAGTTTTTGCAAGATATGTTAGTCAGTCTGTATGTTTTTTTTTTATTTATTTTTTTGTTTGTTTGTTTGTTTGTTTTTGTTTGTCTGTAATCACGAAAAAAAAATTCTGCAGAGCACAGTTTTCATTGGAAATTTTTGTAACTTCGCATATCAGAGGCCTATGGAGGTCCCTTTCAGCGCATAAAATTTTGAAGGTCAACGTCAAAGGTCAAGGTCACTTTGTCGCAAATCAGGGGAGTCGACGAAACCCTTATTTTTTGAGTAATTTTGATGGATCGTCTTCAAACTTCATAGGAATATAGTTCATGGTCTGGCACTCAGCTGATTAATTTTTGGTGGGATTGGCCTTGACCTTCATGGTTAGCGCCTAAGGTCAAACATTTGACCCCAAGGTCAAATTTTCAAGTTTTAGGAACCATATCGTGTAGTACCTCAAATTGAACACCTCGATGAGTGCTTTCTAGATATATCAAGCTTGAGACATTATGACGTCATTTGGTGACTTATGAGGCAAACGCATATTTTTCATGGTTATCTGTAGAACGATTCTCATCGGAATCTCTCGTAGGCAGATATTCCTCAAGGAGTCGCTCCTGGTGGATAGCAGCTCTGTTCACCTCAGTGTGACCTTAAAGAAGTCACACGTGGTCACCTTTTGGCAAGATACGGGTCTTTGTTTGTCTGTTTGTTTGTTTCTTTGTTTGTTTCTTTGTTATCTTGCCAAAACGAAGTTTTTGCAAGATATGTTAGTCAGCTTGTATGTTTTTTTTTTTGTTTTTTTTAATTTTTTTTAATTTTTTATTTTTTTTGTTTGTCTGTAATCACGTATAAAAATTCTGCAGAGCACAGTTATCATTGGAAATTTTTGTAACTTCGCATATCAGAGTCCTATAGAGGTCCCTTTCAGCGCACAAAATTTTGAAGGTCAAGGTCAAAGGTCAAGGTCACTTTGTCGCAAATCAGGGGAGTCGACGAAACCCTTATTTTTTGAGTAATTTTGATCGGATCGTCTTCAAACTTCATGGGAATATAGTTCATGGTCTGGCGCATTCAGCTGATTAATTTTTGGTGGCGATTGGCCTTGACCTTCATGTTTTTTGTTTTTTTGTCTTAATCACGTATAAATCACTCTGCAGAGCACAGTTATCATTGGAATTTTTGTAACTTCGCATATCAGAGGCCTATAGAGGTCCCTTTCAGCGCATAAAATTTGAAGGTAAAGGTCAAGGTCACTTTGTCGCAAATCAGGGAGTCGACGAAACCCTTATTTTTTGAGTAATTTTAATCGAATCGTCTCCAAACTTTATGAGAATGTAGTATATGGTCTGGCGCTCAGCTGATTAGTTTTTGGTGGCGATTGGCCTTGACCTTCATGGTTAGTGCCTGAGGTCAACATATTTGACCCCAAGGTCAAATTTTAGTTAGGAACCATATCGTGTAGTACCTCAAATTGAACACCTCGATGAGTGCTTTCTAGATATGTCAAGCTTGAGACATTATGACGTCATTTGGTGACGTTATGAGGCAAACACATATTTTTCATGGTTACTCTGTAGAACGATTCTCACCGGAATCTCTCGTAGGCAGATATCCTCAGGGAGTCGCTCCTGGTGGATAGCAGCTCTGTTCACCTCAGTGTGACCTTAAAGAAGTCACACGTGGTCACCTTTTGGCAAGATACGGGTCACCTGGGGTGACATTGGTTTATTTAATTGTCAAACAGACTCGGGGTTGACAAACTATTCAAAAATGACGTTTTTAATTGACCAAGCAGAACAACCCAATTACAAAGCAAGCAGATTGGCCCAATTCAATCAGATTTTTTAGTGGTTTGAAATATGTGTTCGAACAGTGAATCGCGGAAACTTGCGAGAAACGACCTCGTGACGTCATCAATGTAAACAAACAAGAGTAATAGGAGGTACGACGCAGCTGCGATAGCGCTTAAGTCTAATATTTTTTATTATTAACCTCCGCCATCGAAGATCGGAGGTTACTGTTTTCACCCCTTTCTGTTTGTTTGTTTGTTTGTGAACAGTATTACGGAAAAACTCGACGGATTTCGACGAAACTTGGTGGGGGGGGGGGTAGGTATGGTCCAAGGATCATGCCATTAGATTTTGGACTTGGTCCCCCCCCCCCCAAAAAAATTTAGAGAAAAAAAATATTTTTTTTTTTGCATTTCTACATGTTTTAAGTGACTTCCAACCCCCCCCAAAAAATTTATACCCAAAAATTTAGAGAAAAATTTTTTTTTGCATTTCTACATGTTTTAAGTGATTTCCAACCCCCCCCCAAAAAAATTTACCCTCCCAAAAATTTTAGAGAAAATTTTTTTTTGTGCATTAACTACATGTTTTAAGTGATTTCCAACCCCCCCCCCCCCAAAATTAGAAAAAAAATTTTTTTTTTGCATTTCTACATGTTTAAGTGACTTCCAACCCCCCCCCAAAAAATTTATTACCCCCCCCAAAAAATTTAGAGAACAATTTTTTTTTTGCATTTCTACATGTTTTAAGTGATTTCCAACCCCCCCAAAAAAAATTTATCCCCCCCCCAAAAAAATAGAGATTTTTTTTTTTGGCATTTCTACATGTTTTAAGTGATTTCCAACCCCCCCCAAAAAATTGTTACCCCCCAAAAAAAATTTGAGAATTTTTTTTTTTTGCATTAACCATGTTTTAAGTGATTTCCAACCCCCCCCTCCAAAAAAAATTTAGAGAAAAAAAAAATGTTTTTTTTGCATTTCTACATGTTTTAAGTGATTCCAACCCCCCCCCCCCCCCAAAAAAAAAAATTGTTAGAGGAAAAAAATTTTTGCAACATTTTTTTCAACAAAATTTCGATTTCTCTTTTTTGCATTTCTATAGTTTTAAGTGATTTCCAACCCCCCCCCAAAAAAATGTTGGAGAAAAGAACTATAACTGTCAGTACTGTTGACATCATATTTAATGAATAAGATAATAAGGTTCACTTGAGTGACCCAGCAGTATTGGCGGCGGAGGTTTTGCACTCTCCCGAGTGCTCCCCTCTAGTTTATATTTGAACCTTGTTGGTTGTTTTCAATTGTAAATATTTGTCACATGGTTTGATTTAATGCTGTTAGTATAGTATAATTAATTAGAAAAATTAATAATAGTATATAATAATTTTTATGCAGGGGTTCCCTGAGACATGAAAACTATTTCAAGGGTTCCACAAGGGTAAAAAGGTTGAGAAACGCTGCTCCATACTATAGGATATAGGGAGCCTTATGGCTGTTTGTCGGGTTTGTTTCTACAATTGGTTCCCCACAGTTTCTTAGACTTCTAGGACAGTGGTTCCCAAACTTTTTTGTCCACTGCCCAAAATTTCAAATCACAATCGCCCCACGACACAAATATACCAGTCCCTACGATAAAAAAATTGTCGGGAGAAAACGCTTTCGATGTAAGAAAAAAGCACCCTCAAACTGGGATTTTGAAGTTTTTTTTCAAGTTTGGGTCATGACCTCTGCTCTAGGAGTACTAACCACCATTTAGCGTTTTTTTTTTTCTTCCTGCAATCCCAATTTCCGAACTGTATCTCGGAGCCAGGTGGGACTTTCAGAATTAAATTTTGCATCAATAATATGAATAGCAAGTATGCGGGGTTGACAATTTTAAGGTCGTGACCTAATTCTAAACATTTTAACATTTTTCACCATAACTCGACTGAGGTTTGGCCGATAAGGACATTACTCTGTAGATAGCTGAGAGCAAGGTGCATTTATTGTTAATTTACATTATACCCCTCCGACATAAAGGTCAAGGTCGTAGACCCCCTCGGAGTACTAAACCACTATTTAGGTTTTTCTCACTTTTTTTTTTTCTGCCAATGTTTGAGCTGTATCTTGTTGACAGTTTTCATCCAACATGTCACCGACATTTTATTGATAAGAAAATTTAAGTAGTGCCCAGAGACAGCTGCTCTGTGTGAGAAGGGTACTCCGGAAGCCACGATTAAATTGCTGGTGGAGGAGAGTGATGCAGGTCCTCTGCAGCCACACACTCCCAAGAAGCTACAGTCTCATTTGATGTTCCTAAGCTTGGTGTTGGCTTTGTGGTTAGGGTGGTTCGCTTGGGATCTTAGAGTCTGAGTTCAAGTCCTGTTTGCCACTGAATTAACAGCAGGTGGAGTTGCCTCAGCCTGTCATCCTTATGAGGTCGGTGAAATGAGTACCCGTGTACTGGTATAGGGGCACAGCATCAGTGGCAAAGTCGTGCTCCAACAAAATGATAACTGCCAAACTGCCATATGCAAGAAAAAGAACAAGAAGATTCCACGTAACCAATCAGTGGTGTTGCATCAAGGGTTTTACCATCAGTTTGTATGATTTGCTGCAAAACAGAAACTTTAATCAAAGAAAGGGAGCAATGACATGAAGATCATTTTGTAAAAGCTGAAGCAAAAACATGAGGTATGCACATAGCTTTTTGTTTAGTCTAGTGCAACACCAGCAATGCATTGTTTAGAGCAGAGTATCTTCACAAACAAAGAACAGAAGTCGTGGGGATTCATGATATTGTAATGATGTTTGTTGGTCTGTTGTTGGATGTGGCTCAACCGAATCTATTTTGATGCACATTCGTGAAACAGATTGTGTTGTGGGTGAAACGAGATACCATGCTCGTGCTCTCAACATAATATAAAGTTTCTCACAAGGCCTGTCAGTTTAAAGAGAGTGGAGAGGTAGGTTATACTGGTGTTTTGAAAAACAATTGTTAAGAACGATATGCCAGTCAAATGAAATATTGTCATGTCCACAGGTCTGCTGGAATGGACCCATCATGCCAAAGCAATGTGCTTTGAAAATGGCTGAATTAAAGGGGATCACGCTTGAGTGGTTGGTGTGGTTTCCCCTGGTCGGAATACAAATCTCTTGAAGCAAATGTTTAATAAATTATATCTCCTCTACGGATTAACCAGATTGGGTCAAAACGGTTTGGGCATGCTCGAGATAATGATGAGTTATCAGGTGACATGTGCAGTCAAGGAATAACTGTTTATTGAAAGGACACACAGGATGACAAAAATGGAGAATCTTGAGAGAAAAGCACACTGCAACGATGTGTGTGTGTGTG
>CM068958.1:131733563-131746196 GCA_035128595.1 Eptatretus atami | reverse complement strand
AAAAGAGAGAGATCAAGCATCCCGATGGAACGCTTTTACAGCTTGTGGAGTCCATGCCCCGACGAATTGAGGCTGTCTGAGGGCAAAAGGGATGAAACCAATATTAGGAAGGTGTTCCTAATGTTTTGTACTGTGTGTGTGTGTGTGGTGTGTGTGTGTGTGTGTGTGTGTGTGTGTGTGTGGTGTGTGTGTGTGTGTGTGTTTTAATTCAACAATGTGTGAGACGAGGATCTTCTGTCTTTGTTTCCTATATCTAGGTCATGGCCTTTGGGCTTCCTGCTGCAGCTGTTTGGCGTTTCTTATGGGAACTGTCTGACACTTTCACAGTTTCCACAGTTGAGGCTGGAGAAAACGGTGACCAAGCGGCATCGGTACAAAGTGTCCGGACATATGGTCGGTAAGTTGGGTTATTACCATTATGTGGATAGAATTTGGACAAGTTTGATAAAAAAAGAAAAGAAACAGGATATCCTCGAGGTATGCGCACTCACCTTTGAGCTGTCTGCCCTGAGTTTGAATCTCGTCGCAGCTATAAAAGCTGTCACCCTGGTGTTTCAGAGTGATGCACCAATGTTTTTGCCATCCAATTAGTAGTGGTAGTGGTAGTAGTTGTTGAAAGTGTAATTCAGTATTACAGTACCGAATAGGTTTGCCACGGCCAAGTGGAATTACAAACATACTGTATCTGAAATAAGCAACTTATTTGTGCATTTGCACCTTCCTTGTGGCATGACAAGCTGTATCAGAAACAAACAGCCAATCCCACTGAGTACCATGCATTCACTGAGCTTAGCATTTGTGCTTTTATTGACATATTCACTTGTGGAGCAAACACTGAGTTATGCTGATAATTACCTCTGCTACTGAAGATGGACGGAGGTTATGTTTTCACCCCTGTCTGGCTGTTCTTTGTTTGTTTGTTTGTTTTCTTTATGTGCAGGATATCTCGAAAAGTTGTTGATGGATTCGGATGAAATTTGGTGGGCAGGTTGGGTGTGTGACGAAGTCAAAATTGTCAGATTTTGGTGAAGATCCACGCCCGGATCCACACCCGGAAGATCCACGCCCGGAACCACGCCCGGATCTGGATCCAGATACTCGAATTTTAAACTGATTCATCACCATTGAGAAATGGGGCCAAAAAAACGTTATATACACGATGTCTCAAAATGTTGGGGATGGATTCAGACGAAATTTGGTGGACAGGTTCCGTGTATGACAAGGACTAATTGATTCGATTTTGGTGAAGATTTGAATTTAGATCTGGACGGAGGTATGCACTCTACCGAGTACCCTTCTAGTTATTATCTGTAATGGCCCTAGAATATCTTTGAGTCTTGACAGCTCAAACGGGATTTTGTTTATTCCTGGTGATTGTACGGCATTGCCTTAGTAACACATGTTAGACTTGTGTTGAATCATTAATGTGTGTGTTGTCCCCTGGATGGACTTTAAACTGGTGTCCTATTTGCTGGCATTAGTTGGTGGGCGTTAAAGATCCCACAGTGCCCTTCGCGAAGAGTATGTGCGCTATCATCGTCACCCTGGCCAAATTCAAAATGCCTTCTCTAACCTACTGGGGGCACTGTATCAGCAGAAACAGCCGTGCCCTCTCAGCCAATGATGCACCCCGCAGCCGTTTGCTGTACACGAAGAGGCGATGTTTTATGTGGCATTGTTATGACAAACTGACTGGTGACCATTGAATTGCTGCTGGAACCTTGTTTGAACTGTTTCATCTCCATGTGTGTTTAAATTTGAAGAATGCGCTGATAAAAGTTGATTGCATTGCTGGTTTGTGTTTTCTTTTTCATGAGGCTGGCAAGTTACAATGCACAAGCTTCCCGAGCTATCCTCTACATGTCCCGGCATGGCACAACTCATTCTCTGAAAGTTAATACAACACTTGTAGAGCCTTTTGCAGCCCATAATGGTTCTTTCTACCTCTTCCTCGGAGAACTGGAGAAACATGAAGGTAAACTTCACTTTGGATGTGACAAAACAAATGTTACTTGCTCTATTTGAATAAATGCTCATTTTAAAAACATTTTTTTATTTTCGGTGATATATAACCCTTCAATCCTCAAAAATCTCAAACTCATTATATCACTGGAAGGATCATCAAATTATTCCTCCTCGCTGTTTCCTTGGTCATCCACTGGAAGAGGTTCAGTCTCTTCAACTTCTCGGCCTCACCATCAGCGATGACCTTTCCTGAGCTGATCACCTAGCAAAGCTAACCCCCAAATTCAGCAACAGAGTGCACACCCTCTGTCAATCCAAGTCTTTCCTTGGAAAATCAGAGCTACACAGTCTACAATGCCTTTGCCCATAGCACAATGGAGTACTGCTCTCCACTATGGGCTGGTGTCCCAGAATCTCACGAGTCTTTCCTGGATTCTAAGGAATCTAAAACTCCCAAAATTATCAGAATCAACTGTGGTGAGGTCAAAACACAAGGTCTGTTGGTCACTGTTTTTACTGCTTCTTCTCCAACATTTCTCTCTCTTTCAGTCCTCTCATCCTCCTTATCTATTCCAGGATGCACATATTCTTCCAATAACCACCTCCTTGTTAAACTTCCAAAATTTGGGCTGTTTGCACACCTCAACTCTTTGGTTCCTCCTTGCTTCTCCCGTCTGTGGAACCACCTTCCAGAGGGTATTTTATTGCTCTTCCCTCCAGGGTTTCAAGCAAGCAATACACTGCTACATCTTGTCATCTCCAATTCTCTCCCTTGATGTTTATTATCCCAATTAACCTTCCTATCCGAACAACTTTACTTGCTGGTTTCAGTGTTTCCTCCTCCCTTCCTTTCTTCTTTTGTCTGTGCAATCATTCATTCATTCATTCATTCATGATATTGATGTTTGTCCCATTGTTAGAGCTGCCTTGCTCATGTAAAGGAAAAAAATTAATTGGTACATCTTTGTCAAATCAGTCTTTGTCACACTTGTGTTTCAAATTATACCATTACAAATACAATTTGGCCACTTGGTTCATAGAGGAGAGAGAGAGCAGGAGGATTTCTGCTTGAAAGAGGAGTAGAGCAGGGGCATCTCAGCTCAGTGGGAGGGAAGAGAGTGAGGAAATCTCTGCTCACTTGTCTGCTTGCATGCATGAACTTTGATTTCACCTTATTATGTGCCAGATGATTCTTGATATTTACTCATGGTTAGGTGAAATTAAAATAAACAAGTCTGAAGACGACAATGGTTCACGAGCGGTATTTGACGATGTAGATTGTTTCAGAAGTCAAGGATGAGACAATGTGATAATTTTTGACCAAGTTATAAAAATGATCAACATGATGTGGTACGAGTGACAGGTTATTAGCTGCAAAATGTCGAAACACCGGTTTCGTTCAACAACTTTCAAAATTTGACCTTTGCATAACCTTTAAAGGTCACAAAACAATGTTGTGGACATTAAAATAAGGAAACAGGATACGTGCTATAGCTTATTGGAGTTAGTTCGTCGAAGAAGGTCGAAAACCCGGTTCGATTCCCACAACTTTGAAAATTTGACCTTCGTGGCCTTTAAAGGTCAAAGGTCAGGGATTATGACCTTTGGTGCAAAACTTCCTCTGGAACATTCCAGGAACAATATAACGTCATATAGGCTATATGGCATTTCACACTCCTCTGATTACACTGAACAACAAAAATTTTTTACTGGAGATGTGTAAAGTGATTTAGACTAATTTGGGTACGCTGATTTCAAAAATCATAACCGTTTGCTGTATCACGTCAGGATTTTCAGTAACAGCAATATCCCATTTGCCTAGAAGTCAGGATTTCAATGAAATTTACAAAAATTCATTTATTCATTTATTTCATCATGAATGCTTCAAAATTATAGAAATTACAGAAAAACTCCACTAGAATGTAATTAAAAATGCTTTAGGATTTGGCTTTGCGTTTGTGCTGCTCTGTGTCAGTTTCACGATGCAGGAACCAGCAGAAATCGCCCATCATGTACGGGTTGTGCCGCCTTGGTAACGCGTCTCCATGAGTGAAATCTCTTGGTGGAATCGCTCGCCGTGCTCGTCCGAGACTGCTCCCAAGTTGTCAGGGAAGAAGTTCAGGTGCTGGTGTAGGAAATGGATTTTCAGGGACATCCTGGAGCCAAGTTTCCTGAAGGACTCCAGCAGCTGCTGCACTATTTCTTCATAGTTGTCCCGCGCGCTCGTTCCCAAGAAGTTGTCCGTCACAGCTTTGAAGCTCCTCCACGCTGCCAGCTCTTTGGGGTTTAGAGTTGTCGGAAAAGTTTCGTCCTTCATAATCTGTCGGATTTGCGGTCCAACAAAGACACCAGCCTTGATCTTGGCTCCGACAAGGTGTTGCCAAACTTTTCCTTGAGGTATAAAAACCCACCCATTCAGATCCATTGCCCGTACAAAACTTTTCATGCAAGCCGAGCTTTATGTGGAGTGGTGGAAGGAAAACCTTGGCTGGTCGACAAGGGCGACATGCTTCACGTTGTGTCGACCAGGTACATGCTCTTTTCGCTCTTCCCAATCTTTCTTCCTCCAGTGATTCTTGTGTCTCTGCTATCCCAGAGACAAAGGAAGCACATGTATTTCGTGTAGCCTGACTGCAGCCATAACAACAGCGCCACCACTTTCAAGTCTCCGCAGATGTGCCAGTGAAGTCATTGTACTTGATGGAATCAAGCAGCTGCCGCATAGTCTCATAGGTCTCTGTCATGCGAACGCGTGAGCCAGTGGACTGATGGTTTCTCGTTGCCATTGTGGAGGCAAACAGCCTTCAAGCTGTTCTTCCCCGAGTCGATGAAGAGGCTCCAGTCTGCAGGATGTGATCACACCCAAGTTCTTTCAACAGACCGTTGATGTCACTGCAGAATGTCATCGTGTCTTCCATCTCAAAGAACTCAGCCATGTCTCTGTGACGTGCTCTGAACAAGGATATCTTTGGTGTTAGGTTCAAGTAGATCCACTGCTGCAGCCTTGATCCAAGCAGCTCTGCCTTCGCCTTTGACAGCGAGAGATCTCTTACAAGATCATTTAAGTCTCCCTGGTTCAGAAGGTGTGATTCTTTGAGTGTCGGGTTCAAAAGGTTCATCATCACCATCCTCTTCACCACTGCTTACAGCTATTGTTCTGATCAGCTGGAGGTGTTGGAACGGGTTCTCGTCATCATGAGGCACAGGTTTACGAGCAGAGACGCAGTCAGCGTACTTGATGTGACCTTTATTCTTCTTGTTGAAGCCGGCGATGCTTGTGCAGCAGAAATAACAATCATCATGATGATTCTGCGGCTCACGCCATATCATGGGCACGCAAATGGCATGCTCGCGCGCTTGCCCACCAACCACTGAGGTCAAGGTTGTGTGACAGCTTGTGCAGCAGATGTGTGGTGCCCAGCTCTGTTCTTGGTCCCCCACCTTACACCCGAAGTAGTGAAAGTAGGCGGCCTTCATTTTCACTGCTGTAGATATACTTCGCTGTTGATCTTTTTTGTATACTGCACAGACATAACAGAAGTTGTCAGGATGATTGGTACAGGAACGCTTACTCATCTTTATCTGAAGAAAGAAATATAACACAAGTTAACAACAATTGTACGAAATAGACATGTTAAAGACATATGTAAATTTCATTGAATCCTGACTTCTAGGCAATGGGAATTTCTGTCTCTGAAAATCCTGACGTGATACAGCAAAACGGTTATGATTTTTGAAATCAGCGTACCCAAATTAGTCTTAATCATTTACACATCTCCAGTAAAAAAAAATTTTGAAATTTGTTGTTCAGTGAATTATCCATACTTTGATGAAATCAGCGTAAAAACAAACTTGAAGGGGGCGCCACGGCAAGGTGTTCGAGATAGAGCAAAATGGTTTCAAGACTTTAGGTGGGGTGACCTCAAGATTATGCGTAAAAAATATTGTCATCTAGCTCTCAAAGTTTGGCGGTCATATGATTTGTATGTCAAAATTCACAATTTTCTAAGTTTTTGACTTTGTGACCTTGACCTTGGGACGAAAATGAAAATCGGACAATGACAAGTTTTAGATAATTCATTTTGCTATTCAAATACCGAAGAACCCATTACATTCAGTCAATTCCCTTGGAGAAGATAGATTTTTATCCGACTACCCCCTAAAAATTGCTTATTTTTGGGCGTGGCTCTGCCCACAATGGGCGTAGCACGCCCTCATCCAGGAAAACACAACTAGACATTGATATCGAACACATAACCAAGTTTCATCAAGATCGGATCAAAGTCCACGGAGTTATGCTCTGGACAGACAGACACAGACAGACAAGCCGGTCGGTGACATGGGTGGTCGCTAGACTATTGCATACTAGTCATACAGTTTTGACAAAGACAAAGACAAAGAGGTTGATACAGACAAAGAGGTTGATTATAGTGCGCATAAAAGTGCGGAAGCTGATTTTTTGATTTTCGAAAAAAAACTATTTTTCGTATTTTTTTCAAAAATTTCAAAGTCCTGTTGCTAGGCAAGGTGGCGTCCATAACAACGGTGCTCAAAAGCATACAACTAGATCCTGGTATGAACCTACCAGTCAAGTTTCATCAAAATCGGTTGACGACTCTGGCCTCCAGAGCTGTCCACTACATAACAAACAAACAGACAGACATACAGACAAGCCGGTAGGCGACATGGGTGGTCGCGACATAATTGCATACTAGTCATACAGTTTTTGACGGATCGGGCTGAATATTTTTGACAAGAGGTTGATTATAGTGCGCATAAAAGCCTTGAAGCCGATTTTTGATTTTCGAAAAAATAAATTTTTTAGGATTTTTCTAAAATGTCAAAGTCCCGTTGCTAGGCAACGGTGGTGTCCATAGCAACGGTGCTCAAAAGCATAGAACTAGATCCTGGTATGAACCTACCTGTCAAGTTTCATCAAAATCGTTGACTCCTCTGGCCTGCAGAGCTGTCCATTACGTACAAACAACAACAACAAATAAACCAATGTCACCCTTAGGGTGACCCGTATCTTGCCAAAAGGTGACCACGTGTGACTTCTTTAAGGTCACACTGAGGTGAACAGAGCTGCTATCCACCAGGAGCGACTCCTTGAGGAATATCTGCCTACGAGAGATTCCGATGAGAATCGTTCTACAGAGTAACCATGAAAAATATGCGTTTGCCTCATAACGTCACCAAATGACGTCATAATGTCTCAAGCTTGACATATCTAGAAAGCACTCATCGAGGTGTTCAATTTGAGGTACTACACGATATGGTTCCTAAAACTTGAAATTTGACCTTGGGGTCAAATATGTTTGACCTCAGGCGCTAACCATGAAGGTCAAGGCCAATCGCCACCAAAAATTAATCAGCTGAGCGCCTGACCATGAACTATATTCCCATGAAGTTTGAAGACGATCCGATCAAATTACTCAAAAAATAAGGGTTTCGTCGACTCCCCTGATTTGCGACAAGTGACCTTGACCTTTGACCTTGACCTTCAAAATTTTATGCACCGAAAGGGACCTCTATAGGCCTCTGATATGCGAAGTTACAAAAATTTCCAATGATAACTGCTCTGCAGAATTTTTATACGTGATTACAAGACAAAAAAAAAAAAAACCATAGAAGCTGACTAACATATCTTGCAAAAACTTCGTTTTGGCAAGATAAAAATGACGGTAAATAGACACCCGATTTTTGAAAATACCATTTGAAAAATAAACCTAAATCAAAAATCGGCTCGAGTAAAATTTTCTTAATATCTCGAAGTGTTTAATTCCGAGTCTCGTTTCTCCACATTCAAACTGTAGGACAAGTATTGAAAATATCGTACGCAGTTTTTCGGCTGCTGCATAGCAACGGGTGGTTGCTTAGCAACGAAACTCAAACGCGCATATTCCCAGCGCATATGGCACCTGTTCGCCAAGTTTCATCGAAATCGGTTTGCTGGTTTGTGGTGTGGGAGCCTCGCGTTGCAGACCACACACAACACCACCACACACCACACGGAAAACCTGAGAATAACGTCCTTCTAGCGACCACCCAACAGACAGACACAGACATAACGAATATAGTGGTCACTCTGGCTGGTGCTCGTGAACCAATAATCGGTTGATTAATGTGTTCCAGGAACGGAAATGTTGCTATGTGCACGTATGGTTCAGAATATTGATGGTGTCCAACTGGCTTTGTTGGAGACTGCTGTCCTGAGCCAACGAACATACTTCCAGAGCCGCAGGCTGCAGAAAAAGCAATGAGGATTTGAAAAAAACTTTCGTGTAAATTTTTTTATCTTTCTCAATACTTTGATCTTTCAGTAATATGAATATATGATGGTTTTTTTATGATGGTTGTTACCTATAAAGGGTAGGAAGCTTGGTATACTTTTTTTTTGTTGACTGGTTGAGTAAACTTTAAAAAAAATTTGTGTTGGAGATACATTTTGAACAATAAGTCTGTTTTTTTGTTTGTGCGTGCGTGCGCGCGTGCGTGCGTGCGTGTGCGTGCGTGCGTGCGCTTGATGATGAAGATCATGTGGATCTGTAATTATATGATCTGAGGCTCGGAGTGGAGCTGCCACACACACACACATCTCACACACATGGACATACAGATGGTACCTGAGACAATACAGGACTGTTAGATGAGACAAACACAGCCACTGAACTTTGGAGAAGCGCCATCACTTTCCAGAGCACTCTGGGTACCAGCCATGCCACAACAATGGTGCCGCCATTCTCACCGCACTCAGAGGGGCATTTACTCAGGAGGAATTTCCTCCTCCCCATAGATGCCAACTATGAGGATTGTCTGTGCTCTTATGTTTTAAATGCTAATTGTCAAGCAAGGAAGCAGCACGTACCATTTTTAAAGTTTTTGGTATGATTTTTCTTTGGCAAGAAGGCATTAAATATCTCAGCATACATAATTTTTTTCACTTCATTAAAAGTCTTACAGAAAAACAGCAATTCGTCTATTTCTTGCAAATTTGGAAGGCCAATCTCAAGTAAAATGGTCAATGGTCTCATGCAGCCAAATAGACAGACTGAGGCACATCCATATGATAAAACTGAATTTTTACTTGTGAAATCTAACATTCGCACGTATATTGGTTAGTCTGGTCTGTTATTCTGTCAATTTGTCCTTTGGTATCTGTCTGTTTGTATGTCAATCGCCTACAGGTCACATTTTTACTCTGATCTTCACGAAACTTCACCACATGGTGACAACCTGGAAGCTTATTGTTTTTGAGGTCAATAGGTCAAGGTAACAAACTGTCAATTTTCAACCGAGTCACTTGAATTATACATATTTCCAGAGCCTTCAGACAGTATTCACACCCCTTGACTTTTTCCCATTTTGTTGTGTTACAGCCTGAATTTTTAAAAGGGTTTAGTTTAAATTTTTTGTCACCGTTCTACACAAAATACCCCGTAATGACAAAATGAAAACATGTTTTTAGAACCTTTTACAAATTGATTGAACATGAAATAGAGAAATATCTAATTTGCATAAATATTCAGCTCCCTGAGTCAATATTTTGTAAAAGTGATTTTGACAGTGGTTACAGCATCGAGTCTTCTTGGGTATGTCTGTATCAGCTTTGCACATCTGTATTTGGGGATTTTTCTCCCATTCTTCCTTGCAGATTTGCTCAAGCTCTGTCAAGTTGGATGGGAGTGTTGGTGAACAACAATATTCAAGTCTTTCCACAGATTCTTAATAGGATTCAAGTCTGGGCTTTGCCTGGGCCACTCAAGGATGCTCACGTTCTTGTTCTGAAGTCATTCCAGTGCAGCTTTGACTGTATGCTTGGGGTCATTGTCCTGTTGGAACCAATTTCACTGCAGTCTAAGGTCTTTTGCACTCTGAAGCAGTTTCTTCTCAAGGATTTTCCTGTATTTGGCTCCATTCATTTTCTCTCTATCCTTTTAAGTCTCCCTTTCCCTGCTGCTGAAAAGCATCCTCATAACATGATGCTGCCACCACCGTGCTTCAAGGTAGTGATGGTGTTAGATGGGTGATGAGCTGTGCTTGGTTTCTGCTAGACATAACACTTTGCATTCAGGCCAAGGAGTTCCATTTTCGTCTCGTCAGACCACAGAATCTTTCACGTGCGTTTTTGCAAACTCCAGATGTGCTGTCTTCTTGTGCCTTTTTCTCAGGAGTGGCTTCCATCTGGTCACTCTCCCATGAAGCTTAGATGTGTGAAGTGCTGCAGAGATTGTTGTCCTTCCAGCAGGTTCTCCCATCTCAGCCAAGGAACTCTGTAGTTATGTCAGAGTGGTCATTGGGTTCTCAGTCACCTCCCTGACCAAGGTCCTTCTTGCTTGGTTGCTCAGTTTGTTCGGATGGCCAGCTCCAGGAAGAGTCTGGATAGTTCTATATTTTTCCATTTCCTAATGATGGAGCTCACTGTGCTGTTGGGAACTTTCAACACTCTAGAAATTGTTTTCTTCCCTTCCCCAAATGACAAATCTTTTAAATTTAATCCATTTTTAATTCAAGCTGTAACACACCAAAATGTGAAAAAGTCAAGGTGTGTGAATACTATCTGAAAGCACTGTATATACCCTATATAAAACTGAAAAAACACGGGTCAACGGTGAACCCTCGTTGAGGTGAAGTCTTGGTCGATCCCTGTGAGTGTCTTTTAATTACGTACTGTTTGAACGTGAGTTGGACCATTAGTACGCTTTTTATTAATTACTTATTGGACCTTGACTACGTCTATTAATTACGGACTATTGGAACATACCTTTTAGACATGTGGACCTTTCTTTCAATCCTTTACACCTTTTAGATTAATTTCCACCATTTTGAGCCTTTTATACCCTTTGGACATTTTAAGACACTTTATACCCTTTAAACCTTTACACCCTTTAGACCTTTAAGGCCCTTAAGACTGTTTATAACCCCAAGACCCTTTCAGACCCCTAAGATCCTTCAGATCCTTTGTAACCCTAACACATTGGACCCCTTATAACCCTTTAGAACCCCAAGACCCTTTTGACATTTTATAACCCGAAGACCCCTAGATATTACAATCGCTGTTTTGACTTCAGTTTATAAGTTCCAGATCTACCCCTGAATATTTGTCTTCCACTTAGAATCATCAACTCCACCTCTTAGCCCAACAACCCATTGGAATGAAAACAATAGTTTTGTGTAATAGCTTTTGACCTATTTCCATTAAAAACTAGGGAGTTCATCGAACACGTTACCCCGTTCAGTCTTGAGAAAGTAGGACAAGTTCTTAATGTAAAGTACAATCTGCCACCAAGATGGGGTTCAAGCCTATCGAGCCAGGGAAAGACATGAAAGGAGTCAGAGATGTCTTGTGGGAGGAAGGATTCTGTTAAACAGATGATGACCAGTTTATCAGCAGCAGCCTGGATTAAGAGATCTGTCAGGTAGGAGTGTATACCTCAGATGTTTGAGGCCCACACAATGAGGGTCAGGGAATGAGATGCGTGAGCAGAAGAGCAGGGATGTGGAAAGGTGTGGGGGGAGGGAAGCTGCGAGGGGAAATCGAGAGTGCATGGTTGGAGAGGGTGAGAGAGGAGGGAAGCTTGGGGGGGGAGGGGGGGTCATACGAGAGAGAAGACAGGGCTGGGTGAGGGGTGGGTTGAGGAGCAAGCTGTAAGGGGTGGGGAGAGGTGGAAGCAGAAATGGAGGGCATGATGTGTGTGGAGAGATGCTGAAGAGGGGACACAGAGAAGGCCGGGGTTGGGAGGCGCAGGCATGTAGGAGGTGACGAGGTGGTGGTTGCTGACATTTACGGGTTTGACACCATCAACGGACATGAAGGAGAGTTAATGGTCATGTGCAGGCAACCTCTCAGATTTGACTTCTCATGATTCCCAATTTGAATACAGAGACAGACATTATGGGCAGGATGAAATGAGTAGTGCTGTAGGTTATGGGGGGAGGGAAGGAGGAGGGTAAGAGAGTGTGTTTGGACGGTCGATGGACCAAGCATCTGAGTGAGACAGTTTTGTGAAATACAACTTGTGAAGAAGAATAAGAAGAGGTTTAGATCGTGATGATGAAGAAACATGTGGTCTGACAGAAATAAGGAAAGGGAAGCATTTTAAAATGTTACTAAAAGCTTGTAAAGTAAGAAGCAGTTCATTCAGTTAATATTCATTTTGGAGGTATTGAGAAGAGGAAGGAATTAAGAATAACTGAAGGAAAGAAATAAACTCCAGAATGCATTTCTGGGGTGTTTTTGTTTTGTTTGTTTTTCAGCAAGGAAGGGAAATGATGTAAAATTGAGTAAGGTGAAAGGACAACACATTGGAGAATGAAAGCTGAATGAGGCACACGGCGTCAGAGCAGAGACAGAATTTGCCCACCAACTAGCTGAGGCCTGGGAGAGTAGGCCACATTCATCGGGACACACATTTGGCAATACACCACAACAAGGTACGGTTAAAGACAGAAAATTGGACAAAACACAAACAGCAACAAAGGGGTGAAAATATAACAGAAAGACACGATGGATCTGGTCTGGTAAACTTACCTTTGATGAAATGGAAAATAGAACTGCACACCGCAACATTCAATGCACTCAGAACCAGAAGTCAATTGAAGGAGATAATCTGAGGTCAGCCACACTGATGGACTCCATTACTTTGCGTATGATGGTGAGAAGGCTGA
>CM068958.1:131722048-131733553 GCA_035128595.1 Eptatretus atami | reverse complement strand
GGATTAATGGAGGGAGTTAAGCTTGTGGGTAAGTAGAGGTGAAGATGAGATGACTGTGCACCATTTGCTTGAAGGCCTGGAGAGAAGAGTGAATTCAACTGTCTCCAGGAGGCAGTTCCACAAATGGGAAAAAATGGAACAAAATAGTGGAGGTGTGCAGTCTGCTTGGATTTTGGGAGTTTAAACAGGAGAGGGTTACTGGAGGAACATGTGCATCCTGGAAGAGCTATGGAGGGTTAGAGGGCTGAGAGAACAGAGGGAGCTAAACCGACGTGGTTAAAAAAAAAAAAGGCCATCGATCAGTCTGTGATGTGAGTGGAGCAGGCCTTGTTCTTCGGCCTTATTGTGGTAGATGCTGATCATATTGAGAGCTTTATATTTCACAAAATCTTGGATAGACTGATGTGATGCTGAGTTACCAACCTTTGGGGAGTGCAGTACTCCATGAAGCTGCTGAATCTGGAGAAAATGTTTAAAAACCTAAATTACCTTTTTATTTTATTTTTTACATTGTGTAATGGTCGTGGAGGATCTACGACACAAATGACACAAATGACACACACACACACACACACACACACACACACACACCTGTAGACAAATACACGAGACAACACCGGACTTGACTTTAGACAAACACAGCCACTGTCCTTGGGAGAAATGGCGTAACCTCCCAGGGCACTCTGGTTCCCGGAAAAGGGATCATTGTAATGTTGCTTTTCTCTCTGATGTCTTTATATTTATCTTTCCCCTGCTATTCAGCATGCCTTGAACCACAGCTCTCCACCTTTTTCTATCTTGGGCTATATGTTGTGCTTCTTCAATAGTAATTCCAACTTTCTTTGGGTAGTTCTCCACTGTTCGCTTCCGTCTGGTTAATTGTCTACCCACTGGCTTTATACTAGTCATCATGCTTTGGTGTGTTTTGACTTGTCTTTCCAACTCGAGTCTTCCAATATTTGAAAACCATTTCAGTCTGGATTTATGTATTCTTGCACTCCTTGGTATCTGTACAGGTCTTTCTCTTGTACAATATCTTCATTCCACAATCATCCCATTTTATGTTCAGCAATTTGCTCAACAAATGCATTTCAAAGAAATAAATATTTAATTATTCCTCTCTCTTGTTGTGAGGGTTCATGTGCTTGATCCATATATCACTAGAGAGTTCATAGAATACCTTAAGCAATGACATTGGTGGGGTCTGCAAGCAGCAAATCTGATTGGTCGAGATGATGTAAAATGGCGTAATATTTTGTCCAAGTACTGCGAAACTAAAGGTTTTTGAAAGTGCCAATAAGGCCATTTGTGTTTTACAGTGTTCAAGTATATATATATATATATATACATACACACATATACAGTATACATACAGTATATGTATATATATATATACAGAAAAAAATTTACTTCCTGGTTCGGATCATACCAGCACTCTGATACCGAAATTTATGCACCGTCTAATATGAAACGATCATAACTTGGGCATTGTGTTTATCTATAAATGCGCATAAGAAATCGAGAAATTATTAGAATACACGAAGTCATCACTATCCGGAAGTCCATACGTTGTAACCTGTAATGGCGAACGCGGCTGAGCTTCCCTTCCCATCGGCCACGCCCACCAACAACGTGTCTTGTCATTGGTTTGGTAAATACATGGCCATAACTTGGGAAGCACTTGTCCGATTAATATCAAACCTGAAAAGGCACATCCTCAGGTCCCCAGCAATATACCTGGCAAGTTTCAATGAGTCGGACCAGTGGTTGTCGAGAAACAGCGGTCACAGACACACACACACACACACACAACACACACACACACACACAACACACACACACACACACACACAGATTGCTGGAATATAGATAGATAAACACAATGCCCCAATCCAGTCGTCGTTTAGAGAGCGAAGGAACGGCCTGTGTGGTTGTTTGAAAGTTATTTATTTTTTATGTTTTTTTTTTTTTTTATTTTTTGTGCACGTACGTTTTTTTTTCTTTTCTTTTTCTCTCTCTTCTCTTTGTGTTTTCCTTGCGATGACATTGCGAAAAGGCAAAATACGTTGGCGCTAATTGAATAATTGGCCATTAAAACTAAATTGCGAATAATCGAAACTGCGATGCGAACTCTCGACAGTGACGACTTAACTTCCGGACTTCCGGATAGTGACGACTTACTGTATTCTTTCTCGATTTTCTCGATTTTATTGACTTACTGATTCTTTCTTTCTCATTTCTGTCTCTACTTTCTGACTCTTCTCGATTTCTTAAAACAAATGCCCCAATCCAGTCGTCGTTTATGACAGCGAAGGAACGGCCTGTGTGGTTGTTTGAAAGTTAATATATATATATACATATATATATATTGTTACGGTTCTGGAAATTCGCAAACACCATAAAGGTCCCGTAGTGAGATATATTCTTAAGTACATGTGTAGTTCCCCAAACCCATTGTATAGAGGGAATTAATGTGATTCATTCGGGCTGCGATCCTTTGAGTTAGGCGTTTTTCTGTTCTACTTTTGTTTTGATACAACAACAACAACAACGCCAGCAGCAAAAACCTACCTTCACCACTCGCTACACGCAAACCTCACATCACCCGCCATTCCAAACAGACCAATGGCCATCGACACCGCCGAAAACCCTCCACACCTCTCCTGCGGCCATTTCCCGCACCACCTGTGGACGCCGAGCGTCGAGCTGTCTTCAGCGAGAAGACGCGAGACGCGAGTGCAGATGGCGGGTTTTCCGAGAGAATTCGGATCAGGAATGATACACGCCCACATCTGATCCACCCAATCAGGAAGCGCGGGGCGGCTTGGCCCCGCCTCAGACGCGCCTGACGAAAACGGCATATGCAAATTTGAGGATCAGGAATGATACACGCCCCTTTTTCTCCGTCCAATCGGCGAGCGGGCTCCGCCCCTGAGGTCGTTTGATCCGATAATTTGCATATGGTGGGTTCCCGAAGCCGATAAAAGGCGAGCGCAGTGAGGAGCTAGAGGAGTGTATGGTGGAGCAGCAGATCGGTGAGAGGTCAGTTGAGCAGTATCGTGGAGTGAGTCGAGTGGAGAGATCGGTGAGGAAAGTCAGTTGGGCTGGGTCGTGGAGACGGAGCTCGAGGAGATCGGTGAGGCGAGATCGGTGGGCAGACGGCTGCGGAGGCGAACGGCGAGGTGGACCTGGAGGCTCGCGTCGCGGGGATTCGAGCAAGCCACCATACCCCTCCCAGAGCATCAACAATTCCCCCTTTTCCCCGCGCTGAGAGAGTGCGACAAGGGCCCCGTTCCCACTTAACACCAGCAGGTGCCCACGAACCGCCGTGCAGCGACATTCTGCGGCTCGCCACGAGGGCGCGGGTAGGACCCTTCGGTCTCGTGGGCCTGGCCGCTCATCCCAGGTCCCACGCGCATTAGCCCACGGGCCCAGTCTGACTCCTTGCCTTGAGGGGGTCTTTTCTTTGCTTCGGTGTGAATGCGTGTTGTGGCGCCGTGTCTTGTAAGGTAGTAACTGTATAAGTGGTCCGTGTGTCGTGTAGTCGGTTTTAACTCCTTTATATGTGCATTTCTTTGTTCTATGTGATATATGTGGCAATGTTAATTGTGGCTGTAAATACGTGTGCTATATGTGTGCTCCGCGTACCGCGGAATAAATGTGCATTGTGAACTGTTTTCCCGTTTCGCTTTCGTCTTTTCTTTAAGTGAACCTCCATCCTGCTTCACGTAAAGGGTTCGTAGTGGGCAAACACCCGGTAAATAACCTGAACCGTCGAGGTCGACGATAACACGCTCGGTTACCCGATAGTACGGAACGGCCGCCCAAGCGGCTCCGTGTCCGGAGTCGACCTGCGCGAGGTACGATCGCCCGGTTTACCATCCGCGTGGTACTTAGGTAGGTCGAGTTTGGCGAACAACCCTACCTACGCGGGTGGCCGATTGGCACGATTGTTTGAGGTCGAAAGGCCCACCGTGACTGGATCCCGGCGTTGGCCGGGAGGGTCACGACTGAATGTCTCGTCCGGTGGGCGAGGCGGTCGCGGTTCGAGTCGCGTGCCGATCGCACGCCGACGGGCGCGAATTCGCAACACTGGTGTACAGGAGTGTGATTCAAATCCCTCCCGTCTCCAAGCTAAATTCATAGGGAACGTTCAGGAGGAGCGACCCCCGATTCCCTCCAAATTACGAGCGATTAAATTAACCCTTACGTGGAATAGATGGTCTCAAGGCGAGCGGGAGCCGGGGTAATAGAAATGTATATGTGTAGTGATGTAGAATCCATGGTCCAGGATGGAATCCCCATGCAGGACATGTGTGTGCAGAACAATTCCCCCCCAGACGAGCCCAGACTCGAATTGGGCAAGTAGCTGGGGTGCGACGAACGCCCCCACGTGCGAATTGCCACGGATCGGACGATGGAAATGTTTGAGGCATTGATGGAAAAATGGATACAAAAATGGATGAAATGAAAAACGAAATGAAAACGAAATAAAGGAGTGAACAAGCAGATGGAAACAAACACAAACAAAATGGAAGGAATGAATAACGAATTGAACGAAAAATGGATGGAAACGCACTCAAAATGGAAACAAACAAAACGAAATGAGGAAAAATAAAAAGAAATGCGGGTGAAACGCAGCAAATAGGCCAATGCCTGCAGGCGGCATGAAGGCAACAACAGCGAAGTGCGTAATGGCGACGCCACGTGTGGAGCGAACGAGCTGGGAGGGGGCAACGGTTGTCAGCCCGCGGTGAAGGCGGGTGAGGAAAAAATAATCGGGAGACGTGTTGGGCGAGAAGTGTGGAGGTGACGGAAAAAGTGACGGTAACCGAGAGGGAAAATTAATTGGGGTGACGGAGACGTGCACGAAGGAAATAAAAATAGTGGAGTGTGAGAAAAGACTTCAAGACATGACGAGAGAGTTGATAAGCTGGGACTGGAGGAAAAACTGAGACAGAGGAACTGGGAGACGGATAGCAAACACAAGGGGAAGCGGAAGGACAGTTAGAAGCCAAAGTAAGGTCGGAGTGTACGGAGATGAGAAAGGAATTGGAAAAGAAAACTGAGTTACAGAAACACCAGAACGAAGAGACGGAATTACAAAACGAGTTGAGGTAGGTGAAGAGAGAAAGAACGAGAACGGAAATGAAACGTTAAGGAACCACGCTGTAAGATCGAACAGCTGGAAGCAAAGGCCAGATTGGGAATGAGATGCAAGAAAGAGTAATGAGGAAGAACGAATAGACAGAAGAGAGGAAATCGATCAATGAAGGAACCACGAGATTACAGAATGAGGAACAAGAAAGAGTCCTGAAAGAACAAGGATTACGACGAGGAGAACGAAGTCAGTCAGTTGAAAGAAATAACGAGATACAGAATGAGGAACAAGAAAGACCAGTGGAATAGGAAATAAAAGAACAAGGAATGAGACAGGAAAAGAAAATCTGTCAGTTGAAGAATAACGAGATTGCAGAACGAGGAACAAGAAAGACAGTGGAATAGAAAACTGAAAGAGTATGAATTTGAAACTGAACGACAAAAGGAAAAATTTAAGTTGGAATACGAGAGAAGTTGAAGGAGCAACGAATGAAGCAGGAAGGAGAAATGAGGAGATGAAGGACACAACGAGATGGAGAGAAGAACGAGAGAACAATGGGATAGAAAACAAAAGGAACATGAGCCGAGGTTGACCAATTGAAAGAAAAGGCAATGGCTGGAGTGCGAAGAGGTAGACAAGAACACGCGAATGAAACACAAAAAGGAAAATTAACCACATGAAGAAAACCATGAAACTGCAGAAGGAAGGGCAGGAGAAGAAACAGGAAGAATAAGAGACAGCACAACTGAAACACAAGAAGGAGATTAACCAAATGAAGCAAACCAGAAACGGAGAAGAAGGACAGGAGAGGAAACGAGGAAGGGTAATGAGAGAACAAGCGAATGAAACACAGGAAGGAAATGAGCAATGAGAGAAACGATGAGATTGGAAATGAGGAGCATGAGGAGAGAGTGGGGAGAAACAAAAACTATACGAGTTGAAAAGTAATGGAACTGAAGGAGAGAAGAAATTGAGTCCAGAGAGTGGAAAACTCCAAGAAAGAACAGAAACTAACAAATGTATAGAGATGCGGAAGAAAGGAAATAAGAGGAGAACTGCATGATAATGACGGGGTTAAAGGACAGAACACACACACAAGAAGTAGTGGAAGGATAATGGGGTGGAGCTCGCGGACTGGGTAGAGACCCGGTGTGAGCGCTGGAGCCGCCTCCAGGAACGAGGGAGGGAGTATCGCCCCTTGAAGCGAATCACGACCAGTGGTTCGGTCGTGCCAGCGGAGTTGAAGGGACGAGTGCTGTGGATAGGTGCACGTGCAGCTTGGGGTATTAGAGGCCCCGGGAACCCTGTGGGGACACGAATCCCCAGTGTGGTTGTCCCGGTGTGTGTGGTGCAGGTGTGAGTGCGCCCCCGGTGTGGATGAGACCAGGCGTGAGTGCGACCCCGTGTGT
Organism: Eptatretus atami; assembly: GCA_035128595.1. Lineage (NCBI taxonomy): Eukaryota > Metazoa > Chordata > Myxini > Myxiniformes > Myxinidae > Eptatretus > Eptatretus atami. The sequence goes on along the minus strand of CM068958.1, from coordinate 131,727,043 downwards.
GAGTGGTGTGGTGGGCATGTGTGCCGGATGTGCGTGCTTCCCAGCGTGCCATGTGTGAAAGGGGCACGCCGGTGGATGAGGCACCGTGTGTGGAGGGAGCCACGGTGCGGGTGAAAGACCAGGTGGTGGAGCGGCGTGTGCGCCAAAAGAAAGGGCGGCACGCGTGTGCGAAGCACGGTGTGGAGAATGCGGAGTGTGAGGGAGACCGTGTGTGTGAGGTCTCTGTATGTAAGGGAGATTCGGGTCGGCATGCGGAGCATGCAGGCGCGTCTCCCGGTGTGAGTGTGTTGGAATGGAGTATGTGCGTCGTAACACGCAGGTGTGCGTGGGTGAACGGAGACGACGGCGACAGAGGAGACACAAGCCGGGTAGCGGCTGTAGCTGTAATGGGAACGTGCCGGGTTCACCCGCAGCGAGCGCGAGGTCCGTGCTGTGCAACGCACGGGCCGCCACGTGCTCGCTTGCGGGCGTGAAGCCCGGTCCGGAACGCACGCGGTGAATGTTGCGACCGCGGACGGCCAAGGTTTAGGCAGGTAGACGGATTTGGACCGGATGGGTTCTCCACGCGAGCTGTGTTAAGCTCCAACGGGCAGAGCAGATGTGTTCGCGTGGGGGCCCCTCGGAGTGCGAGGGTTGCTTTTGGGGTGCGCAGGTGACGTCATGGCTGCACGTGGGGTTGGAATCCGGCAGGAGGTGAATCCCTGCCGGATGGTACCGTCCAAGAGGGACGAGGTACGCGTGCAGCTGCATGCCGTACGGCAAGGTGCAAAGTGCGCGAGCTGCGAGTTGCCGCGCTGGTGCTGCGCTAATTGGAAAATCAAAATTAACAAAAGCAAGCCTCGTTTCGGGTGAACAGGATTTCCCGGTAAGGGGTGGAAGACGCCCTTACCTGGGCACAGGATGACACTAGTTAGGGGAAGGGTGTGTTAGTTAGACCGGCTCCATGGGCAGGGGTAAGTCTCTGGGGCCCGTGGATGGATTAGTAGAGGGATTGTAGTGAGCTTTAGGATGGGAAATAATTTTGAGGATTTGGACGGTGGCACTAGTGGGATGTGTAGAGGGGACGTAGCTTAGCTACGTAGTGTTAAAAGGAACGTGCTGTAGTTTAAGGGATGACGTGGAGCACGAGTTAGTTAGGGGAGGTAGTTAGAAGGATGGCAGGATTCAGCGATGTGTGTGTTGGAAAGTTGTGAGGAGAGTAAATGGTGAGTGAGTGAGGCCAGCGGTCTGTGTGTATGGAGTGAATGGGGAATGCATTGGTGCGATGAGTGATTGGGGAGGAGTGACTCCCGCCCAAGGGACCCCGGGTCAGTGTAGAGTGAGTTAGTGGTTAGTTAAATTGAAAAATGGAGGTCGTTTGTTGTTTGGTGGGAAGTAGGCTCGAAACCCGTGTGGAGGGTGCAAGAGCCCTGTTGACGGGCTGGGAGCGTGGCTGCGAACGTGAGTATCGCTGAGTGGGTACCCGGGCACCGGGCTAGTCGGCGCTGGTAGGCCAAGGGCCCATGGGGGCCGGTTAGCGTAGTGGGCACGGGTGCGCCAGCTTGGTGCGGGGCCCGGAGCGCCGTTGGCCGCGTGGCAGTGTCGTGGGCCGGGTGACCCTCGGAAAGGGGCCCGGGGCGCAGCCTGCCACGTGTGCGTTTCAGGGGAGTTGCCATGGGGCACTCCCGGGTGTTTAGGGAGCTGGTAGGCTCGGAGGCAGTGTAGTGCCCGGGGGTGCCATCGTAGGGGAATCGGCAGAGGGTCGTGCCTGCCAAAGGGAGCCACGCGTCCAGCCACGAACCGTGCAAGGCACGAGGGAAAATTAGAGGGCGAGGCCCGAAATTTGAGTGGACACCAACACAGGCGACGGGATCTGGGTTTTTAGAACCATAGATTAAGCGAGACGGCGCTTGTTGAAAGCCCGGGTAGTTAACAGTTAAATGGTTAGGGTAGATTAGGAATGTACCCCCGCACCATCCTCCCTTCGCTCTCGTTGTGGCCGCTGAACCCACTTTGGTTAGATCGCTGAGATCTGGGAGGCCATCTTGAGGCTTGTTGGGCCTCGGCACAGGACGCTAGCTCTCCCTTATATCCCTCCGGGAAGGGAACGTAGGGTGGAGTAGGCTAGGTGACAGAATAGGTTAGCCGAACAAGGACGATAAAGGGGGTTAGGGACGATTTATAGTGATAAAGAGGGTGAAAATAAAAACAACAAAAAAAAATTAATGGGGGCTAATTGGTTTTTTACAAATAGGAGTGGGTAGGTACAGTGACAGGCAAGGCGATAGGGGAGGGAGACAGGTAGAGTGAGGTCCGAGTCCACCTTCTGTGTGGCCAACACCACCGCACTCCCTCCCACACTCCACTGCAAGCAAAGCTGGCCAACTTCATGTCTGCGGCTGTGTGCGCGGCCTGTGCCGGCCAACTTCATCGGCTGGTTGTTTTGCTGCAAGGCCTGTGACGGCCGGATCATCCGACGCTGTTTTACTGCAAGGCCTGTGACCGCCATTCGTCTGCCGCTGTGTTTGCCTGCTATCTTTGCATGCCATGCCCACTGCCCACATCATCAGTTTGCCCCGTTCTGTCCAATTTTGCTTTGTCCCCCCTTGTTCATTTTCCATGCGCCGCAGATCGCAAGCAACAGTTTGCAAGCTGCAGGAACTTCCTGTTGGCAGCTTGCAACACGGGCCGCGTGGCGCCCGTGCAACGGTTCTCTTTTGACTCTCCTTTTTCCTGCAGAGTCATTGATCCTGGCCATGGTTAGTGTAAAATTTGTAAGTTTAAGTGTCAAGTTTGTATTGAAATATAGTTGCGCCCCCGGCATGTATTGTTAGCGCCGGCAATTTATTATAGTGTCGTGTGAGTGAGTTGTTTAGTTAGTTACTCAGCCCTCAGGTTTATTATATTTGGGACACGAAACCATGAAGTCGCACTCAGGATCCGTAGAAACGTACTGGGAGAACAGCACATGATGGCACACGATAATTTGACGACTCGGACGAGTCTGTAAAAGGGGAGGGGTAGTGACGTTCTGGAAATTCGCAAACACCATAAAGGTCCCGTAGTGAGATATATTTCTTAAGTACATGTGTAAGTTAGCCCAACCCATGTATAGAGGGAATTAATGTGATTCATTCGGGCTGCGATCCTTTGATTAGGCGTTTTTCTGTCTACCTTTGTTTTGATACAACAACAACAAACGCCGAGCAACAAAAACCTACCTTCCACTCGCTACGCAAACCTCACATCACCGCCATTCAAACAGCACCTGGCCATCGAACACACGCCGAAAACCCTCCACCACCTCTTCCTGCGGCCATTCCCGCACCACCTGTGGGGACGCCGAGCGTCGAGCTGTCTTCAGCGAGAGACTGCGGAGTGCAGATGGCGGGTTTTCGAGAGAATTCGACTGCCGATGATACACGCCCACTCTGATCCACCCAATCGGAAGCGCGGGGCGGCTTGGCCTGCCCTCCAGACGCCCTGACGAAAATCGGCATATGCAAATTGAGGATCAGGAATGATACACGCACCCCTTTTTCTCCGTCCAATCGGCGACGTGGCTCCGCCCCTGAGGTGTTGGGCGTTTGAATCCGATAATTTGCATATGGTGGGTTCCCGAAGCCGATAAAAAGGCGAGCGCAGTGAGGAGCTAGAGGAGTGTAGGTGGAGCAGCAGATCGGTGAGAGGTCAGTTGAGCAGTATCGTGGAGTGAGTCGAGTTGGAGAGATCGGTGAGGAGTCAGTTGGCTGGGTCGTTGGAGACGGAGCTCGAGGAGATCGGTGAGCGAGATCGGTGGGGCAGACGGCTGCGGAGGCTGAAACGGCTGAGGTGGACCTGGAGGCTCGCCGTCGCGGATTCGAGCAACCAGCCATTACTCTCCCCAGAGCATCAACATTCCCCCTTTTCCCCCGCGCTGAAAGAGTGCGACAAGGGGCCCCGTTCCCACTTCACACCAGCAGGTGCCCACGGAACCGCCGTGCAGCGACTTCTCGGCTCGCCAACGAGCGCGCGGTAAGGACCCTTCGGTCTCTGGGCCTGGCCGTCATCCAGGTCCCACGCGCATTAGGCCCACGGGCCGCGTCTGATCCCTTGCCTTTGAGGGGTCTTTCTTTGCTTCGGTGTGAATGCGTGTTGTGGCGCCGTGTCTTGTAGGTAGTAACTGTATAAGTGGTCCGTGTGTCGTGTAGTCGGTTTTAACTCCTTTATATGTGCATTCTTTTGTTCTATGTGATATATGTGCAATCGTTAATTGTGGCTGTAAATACGTGTGCTATATGTTGTGCTCCGCGTGCCCGCGGAATAATATGTGCATTGTGTGAACTGTTTTCCCGTTTCGCTTCGTCTTTTCTTTAATTGAACCTCCATCCTGCTTCACGTAAAGCGTTCGTTAGTGGGTGCAAACACCCGGTTAAATACCTAGAACCGTCAGAGTCGTCACATAACACCTGCTCGGTTATCCCGATAGTACGGAACGGCCCGCCCAAGCGGCTCGTGTCCGGAGTCGACCTTGCGGCGGGTACGACGCCCGGTTTACCATCCGCGTGAGGTACTTAGGTAGGTCGAGTTTGGCGAACAACCTACCTACGCGGGTGCCGATTGGCACGATGTGTGGTGAGGTCGAAAGGGCCACCCGTGACTGGATCCCGCGTTGGCCGGAGGGTCCACGACTGAATTGTCCGTCCGGTGGGCGAGGCGCTCGCGGTTCGATCGCGGGCCGATCGCACGCCGACGGGCCGATATTCGCAAAAATATATTTTTGGTTTGCACGTAATGGTCACTCACGTATGGCCACGCACTACGGGCACGCGAGAGCGAAGGAACGGCCTGTGTGGTTGTTGTTTCTGGCTCGCGGTTTAAAAAAAATTTTTTTTTGCACGTACGGCCACGCACGTACGCGGCACGCACGTACGGGCACGCACGTACGGGCACGTACTAGTATATTCAATTGGAAATACAATAAAGATTTTAAAGGCTGCAGAAAACTAAATTTGGAAGTTTCCGCTCGTTTGATGT
>CM068958.1:131710994-131722023 GCA_035128595.1 Eptatretus atami | reverse complement strand
ATACATATACAGTATACATACAGTTTAATAATATATATATATATATATATATATATATATCTATCTATAATTCCAGCAGTCTGTGTGTGTCTGTGTGTGTCTGGTGTGTCTGTGACCGCTGTTTCTCGACAACCACTGGTCCGATCTAATTGAAACTTGCCAGATATATTGCTGGGGACCCGAGGATGTGCCTTTTCAAGGTTTGATATTAATCGGACAAGTGCTTCCCAAGTTATGGCCATTTATTTACCAAACCAATGACAAGACACGTTGTTGCATGGGCGTGGCCGATGGGGAAGGAAAGCTCAGCCGCGTTCCCCATTACGGGTTACAACGTACGGGCTACCGATAATGATGACTTCGTGTATTCTAATAATTTCTCGATTTCTTATGCGCATTTATAGATAAACACAATGCCCCAAGTTATGATCGTTTTCATATTAGACGGTGTATAAATTTCGGTAACATCAGAGTGCTGGTATGCTCCAAACCAGAAGTAATTTTTTTTTCTCTCTCTTCTCTTTTTGTTTTCCTTGCCACGACATTGCGAAAAGGTAAATAACGTTGGCGCTAATTGAATAATTGGGTATTATAACTAAATTGTGAATAATCGTAAATGCGAATAATATGTGAACTTCCGGGCCACGCACGTACAGGCACGTGAGAGCGAAGAAACGGCCTGTGTGGTTGTTGTTTGTTGCTCGCGGTTTGAATATTTATTTATGAAATGTTTTTTTTTTTTTTTTTTTAACGGGCACGTACTAGTCTATCTATAATTCAAGCAATCTGTGTCTGTGTCTGTGTCTGTGTCTGTGTCTGGTCTTTGTGTCTGTGTCTGTGTGTGTCTGTGTCTGTGTCTGTGTCTGTGTCTGTGTCTGTGTCTGTGTCTGTGTCTGTGTCTGTGTCTGTGTCCGTGACAGTGACGCTGTTTCTCGACAACCACTGGTCCTATCTAATTGAAACTTGCCAGGTATATTGCTGGGGCCCTGTGGATGTGCCTTTTCAAGGTTTGAATTTAATCGGCCAAGTGCTTCCCAAGTTATGGCCATTTATTTACCAACCAATGACGGACACGTTGCTGCGTAGGCGTGGCCGATGCGCCATTTAGTTACCAATCACAGGACACGTTGCTGCGTAGGCGTGGCTGCATAGGCCGGTGCGCGGCCGGCCGACGATGACGTCACGTCACTGCCATGCCGGTTACGATGGGGATCGGTGCCTTGGTTACTGTGGTGTCGGAGTGGTAATGGTCAATGGCAGCGAATGTCATGGCAAGCAAAGACAGGGAGGTAAACTTGATTTTAATTAACTCTGTATGTAAGTATCACAGCAGTTGTTACTTCAATGCAAGCGATAATTCGTGGAATACATGTGAACATTCTGTACGGGCACGCACCACTTCCGGATGGTGATGACTTAATGTATTCTAATAATTTCTCGATTTCTGATGCGCATATTATATAGACTAGTACGTGCCCGTAAAAAAAAAAAATTTTTTTTAATAAAAAATAAATATTCAAACCGCGAGCAACAAACAACAACCACACAGGCCGTTTCTTCGCTCTCGCGTGCCGCGGACGTGCGTGACCCGGAAGTTCGCATATTATTCGCTGTTACGATATTCGCAATTTAGTTTTAATACCAATATTCAATTAGCGCCAAAGTATTTTACCTTTTCGCAATGTCGTGGCAAGGAAAAACAAAAAGAGAAGAGAAGAGAGAGAGAAAAAAAATTTACTTCCTGGTTCGGATCATACCAGCACTCTGATGTTACCGAAATTTATGCACCGTCTAATATGAAACGATCATAACTTGGGGCATTGTGTTTATCTATAAATGCGCATAAGAAATCGAGAAATTATTAGAATACACGAAGTCATCACTATCCGGAAGTCCATACGTTGTAACCTGTAATGGCGAACGCGGCTGAGCTTCCCTTCCCATCGGCCACGCCCACGCAACAACGTGTCTTGTCATTGTTTTTGGTAAATACATGGCCATAACTTGGAAGCACTTGTCCGATTAATATCAACCTTGAAAAGGCACATCCTCAGTCCCCAGCAATATACCTGGCAAGTTCAATTAGATCGACCAGTGGTTGTCGAGAAACAGCGGTCACAGACACACACACACACACACACACACACACACACACACACACACACACACACACACACACACACAGATTGCTGGAATTATAGATAGATAAACACAATGCCCCAATCCAGTCGTCGTTTAGAGAGCGAAGGAACGCCTGTGTGGTTGTTTGAAAGTTTATTTATTTTTTTGGTTTTTATTTTTATTTTTTGCACGTACGTTTTTTTTTCTTTCTTTTTTCTCTTCTCTTCTCTTTGTGTTTTCCTTGCGATGACATTGCGAAAAGGCAAAATACGTTGGCGCTAATTGAATAATTGGCCATTAAAACTAAATTGCGAATAATCGTAACTGCGATATGCGAACTTCCGGACAGTGACGACTTAACTTCCGGACTTCCGGATAGTGACGACTTACTGTATTCTTTCTCGATTTTTTCTCGATTTATCGACTTACTGTATTCTTTCTTTCTCTATTTCTGTACTTTCTCGATCTCTTTCTCGATTTCTTAAACACAATGCCCCAATCCAGTCGTCGTTTAGACAGCGAAGGAACGGCCTGTGTGGTTGTTTGAAAGTTATATATATATATACATATATATATATTGTTACGGTTCTGGAAATTCGCAAACACCATAAAGGTCCCGTAGGTGAGAATATTTCTTAAGTACATGTGTAGTTAGCCCAAACCCATTGTATAGAGGGAATTAATGTGATTCATTCGGGCTGCGATCCTTTGAGTTAGGCGTTTTTCTGTTCTACCTTTGTTTTGATACAACAACAACAACAACGCCAGCAGCAAAAACCTACCTTCACCACTCGCTACCGCAAACCTCACATCACCGCCATTCCAAACAGCACCATGGCCATCGACACCGCCGAAAACCCTCCACACCTTCTCCTGCGGCCATTCCCGCACCAACTGTGGACGCCGAGCGTCGACGCTGTCTTCACCGAGAGACGCGAGACGCGAGTGCAGATGGCGGGTTTTCCGAGGAGAATTCGGATCAGGAATGATACACGCCCACATCTGATCCACCCAATCAGGAAGCGCGGCGGGCTTGGCCCCGCCTCCAGACGCGCCTGACGAAAATCGGCATATGCAAATTTGAGGATCAGGAATGATACACGCCCCCTTTTCTCCGTCCAATCGGCGAGCGTGGCTCCGCCCCTGAGGTCGTTTGATCCGATAATTTGCATATGGTGGGTTCCCGAAGCCGATAAAAAGGCGAGCGCAGTGAGGAGCTAGAGGAGTGTAGTGGAGCAGCAGATCGGTGAGAGGTCAGTTGAGCAGTATCGTGGAGTGAGTCGAGTTGGAGAGATCGGTGAGGAAGTCAGTTGGGCTGGGTCGTTGGAGACGGAGCTCGAGGAGATCGGTGAGGCGAGATCGGTGGGGCAGACGGCTGCGGAGGCGAACGGCTGAGGTGGACCTGGAGGCTCGCGTCGCGGGATTCGAGCAAGCCAGCCATACCCCCCCAGAGCATCAACAATTCCCCCTTTTCCGCGCTGAGAGAGTGCGACAAGGGCCCCGTTCCCACTTACACCAGCAGGTGCCCACGGAACCGCCGTGCAGCGCACATTCTGCGGCTCGCAACGAGGGCGCGGGTAGGACCCTTCGGTCTCGTGGGCCTGGCCGCTCATCCAGGTCCCACGCGCATTAGGCCCAGGGCCCAGTCTGACTCCTTGCCTTTGAGGGGGTCTTTTCTTTGCTTCGTGTGTGAATGCGTGTTGTGGCGCCGTGTCTGTAAGGTAGTAACTGTATAAGTGGTCCGTGGTCGTGTAGTCGGTTTTAACTCCTTTTATATGTGCATTTCTTTGTTCTATGTGATATATGTGCAATTGTTAATTGTGGCTGTAAATACGTGTGCTATATGTGTGCTCCGCGTACCGCGGAATAAATGTGCATTGTGTGAACTGTTTTCCCCGTTTCGCTTCGTCTTTTCTTTAAGTGAACCTCCATCCTGCTTCACGTAAAGGGTTCGTAGGGGTGCAAACACCCGGTAAATAACCTGAACCGTCGAGGTCGACGATAACACCGCTCGGTTATCCCGATAGTAGGAACGGCCCGCCCAAGCGGCTCGTGTCCGGAGTCGACCTGCGCGAGGTACGATCGCCCGGTTTACCATCCGCGTGGGTACTTAGGTAGGTCGAGTTTGGCGAACAACCCTATCTACGCGGGTGGCCGATTGGCACGATTGTGGTGAGGTCGAAAGGCCCACCGTGACTGGATCCCGGCTTGGCCGGGAGGGTCACGACTGAATTGTCGTCCGGTGGGCGAGGCGGTCGCGGTTCGAGTCGCGTGGCCGATCGCACGCCGACGGGCGCGAATTCGCAACACTGGTGTCAGGAGTGTGATTCAAATCCCTCCCGTCTCCAAGCTAAATTCATAGGGAATCGGTTCAGGAGGAGCGACCCCCGATTCCCTCCAAATTACGAGCGATTAAATTAACCCTTACGTGGAATAGATGGCGTCTCAAGGCGAGCGGAGCCGGGGTAATAGAAATGTATATGTGTAGTGATGTAGAATCCATGGTCCAGGATGGAATCCCATGCAGGACATTGGTGTGCAGGAACAATTTCCCCCCAGACGAGCCCAGAGCTCGAATTGGGCAGTAGCTGGGGTGGCGGACGAACGCCCCCACGTGCGAATTCGCCCACGGATCGGACGATGGAAATGTTTGAGGCATTGATGAGAAAATGGATACAAAAATGGATGAAATGAAAAACGAAATGAAAAACGAAATAAAAGGAGTGAACAAGCAGATGGAAACAAACACAAACAAAATGGAAGGAATGAATAACGAATTGAACGAAAAATGGATGGAAACGCACTCAAAATGGAAACAAACAAAAACGAAATGAAGGAAGAAATAAAAGAAATGCGGGGTGAACGCAGCAAATAGGCCAATGCCTGCAGGCGGCATGAAGGCAACAACAGCGAAGTGCGTAATGGCGACGCCACGTGTGGAGCGAACGAGCTGGGAGGGGTGCAACGGTTGTCAGCCCGCGGTGAGGCGGGTGAGGAAAAAATAATCGGGAGACGTGTTGGGCGAGAAGTGTGGAGTGACGGAAAAAGTGACGGTAACCGAGAGGGAAAAATTAATTGGGGTGACGGAGACGTGCACGAAGGAAATAAAATAGTGGAGTGTGAGAAAAGACTTCAAGACTGACGAAGAGAGTTGATAAGCTGGGACTGGAGGTAAAAACTGAGACAGAGGAACTGGAAGACGGATAGACAAACACAAGGGGAAGCGCGGAAGGACAGTTAGAAGCCAAAGTAAGGTCGGATGTACGAAGATGAGAAAGGAATTGGAAAAGAAACTGAGTTACAGAAACACCAGAACGAAAGAGACGGAATTACAAACGAGTTGAGGATGGTAGAGAGGAAAGAACGAGAACGGAGAATGAAACGTTAAGGAACCACGCTGTACAGATCGAACAGCTGGAAGCAAAGGCCAGATTGGGAATGAGATGCAAGAAAGAGTAATGATGAAGAACGAATGAGACAGAAAGAAGGAAATCGATCAATGAAGGAACCACGAGATTACAGAATGAGGAACAAGAAAGAGTCCTGAAAGAACAAGGATTACGACAGGAGAACGAAGTCAGTCAGTTGAAAGAAATAACGAGATTCAGAATGAGGAACAAGAAGACCAGTGAATAGGAAATACAAAGAACAAGGAATGAGACAGGAGAAAAAATCTGTCAGTTGAAAGAAATAACGAGATTGCAGAACGAGGAACAAGAAAGAAGTGGAATAGAAAAACTGAAAGAGTATGAATTTGAAACTGAACGACAAAAGGAAAAATTAAGTTGGAATACGAGAGAAGTTGAAGGAGCAACGAATGAAGCAGAAGGAGAAATGAGGAGATTGAAGGACACAACGAGATTGAGAGGAAGAACGAGAGGAACAATGGGATAGAAAACAAAAGGAACATGAAGCCGAGGTTGACAATTGAAAGAAAAGGCAAGGCTGGAGTGCGAAGAGGTAGACCAAAGAACAGCGAATGAAACACAAAAAGGAAAATTAACCACATGAAGAAAACCATGAAACTGCAGAAGGAAGGGCAGGAGAAAGAACAGGAAGAATAATGAGACAGCACAACTGAAAACACAAGAAGGAGATTAAACCAATGAAGCAACCCATGAAACGGAGAAGAAGGACAGGAGAGGAAACGAGGAAGGGTAATGAGAGAACAAGCGAATGAAACACAGGAAGGAAATGAGCCAATTGAGAGAAACGATAAGATTGGAAATGAGGAGCTGAGGAAGAAGTGGGAGAAAACAAAAACTATACGAGTTGAAAGTAATGAACTGAAGGAAGAATGAAATTGAAGTCCAGAGAGATGGAAAAACTCCAGAAAGAAACAGAAACTAACAAGTATAGAGATGCGGAAGAAAGAGAAAATAAAGGAGAGACTGCATGATAATGACGGGGTTAAAGGAACAGAACACACACACAAGAAGTAGTGGAAGGATAATGGGGTGACTCGCGGACTGGGTAGAGACCCGGTGTGAGCAGCTGGAGCCGCCTCCAGGAACGAGGGGAGGGAGTATGCCCCTTGAAGCGAATCACGACCAGGTGGTTCGGTCGTGCCAGCGGAGTTGAAGGGACGAGTGCTGTGGATAGGTGCACGTGCAGCTTGGGGTATAGAGGCCCCGGGAACCTGTGGGGACACGAATCCCCAGTGTGGTTTGTCCCGGTTGTGTGGTGCAAGGTGTGAGTGCGCCCCCGTGTGTGGATGAGACCAGGCGGCGTGAGTGCGACCCCGTGTGTGAGTGGTGTGGGTGGCATGTGTGCCGGAGTGCGTGCTTCCCAGCGTCCATGTGTGAAAGGGGCACCGCAGGTGGATGAGGCACCGTGTGTGGAGGGAGCCACGGTGCGGGTGAAAGACCACGGTGGGTGAGCGGCGTGTGCGCCGAAAACGGCACGCGTGTGCGAAGCACGGTGTGGAGAATGCGGAGGGTGAGGGAGACCGTGTGTGTGAGGTCTCTGTATGTAAGGGAGATTCGGTCGGCATGCGGAGCATGCAGGCGCGTCTCCCGGTGTGAGTGTGTTGAATGGAGTATGTTGCGTCGTAACACGCAGGTGTCGTGGGTGAACGGAGACGACGGCGACAGAGGACACAAAGCGGGTACGCGTGTAGCTGTAATGGGAACGTGCCGGGTTCACCCACAGCGAGCGCGAGGTCCGTGCTGTGCAACGCAAGAGGCCGCCACGTGCTCGCTTGCGGAGTGAAGCCCGGTCCGGAACGCACGCGGTGAATGTTGCGATCCCGCGGACGGACAAGTTTAGGCAGGTAGACGGATTTGGACCGGTGGGTTCTCCACGCGAGCTGTGTTAAGCTCCAACGGGCAGAGCAGATGTGTTCGCGTGGGGAGCCCCTCGGAGTGCGAGGGTTGCTTTGGGGTGCGCAGGGTGACGTCATGGCTGCACGTGGGTTGAATCCGGCAGGAGGTGAATCCCTGCCGGATGGTACCGTCCAAGAGGGACGAGGTACGCGTGCAGCTGCATGACGTACGGGAAGGTGCAAAGTGCGCGAGCTGCGAGTTGCCGCGCTGGTGCTGCGCATAATTGGAAAATCAAATTAACAAAAGCAGCCTCGTTTCGGGTGAACAGATTTCCCGGTAGGGGTGGAAGACGCCTTACCTGGGCACAGGGACACTAGTAGGGGAAGGGTAGTGTTTAGTTAGACGGCTCCATGGGCATGGGTAAGTCTCATGGGGCCCGTGGAATGGATTAGTAGAGGGATTGTAGTGAGCTTTAGGATGGAAATAATTTTTGAGGATTTGGAGACAGTGAAGACTGTGGATGTGTAGAGGGGACGTAGCTTAGCACGTAGTGTTAAAAGGAACGTGCTGTAGTTTAAGGGATGACGTGGGAGCACGAGTTAGTTAGGGGAGGTAGTTAGAAGGATGCAGGATTCAGCGATGTGTGTGTTGGAAAGTTGTTGAGGAGAGTAATGGTGAGTGAGTGAGGCCAGCGGGTCTGTGTGTATGGAGTGAATGGGGAATGCAATGGTGCGATGAGGATTGGGGGGAGGAGTGACTCCCGCCCAAGGGACCCCGGGGTCAGTGTAGAGTGAGTTAGTGGTTAGTTAAATTGAAAAATGGAGGTCGTTTTGTTGTTGGTGGGAAGTAGGCTCGAAACCCGTTGAGGGGTGCAAGAGCCCTGTTGACGGGCTGGGAGCGTGCTGCGAACGTGAGTATCGCGAGTGGGTACCCGGCACCGGGCTAGTCGGCCGTGGTAGGCCAAGGGCCCATGGGGGCCGGGTTAGCGTAGTGGCACCGGTGCGCCAGCTTGGTGCGGGGCCCGGAGCGCCGTTGGCCGCGTGGGCAGTGTCGTGGGCCGGGTGACCCTCGGAAAGGGGCCCGGGGCCAGCCTGCCACGTGTGCGTTTCAGGGGAGTTGCCATGGGGCACTCCCGGGTTTAGGGAGCTGGTAGGCTCGGAGCAGTGTAGTGCCCGGGGTGCCATCGTAGGGGATCGGCAGAGGGTCGGCCTGCCAAAGGGAGCCAGCGTCCAGCCACGAACCGTGCAAGGGCACGAGGGAAAATTAGAGGGCGAGGCCCGAAATTTGAGTGGAACACCACACAAGGCGACGGGATCTGGGTTTTTAGAACCAATAGATTAAGCGAGACGCGCTGTTGAAAAGCCCGGGTAGTTTAACAGTTAAATGGTAGGGTAGATTAGGAATGTACCCCTCCGCACCATCCATCCTTCGCTCTCGTTTGGGCCGCTGGACCACTTTGGGTTAGATCGGCTGAGATCTGGGAGGCCATCTTGAGGCTGCATCTTTTACACCACCTTATTTAACACATTGCATTAGCTCTTCATGCTTGTTGTTTGTGTCCTTTATGACATCCTTAAAAACAGCAGGTTTCCTGTTTGGAATGATTTTCACTTTTGTTTGCAATGAGTTTGGAAAGGTAAACAGAGTAAAGAAAAATTATCTCACTCCTCTCCACGCATATGTGATTGGGATGAATTCAGACCCAAAGTATTGCTGAACTGCAGGTTCATTTTCCGATTTATGTTCCAATTTTGTGTTCAAAATTTAACATTCAATTGAAATTAAGTTGGTCCTCGATCATAAACTGATGTTTGTGGACAGACAGGCAAAGTGAACCAATTGCTGAACCATGCTTTTCACTTCGTGTGCGGGGTAAAAGTCGGTGTAACAATTGCATTGAATATCTTCATTTTCAAAAACGTTTCTGATATGTCCCTCCTTTTCCATAAAAGCAACAAAAGAGTTAGTGTCTGTCACATATTCTGCCTTTTTCTTGGTTGTCTCCCACCCCTCTCACAAGGTCTGAGACGGGGGGACATTAAAATGAGCTCCGTCCGACTGACCGATCATCTTTGCATGTACTTTTGTGTACGTGACGTTTCAAAAACCGTTAAACATTTACCTTTCATATTTCACAGATCTATGCCTCATACCATCCAAAAGGCAGGGGACCTAGAGGATCAGCTCCTTGTTGTTATGTCTTTTGTTACTTTTTCTATCAGATGTTACAATGAATCCAATATATTGAAACTAATTTCCTTTTTAAAATTATACCTACTTATTTTTATTTGGGATTTTTTTTTTCCTTGTCTGGTTCACTAACCTTATTTCACCTTTTTCTCTGCTAATTGTTAAATTAAAATATTGGGTTATTTCTTCCATCTTTAATGCTAATGCAATAAGGATTTCTATTGCATCTGCCAAAAATATGATATCATCTGCAAAATCCAGATTCTACAGAGTTTCTTCAACAGCTGTTCCACCTTCATTACCTTAAACATATTCTGATCCGTAAATATATTAAATAATAATTTTTGTGAGATAAACATCCGTGTCTTTGATTCAAAGCAGTCTCCAAGCTTTCCCTCTTATCATCAGCAGTCTCGGACAATTAAGGAGACATTTCCTCCTCCCAATCACTACCGGATTTAGGGGTGGCCAGGTGGGGCCATGGCCCCGGGGCCCCCCCACATTTAGGGGCCCCCCACAATTTCGATGACATTTTGAAAATCCCTTGAAAATGTGCTTCTAAAGTTTTATTGTCGGTGAATGAAGATTGTAAACTCTTTGTAAGGATATCTTTTCAAAATTGTCCGTCATTGTGAGGGTCCTTTTCAAGCTTTGGCTTTTTCAAGCTCTTTCTTCCATGGTCCACAGAACGGATCCAACGTGGTCAAAAATTCCCGGGGCAAGCCTCGGGCATTGGGGGCCCGCATTTGGATCTTTTTTTGGATCGATCATCGATGCTTCTGATGGTTGAGCGTGACCAACTAACTATGGCACTGCCTGCCAGAGCCCAGCAAGCACAGACGGAATACAGAGGTCCAGCCAGAGGAGAGGTGAAAAGGTGAAAGTCGACGTGGTAAAACTAGGCCAGGCCAGCACAGCACACGCCGGCAAGGGTAGTATTGTACACACTGAACTGCGGCTGCAGGAACGCTGTCAGTACCCTGCTTACTGGCGCGTACAGCACAGTAAACGTGTGACTTTCTATGTTCCAGGTGTGTGAAACAATACTTGTTGTCGTGATTCTGGTACGTCCATGTGCACTCTGACAATATTCGGTTACTCGGTACCTACCAGCTGCGAGAACCACATGAGCGGCTTCGGTGACGACAGGCACAAATCCAGGGCTCCACGGAAATATGACAGTGGTGCTCAAAGCAGAAACTTCCAAGAGAAAGATGAAAGACACAAGCACATCGTCGACAAGACCCAGAAAATCCTCAGAGTTTTTCACTCCTGCTCAAAACATGGGATTCGTCCATGACAGAGGCTGGAATACCAACAGAGACAGAACAAGCGGATTTGGCAACGCAACCCCTGCGTCAAGATTTGCCCAACATGCATCAGGTGAAGAAGCGCGAGATATACTGACTGATCGTGGACCTGACTTTGCCAATTGCATTGGATGTTGGCCTCCT
>CM068958.1:131699921-131709999 GCA_035128595.1 Eptatretus atami | reverse complement strand
GCATTTCTTGAATGCCACTGGATTGGACATCGCTAACTGCGAGGACAATCTTACGAATAACGCATCTAATATGAGTGACCGATACAATGGATGCAGGGAATGATCCAACAGGAAACCCTCTCGCAATATTTGTGCCATGCGTGACACACTCACTGAACTTAGTTGGTCAGTTGGCCGTGGATGCTGTAGACCTGCAGCAGCATTCTTTGAATTCGTGAACAAGTGTATGTATTTTTTACAGCTTCCACGTCGCGCTACGCCAGATTATTTGACGCCCTGGAAAGCCAAAGGTCTGCAAGTACAAAGTTGCCTCAGCGACACTTGCTGGTCGGCTCATTCTGATGCAACCCGAGCTCTTGTAGACGGTTACAGCGAAATCATGGATGTCCTCGATGAAATCGCAAACGTGAACAACTGAATAGTGAAACAAGAAAACACCGCCGAGACACTTCACCAAACGATGTGCACGCTCGAGATAGGGTTCTATGCTGGTTTCTGCGTCTACTGTCCTTGTAGATTTGACGTACGAGTAAAACCCTTCAGTCGCAAGCTACCGATCTCAACACAGCCGTGCAGCTCCTCAAGTCACTGGCGAGCTACGTGCAGTCATTCGCGATCAGTTTGATACATTCGTTGTTGATGGAGTGGAGCGCTCAGGTACGGAGGAATTCACTCGCGGATCGCTAGACGGAAAGCGTTAATGTTCCGCGCTCGCTCCCTTGGACTACGGACACACTCCAGAAGTAGAACTAGGACGCCAAGAGTCCTTCGCAGCAGTGGATACGTTGCAGTGATTGACGTTACTGCTGTGGCAGTTGGAAAGCATACAAACGTTACAGCGAGATGAGCGACAGATTTGGATTCCTGCGTGCTCTTGTTCAACTCGAATGGAGCAAATTTGAGAGTCATGCTTGAAGCTCGTCGAGCTGTATCGGGAAGATCTATCACCTGACCTCACAGAAGAAATGATTCAGTTCCAAGCCATGATGAAGGAGGCAGAGCCAGACTCGGGCCGTACTGAACTCAGATGTACAGTTTTCTCATCGAGCGAAAACTCACCGATACTTTCCCAAACGTGGAAGTGCTGCTTCGGATTTACCTCTCACTGATGGTGTCGAACTGCTTCGGGGAGCGCTCATTTTCGAAACTCAAGCTTATCAAGAAACCATCTTCACTCCACGATGGGCAGCAGAGACTGGTCAATCTGACCATCATTTTCAACCGAATCCGATGTGCTCAATTCCATGCAGGTTGACAGTTTCATATCTGATTCGCTGCCGCGAAGTCGCGCAAGAAGCTTTGTCCATTGATTAAGGCACCGTGTGTATGTTCATTGATGTGGATGACACTGCCGTATATTTGCGGTTCGCTGGAAGTCGGCTACTAATCACCATTTCGGATTTCTCTTGCCCAGAGGGTTTTTAGAAGTTAGAAGATTTTATTCGAAGTTCGTAGTATGATTAATGACAGCGCGTCGTTTGTTATTTCTTATATTAGTCCATCTCTATCTCTTACTCTTGCAGCAACAGCATTTTTGTGATTTGATTTTAGAATGAGCTCAGAGATAAGTCATCAGCTCATAGATAAGTCACCAGCCATATCAATAACAATCCGTCCATCTTGTCATATTTTCAGATTTAATTGTAATTGTGAACATATATGCCAAATCATTCCTGATCAGGATCTGCCAAATCTATAGATATAAGTTCAGGTGTTGATGAAAAAGCAGTTATAATTTAAGTTGTTGATTAATCTCCAAATTTGGGGGCCCCCCACAATCATTGTGCCACGCCCCCCACATGGTAAATCCGGCCCTGCTCCCAATGGGATGCCACCTCACTAGTTTTATCAGTCTTCTCTCCTCTAAATGCGAGTGGTAAGTGAGGAAGCAGCATGTCCAATTTTAGTCTTTGGCATACTCGGTCAGGGTCAGAATTTAACCAGAGTGGATGCTTTAGCCATAATTTCCTAAGAGATGCTGCCTTTTCATGGTTCACACTTATTGTTTGCCTAGTTGCCCCGAGAGGAGTCAGAGTCAGGGTCAACCATTGTATACCATCCATTAAGATCATATATAAGCCAACTGGGTTTTTATTGTCACTGCTTTTTGCCACACACTGTTTTTTAAAACTAATTTAATGTTTGCAAGTGATTGATGGCACATGTGACAGCTACCTTCACTTCCCCATCCTTCAGGCATTATCTGATATCCAGTGCCTCTATTAGCACCATATCAGAAAGCACTTTTAACATTGAACCCTGGATCTTATACTTTGTTTTTCGGAGTTGTTAACACTTGATTCAAAACCAACTTCTTAAGAAGTGGTTATTTATATATTTTTTTACAAACCGTTGTGAGGCAAACCGTCACAGCAGTTGTTACTTCAATGCAAGCGAAATTCGTGGAATGCATGTGAACATTCCGTACGGGCACGCACCACTTCCACATAGTGATGACTTAATTATTCTAATAATTCTCGATTTATTATGCGCATTTATAGATAACACAATGCCCCAATCCAGTCGTCGTTTACGACGAGCGAAAGGAATGGCCTGTGTGTTTGTTGAAAGTTTTTTTTTTCTTTTGGGTGGGTTGCACGTTCGGGCACGCATGTACGGGCACGCGAGAGCGAAGGAACGGCCTGTGTGGTTGTTTTTTCTGGCTCGCATTTTGAAAGTTTTTTTCTGCACGTACGGCCACGCACGTACGGGCACGTACTAGTAATAATAATAATAATAATAAGCATACAAACCATGTTTCCATTGTCATGGGTCACTCACCTGTATTTGATTTTTCACCTATTTATTTATATTCATTTATTTATATTTTCATTTACAGATGCTTTCCCACGGTTCTGATTTTTCCTGGTGTATCGGCTTCGATGTCCATCGGCATACAAAAATTACCGTGTTTCCCCATTGTGTTGGGTCACTCCCCTGCAGTTTTTCATGTATATTTGTTTTCATTTATTGTTTTCATGTATTTATTTTTCACTTATGGATGTTGTCCGACGATTCTGCGATTATTTTTTTTTTCGGGTGTACCGGCTTCGATGTCCATCGGCGGCGCACAAAATTTCAGCTTTCTACATCACCTGGAAGGCACCGATCTTTAACATCAGTCAGTGAATAGTCAGTCAGTCAACGTTAAGAAAGTGCTTTATATATATATTAGAATTTATACCAGATTGATGTCCACAAACTTTTAATAAGATTATCAATTTACAAAATATAACACATGCAATTCCAAAAGTCAGTGAAACAGCCTTTGAAAGCTGTATGTTTTGCAGTGTTTCCAACACTATTTAAATGTCTAGTGCAATACAGTGAAAGATATAATCAATGATTACATGTAGAATGCTTATGACAGGTTTCTATACATTTTCTAAACCAATGTAGTTCTTACAGGTGCAGTCTTTTCAGGCTTACGTGACCCAAATAAACACCCACCACAAATATGCATGCATTGGTTTCGGCAAACTTTATAGTGAACTAACAAGTTGCACATGCTTGTGCTTCCATTGCTTTTTCATGATGTGGACGTATATACGATACAGTATTTCAAACGTTAGGCACTGGATCATTTCTCACAAAGCAGTCATTGCAGCCAATCTTTTTTCAACTCTGATATAAAGTTTGACATCTCATTCCAACTAATAATTTGAAGCTCCATCTAAAAGGTGGCAAACTTTGTGAAGATTGCTTTCTGTCAGTCAAAAAATGTTCTTACAATTACTGTATTTGACAGAGGCAATTGTGAAGACTTCTTTATGAGAAAGGACCCAGTGCCTAACCTTTGAAAGGCTGTCCTATACACGTCTATACTCATTTTACTCACATAAAAAGGCTGATTGTTTCAATTAAATTTTTCCATCATTGACCCAAATTTAATTTCATTCACCAAATTTCCCAATTCTGGCATAATATCATGAACTAAAAACGAAAAAATGCAACCTTCGGAGACAGGTCCTGTAAATTGGAGGATGGATTACTCATTGAGTATGAAAAGTGCAATTACTTTTGGTTGGTTTTAATACTTTATGAGTATATCAAGTTGCATAATAGCCTTTTGTCAAGTTGCATTACCCAGATAGCATGTGAAACTTTGCAGTCACTATAAAATGGTAACAAAAAAAACATTAAAAGACTGTGGACCACAATATTTTGTAATGTTAAACCTTGTTGATTATGATGAAAAAGTGGTGGTTTACTTTAAACATAAGGCATCAGGTTTATGTTTTTCCACCATCACAAAGCATGCTCTCTCTTCTCACCGATACTTTCCCAAACGTGGAAGTGCTGCTTCGGATTTACCTCTCACTGATGGTGTCGAACTGCTTCGGGGAGCGCTCATTTTCGAAACTCAAGCTTATCAAGAACCATCTTCACTCCACGATGGGGCAGCAGAGACTGGTCAATCTTGACCATTTCATTTCAACCGAATCCGATGTGCTCAATTCCATGCAGGTTGACAGTATCATATCTGATTCGCTGCCGCGAAGTCGCGCAAGAAGCTTGTCCATTGATTAAGGCACCGTGTGTATGTTCATTGATGTGGATGACACTGCCGTATATTTGCGGTCGCGGTGGAAGTCGGCTACTAATCACCATTTCGGATTTCTCTTGCCCAGAGGGTTTTTAGAAGTTAGAAGATTTTTATTCGAAGTTCGTAGTATGATTAATGACAGCGCGTCGTTTGTTATTTTCTTATATTAGTCCATCTCTATCTCTTACTCTTGCAGCAACAGCATTTTTGTGATTTGATTTTAGAATGAGCTCAGAGATAAGTCATCAGCTCATAGATAAGTCACCAGCCATATCAATAACAATCCGTCCATCTTGTCATATTGTCAGATTTAATTGTAATTGTGAACATATATGCCAAATCATTCCTGATCAGGATCTGCCAAATCTATAGATATAAGTTCAGGTTGTTGATGAAAAAGCAGTTATAATTTAAGTTGTTGATTAATCTCGTCAAATTTGGGGGCCCCCCACAATCATTGTGCCCACGGCCCCCCACATGGTAAATCCGGCCCTGCTCCCAATGGGATGCCACCTCACTAGTTTTATCAGTCTTCTCTCCTCTAAATGCCGAGTGGTAAGTGAGGAAGCAGCATGTCCAATTTTAGTCTTTGGCATAACTCGGTCAGGGTCAGAATTTAACCAGAGTGGATGCTTTAGCCATTAATTTCCTAAGAGATGCTGCCTTTTCATGGTTCACACTTTATTGTTTTGCCTAAGTTGCCCCGAGAGGAGTCAGAGTCAGGGTCAACCATTGTATACCATCCATTAAGATCATATATAAGCCAACTGGGTTTTTATTGTCACTGCTTTTGCACAACACTGTTTTGTAAAAACTAATTTAATGTTTGCAAGTGATTGATGGCACATGTGACAGCTACCTTCACTTCCCCATCCTTCAGGCATTATCTGATATCCAGTGCCTCTATTAGCACCATATCAGAAAGGCACTTTTAACATTGAACCCTGGATCTTATACTTTGTTTTTCGTGGGAGTTGTTAACACTTGATTCAAAACCAACTTCTTAAGAAGTGGTTATTTATATATTTTTTTACAAACCGTTGTGAGGCAAACCGTCACAGCAGTTGTTACTTCAATGCAAGCGATAATTCGTGGAATGCATGTGAACATTCCGTACGGGCACGCACCACTTCCACATAGTGATGACTTAATGTATTCTAATAATTTCTCGATTTATTATGCGCATTTATAGATAAACACAATGCCCCAATCCAGTCGTCGTTTACGAGAGCGAAGGAATGGCCTGTGTGTTTGTTTGAAAGTTTTTTTTTTTCTTTTGGGTGGGTTGCACGTTCGGGCACGCATGTACGGGCACGCGAGAGCGAAGGAACGGCCTGTGTGGTTGTTGTTTCTGGCTCGCATTTTGAAAGTTTTTTTCTGCACGTACGGCCACGCACGTACGGGCACGTACTAGTAATAATAATAATAATAATAAGCATACAAACCATGTTTCCCCATTGTCATGGGTCACTCACCTGTATTTGATTTTTCACCTATTTATTTATATTCATTTATTTATATTTTCATTTACAGATGCTTTCCCACGGTTCTGTGATTTTTCCTGGTGTATCGGCTTCGATGTCCATCGGCATACAAAATTACCGTGTTTCCCCATTGTGTTGGGTCACTCCCCTGCAGTTTTTTCATGTATATTTGTTTTCATTTATTGTTTTCATGTATTTATATTTTCACTTATGGATGTTGTCCGACGATTCTGCGATTATTTTTTTTTTCGGGTGTACCGGCTTCGATGTCCATCGGCGGCGCACAAAATTTCAGCTTTCTACATCACCTGGAAGGCACCGATCTTTAACATCAGTCAGTGAATTAGTCAGTCAGTCAACGTTAAGAAAGTGCTTTATATATATATTAGATATTCATACCAGAAGTTGATGTCACAAACTTTTAATAAGATTATCAATTTACAAAATATAACACATGCAATTCCAAAAGTCAGTGAAACAGCCTTTGAAAGCTGTATGTTTTGCAGTGTTCCAACACTATTTAAATGTCTAGTGCAATACAGTGAAAGATATAATCAATGATTACATGTAGAATGCTTATGACAGGTTCTATACATTTTCTAAACCAATGTAGTTCTTACAGGTGCAGTCTTTTCAGGCTTACGTGACCCAAATAAACACCCACCACAAATATGCATGCATTGGTTTCGGCAAACTATATAGTGAACTAACAAGTTGCACATGCTTGTGCTTCCATTGCTTTTTCATGATGTGGACGTATATACGATACAGTATTTCAAACGTTAGGCACTGGATCATTTCTCACAAAGCAGTCATTGCAGCCAATCTTTTTTTCAACTCTGATATAAAGTTTGACATCTCATTCCAACTAATAATTTGAAGCTCCATCTAAAAGGTGGCAAACTTGTGAAGATTGCTTTCTGTCAGTCAAAAAATGTTCTTACAATTACTGTATTTGACAGAGGCAATTGTGAATGACTTCTTTATGAGAAAGGACCCAGTGCCTAACCTTTGAAAGGCTGTCCTATACACGTCTATACTCATTTTACTCACATAAAATGCTGATTGTTTCAATTAAATTTTCCATCATTGACCCAAATTTAATTTCATTCACCCAAATTTCCCAATTCTGGCATAATATCATGAACTAAAAACGAAAAAATGCAACCTTCGGAGACAGGTCCTGTAAATTTGGAGGATGGATTACTCATTGGAGTATGAAAAGTGCAATTACTTTTTGGTTTGGTTTTAATACTTTATGAGTATTATCAAGTTGCATAATAGCCTTTTGTCAAGTTGCATTACCCAGATAGCATGTGGAAACTTTGCAGTCACTATAAAATGGTAACAAAAAAAACATTAAAAAGACTGTGGACCACAATATTTGTAATGTTAAACCTTGTTGATTATGATGAAAAAGTGGTGGGGTTTACTTTAAACATAAGGCATCAGGTTTATGTTTTTCCACCATCACAAAGCATGGGGCTCCTTTGGCGAAGTCCATCATGCTGGAGGCAAGGGTTGGAGTTTGGAATCGAATTTGGATAGGTCAAGGTGATGGTGACTCTACTCTTTCCCGCTGTCTAGTACGTTCTTTTCGCCCAGTGTGTGCAGCCGAATTGAGCCTGTTTACAAGCGTCTGCACAAACGTGTGACGGGACCTCTCGTTGATGAGGCGGGCCTTGTCATGCATCAACTGCTTCTCTGCTACAGAACGCTTCCTGCAGGAGAGAGACAAACAATCACAGATTAAACTAGAACAAGCAATCAAAGATTGCATAGCCTCGCCCAAACTTGTTTCGTGTGGTTTTATAGTACATATTTTATAGATGTACTCGCATATTAATTGTCCATACTTTATAGACCTAATCACGTTCTAATTGTACATCATTTATAGAGGAACTTGGTTGAAAAAAAAAGAGAATATGTACTCCTGGCTACCACTAGGTGGCGCTTGTGGATTAGGTTAGCACATTGTGTGCAGACAAACAAACAAACAGACAAATGGACCCAAATGCAATACCCTCTCCTTTGGCGAGGATAACTAGAACAGCACTCGGTGGAGAGCATACCTCCACCAGGCTGAACAGTTTACGTTTTGCATCCCACTTATAGGCCGGATCTGTAACCGAACCTTAACCAAAATCTAATCGGCTTTTTCTTGTCACCTCCCCAACTCATCCACCAAGTTTTGTTATATATAATCCTTCCACAACCTTTTGAAATATCGTGATCTGTGTCGTTTTGGTCCTATCTCTCAATGGTGCAGAATCACTTGGAAATTAAAACATTTTTCTAGTATCCAGATCAAGCCTGGTGTTGGCTTAGTGGTTAGGGTGGTGGCTTGGGATCCTAGGGTCCTGAGTTCAAGCCCCGTTGGCCGCTGAAATAAATACATCAGGAGGTTGACTCAGCCTGTCATCCTTCCAAGGTCGGCAAAATGAGCACCAGTGTACTGGTAAGGGGGACACTGCATCAGCGGCATAGCCGTGTCCCAACCAATGATGCAGCCAGCAGCCACAGGCTGCACTCGATAGAGAGAGAGTATCCAGATCCAGGTCTTCACCAAAATCGAATCAACTCGTCCTTGTCCACCAAATTTCCACTAAGCCAACCTGTCCACCAAATTTCGTTCAAATCTATCCATAACTTTTTGAGATGATATGCTCACAGACAGACAGACACACAAACAGGGTGTTAAACCGCAACCTCCACCCACCATGGGTTGTGGAGGTAAAAAGGAAAAATGACAATTTGCCAGCATAATTCTCTTCTGTAGCACTCCATCAGTACACCAGTTAGTTGGACTCGAATGCAGATGAGTGATTGACCAGACAGAATCAAGGTGAATGCACCCCCCTGCTGAGATTTCTGGTCAGCCTTTTTAAGCATGCTTATGTTATACAAGAGTAAAACCCATTTTTACATTCCTTACATTGTTAGCTCATCTATGGCGAAGTCAAGGTGAGCTGTTAAAGCCATAACGATGTCCTTCAGACAGTCAGTCTAGCAGTGGGTCCATTGACATTTTTTTTGTTTTGTTTTTCCCTACTCCTCCGAGGCAGCTCAACGGATCGCTTTGAAACTTGACATGATGATTCATGACGTCAATGCGCAAAAACTAATGGAGCCCTTTTCCTTTTTGAAATCCAAATCCAGGTGGTGAGATAACTAGCTAATTAACTCAAAATGTAATCTATGTTTGTTTGTCAATTTTTAGATCCTCGTGGAGGATCTCTAAGTCTTACTCACGTTGTTGTTCTTCATCTTCTTCTTGTGGACTTTTTTGTTTCACAGCCTACAGTTTTCATCGAAACTTCCTGAAACTTGGCATATACATGTAAAAATGCCCTGCGCAGACAGTAACCATCTCAGATTTTGAAAATTCCTCCGAGAAAAAAAAGTTATGACGTCAAAATATCTCCGCTAATGGAAATCGCCTAAAAAATTATCTCCGAAACTAGGCAAGCTTTTTGAATTCTGTTTGCGGGAATCGAACAGGGCATTAGCAGAGATGAATTACCGCACATATGATACATCACTATGACATCATTCCTATTTTTTGACATTTTTTGTTTCACAACCCAGAGTTTTCATCGGATCTTCGTGAAACTTGCCATGTATATGCAGAAAGCCCACGCGCAGGCAGTAACCATCTCCGATTTTGGAAATTCTTCCTAGAAAAAAAAGTTGACGTCATAATATCGCCGCTAATGGAAATCGCCTATACCATTATCTCCAAAACTAGGCAAGCTGGTTGAATTTTGTTTGCGGGAATCAAGCCGGGCATTAGCACAGATAATTTATCGCAAACCTGATACATCACAATGACGTCATATTCGTTTTTATGACGTCATCATTAAGAGGCCGAGGATCTTGGCTCATTTGAGCTTGTTTTTGCAATGCAGCCCGACTACGACCCCCTCCATTGGGAGACGAGCGTCTGTCCCACTTGGGAGTATTCATTTTAAATCATTGCTGGTACTTTATGATAGATTATTCCAGAGGAATCGTTCACAAAGTGACAGACAAAGTACAGACATAGCTG
>CM068958.1:131680362-131699911 GCA_035128595.1 Eptatretus atami | reverse complement strand
GCATGATTGTAGGAGTATAAAGATCATGGATAGACACAGGAAAGGGCAGGGGATGTCTGCACGATGGTTGTCAAATTTAATAGGAATTGAAAATGTACTCAAGATGTGGTGGAATGTCCCATGAATACAAACCTCTGTTTCTGTGCACTTTGAGTGAATTGATATTCAACTTATCCGGGCTCAGTGAAAAGGTGTATATAATAATATTTATCCCCCAAATGTCTCGGATGTCACAAACATGGTCTTGTAGCAACTTTACAACAAAACTAAATGAAGTGTACAACACAGGTCATTAAGAATTCTACCCAGAAACTTCATAAACAACAACGATACTTACAATCTCACTCTGTCACTATGGAAGGATCGACAATCAAACCCTCCTGTCCATTTCCATAACCACTGGGAGAGATGCAGCCTCTCGAACTTCTAGGCCTCACCATGAGCCATGACTTATCTTCGGCTGACCACATAACAAAGCTGGCCTACAAAGCCACCAGTGGAGTGGCCATCCTCTGTCGTTTCAAGTGACTCCTCGAAAAATTAGAAGTACTCGTAGACTACAAGGCTTTCGTCCATACATCAGTGGAGTACTTCTCTCCCTTATAGGCTGGTGCCCCAGCATCACTTCTGTCTCTCCTGATATCTGTGAAATTTAAAGTTCTCTGTTTTTATTGGCATCTCCCACAATGACATCAAAGCACAATACCTGTTGCTCTCATACCACATGCAGGTTGACAGCGTCTGTGTTTTACTACCTCTCCTGCAGTCTAACTCCCGTTGCTCTGTCTGCGATGACCCTCCCCCGGAAACGCAATCTTCCAGTAATGCCCTCCTTGTCAACCGACCAAAATACAGGCTTGCTGCTCACCTTAACTCTTTTGTGCATCCTTTCTCCCGTTTGTGGAACCGCCTTCCTGAAGCTCTTCAAACCCACTCTTCACTTCATGGTTCAAACAGCCAGAGCACTTACCATGGAACTCCAGTTAAAAAAACGTATTCAGTAGTCTCTCGCAAATGCTCGGTGGGTTTAAATGTGGGACTCAGTGGCCTCTGTCAGGTGGGATTCGCTTGTGAATGATGGGAATGCACCTTTTAACATCAAACATTCGCTAACGCCATGGATGGTTCCCATGTGAACGGTTTACCACTTTGTCTTGACAGCTTTCATAACTTTCATAACCCTTTCCTGCAGTTATCATCTCTCATCACATCTTCATTTTCCTTTGTTACCGAACTCATACTTCTTCATTCCCTCCCTTATTCCTTCCTTCACCCATCTTCCTTCGCTCCCTCCCAGGCAATGGAAGCTGACAGCATGTAAGCACTTTACAGCCATGGCTCGTGTGTGTGTGTGTGATATGTCTATAAGCAAGCCTAGTGTTGCTTTAGCGGTTAAAGTGGCAAGCTTAGGACTTTAGGGTCCTGAATTTGAGCCCCTGTCGGCCATTGAATTAACACCAGGCGGGGTTGACTCAGCCTGTCATCCCTCTGAGGTCGGCGAAATGAGTACCAGTGTACTGGGGTAATAAACATTCGGGGTCACCTGCATCGGAGTGGCCGTCCTCCTTGCCAATGAAACTGCCTTGGCAGCCCTATTTGCCTTTACAGTGTGAAAGGAATGGTGGTATTATTATTATTATTATTTTTATTATTATTATTATTATAACCTGGTGTTGGCTTAATGGTTATGGGTGGTGGGCTTGGCATCCTAGGTTCTGTGTTCAAATCCCACTCTGCTGTTGAATTAATATGAGGTGGGGTTGACTCTGACTGTCATCCTTCTGAAGTTGGCAAAATGAGTGCCACCTTGCTGGTATCCTGTGTCAGAGTGGTGACCCGTCCAGGATTGTGCCAAGGAGACTGCTTAGGTAGCACTGACACTCTGCACAGAGTATGGTCCCAATGGATGGGATGGATTATATTATTATATCTATAAGCAGGTGTCATATTTGTATTTTAGTGAACTCTTCTGAAACCTAACCTCTCAAATATGTGGTGCCTTCCTGTACAGGTGTGGCCAATAGGGGGTCTGAACGAAACCATATATTTTCCATTGAAACAATAGTTCGCTAATGCCGAAATCACTTATGAAGGTTGTTTCGTGATGTTAGCAATTGTCAAATACAGCAATGTCCAGAAACGAGACAAACTTTCCAACCATTTCATGATATCCAGTCTTCAAGAATTATCTTTTGTCAACTAAAAGTATTTACACCCTGGAAGATGTGGAGGCATGGAAAAGTTTGGATGCCTAGAACCATTTGATGTCTGGTTGGATTAGTGATGTGGCTGTTGTTGTGAAGAATGGCTATGACATTGTACGAGCAAAGGTTGGCCAAAAGTACTGCCCCCAGTGACGGGAAAAGTTTCAGTCAATTTATCAATTTAAATTATTTCATGGACTTTAATAAGGTTAATTGTGTTGCACTCTTGGTTTCACTAAGAGCCAAAGCTCTGAGATACTTAAACTGCCCACCGCAAAATGGTGGTGCAACATCAGGCGGAAGAGGCTGGATTTGTCTAAAAGGAGTGTCGAATATCCGACTTGCAAAATAAAATTTGGCATCAACATTATAACCTCCGCCACCGGAGGTGAAGGAGGTTATGTTTTCACTGCTCTCTGTTCGTTACTTGCAAAATCGAATATTTTTCAAGTATATTGGTTAGTCGATTTTGTTATTCTGTTTGTCTGTCTGTTTGTCGCCGACACGTCACAATTTTAAACTGATCTTCACGAAACGTCACCACATGGTAGAATTAGTCATAAGCAAGAAGTCTATTGTTTTTGAGGTCAAAAGGTCAACATCGGCCGAAGGTCAACAACTTTGGTGAGATTTCTAAAAAATCCTCAATTTTCATCCCATTGACTTGAAATTTGAAGAGGATATATTTCAGGTCACTGAATTAAACCAGCCAATTATTTTTGAGATCAACATTGACCAAAAGGTCAACATAGGCCGGATTTGTAAAATTGTCAATTTTCATCCAATTGACTTGAAATTTGAAGAGGAGTTGCATATCACGTCACTGAATTCAACCACTAATTATTTTTGAGGTCAAATTTGTTTTATGGATTTTGCAAGCTTCCTACTCTGCATAATGTCTTCTTCATGTTTGTTTGTTTGTGAACAAAATATCTCAAAAAGTTGTTGACAGAATTGGACGAAATTTGGTGGAGAGCTTGGGTTTGTGACAAGGACGAAATGATTAGATTTTGGTGAAGATCCGAATCCGGATTCGGATCTGAGAATTTTTTAAGTGCTTTTCACCATTGAGTGAGAGGGCTAAAACAACCTATCGAAAAGATATCTCGAAAAGTTATGGACTGATGTGGCCAAAACTTGGTAGTGAGTTGGTTAAATGACAAGAACAAGCTGATTAAATTTTAGTTCAGGTCCAAATCCAGATGCAGCCTATCAGTGGGATGCAAAACGTAAACTAATAAGCCTGGCGGAGGTATGCAATCTACCGAGTGTCCTTATTGTTCATGCCTGTTCTCCCGTCATTTCAAAAGTGAATGTTGAGCTTTGCCAGCATGCACAGCTTTTCAAACGCAGTGCGTAAAGCAGACGCCGGAAATGGGAGACAGACGAATGCATGGACAGACACCACAGTTTGATATATATATATATATATATATATATATATATATATATATATATATATATATATATATATATATATAATTATGATCAATGGAATGGTCTCAAGTTGGCAGAGCAGATAAGCATGATGTTATCCATGTTAACATCCTGTTTATCCTTCGGTGCGCTTGGATGTTTATCCGGCCCCAAAACTTTATCTTCTTTCATCAATTCCAAGAAAGACAGCAACTAATGTGAAAGACACCAACAACTAATGCCGGCAGACGGAACACACAGTTTAACATCCATCCGAGGGATGGCACACACAATGATGAATCACCCTGCCTGTAAAACACTGGGATGACAATTTATAGCTGGGTCAGGATTTGAACCAAGGTTAGAGACAAGTGTGCATAACTATGCATACAGCATACCTATAGGCCATCCAGCCCTTACTGCATGGAACTAAATAAAAATAAAAACTCTTTATTTCTTAAAATACATACTTTTTGTAGAAAAACGGTGGTTTGAGACTAAATTGGCCTGACTTTTTATTAAAAGGGGATTTAAAAAAAAATTGTGAGATTAAGTGGGTGTGCGTGTTAAGTTTTTGTTTATCATGATAAAATAAGCCTGGTGTTGGATTAGTGGTTAGGGTGGCTGGCTTGGAATTCTAGGGTCCTGAGTTTTAGCTCTGGTGGCTGCTGAATCAACACCAGGTGGGGATGACTCAGCCTGTCATCCTCCTGAATTTGGTGAAATGGGTATCAGTGTACTGGTAGAGGGGCACAGCATCAGTGGCACAGCTGTGCTCCAAGAAATGGTTGGAATTTTGACCTGTCCAAGATTGTACCAAATAGCCAAGGAAAAACTGCTTTGGCAGTTCCAATGCTCCGTTCAAGAGTGTGGTCCACAATCATGATAAAATGGATTACATTTATCATTTATTTTTGGGGACTCAAATGGAGTGTCATGTTAAAAGTTCTTGTGATGGTAGATCTGGTGATGACGTCACAGCTGACACATTTTTGCAGGATTCCGATGCCTCAAAATTTGCCACTACACCACTGTTATACCTCCAGTCTACCCTCGCAGCCCGTCAACTCAACTAATCTCTGTTGATCCTAAATCCAAACGTCATTAGCCTTGCACGTTTCCGAAGAAATGGGAGAGGCTGTTGTGTATGCGTGTGCTTGTGCGCATGAACAGTACTTTGATATAGATCGTTCAATGTCAGGTCTACGATAATCTATATATCCCTGTGTGGCTTTCCATTGTCAAATTCTCTGTCCTGTTAGATCTGTAATCATATGATGTTGACAGCTGTTTTGTGGGTTTTTGAAGGTCGATTTGAATTTGATCTGCAGAGGAAATATCTGTATCCAAAGCGTGGCGAAACTACTTAACCTTTTGAACCCTGAGCTCCTTGGACTTTCATCTCCCCCCCACCCTGGGCTCCCTGGAGAAAAATCCGACCGCTTGGGTATATGGAGGTTTGAATAGCGGCTGGTAAAACGGCCACTAGGGTTCAAGGGGTTAAGTGTCATACACCATTGTTACTTGGCAAATGGCTGAACTTGCCTTATCATTTCAGCCATTCAGAAAGAAATATTTGGAATTCATAAGCGACTTCAACTTTTAATGCCCTGTACAAAGAGCAGCAGACCTCGGGATGTCGCCATTAAATCAAGGAAACCTGTCACAGTGTTTTTAAACCTACACCATTTCACCGGCTTCAAATCACGGTTAACTTAAAAAAAAAGATTAAGGTAAAGGACAGTTCTTTGGGTGTCGTCCAAAAAATTATCAACTCGGGGCCTTAACATTTTGCAAATGATTTCACCAAAACAAATATGTACTGCTGCATTTTCGGGATGTTCTAAATGTTCTATTGTATATTACACTGTATTGTATGGTGTAACAATGGACTGCATGCACGCCCTAGCCCTATCCCATACGAAACTATCATTAACGTACTCTTCTTCCGAGAGGATCCTCCTATAAGGTAAACAATAATGATATTCCGCAACACAAAGCAGTTTGGGAAGAAAACAGAAATTGTGAAAAATTTAAATCCTGAAAATTATATAAAAAAAGACAATTTGACTTCCACATCTCTTCCTGCCTGGACGAGCAGAAATGTGCTACTGAAAAATCACAATCAGCGCATGCGTGACACACCTCGTTAGGGTTCGTCGTGTTCCACATTTTAAAAGTTGCGTATTACTAAATTGGTTTGCTTTGTGGCTCGAAACATTTTCATCACTGAATTTTTGTCTTTTCTCTTACCCTTTCGTGGCATTTGATTGTCACTCCCGAGATACCTACTTGATCGTCGTACTCATCGTATCTGATGGAGAAATCTGTCCAACAGAGTTGGCAGAAATTGAGCTTTTCTCCCTTCCTCAACGACTTTATGAAGTCCCGGTCGTTCATCCATGTTGGGTCAAACTGGTGATCCGAGATTGGAGCTTTATATCGTTCAAGCCAGCTTGAGTGACAAATTGATCCGGTCTCTGCATTGATTAACATTAAAATTGTGGGACCCAACTATATATACGGCGCTATATGTCACTGATTACAAGAATTGGAGAGCAAGTGCTGGAACGGTCACCCCAATCACAATTACTACTCATTTAATAACCCCAATTATTCCCATATTCTCATGGGATGTACCAAGGAAAGTTTTTGGTCTCAGTCGGTCACAAACTGGCCGTCAAGGCCTGATGTTCGACTGAATTTGGTCCAGGATGCACGGATTCCTCACCCACTCTTCGTTAAAGACACTGTGAGATGCTTAACATCCACAAACCATAATGCTAACAGAAGGGTCACCCAGCTTAATATTCATCTGATGGAGCAGCACACTCTGAGAGGCAATTCTCCACCCACGAAGCATCAATCAGTTTATATTTGGGTCAGGATTCAAACCCAGACTGGACAGCTCAAAGGAAAATGTGCTTCCTCTACCCAAAGTAACTGCAGTTATTCATCATTTATTGCAAGCATCACCAAGATGTGGATTAACATCTGTCTGATCAAGTATTTATGGCTTACTAGCAGGGCTACCCAGCATTGCCCACGAGGGATATTACAGTGATGCTCGGCTGGGTGAGCTTTTCCCAGCGGTGGTTTCAGGACGTGTTGGACTTTGAAAAGCGATGGAGTTACTGGCCTAATGCTGGTTACCTTTTGCCTGGGGGCTGGCAGCAGCACTGCCTGACCCACTTCCCAATATACACTTTACAGTGGACTTTGGTGGCCTCAAAATGGACAAGGTCACTGTGCGGTAACTTAAAACTTTGCGTAGACTCTGAAGTACATACACCCAAACTTTGGGACTTCTAGGTGCTTCAGTTCGGCCGTGAAAAAATAACGTACAAGCAAACACACAAACACACAAATACTTGAAAATATTTACAGGATAATAAAACCAAAACAAATACTTTTGCTGATATTTGGTAAAGAGGCATAAATAGCTTTGCTAAAATTGCTAAGCAGTAGATGTGCCCTGAAATCACTAACATCCACCGCTTTATTCGGTTGAGTATATGTCGGCAAGTGGGATGGTATTGAAACATATGAATGTTATTTTATGCTGAATTTTCACGTTTATGCTTCCTGCGACATTAATGCTTCATACTTGCACATGTCACGCTTGGTTTAGTTGCATATTCCGAACAGCACACACTGAAATGTAGTATCACAGGAAGAATGATTGATATAACACAATTCTCCCTCTGCCAACCACCTCTCTGTAATGCATAACTCTCGTGGGAAGTTACAAGATGTAAGGATGGAGAGATGGTGGGGGAAGGGGAGTTTACACATTGTAAGCAATAACGAACCGTACTTCGGCATTGTCTCGGGTCGCTCACCTGCATTTATTTTATATATCTATTTTTCATTTATTTATTTTCATTTATTTATATTTTCATTTACGGATGCTTTCCAATGGTTCTGTATTTTTTTTCCCAGTGTATCGGCTTCAATGGCCATCGGCACACAAAATTACCATGCTTTACCATTGTCTAGTCGCTCACCCACATTGTTTCATTTATTGTTTTCAATTTTTTTCTTTTTTATTTATATTTTCATTTAGGGATGTTTTCCAACGGTTCTGTGAATTTCCCCGGTGTATTGGCTTCGATGTCCATTGGCACGCAAAATTTCAGCTTTCGACGTTACCAGAAGGTACCGAACTTTAATATTAGTCAGTGAGTAAGTGAGTGAGTCAGTGGTTATAATGTGCTTTTTATATATATATATATATATATATATATATACATATACACACATACATACACACTTGTATATCTACCCATATAGAACAGTGTCTGTGTTTGTGTATTTATGTGTCCCCCTTCATAAAGACAATTGAAGAAGGGTTTTCAAGGCCAATCTTTTAACATGACCATGCATTCACTGCAGTCTATTTTTGAGGATTAAAAAAAAAAACTCGAAAAACATTTTTCATAAAGAGTAATTAAATCTCCTCCATTGGAATTGTAAACGGTGACTTGCAAACCGAGCCTCAAGGGCGGTGTACAGAAGCGTTTAAAAAATAACAATAAATCCAAGGCACAGGAAGGTGAAATTTGCTGCACATGATGTGCAACATGCGCAGAGTAAAATGAGTGTTCATTTACGTATGTAGGATGTCTAATAAATAAAGAAGATATAATCACACCTAATACTAGGCCGAGGCTTCATACTTTGGCATGCTCACGAGGTTGTATGGTCGAAAACAAACGTCCCAGAAGATAAAGAAAATCCGGTCACGTTTATCCATGTAGTGTTTTAAAATAACACTTCTTGCGACAAAACATCATATCTTCCAGTCTCCTTGAATATTTCGAATAAAATAATTCCAACCCGTCTTTTTAGACGGCTTTGTATTTTTA
The DNA here is from genome assembly GCA_035128595.1 of Eptatretus atami. Taxonomy (NCBI): domain Eukaryota; kingdom Metazoa; phylum Chordata; class Myxini; order Myxiniformes; family Myxinidae; genus Eptatretus; species Eptatretus atami. The sequence goes on along the minus strand of CM068958.1, from coordinate 131,691,423 downwards.
CGAGTGAGTAATTATATATATATATTATATATATATATAGTAATATATATATATATATATATATATATTATACAGTGTATACATTATATATATGCAGTATATTTTAATTAATTAATATATTAATATATATAATATAATTATATATATATATATATATATTATATATGTATACTAGCATAACCCGCTCTGCGCGACATGTTGTGGTGGGTGTTTTGAGAAAGGAACTGATGCAGAGTATCAGTAGTATTTTACTTTAATGCAGTAAGTGGAATACGATTTCACTGTTTCAGAACCATTTTATTTACTTTTTTTTGTACCATGCACCTCATATGGTCTTTGAGATAAATGTAAGCCGAATATCACTTACTCGAGCGCAGAACAAAAGCGAAGAATTTAGCACGACACAATACACTAACTCTGAAATAATATATAAGATATATGTATATGTATATAGGCCACCTGCACTTTGTCTCTGAGCAATTTGTGGTGGAGTGGATAAAACATTGCACACAGTATCATACCCTCAAATGCTCAATGGTGTGGGTCCAAATCCCATGCTTGCTCATAAATCTGCTCCAGAGAGGAGATGGGCAACACCTCGTCTATTTTACCAATAGATTTGCCATTGTGAAGCACCAATGAACAGCATTAGGTCATGGAACCTCCACAGCCACATCCAGCACCACTTTTTGCCCACCTCTGAACTTTAATTATAGAAATGAGATTCATGTATACAAACGTAGTGGTGGCATAGTCATTCATGTGTCCAAACGTAGTGGTGGCATATCCCTCAACGGTACCTGATGGAGCCCTCTGTTCCATGCACTACGGCTGCACGGAGCTGCAACACGTGATCCACTACAAGTAGCGCAATCACAAGCGTGCGGATTGAAGTCACATGCAGGTTGTTCATTGCACCCTTGCAGTCGGGGTCACAAATTAGAGCACGATCAATCTGCAGAGCTTATCTATGGGAGAATGGAAAAATGAAGCTACATGGTCAGTCATTTAAAATTCCTGCAACCCTCGAGTTCTAAATAATATACATTCAATAAATGAAACAAGATTTAGCATACTTTTATCAAACATGTAGGTTTACACACTTTTCATCCCTTGAACCACATAGTTATTAACACTTGAATTCAACTTGTTCAACTGTTATTTAAAGTATTCTGGGAACTGATTGCCAAAGTTATGTAAATTTAAAAAAAAATTCTCATACTTTAGTATCGTGTAAAATATAGACTCACCCGATGTATGATTATAAATCTTGTTTGAAGCAAGTATATCAGAGGATGATAGAAATCTGAGAAAAAAAATGTGAAAATCGAGGACCTATATATCGGAGGCGTTAATAGGAAACGCAGTTCACGTCCCGTGGTGCTCGGGTGATTCTTATATAGAGGTGGAGTTGCTGAGTGGCCAATTTGTTTGTTCAAGGGGATGCCCTTGTGTTTACCTGCTGAAGGTGGATGCAAGACAAATTAATGTAGCCGTAATGGAACTTTTTGCCCAAAGTTTGCGTGAAGCCCCAGTGCAGTTTAATACACAAAAAATACCGTCAGCATGTCAAGGTCCATTCCAAATCTCAATAGCATTTAGGTCCCTGAGTGGCTGAATGCATGTTGGATGAAAGAGTTATTTATCCCAAAAATAGGGTTACCATTCTACAGCCCCACCTAAATATATGGTTGTTTGGAATACTTATGTCATGTTATAATTTTGGTGTGATCCCTCTTATATCACGAATTAGACCTCAACATTGCTATGTTCTCGAGTAACCGGTGGTGTCTAAGCCTTTAAAGCGATATATTTCTCCCTTCCTAGACAAAGTGTAATATATTACTGTTGTTCTACCATTTTTAGCCTCAGCATCTGGCACTAATGACTTCTGAAACGGTGAAACGATGGCGGTTACCATGGCTAAGAAGCAACAAAAGTTCCAAATAAGGATTGTGCAGATAATTTATGTCAGACACTCTGATGATGTGCTCCAAGCATTCGGCATCCCGCGGGGCATGTGAGCACACACCTTTGGTGGAGTTCACTACAGCCCCTGAGTTCTGGCGATAGATCTACATAAAAGCTCCCAGGGATTGCAGGTCACCAAAATGATTCGGGAGACTCAGCTTGGTGTTGTGAAAGGCCTGTGGAATTTGTCAGCAAGCTACGTTCAAAATCGGTAGGAATTAATGCTGGGGTTGGGTTTAATTGATAAGGCTGTGTGGGATAGTTTCCTAAGTGGAATCTACTTTTAATAGAGGATTTAACAGAATTTTTTTTATGTGATATAATTTCATTTAGAAATATTCATTCACTCATTTTTCATTCATTTCTGATTAAAATCTTACATTGGGAGCCTGTAGAATACATGCCTCAAGATGATGAAAGACAAGGAACATCATTATATGAGTGTTGATATAATTGGTCACTTGTTTTAAACAATGTTGATGATAATAATAATAATAATAATGCATGACATGATAGCATTTCGCCAAAAAGGGGGAGTTAACATAATTTCAGAATTATTCATTGTTAATGTAATTGAATGTTTAATACGAGTATAATTTTGATAATTCTAAGTTAACGTAATTGGGAATTGATTGTTTAATATGAATATGATTTTGGTAATTCTAAGTTAACGTAATTGGTAATTGATTGTTTAATATGAACATGATTTTGGTAATTCTAAGTTAACGTAATTGGTAATTGATTGTTTAATATGAATATGATTTTGGTAATTCTAAGTTAACGTAATTGGTAATTGATTGTTTAATATCAATGTAATTTTGATAACTCTCAGTTAACGTAATTGGTAATTGATTGTTTAATGTGAATATGATTTTAGTAATTCTAAGTTAACGTAATGGATTTAATATGAATTAATAATGGGTTAATGGGTTTAATTGTTTAATATGAAAATGATTTTGGTAATTCTAAGTTAACGTAATTGGTAATTGATTGTTTAATATGAATATGACTGGAAATTCTAAGTGAACGTAATTGGGAATTGATTGTTTAATATGAATATAATTTTGGTAATTCTAAATCGATGTAATTGGTAATTGATTGTGTAACATGAATATAATTTTGGTAATTCTAACTCAATGTAATTGGTAATTGATTGTGTAACATGAATATAATTTTGGTAATTCTAAGTTAATGGAATTGGCAATTGATTAATAGGAACTTTCAAATAGCTGTCCTTTAAATTTTTCACAAAACAGGGCCAAGTTGATCCTCATTGCCTCTTATTTCTTATTAAATGTTAAATTAGGCCCTTTTTGTGATAATTTTCCATGTAAAACATAGATATATAGACAAGGAACAACAATGAATAATAAAAAGGTTACAGCAGCAGAAATCAGTAGAAGCTGGTAAAATTTGAATTGATAGGTACCTAGGAACATTTGGAGATAGAGGGATACAGGCATATTTGCAGGACTTGTAGGTAACTCGTGTGTGGATCGGTGATACTGGTGTAATCAGATGTGATATTTGTTGTGTAATGTGTAATACATGTGTAATCAGTGTAATCATTTGCATACATGTGTAATCAGATTGTGATATTTGTGGAAGGATCACATCTCGTCCTACCCCCCCCCCCCCCCCCACAACCCTTCCAAAAAATGGAAAAAACGTTACAGCATTTAGAAAAAACTTTGGTTGTGAATATTAAAAAATAACTTCAGTTTAAAAATAAATATTCGTCAATGATCTCTCTGACTCTCTGGAAAATCCTCTATCTCTTTGCTGATGACTCACCCTCCACTGTACCATCTGTCACCCTCAGATCGGAAGCAGCAGCCTCTTCACTCTCTCAGATTTGATTAAAATCACAAGCTGGTCCAACATTGGAACATGTCTTTCATTCCTGACAAATCTCACTCTCACTGTGTCTCTCCAAAAGGACTGTCTGGAAAACCTGCCCATTTACTTTCTCAACAATCCTCTTGAAGAAGTCCTTTCATTCAAGCTCTGGGTCTCACTATCTGCCATGACCTTCTGGGAAAGCCATATTTCCAAGCTTGCCTCCAAAGCCAGTCGCCGACTGGGCATCCTCCGTCATGCAAAGTCCTTCTGTGGCACACCTGAGCTCCTGACCACATACAAAGCTTTCGTCTGCTACCTGATAGAGTACTGCCTTCCATCTGGGCTGGTGCTACACCTCTCACCTTTCTCGACTTCACCCTGTGGAAACCAAGGAATTTAGGATCATTGGTTTCTCCAGCGATGAGGCTGAGTCTTTGGGTCTCTCACTCTCCCACCGCAGACAGGTCGGTGGTCTTTCTGTCTTTTACCGTCTCCTCTCTGGCCTCACCCCCCCCCCCCCCCCGTGCAGTTTGTGTGTAATGATGTCATGACGTAGCGGGGAGCGGTGCATGCGCATAATAAATGGGTCCTGCTATGGCTTCCTTCCATGGTGTCTGTGTCCTTCACTCGGGCGGGCTCCTTTTCTGAAATACAGACGTGAAGGCGTTTGTTCAGTATATATAACACCCTGCTTGTCTGAGATATGTCCTTCCCCCCCCCCCCATATTTCCGCAGGCGCTCAAGGTCCGCCAGCAACCCCTTCTGGTAAAACTACCAAAATCAAGAAATCACTGCTCACCTTCACCCTTTCATCCCTCTTTTCTCTCCCTTGGAACAAACTCCCACACTCTCTTCAATCCCACTCGTCCCTTGAGGTCTTCAAAATAGATGTTCATCACCATCTCTTATTCTCCCCATCCAAAACTACGATCTTCTACCCCCATAACCACCCAAGCCCACCTCTTCAAATCCCTGCTTTCCTTCCTGAAAGTCCCTGCAGTGTCCATCTTGTTTATCCTGTGTACCCCACCCTATCCTCTCCTCTCCACAGATCTCATGTCTCTGTTCCCAACTGTTTTGTCCTTCCCTCTCCCACCCCCTCCTCCCAGACCCCCTCCCTCTCCTGCTCCCCTTGTTGTACGTTCTGTGCGTTAGCTCTATTCGCGCCTCGACAGTGTATACAAATATATATATACATTTTTTTTCGTAATATGGCCCCTCCCTGTCCCCACTCCCCCATTGAGATTTGGTCTGTGGCCTGAGACTGATTATTATCTGCCACCGAATGTGGAAGGAGGTTATGTTTTCCCCCCCGTCTCTCTGTTTGTTTGTTTGTTTGGTTTGTTTGTTTGTTTGTTTGTGTGCAGGATATATCAAAAAGTTGTGGACGGATCCGGATGAAATTTGGTGGGCAGTTTGGGTGTGAGACAAGAAAGGATTTTTAAATTTTGGTGAAGATCCGAATCCGTATCTGGATCCGATAATTTTTAAAAGTGATTCTTCACCATTGAGAGATAGGGCGAAACTGATATATAGCATGATATCTCAAACATGTATTGGGCCCGAGATGTTCTCAGGCATGGATGAGGCATTGTGTGGTGGAGGTATGCGCTCTACCGAGTGCCCCTCTAGTTTGGTCTGTGGTTGGTGTAGCACAGGCATGATTAATCGAATGGCCTCCTGTGTCAAAGTTCCTTGTGACCCTCGCTGAAGGAGTGGGTATTGCATTTGGGTTCATTTGTTTGTGTTTGTTTGGCCGCACAGAACCTTCGTGTTTTTCCTCCGCAACCGCTTGTCAGATTGAGACTAAATTTCCAGCACAAGAACGACGACGCATGCATTATGTTTTATTGATAATTATGACGTCATTGGTCACGTGGTGTGGCAGCCATGTTGGAAAAACAAGGGGAAAAAAATTGAAACTTGGCACGTAGCAATTACTCTTCATGGGGAATAAGTGTGATTTTTATGACGTCATAATTGCAAATGTAGATTTGCTACATCTGATCAGGATGAAAATTTTTGAGGGTCTTCTTGGGATAAAATGCTCAACAACAAAAAATGGATGATGTCATCTGCAACATGATGTCACGAAATGTAATACGTATACCCCTAATCTTACTAAAATATGCAATTTGGTGTCTGACTGTCTGTATGATTGTTTTTGATCATGATACATTTGGTCGTTACTCATCCATCCATCCATCCATCGGGACCAGACTCTGTGAAGGAGCGTGGTGCTGCATAAGCAGTCTCCTTGGCTATTGGACCCAATCTTGGACGGGTCGCCATCCGACACAGTATACCAGCATGCTGGCACTCCATTTTGCCGACTTCGGAGAGATTCCAGGCATCAACCTCACACGGTATTAATTCACCCAGATGAGTGGGATTTGAATTTGGGATCCTAGTATCCCAAACCCACCATCCATCCATCCATTGGGACCATACTCGTGCAGAGCGTTGGTGTTGCCTCAGCAGTCTCCTTGGCTATTGGGCACAATCCTGGACGGGTCCCCACTCCGACACAGGATACAGCAAGCTGGCACTCATTTTGCCGACCTCGAAGCATGACAGCGGAGTCAACCCCACCTGGTATTAATTCAACAGCCAAGCAGGATTTGAACTCAAGGATCATTGGATCCCAAACCCACCACCATAACCATTAAGCCAACACCAGGCATGTTACTCATCCAATCGCAACTAAAGTTGACAAGAAGACGAAGGGTCACGTGATGGAGGTTGTGGAGATTTAACTTGTACCCCTCCCCAAGGGGAATTTGCGCCTTGGGTGACGTCTGTGTTGAGGTGGATAAGAGGTTATCATGGCTGGGGCACACCTTCCGGACGTAAAAATTATCATAACCACAAACGGTTTAGTCAATGCTGTCCAACGTACGGTTACATTTTTAAACAGTCGCTATTAAAACTGGAAGAAGTTTGGATATAACGTGACGTGATTAAAGCATTCCTTAATTATCATGTCTTCCTCAGATGAACGGATCAGAGGCGTCTCGACTTGCTAGGCCTCTACGTAGGTAAGCTGCAATGATCTTTACTTAAAGCTACTTACAGGAGTCATTACACATGAATGATGAACCCCATTGCCTGTCCGATTTTTCTGCCCATCACATTATATGTGGATTTTTACCCTCCTTGAAGGAGAGGGTATTGCATTTGGATCCGTTTGTTTGTTTGTTTGTTTGTCCACACAGAACTTTAGTGTATTTTTCCGCAACCGCTTGTCGGGTTGAGACGAAATTTCCACCAGAGGAGCGAATTCTCATATAGAATGTTTGCATCATAATTATGACGTTACAGGTCACGTGGTGTGGCAGCCATGTTGGAAAAACGGAAAGGCTTTGGACCTCTGGTATCTCTGAAACCGCACCAAGGAAAAAATTGAAACTTGGCACGTCGCAAGAACTCTTCAAGGGGAATAAGTGTGATTTTTTTTTATGATGTCATAGGTTTCTTCGTTATGACGTCATAATTGCATTATGTACAATGAATGCTACATCCGATCAGTATGAAAATTTTTGAGGGTCATCGGGATAAAATGGTCCACAAAAAGAAATTTGATGACGTCATCGGTCACATGATTTGGCAGCGATATTGGTTCGCGGGCACCAGCAGTGACCACTATTTTCGTTGTGTCTGTCTGTCTGTCTGTCTGTTTGTGACTCTCTCCAGAGCATAGCTCCGTGACGTTTGATGCGATCTTGATGAAACTTGGACACAAGCTAGATATCATGGTCTAGTTGTGTCTTTTTGTATGAGGGGCGTCCCACGCCCCTTGTGGGCGGAGCCACGCCCACTTGAACTTTTTATTTATTTTTATTTATTTTCTCGATTTTTTTTTCTCGCAATTTCATTTCCTAGAAGCTGTGCGTAATGTCCATAAGTACAACATATAAAAAAATCCGATTTGATTTGGTCAATTTTGACGGAAGAGATAGGTTTTTACGGTGGGGCTTCCTCAAAAGCTTCCACTAACTCAATTGTACCTATCGTGGCATTGTTCAATAATGCCCGCGAACCATCGTCGCCTCCCGGCTTGTTATTATTATTATTATTATTATTATTTTTAAACCTTCAAAAATCTTCTCTGAAATGGCTGAATAGATCGAGACGAAACTTTACACGTATGACCACCTATCGATGAGGAACAAAACGTTCACACACATGATGTCACATGGTTTGGCAGCTATATTGGATTTATCCAAAAACCTATTAAAAAAATCTCCAGAACAGCTGAACAGATCGAAGATCGAAGGGAAACTTCATACAAATGTTGCCAAAGCCTTGGGTGTACAAGTTTGTTCAGAGATAATTGATAGGTCACATGGTTTGACAGCCATATTGGATTTAAGAAAAATATTAAATAATGTTTTCTCTGGAACCGCTTAATCAATCGACGTGAAACTTCACAATTATGATCTAGTAGTGATGGGGAAGATGTGTTCGGACGCATAGTCTGGCAGCCAGAATTATTGAGTTTTTTGATCTGGGTTCTTTTTAATTTTATTTTATTTTATTTTTTTGTTTTTTCGAATAAGGCTCATTTGGCTGCACCTGGATGGGTTTGAGGGTCGTGGAGTAGCAGCTGAAATGTGAATGCCATCCAGGTTCCTCCTGATTACTTCATCTTTGCTTTTTGCTTGTTAATTATGTAACACACCACCACACAAACACCACACAAAATACACTGCACAAAACTACACAAACACCACACAAAACAAGTCCTGGCAAAGGCTGCAATCTCTGATTGCCCTTTTTCTTGTTTGTTCTGTTTCGTCATGTGTCACTCTAAGTGTGAGTTCTCGTCTGTCTGTCTGTGAGCAGGATATCTCAAAAAGTTATGGATGGATTTGGAAAAAAAACTTGGTGAACAGGTTGATTGTGTGACAAGGACGAATTGATTAGATTTTGAAGATCCAGATCTGGATCCAGATACTAGAATTTTAAAGGGATTCTTCACCATTGAGAGAAATGGCCAAAACTGATATATAAGCATTATATCTCAAAAGGTTATGGATGGGTTATGACAAAACTTGGTGGATGAGTTGGGTAGGTGAAAGGACAAGCCGATTAGCTTTTGGTTAAAGTCCGGATCAATGAGCTCGATAATGTGGAGGAACTACCCGCCAATGAGTGTGTTTGCTGATGAGGCCACGCGGCCGCCGCAGTGGGAGTCTGGATGGAGGGGAGGGGGTGGGGTGGGATTCCAGATGGGGGGAGGGGGTGGTTGGGAGGAGGAAGAGGAAAGGGGGGAGTCTGGAGAGGGTGGAGGGAGAAGGCAGGGTAAGGAGTTGGAGGTGGGACCAGCGTTGCCAGTTTCATTTGTTCGGCATAGCATGTATGTAATATTAAAATACACTGTAACCACGGACACAGGCTGAGGCAACTAAATCATGTAAGGTCCCCGCGTCAAATTCTCGCATTACCTTCCCGGTGATTTAGTTATCCCAAATGAGGAACTCTTGACTTCCCACCTTTATCTACTTGTTAAGTACAAGCAAATACCACCCGTCACTTCACTGACGGGAATACTAAAGGAGGGAGAGAGAAAAAGTGGGGGAAGAGGGAGAGAGGGGTGGGGGAGAGAGCAGGGATAGTGGAAAAGGTGGAGGGGAAGGAGCAAGGAGGGGTGGGGGAATGGAAGAGAGTGTGAGGTGAGAGGAATGGAAGGTAGACATTCGGTGGAGCGTTAACTACGATTCATACTGTTTCATCAAAATGATTCGACAAAGAATAACAGTGAAGATGGGAACAAAATAATGTCTGAAATCCATTTTCTACCGGTCATCCTATAAATACAGCCTGAAGACAAACACCGCCCAGACACGTCCGGAAACAAAACCGGCCGGATGCGTCCGGAGCCAAGCCGTCCGGACAAGTACTGAGACAAACTCCCGTCCTGAGACAAACTCTTGTTCAGGCACAAACACCACTGGATGCGTCCGGAGACAAGCATCGCCTGGAGACAAATGCGTCCGGAGACAAACTCCGCCCAGAAATAACCACTGTCCGGATATGTCCAGAGACAGACAGACAGACAGAGAGAGGGGTAGGGTAGGGGAGGGGAGAGTGAGAGAGGTGTGGGAGGAGGGTGCTGCACTGATTGGGGTGGGGGGGGGAGAGATAGAGAGAGAGAGAGAGGAGGGGAGTAGGCAGGAGAATAGTCATGCTTGATGAACAACACAGACTCACCACACACACACACACACACACCTACACACACACCACACACGAACACACACCACCACACTACACACACACAGCCAGCACACACACACACCCAACACACTTGTGCTTGTCTGATATCGGCAATTTTTCTTGAATCGGCAGGTTGGAGTCAGTGTGATTACCGACTACAGTACGGACCGTATCCAACCCAGAAACCTTGAGTAGCTTTCACCGAAAAACATCGTTGCATTTGTATAGATGTTTCAGGGAGATGTTCACAAACATTATTCTTTAGAAACAGCTGCGTGTGACGGGTGGAAAAAATTTTTGGCTCGGTAATTGAGAAAACACGTTAATACAGCAAACCGCTCGGAAATCGGGTGTTACTTCACAACCCGCTCAGAATGAATGATGGAGCATAAACCACTCGCTCAGGATGACGGAGCATGAGCCACCCGCTCAGGATGACGGAGCATGAACCACTCGCTCAGGATGATGGAGCACGAGCCATTCGCTCAGGATGACGGAGCATGAACCACTCGCTCAGGATGATGGAGCACGAGCCACTCGCTCAGGATGACGGAGCATGAACCACTCGCTCAGGATGACGGAGCACACAAACTCACTCGCTCAGGATGACGGAGCCAACGACACTCGCTGATGAGGGAACATGTTAAGTAGGCATATAAAGTCGATCGAACCTGTAAGGGTGACGGAGCATGAGACCCACTCAGGATGATGGAGCATTAACCATTCACATCAGGGTGAGGAGCATGAACCACTTGCACAGGGTGAGGAGCATGAACCATCTGCTAGGTGACGGAGCAAACCTCGCTTAGGGTGAGGAGCACGAACCACTCGCTCAGGTTGACGGAGCTGAACCTTCCTACGAGGGTGACGGAGCATGAACCATCCCGCTCAGGGTGAGGAGCACAAACCACTTGCTTAGGGGACGGAGCACTAATCACTCGCTAAGGGTGATGGAGCATGAACCACTCGCTCAGGTGACGGAGCATGAACCACGCTCAGGGTGACGGAGCATGAGCCACCGCTCAGAAT
>CM068958.1:131669290-131680337 GCA_035128595.1 Eptatretus atami | reverse complement strand
CTCACCGTCCTTGGTGCACTCGGATTGATTTTATAGACGTGGAGTTGCTGAGTGCGCCATTTGTTTGCCTTCAAGGGCTGCCCCTTGTGCTTTACCTGACTGATAGTGGATGCAAGACAAATTATTATGCGTAATGGAATTTTGGCCCAAATTTGCAGGACAGCCCCAGTGCAGTTTAATCAACAAAAATATACCGTCAGCTATTTCAAGGTCCATTTCAAAATCTCTAATAATAGCATTTAGTTCCCCTGAATGTCCTGAATGCATGTGGATGAAAGCTTATTTTATCCCATAAATAGGGTTTACCATCTTCTACACGCCCAGACCTACAAATATATGCGTTTTTTGGCAATAACTTATATGTCATGTTATATCGATTTGGTGTATCCTCTATACACGAATTAGACCTCACACTCTATTTCTCGAGTAACGGTGTGTCGTCTAAAGCTTTAAAGCCGATATATTTTCCCTTCCTACGTAATAAGTGTAATATATTACTGTTGTTTCTACCTTTTTATGCCTCATGAATCTGCACTAATGACTCTGAAACGGTTAACGATCGGGTTACCATGCTAAACAAGCAAACAAAAGTTCACAAAGGTCGTGCAGATAATTTATGTCGACACCTCTGATGATCGGCTCCCAAGCATATCGAGCAATTTCCCCGGGCGCATGTGCGCACAACTTTGTGCGAGTTCACTACAGACCCCCTGAGTTTGGCGATAGATCTACATAAAATCCCAGGCGATGCAGTCACCAAAATGATCGCAGGAGACTCAGCTTGGTGTTGTGAAACGGCCTGTGGAATTGCAGAAGCTACGTTCAAAATCTGTAGGCAATTAATCAGCTGGGTTGGGTTTCAATCTCTGATAAGCTGAGTGGATAGGTCCTAAGTGGAATCTACTTTTAATCAGAGATTTAACAAATTCTTTAGTGATTAATCATTTCATTTAGAAATATTCTTCCTCATTTTTCATTCATCTCTGATTAAATTAATCTTAACATTGCGGAGCCTGTAGACTACTCCCAAAGATGATGAAGACAAGAACATCAGTATTATATGAGTGTTATATAATTGCTCTACTTGTTTTAAATCATATGTGATATCACATAATAATATAATAAATTAAATGCATCGACATATAGCATTTCGCCACACAAGCCAAAGGGAATCTTAACTTAATTCTCAGTCTATTCATGTTAATGAATGAATGTTAATGACGAGCTAGCTAATTTTTATTCTAAGGAAACAAATTGATTGATTTTACATATGACTAGATTTGTAATTCATAACGTTAACTTAATTGTGTATGATTGTTAATATGACTATGTTATAGGTAAATTCTAATTTAACGTAATTGGTTAATTGATTGTTTAATATAATATGATTTTGGTATTCAAGTTAACCGTAATTGGTAATTTGATTGTTTAATATCATGATTTTATTTATACTCTCAGTTAACGTAATTCAGGTAATTATTGGTTAATGTGAATACTGAATTCTTATAATTCTAAGTTAACCGCTAATGATAATATGAAGTAATTAATGGGTTACAGGTTTAATTGATAATTATGTAAATGATTTTGTTAATTCTAAGTTAACGATATTGTAATTTGATGTTATAATCATGAATCATGGACTCGGAAATTTAAACGAACTTAATGGAATGATTGTTTAATATGAACTAGTAATTTGTGTAATCTAAATTCAATTAATTGTATATTGATTGCTTGTAACATAATATATTTTGTAATTCTAACATCCTGACATGTAATTAGATTCTTGCTACCTGAATATAATTTGTTATTCTAACATCATTAATTGGCTAATTTGATGTGTAATCATGAATATAATTTTGATTCTAAGTCATGTAACTGGTAATTGAATGCTTTCCACATGGATATTAATTTTGTTAATCCTAAGTTAAAGAGAATAGCATTGTCAATCTTAAATAGACTTTCAAATAGCGTGTCTTCTAATTATTTCACAAAACAGGCCAGTTGATCCTCATGCCTCTTATTTCTATTAAATGGTCTAAATTAGGCCGTTTGAGAACCGTAATTTTCCATTGTAAAACATAGATTATATAGACAAGGAACACCAATGAATAATTAAAAATTACTAGCAAGCAGAAGAGTGAGAGGCTGGAAATTGATAATGATAACGGTACTCTAGGACATGGAGATAGAGATACCGGATATGCAGACTTGCAGGGTAACTTGTGTGTAATCGTCGATACCTATTGCATGAACTGTGAGCTCACAATATGTGATATTTTGCGGCAAAGATCCTTCTTCGTCCCTATACCCCCCCCCCCACCCCCCCCTCCCAACCCTACAAAAAAATCGGCGAAAAATGTTACTTACCACGCACATTATAAACTAAAGAACTTCTGGCTCTTGATATTTAAAAAAAACTTCAGTTTAAAAATAAATATCTTCCATATCTCTCTGACGCTACTTGAAATCCATCAATTTCTCTTTGTTGATGACTCCACCCTCTGCACCGTACCATCTGGTCATCCCTCAGATCGGAAGCATCAGCTCTTCACTTCTCTTGAAGATTGGATTAAAATCACAAGCATGTGTCCAACATTGGAACATGTCTTCACTGACAAAATCTGCACCACTTCCGTTGTCCTCAAAAGCACTGTCTGGAAAACCTGCCCATTTTACTTCTCAACAATCCCACTTGCAAGAATCCTTTCATTCAAGCTTTGGGTCTCCTATCGCCATGATCATCCGGAAAGCCAATATTTCCAACCTGGCTCTCAAAACCAGTCGCCTACTGAGGCATCCTCCTTCATGCAAATTCTTCTCCTTGGCCAACCTGACCCTGACCACACGTACAAGCTTTCCGTCTCTACTCGTAGACGTACTGCTCTCCGCATCTGGCTGTCTAAAGCTCTCAACCTTTCTCGGCTCACATGTGGAAACCAAGAAATTAGGATCATTCGTTACCTTCTCAGCGATGAGGCTGAGTTTCGGCTCTCCCTCTCTCCATGCAGACGAGGGTCGGTGGCTCGTTCTGTCTTTTACGTCTCTCTTGGCCTCACCCCCCGCCCCCGTGCACATGTTTGATTGACATGTGTCATGACGACGTAGCCGGGGAGTGGGCATTGCGCATAATAAATGTACTCGCTACGGCTTCCCCATGGTGTCTGATGTCCTTCCACTCGGCTGTGTCCTTTCTGAAATACAGACGTTGAAGTGCGTTTGTTTCAGTATAGTAACACCCGCTGTCCCTGAGAAGTACGCCCCCCCCCCCATATTTCGCGCATCAGCGCCTACTAAAGGTCGATCCAGCAACCCCTTCGGCTAAAACTACCAAACAAGACTTCATCTGCTCACCTTCACTATTTCATTCCTCTTTTTCTTCCACCTTGGAACAATCCCCACACTTCTCTTCAATCCCACTCGTCCTTTGAGGTCTTCAAAATAGATGTTCTCACCATCTCTTATTCTCCACTACAAAACTACGTCTTTGTACCTCCCATCCTAATCCACCCAAGCCCACGTCCTTTCAAATTGCCGACTGCTTTCCTCTGAAAGTCTCTGCAGTGCTCCATCTTGTTCTATCCCTGTCCTGTACCCTCCACCCATCCTCTCCCTCCACAGATCTCATGTCTTGGTTCTCAATGTTTATTCTCTTCCTCTCCACACCCTCCCCCAACAGACCCCTCCCCTCTGTTATGCCTCCCCTTGTTGTAGTTTCTGGCTTAGCTCTCTCTTTCGTTACAAAAATAAACTCATAGTTATACATTTTTATTTTTTTTTTTGACTATAATTGCACTCCCGGGGTCCCCATCCCCCCTTATTAGATTTGGTCTGTGCTGAGAACTGACTAATATTCTCTGGGCCACCGATGCTGAAGGAGATTATGTTTTCCAACCCCTGTCTTCTCTGTTTGTTTCTGTTTGTAGTTTGTGTCGCACTATATCAAAGTTGTGGACCGATCCGATGGAATTTGGTTGGCCATTGTGCTGGACAAGAAACGAATTTTAAATTTTGTGAAGATCCGATATCCGTATCTTGATCCCATAAGAATTTTTTAAGTTCCTTGCCATTAGATGATAGGGAAACTGACTTATAGCTGTATTATTATTGCCCGAGATTTGCTCAGGCGGTGATATGCATTGTTGTAGTGTAAGGTATTGCGACTGTTACACCGAGTGCCCCTCTAGTATGGTCTTGGTTGGGTACACACGCCAAATGATTAATCCGGAATGGACCTCCCTGTGTCAAATTCTCCTTGTTGCACCCTCCGCTGAAGAGTGGGTTATTGCATTGGGCTTCATTGGTTGTGTTGTTTTGGGCGCCGACAAGAACGCTTCGTTGGTTTTTCCTCCGCAACGCTGTCAGATTTAGACTAAATATTCCAGCACGAAAACGACTACCCAGGCATTATGTTTTAATGTAATTATGACGTCATCTGGTTTCACTGGTGTGCGCACATGTTGAAAACAGGGAAAATTGAAACTTGCACGTAGCACTTACTCTTCTATGGGGAATAAGTGTGATTTTTTATGCGTCATAATTGCAATGTAGATTTGGCTTACATCTGATCAGGTATGAAATTTTTTGGGGTCTTCTTGGGATTATAAATGTCAACAACAAAATGGATCATTATTGAACATGATGTCACGAAATGTAATACGTAATACCCTAATCTTACTATAATATGTCATTTGGTGTCTGTACTGTCTGTATGAATTGTTTTTATCATGAATACATTTAGGTCTTACCTCTATCACCTATCCATCGACAGAATCCTGTGAGCGCGTTTCGGTCTTCGCTGCATAGAGTCTCCTTGTCTATTGGCCCAATCTGGACGGGTTCCGCCAATTCCACACAGATATACTCAGCAGCTGGCACTCATTTCCGATTCTCAAGGAAGATTCCAGCGGAGTTCAACTCACCGCAGTATTAATTCAACAGCCCAAAGAGGATTTGAATAATTGATTGACCCAAACCCCCACCCACCATCAGGCCATACCCTGTGAGCGTGGTGTCTCATCAGCCAGTTCGCCCGGTTTTTGGACAAAGTCCTGACGGGGCATCATAAGAACCGAGTGGCCTCTTTTGGCCTGAGTACAGGGGAGTACATTATAACAACAGATTCTAAGCTGGATAACCCACACATACCATTAAGCCAACACCAGAGTGTATTATCAACGAATAGTTGCAGCAGACGAGGTTGATGGAGGTGGATTTAACTGTCCTCCCAGACTTTCATTGTGGTGATTGGTGAGTGATAAGACTGGTTATCACTGGCTGGGGCACCACCCTTCTGGACGTTAAAATTATCATAACCACAAACGTTTATCTCAGCGTCCAACGTTACATTTTAAACAGTCGCTATTAAAACTGGAAGAGTTTGGATATAGTGACGTGATTAAAGCATTCCTCTAATTATCATGTCTTCTCAGATGACACGGTATCAGAGGCGTCTCGACTTGCTAGGCCTTACGTAGGTAAGCTGCAATGATCTTCTATAAAGCTACTTTCAGGAGTCATTAACCATGATGATGAACCCATTGCCTATCCGATTTTTCTGCCCATCACATTATATGTGATTTCCTCACTTGAAGGAGGCGGTATTGCATTTGGATTTCGTTGTTTGTTTGTTTGTTTGTCACACAGAACTTTAGTGTATTTCCCAACCGCTTGTCGGGTTGAGACGAATTCTCCACAGAGGATCGCGATCTATAGAATGTTTGGCCATATAATTATGACTTAATCAGTGGTTTTGTGGCAGCCATGTTGGAAAACGGAAAGCTTTGACCTCTGGTATCTCTGAAACCGCACCAAGAAAAAATTGAAACTGGCACGTGCAAGATCTTCAAGGGGAATAAGTGTGATTTTTTTTATGATGTCATAGGTTTCTTCCGTTATGACGTCATAATTGCATTATGTACAATGAATGTCACATGCCATGTATAAAATTTTTGATGGTCATCGTAAAATGGTCCCAAAAAATTGATACGTCATCGGTCACATGATTTGGCAGCGATATTGGTTCGCGGGCACCAGCAGTGACCATATTTTCGTTGTGTCTGTCTGTCTGTCTGTCTGTTTGTGACTTCTCCACAGCATAGCTCCGTGTCTTGATGCGATCTTGATGAAACTTGACACAAGCTAGATATCATGTTAGTTGTATTTTTGTATTGAGGGCGTGCCAGCCCCTTGTGGGCGGCGCGCCACTTGAACTTTTTATTTATTTTTATTTATTTTCTCGATTTTTTTTCTCGCATATTTCATTTCCTAGAAGCTGTGCGTAATGTCCATAAGTACAACATATAAAAATACCGATTTGATTTGGTCAATTTGAAAGAGATAGGTTTTTACGGGGGGCTTCTCAAAAGCTTCCACTAACTCATTGTACTATCGTGGCATTGTTCAATAATGCCTGGCAAGCCATCGTCCCTCCGGCTTGTTATATTATTATTGTTATATTTTTTTAAACTCAAAAATCTTCTCTGAAATGGCTGATAGATCGAGGACGAAACTTTACACGTATGACACCTATTCGATGAGGAACAAAACGTTCACACACTGTGTCACATGGTTGGCAGCTATATTGGATTTATCCAACCTATTAAAAATCTCCAGAACAGCTGAACAGATCGAGCGGGAAACTTCATACAAATGTTGCAAACCTTGGGTGTACAAGTTGTTTAAGAAATAATTGTAGGTCACATAAGTTTGACAGCCATATTGGATTAGAAATATTATAATATGTTTCTCTCTGGAACGGCTTAATCAATCGACTGTGAAACTTCCAATAATGAATCTAGTAGTGATGGGAAGATGTGTTCGACGCATAGTCTGGCAGCCGAATTATTGAAGTTTTTTGATCTGGTTCTTTTAATTTTTATTTATTTTTTTGTTTTTTTCGAATAAGCTCATTTGTGCTACTGGATGGGTTTGAGGGTCGTGGAGTAGCACTGAAATGTGAAATGCCATCCAGGTTCTCTGATTACTTCATCTTGCTTTTGCTTGTTAATTATGTAAACACACACACACAAACACCACACAAATACACTGCACAAAACTACAACAACACCACACAAACAAGTCCTGGCAAAGGCTGCAATCCTGATTGCCCTTTTCTTGTTTGTTCTGTTTCGTCTATGTGTCTACTCTATTAGTTTCTCGTCTGTCTGTCTGTGAGCAGGATATCTCAAAAATTATGGATGGAATTGGAAAAAAACTTGGTAACAGGTTGATTGTGTGACAAGGAGAATTGATTAGATTTTGTGAAGTCCAGATCTGGACAGATACTAGAATTTTAAAGGGATTCTTCACCATTGAGAGAAATGGCAAACTGATATATAGCATTATATCTCAAAGGTTATGGAGGGTTATGACAAACTTGGGTGGATGATTTGGTAGTGTGAAGAACAACCGATTAGCTTTTGGTTAAAGTCCGGATCAATGAAGCTCGATAATGTGGAGGAACTACCCGACAATGAGTGTGTTTGCTGAATAGGGCCCGCGGCGCGGCAGTGGGAGTCTGGATGGAGGGGAGGGGGTGGGGTGGGATTCCAGAATGGGGGAGGGGGTGGTTGGAGGAGGAAGAGGAAGGTGAGTCTGGAGATGGGAGGGAGAAGGCAGGGTAAGGAGTTGGAGGTGGGACCACGTTGCCAGCTTCATTTGTTCGGCATAGCATGTATGTATATTAAATACACTGTAACACGGACACAGGCGAGGCACTAAATCATGTAAGTCCCCGGTCAATTCTCGCATTACATTCCGGTGATTATGTTATCCCAAATGAGGAACTCTTGAGCTTCCACTTTATCTACTTGTTATTCAAGGCAAGTACTAACCGTCACTTCACTGACGGAATACTAAAGGAGGAGAGAGAAAAATGGTGGGGAAGAGGGAGAGAGGGGTGGGGAGAGAGCAGGGATAGTGGAGAGTGGGAAAGGAGCAGAGGGGTGGGGGAATGGAGAGAGTGTTGAGGTGAGAGGAATGGAAGTAGACATTCGGTGGAGCGTTAACTACGATTCATCTGTTCATCAAAATGATTCGCAAAGAAAATAACAGTGAGATGGAAGAACAATAATGTCTGAAATCCATTTTCTACCGGTCATCCTATAAATACAGCCTGAAGACAACAGACCGCCAGACACGTCGGAAACAAACGCGCGGATGCGTCCGGAGCAGCCGTCCGACACAAGTACTGAGACAAACTCTCCGGTCTGAGACAATCGTGTTCAGGCACAAACACTGGAGTCGGAGACAAGCAGCTCGCTGGAGACAATCGCGTCCGAGACAACTCCGCCCAGAATAACATGTCCGATATGTCCAGAGACAGACAGACGAAGAGCAGGAGGGGTAGGGTAGGGGAGGGGAGAGTGGAGAGGTGTGGGAGGAGGGTGCTGCACTGTATTGGGGTGGGGGGGGAGAGATAGAGAGAGAGAGAGAGAAAGAGATAAGAGAAGGGACGGAGAGGAGAATAGTCGCTATGCAGCTTGAATAACAAACCACAGACTCACCCACACACACCCACACACACACACACAACACACACACACACACACACTTGTGCTTGTCTGATATCGCAATTTTTCTTGAATCGGCAGGTTGGATCAGATGTGATTACCGAACTACAGTACGGACCGTATCCACATTGCAGTAGCTTTCAACCGAAAACATCGTTGCATTTGATAGATGTTTCAGGGAGATGTTCACAACATTATTCTTTAGAACAGCTGCGTGTGAGGGTGAAATATTTTTGGCTCAAGTATTGAGAAAACACGTTAATACAGCAAACGCTCGGAAATCGGTGTTACTCACACCCGCTCAATGATGATGGAGCATAAACACTCGCTCAGGATGACGGAGCATGAGCCACCCGCTCAGGATGACGGAGCATGACACTCGCTCAGGATGATGGAGCACGAGCCTTCGCTTCAGGATGACGGAGCATGAACACTCGTCAGTGATGGAGCACGAGCCACTCGCTCAGGATGACGGAGCATGAACACCTCGCTCAGGATGACGGAGCCACGACACACATCGCTCAGGATGACGGAGCACAAACATTCGCTAGGGTGACGGAGCATCAACTCGTAAGGTGACGGGCATAACCAATCTCACAGCAGGTGACGGAGCATGAACCACTCACAAGGATGATGGAGCATTAACCATTACTCCAGGTGACGGGAGCATGAACACTGCACAGTTAGGTGACGGACCACAACACTTCCTCAGTGACGGCGATGAACCATTCACTCAGGGTGAGGAGCACGAACCACTCCTCAGGTGACGGCAGCATGAACCTTCCCTAGCGGGAGGTGAACGGAGCCCAATGAACCACTCCGCTACGGGGGAAGGAGCACAAACGCACTTGCTTAGGGTGACGGAAGCACTAATACTCTAATGTCAGCATAAATTCAGGTGACGGAGCATGAACCATACCGCTCAGGGTGACAGTGAACTCGTCAGGGTGGAGCGCACCCGCTCAATACGGAGATGCCACTCGCTCAGGGAGATGAAGGGCCCGAAGCACGCTCAACTGACGAGATCATACCTGTCAGGATGAGAGCACGAGCCATCTGTCAGATGAGGAGCATGACCCACTCGCTCAGGATGATGAGCACGAGCACTCGCTCAGATGAGGAGGCATTGAACCCTCCTCAGGATATGGAGCATACCATTCACTCAGTGATGAGGATGAACCACTTGCACAGGTATGGGCAGAACCATTGTCACGGGTGACGAGGCACGAACATTCGCTCAGGTTGACGGAGCAGCGAACATTTCACTCAGGGTGATGGAGCACAACCCCTCCCTCGATGATTGGACACCGAACCACTCGCTCAAGATGACGCGAGCACGAACCACGTCGCTGCAGGTTTGACGAGAGCATGAACCATTCCGCGTCAGGTGACGGAGCAATGAACCACTTGCTCAGGTGACGGAGCATTGAACATCGAGGGCATCAGGTGATGGAGCACAACCACTTGCTTAGTGACGGAGCATAAGCACCCGCTAAGGGTGATGGAGCAGAACACTCGATGTGACGAAGCATAACCACTCACTTAGGATGACGAGCATCGATTTCAATTTTTTCCCCAAAACCCTTTTCAGTCGGATGACGGGCATGACCATCCCGCTGGGTGACGGGACAAAACACTCCCTTATGTGATGAGCACGACCACTCGCTGGTGACGAGCATACCCTGTCAGGGGTATGAGCAGGAACCACTCGTCAGGGTAGAGCACGAACCAATCTCACCAGAGTGACAGTGCCAGAACCACTCACTCCTTGAATGGACGTAGCATGCAAAATCGTCCACAATGAGTCACATCTTGCTGCAGAATGACGTAGCGACCTGGTACCACTATTGACAAAGGGTGCTCGGAAAGTGGCTTAAGCACTGAAGCAAGCACTCCAATTCAATGGTTGATAAGGAACGGCTGGCCAGGCTGTCGCTGCATTCCATATAGGATCCCTTCAACTTTAAACTGTGCATGCAGCAGTTAATGAAATATAATGAATTTGTTCAAATAATGACCATCCACAAAAGAGTTACTGCTAAATGCAGAACAACCCTGGAGACATGGCAAAGTTCAATCGCCCGTGAAATCAACATTGCAGAAAATCCGCCATGTTTCCTGCTTGTCTGTGTATGCGTCACGTGGTACTTCGGTTTGAGGTCTGCACAAACGTCATAACTTGAATTTAAAACGTCGGTTTTTCACCAGATTTGCTTTGATCTCCTGTCGAGCATCTCGCATAACCTCCGAAAATATCGACATGGATCTGGTAGATGCTATGGATAGGCCATCCTTCTGGGGGACAGGGCATGAGGTTAAGTAGTGAATGCATTAAATCATACAGCTCAATGAAGCTGGTTAATTTTGGCACATTCCTAAATTTCTTGTTCACTCTATAATTCTCAAACAGTAGAAAAGATAAGTTTAATGCTTTGGAAATTTCACATTTTCTTGTGTATGTATGGAGAAGGAAGGACAATAGTCTTGCTTGCTTAAAGGAAATAAGTATATCGGCTTAGTTATGACTCGTTATTTCT
>CM068958.1:131657131-131669280 GCA_035128595.1 Eptatretus atami | reverse complement strand
AGATTTCACTCCAGATTTTGACACTTATTTAGTCTGGACAATATCTGATCCTCATAACCGAAACAATATTTCGATTACATACTTTAATTAGTCCGTGAGAGTAGATCGTGGAAGATCATGTCCTATAATGCATGAAATCGCTCCAAGCTCCGAATATCAAAAATATAGCACTTACAAAAGCGATGGAAACAGCGATTCATAGCTATTATGAACAGTCATTCGATAATATGAGTGAGGAAAGTGGAAAAAAAAAATTATTGCGAAGAAATCGTGCTGGCTTGTTCCAAGTCAATGTAAGGTTGAGCAGGCCAAAAAACATGGCGGCTTCAGACCCCAGCGAGGTCACCGAAGATATGCCTTAAGACTCCATACAGAGCGATGACCGAGCATGCGCTTGATGAAAGATATAATAAGTAAGGCGTTAATATTCTTCAAAAGGGTGTTTAATTAACCCAAACACAATTCATACGCACTTCCTTGGCGTTTTCTTAGGATGTATGCAAAGTTTCAGAGTGCTAGGTTTCATGGTTTTGGAGTTATGGAGGAGACGCACTGACACACATTGACATTTATCAGCTTCGATGTTTGAGCGAAGCCAAATGTGGGACGTCATCTATTCTAATGCAGTGAATGTATGGGGTACAACCTGTCATCTCGTTATTACATGCTATATCTAACCGGTGGCGGAGAGAGAGAGAGAGAGAGAGAGAGAGAGAGAGAGATATATATAAATATTTTATATTAGTCTGATGAGCTAGGCGTCGACCTCCTCGCTCATTCCTACGTGAACCGCAGACTCATGTTCGGTCCCAAAGATGCTTGGGGAGGGAGTAAGAACGAATGGAGGAAAGGGAGGGTGATGTTGGGTGGTGTATGCAGTGTAGGCTCAAGAGGAAAGGTGTAATATGCATGTCAGCCCTTCACTCAGACGGGTCAAGAGGGTAATTATTGATTATTGAAAAGAAAAAAAAGCTGATGTGAAGTGGTCAGAACATATACGAGAATGTTTTGATAGTGTGAAACACTCTCCTCTTGGGTTAGTGATACACTTAGCACACCTTTTCTCTGGAGGTTATTTTGTTTCCTTCGCCCGTGACCACTGCTGGGAGTAAGAAAAATGACATTGTCCCTTTTTGATCGGTTTCAACATCTAAATACTGCACAACTGTTGACCATTGTGCTTGTCACGGTCAGATCAACATCTGTTGGAGGCTTCGTGAACGAAAAGCATTGAAGAGTAGAACGGCACTCGGTAGAGCACATACCTCCGCCAGACTGAACAGTTTACGTTTTGCATCCTATTGATAGGCCGGATCTGCATCCAGACCTTAAAGTGGAACCCAAATGCTCAGACATGTACAGGGGCGACTTGAGCGGTTAATCAAGCATCTGTGTTGGCCCCGTCGGCGACCGATCTCACCTCACTAGATGTCTTGGCTAACACCGCCGTCACCTTGCCTTATGCATCTGAAGAGCTCAAAAACTGAGATTCCGGTGTCTCAGATACTATCGCATCAACTCCGAGATCCAATCAATTACCATCGAAGGAGAATTCAAATTCAGTAAGATCACCATTCAAGAAAACAGAGAGAATGAGGGTTTGTATATCTAAAATGTCTGTGCAGTTTTTTTTTGTCTGTGTGTCAACTGGGGTGGGACATCGACACGACACAGTACGGGCATGGCATAGACATGACACAGCAAGGACATGACGCAGAAAGGAAATGACACGGCATGGACACGATGGTGGGACCATGATACAACATGGACACAGCACAGACAGTACAACACAGACACGACCACAGACACAAATGGCATCCTGGGAAAGTATGAAATGGGATGATGCCGCAACATGCAGGACACCTGGTCAGCCTACGACGGCATTCATCGTCCATTTTGTTGGTGGTGACCACATATGCCTGGGAGGTCTTGGCTGTCCGGCAATGATGGGTATTTCTGCTTGAGTAACATAACTGATTTGTCAATTTATAAAAAATTCCTTATCAATCACCATCAATTGAACTGAAAAAACAAAACCTCGAGATACACCATTTCTCGATGCAAGCCACCATTTTGATCAAGGTGGGTTCTGATTGTGACGTCACTGGCAAAAATAGAAAATCGACACTTTAGGTCTTTTTCGGCACTTTGTGATTTCCAAAAGAAAATTCTAAATTTTTTAACCTTCAAATTAGACCGTGATTAATTATTTTCAATGGTTTTCAGAAAGAAAAAAAAAATTGTGTTTGGGTTCCCCTTTCACCAAAACCTAATCAGCCTGCCATTGTCACCGAACCAACTCTTGTCATAACCGGTGCACAACTTTTTGAAATATCATGATGTATATAATTTTTGGACCAACCTCTCAATGGTAAAGAATCACTTTTAAAATTCTAGGATCTGCATCCGGATCTTCACCAAAATCAAACATATTTGTCCTTGTCGCACTCTCAACCTGTCCACCAGATTTCGTTTGAATCCATCCATATCTTTTGAGATATCGTGTTATATATCATTTTGGACCTGTCTCTCAATGGTGAAGAATCACTTGAAAATTTGTAGTATCTGGATCCGGATCTTCACCAAAATTATACATTGTTGTCCTTGGCCGGTCACCTACATACTTGGCGAAATATATTTTTTGGCAGGTAACAAACTTACGGAACAGATCAACCAACATACTTCGCAAAAAATTTTTTTTTCCAAGGAGCAAACAGACAGGGGTGAAAACTTGACCTCCGTCCACCTTCGGTGGCGGATGTAAAAATGGTTATTCACAAAATGTTGCAGCTATTCAGGCAGAACACAGGCATTCTGAATGTTCTCGGAACTATATAATCATAATTTTGTCGAAGCCATGTCAAGGTTTTATATTTTTCAATATATATGTATGGATAATGGGTGTGAAAATAAAGAATTGTATTTTCTATTTATCTATAGGCCTATATATACAGTACAGGGAGTCCTCGACTTAGGAACGATTTGCGTTCCGAACAATAGTTTTTAAGTCAGATGTTCGTAAGTCGGAATTCAATTTCCCATAGGCTCTGTGTCATCATCACCTGGTGGTATCTTTTACATCCACCAACAAATACACTTATGCTGTCGTTTTACCCCTGACACTTATTTGTCCCCCACCCCTCTGACAAGGTCGAAAGGTCGAAGACAGGGGACATTAAAATGAGGTCTCACTGACCGATCATCTGTCCATGTACTTTTGTGTACGTGATATTTCAAAAACTGTTGAACATTCAGCTCTCATATTGCAGATATCTATTCCTCATGACATTATATCAAGCTGATTAGATCACGGCTGTGATTGGCTGAATTATTGTGCCATGGCAGCCATCTTGGTAACTTGGCTTGTGTATGTGATATTTAAAAAACCGTTGAATACTTTGCAGAATGCCTGAGTAGAGACAGAAGGGACGGGAATATTGGACGAGATATTTAGGGAACTAGGGAAGGGGCTTGTATGAGATATATTGTTGAGGGGCATGGGGGTCACTGGGTTCCCCATGTTGGTGACGTGTAAAAACAATGCTGGAAATCATTTGTAGAATGACAGCTGTAGTGCGCCAGATGTGTTTATCGACACTGAACAGAAGAACAAATTATCAGACGTTGCAGTGGGCCAGATAACTTGGGGTTAAGTGGCCATAGCCTATGATCCATTGAGAAGTATCTTTTTGCTGATGACTTTATCGTTTTGCTGATGACTCCACCCTCTGCCATACCATCTGATCTGTCATCCTTCATATCGGCAAGCAGCAGCTTCTTCACTCTCTGCAGTCGAAATCACAAGCTGGTTCACAACACGTAGAACATGTCTTTCACCTGACAAATCTCCACACTCTCACGATGTCTCTCCGAAACGGACCGTCTTGAAAACCTTCCCCCCCCCCCCCCACCGACTTTCTCAACAATCCTCTTGAAGAAGTCCTTTCATTCAATCTTCTGGTCTCACTATCTGCCATGATCTTTCCTGGAAAGCCACATTCTAAGCTGGCCTCCAAAGCCAGTCACCGACTGGCATCCTCCGTCATGCAAATTCTTCTCTTGCAACCTGAGCTCCTGACCACGTACAAAGCTTTCCTCCGCAGTCTGGATGAAGTACTGCTCTCCCCTCTGGGCTGGTGCTCCACCTCTCACCTTTCTCGGGCTTCACGCTGTTGGAAACCAAGGCATTTTTCTGTCTTCTACCATCTCCTCTCTGGCCTCGCCCCCCCCCCCACCCCCCTTGCTCCATCTGGCTATCTGTCCCGCAATATTTCTGCAGGTGCCAAGGTCCACCAGCAACCCCTTCTGTTTAAACTACCAAAATCAAGAATCACCACTCACCTTCATCCTTTCATTCCTCTTTTCCCCCATCTTGGAGCAAACCCCACACTATGTCGATCCCACTCTTCCTCCAGTCTTCAAAACAGCTGTTCATCACCATCTCTTACTTCCCCCATCCAAACCATGATCTTTCTTCCCATTAATCCACCCAAACACCCTCTTCAATTCCACTGCCTTCCTTCCTGAAATCCCTGTGGTGTCCATCTTGTTTACCCGTGTACCCTGCCCCATCCCGCTCCCTTCCAGATATTACTCATGTGTCTATTCCCACTGTTTGTGCTTCCCTCTCCTGCCCCTCTTGTCTCATGCACCCCATGCTATCACATTCTCTGTTAACTCTCATACGAGCCTTGACATTGTGTGTGTGTTGTGTGTGTGTGTGTGTGTGGTGTTGGTGTGTGGTGTGTGTGTATATATATGTAATATATATATATTTAAAGTACGTTGCTCAAAATTGTTGCATAGTTATTGCTCAAGTGAACACTAAAATGTCAATGGTAGTCTCAGGGACAGGTGCAGTTTATGATGACCCTTCGATGGACATTGCTCATTGAAGCATACATATACTGCAATGAAATAAAACCTTGCATACCACCACCATTGTGTCAACAATGATCTCTAACCAGCACATCTCTCCATCAAACTCTCAAGAACTCACCACATTATGCAGAAGAGTTACAGACACTGAATCAGAGTACAGATTCACAAATACCACGGCCAAAAAAGAAAGGATGGACAGGTTTGTATGAAAAGTGTTTAATTAGGAAAAGCAAAATGAGAAGAGGGGTAAGGGTGGTTGGAAGGAAATGAAGATGAAAGGACGAGGTAAAGGGGGAACGTTTTGGGCACAGAGGGTGAGGAGAAGGGAAGTTTAAAATTGACATTTTTGCATTTGTAGATAATAAACATATTGTCTCTAAACAAGCAATTTATTGAACATTATTGTAAAATTGTTCAAACTCCCATGATAGAAACTACTGAAAACAGCATATGGAGAGTGGTTTGATCAATATACTTAAATTTTAAGCCTGTTTTGGTATAGCATGTGTACGTTCACAATTTCTATAATTCTGTTTTTGAAACGACTTCTGTGTGACAGTTAATTTTATGTTGTCACTTTCATTATACTTATATACAATAATAATACCATTCCTTTCACCCCGTAAAGGCACATCGGGCTGCCGAGGCAGTTTCATTGGCAAGGAGTACAGTCCTTGACAGGTCACCACTCCAACACAGGTTATCCCGAATGGTTAATACCCCAGTAAGCTGGTACTCATTTAATCGACCATGGAAGGATAACAGGCTGAGTCAACCCCACCTGGTGTTGATTCAACGAAATATGGGGCCTCAAAACTCAGGACCTGAAGATCCGAAGCCAGCCATCTTAACCACCAACCATCAGGCACAACTTATCCACAAAAGAACATACAAATTGAATGAGGAACAATAAATATAAAGTAGTTTGAGTAAAAAGCCTTCTTCATTGATGATTGTTGTCTGAGATGTACACAGAGTTCTACAATGTAAAATATAGTCCATCATTTATACCTGCCGGAGCATACCAATAAACTAGCACAGAATAAATTGATAAATGTTCATAATCAACAGCAAATAATTATCAACCTTAGTACATTATAACTTTTATATCATCATGCACTTGCTGCAGAGATACATAGGATGAAGTAACAGCAAAATTACATCTGTTGATCTGTTACATGCATGACCGCTGTGACCATAGCTTTATATTGTGCATTATCATTCGTGTAAAAAAAAATAATTAATGGGCCAAAGGAAAAATGCTTGTTGAAGTGTTCTCAAACCTACAATAAATAAACGGTGGAATAATTGGCCGAAGATGATCTTGAAGAGGAGCCTTGCCATCTCTTTGGCTAGTTCCTTCGCCAGGGTTGAGTGCGTTTGTTAGCTGCAGATTTTGCTTTTGACTGCCTGCGACTTGGTCGTCCTGCTTTTGGACTCTGCCAAGTTGGGCTGAAGCTTGCGGTGGGTTGAACTTTGTCCGTCTCCTGTGTGCGTCTCAGGCCTTTTCCAGGTCTTGGTGCCCCAGAATGCCTTGTGCCCTTTCCTTGTGCACCAGTGTGTGCGACCCACGAGACACGTGCCTCTTGGCTCACGGCCGTGTGCACGTCCCCCAGCATTGCGTGCATGAGCAACTGGCGCCCCAGTTCTTTCAATACTAACCTCTTGTCATGCATAAACTGCTGCTCGGTCACTGAACGTTGTTGTCTTGAGAACACATAAGAAAAATCAAAGGCATTAAGATGTTTAAGTAAGGACCAGCGATGAGGAAGACAAGAAGCATCAAGTTAGTGCCAAACAACAAATCGTATTCATTTGCAAAAAGAGTGTTTAATATTTTATTTTGGTAAAAAAAATGGAGAAGCAGGAGAGGAAATGAGCATGTTGACAGGAAATGATGAGGAAAGGTGAAGAAATTTGGTGAGGAAGAAGTAAGTGATTGAGAATTCTAATTTTCCATTAAAGTTGCTGGACGGCTACCATGTTGTGCAGATCAAGGTTTTGGTTAGCCCGCACCCCACACAGTGAGAGACAGAGGGGGGAGAAAGAGGAGGGGAAGGATGGAGGAAGGATGGAAGGGAGGTGTAGAGGGAGAGGATCGGGGTGGGAGAGAGGGATCGGGGTGGGAGAGAGGGATCGGGTGGGAGAGAGGGATCGGGGTAGGGGAGGGAGGGGTGGGAGAGAGGGATCGGGTGGGAGAGAGGGATGGGTGGGAGAGAGGGATAGGGGTGGGAAGAAGAGGGATAGGGGTGGGAGAGAGGGATAGGGGTGAGAGAGACAGAGAGTAGTGGGATAGGGGTGAGAGAGGCAGAGAGGTGTGGGTAGGGGTGAGAGAGGCAGAGAGATGAGAGATAGGGGTGAGAGAGGCAGAGAGGTGTGGGAATAGGGGTGAGAGAGGCAGAGAGGTGTGGGTAGGGTGAGAGAGGCAGAGAGATGAGAGATAGGGGTGAGAGAGGCAGAGAGGTGTGGGATAGGGGTGAGAGAGGTGTGGGATAGGGGTGAGAGAGGAGAAGAGGTGTGGGTAGGGGTGAGAGAGGCAGAGAGATGAGAAGAAGGGGTGAGAGAGGCAGAGAGGTGTGGGTAGGGGTGAGAGAGGCAGAGAGATGAGAGATAGGGGTGAGAGAGGCAGAGAGGTGTGGGATAGGGGTGAGAGAGGTGTGGGATAGGGGTGAGAGAGGCAGAGAGGTGTGGGATAGAGGTGAGAGAGGCAGGGTGAGAGGGGTAGAGAAGAAGTGGTTGGGATTCATACCCAGACAAAACAGCTTTGAGCGAGCGTGCATACCTCTCGGCTATCCTTCCATGATATGGCGATTCATTGCTTTGTAACTGTGAGTGTCTCCTCCATAACTCCAAAACCATGAAACCTAGCAGCCTCAAACTTTCCATGCATACTAAGGGAACTCCAAGGAAGCGCATGAGTGAAAATTGGGTGTTTGGGTTAATTAAAACACCCCTTTTGAAGATCATTAACGGCCTGATTTAATTATCTCCTTTCTCAGGCGCATCCTTGGCCACCTCGTTCTCCCTCGAGGCGCATCCTCAGCCACCTTGCTCTCGAGGAGCATCCTCGGTTACCTCGCTGGGGTCTAAATTCGCCAATTTTTTTTGGCCTGCTCAACCATGCCCTGACTTGGAACAGGCCGCAAGCCAAACAAAATGGTGGCTTAAGACCCCAGCGAGCTGACAGAGGGCTGACCAAGATGGCGTGCCGCCATCTTCATAAGGCTTATTTTGTTTTTTATTGTGATAAGCACCCCCTAAATTATCTTCAAAAGGGGTGTTTCATTATACGCAAACACTCAGTTTTCATTCATGCACTCCCTTGGAACTCCCTTAGTATGCATGCAAAGTTTTGGGCCACTAGGTTTCATGGTTTTGTAGTTATGGAGGATAGAGTGAAGATACAGGATACACTTACTTATGACAGGCTATGCAGGATCACATTTTGCAACCTGCACGTTGCGGGAAGATTTATCATTCTTTAAAGGCCAATTGTTTTGAAGTGACACTAATGATAAAGTGGCCCCATAAATACTGAGATTAAAGTTTGCAGTTGGTTTTCGGGAACTCCGCAGGATTAAATACCCAATTGTGTGCATCACTATCATAAAAATTGTGCTCTCTGTGTTTTGGAGCCGATTTCCCCTCTCTCTGCCAGAGGATGAGGAAGAAGCCATTGTTTTTAACGCAGCAACATCACATCATCAGATTTTTCTTTTCGCACCGAGAACTTTCTGCGTTTAAAAATTCAATACAAGGACTTCAAGAAGCAAGTGCACTTTTGTATGAATTACAAGTAAATTATTCAACCAATTAAGTTATGTGAAGTTAAAATTTTCAACTGCTTTTATTGTTTTTATTTCTCAAGGTTAATGCATAATTGTTTCTTTTTGTAACAAAATCCTCAGTCTCCATACAATCAGATTGAATTGTAACCATAGCAGTGGAGGA
This sequence comes from Eptatretus atami, assembly GCA_035128595.1. Classification (NCBI taxonomy): domain Eukaryota; kingdom Metazoa; phylum Chordata; class Myxini; order Myxiniformes; family Myxinidae; genus Eptatretus; species Eptatretus atami. Next base: position 131,660,448 of record CM068958.1, on the reverse strand, counting down.
GTTTGACAACAAAGACGCTGTTTTCTTGTGATCAGCAGGTGGGGAACAGGCAAGGAGGTGGGTGGTGGGGCTGGGGGAGGGGTTGGTTTTTGATTTGAAAGCATCTTAGAGCATTTTTCACCTCTACAAAAAATTTGACCGATTCTAAACACGTGCTCATATCCTCGAACACATGGTTCGATGATGTCAACCGAAAGCTTTCCTTATGTCTCATGCTTTTCTTCCTGGTGGTTTATGCATTTGGTAATTCAAACACTTCACAATGCTCTGCATTTAGGCTACTGTTTGAAAACGTACCTCGAATTCACGTTTGAATACAGTGACCTTGTGCAGGAGCTATCCACAAGGTAAAAGAAATGTGGGAGATGAATAGAGCATGAACACCAAACCCAATTTTGTAAAAAGGGGCATCATCGGAAGTTCGTGAGGTCACTGCAGAAGAGAAAAATCACACACACACACACACACACACACACACACACACACACACACACACACACACACACACACACATATAGGTCAGACTCATACCAGATTAACGCCTATTGGAGTACAAGTCATCAAATTGATGACTCGTGTTTCAAGAAGCTCAAGACGAATAGAAATAATACATGACAGCAATGTATAATCACAATTTCTCAAATAAAGGGAATATATGATAACTATATCAAAGACTGCCACCAAAAATCCATGATTTTAATGGTTGCTTAATTATTAATTTTTTAGGATCTAAGGCTCGTCGTGGAGCTGCCACAAACACACATTTCACACACACATAGACATACAGACGAATACACGAGACACAACACAGGACCGTTAGACGAGACAAATGCAGCCGTTGAGCTTGGGGAACTGCTGTCACTTTTCGGGGCACTCTGGGTACCAGCGACGCCACAATTGCACCGCCTTTCTCACCACACTCAGCAGACATTTCCTAAGAAGGAATTTCCTCCTGCCCATGGATGCCACTAATAGGTATTGTTCGTGCTCTTATCCTTTTAAACGCTGAACGTCAAATGCTCAAGCAAGGAAGCAGCATGTACCATAAAAAAAAAGTTTTTGGTATGACTCGGCCAGGGTTTGAACCACTGCCCTCCCAGACTCGGACTCGGTGCAGACGCTTTAACCATTAAACAGCTGAGTCTGGTTACGCAATATGTATCCAAGGTTAAGACAGCAAAGGTAAAAGCTATTTAGCCCATCTTTCCGGTCACACATCCACATGACATATACCTGCAATCGATGAGCATGGTTACTTACACAGCTAACAGTAAGCAGGAAGCTTATGGCAAGGAATTGCCTAATCTTTAAAAATGGTACTGTTATCGACAACATGCTCAGTATATGTAGACGACATGCTCTGGGATGCACCACCCCTTCATTGGCACTTTTTACCCCACGCGTGTGGAAAAGTGAAAAGCGGGGTTAAGCAACGGTTCACTTTGTCTGTCGAACTATTTGGAAAAGTCAGTTTGTGATCGAGGAACAACTTTATTTCAATTTAATGTTAGATTTTGAACACTATTTGCTTTTTTTTTGTAGTCCACCGCTTTTTGTACACTTGAACAGCCTACTGATTTTATTGCCCAATAATAGTGAAACACCGCTTTCACAAAATAATGTCTCATCGAAGTTTTGGACAAATTTTCATGTTGTGACAAGGTTTCTGTCGGCCGTGGGGCAGTTTCCTTCGATGCTGCGTGAAAAATCATATCTGTAATCTTGTTGCATTTGATTGGCGACAGCTACTATTTAAAGTACCTGGCAGCAAATTATAAATGTTCTCCCATGTAAAAGCACAATTGACAGGCAAAATGTAGGATGTCTCTCATTGGTTAACTGACATAATGCAACTCAGTGAAAAACATTGTACTTATTGAGAACCACGCCTGTGCTGCATGGGCTATCTGCACGAGTCGCATGCACAGTACATTGCACACGTGTCACATGTACACGATACCTCCTAGCCTGCCAGCATTTGCCTAGCGCTAGCACTAGCTAATCTAGCATGTACACATGAAGACGACCTAGTGGCATAAGGTAATTGCAGTACATCGAGCTAAAGTATATTTTGGAGAGTAGGGCATGACCAAGTCTATGTTTATCTTTTAATTTGAGCCGATATTTTAATCATTACAACACATGTTATACAATGTAAAATCTAAAAGGTATTCAGGAGTCACATTAAAAAAAAAACTTAAATTCATCAGTAAAACAAGATTATTCTGCTTTAATTTTGCCTCAAAGAGTGTCTTAGAATGTACAAATTTAAGGTTAAAATTACAAAATGTCATTACCATGGGAGGGGCGAGACCCCCCCGCCCCACCCTTAATCCCATACCTTCCACCCCAAGGTCGCTTCATTCCCTCGCACCATGGATCCTTTCCAGCCGACCGCTTATTCTTCTCTCAATGTTGGCAACTATGTAATCAGAATATGAACCCGAAAACAAACTTGTAGTTTAGTCGTACTTTGGCTCTGAATTTGTCCCAACCGCACATGCGCAGAGAGGAGTGAGACAATATTTTTTACTGTCAGTCTGTCTGGCAGTCATACAAAATTGTAAATCATTCCAAAGGGGAAATTTACTGTTTTTGAGGATGTCATAAAGGGCACAAACAACAGACAAGACTAAGTTATAATGTCTTAAGAATAATGTCTTAAGACGTTAAGAATAATGTCTAAGAAAAAGAGCAATCAACCATTGCAGACCCCCACCAGGACTTGTTTTGTGTGGTGTATTTTGTGTGGCGTTCGTGTACTGGTGTGTTACGTAATTAATTATAGCCATAACTAGAACTGCAACTTTGTAACTGCTGCCAGTGATTACCGGGTACCAAGACATCCTGCTTTGATGCAACCCCGCTTTGAATGGACACCTGACCCTGACTGATGACGTTTTTTTTAATCATTGAATTCAATTTACAATGGGATGAAAATAAATTCAATTCAAATCAAATGGAAGACCAAATAGGTGCAGTCCTGCATTGGAGTAATCAGAAGTCACGCAAACAAGCAAAAACAAAGATGGAGTCAACAGGAGGAACTTCGATAGGATTCACATTTCAGTTGCTACTCCTCTACCATCAAACCTACCCAGGCACAGCCAATTGAGCCTTATTCAAAAAATTATTATAAAAAAATTCAAAAAATTATAAATAACCCAGATTAAAAAATTATATAATCCTGGCCGCCAGACCATGCGTCCGGTCGAGTTGAAATTTAAAACATGTTTACCCCATCACCACTAGATCATAATTGTGAAGTTTCATGTCGATTGATTAAGCGGTTCCAGAGAAAACATTTAATATTTTTC
>CM068958.1:131641957-131655005 GCA_035128595.1 Eptatretus atami | reverse complement strand
TGTGCAATTTGAGCTTTTATTCGTCGAGTTATGGATGTTTCAAGTTGAGGGCGCCTGGAGCGTATGGCCGCGGGCGCCTTGGCTAGATCTAGGCCGCGGCGCTTTTTCCACAAAGATGAGGTTTAAAAATCATTTTTCATCCAATAAAGGTCATCATCACATGCCTGACTTGTTAAGCTGTCGATTATGTAAAGATTGTTCGTGGATGGCTGAATATTACGGTTTTATGACTTTGACAAAATAATTTTAAATAATGCCGTGAATTCCTGTGGTGAATTGAGATTTTTACTTCGATCGACGTTGCGGGTTCGTTTTAAAGTCAATTCAAATTCTGTTTTCGGTTTTTGCAGTCGCTTAGGATGCTTAACACTCGGTAGTTGTGAAGTTTGTAAAATTCCGATTATTATAAGGTTTATGTTCGATGGCGCGCAGGCCTAGGGCGCCTTGACTAGATGTTAGGCCGCAGCGCTTTTTCCACAAAGATATTGTTTAAAAGTTTAAAAGGCAGGGAAAATTCGCCCGTTTTTTGTTTGTTACAAAATCTATCCATGCCAGCGAATGTTTGATTCCTTCGGGAATCGGTGGGAGCGATTACCCGTTTTCCAGCCGTTTTCGCAAAACATGACGACACACGTATGAGGCATGATGTACAAATATCAAATAACTTTGTTCTACAAAATTCAAAATAAAAAAGGATAATATAGACAGTTGCAAGCTCAAAAAAGCGAAAGAACGGCCGCTACAAGATGGACACTCTTCAATGAAATAGAGCTTCCCTCTTTGTTTTGGAGAACGTGACGTCACACTCCATATATGGCACGCGCTGTTTTTTTCAACGCCTCGAGAAATAACAACTTCGGAGTTAAATTTCATAATTTCCCAATAGTTAGGCAACCACAATAGTTTGCATCGAACTATTTAATGCACATATAATCATATTGATAAATTTTCAGACATGTTTGGTGACCCACAACCTGCTCTTTAATGATGATCAGTTTAGAATTGTGAGCTGTAGAGTTGACAGACAGCAGCACAAACAAACAGACAGAATCAAACCAACAATATATGAACTTCGATCTGCAAGTAACAAACAGACAGACAAACGCACTGAATAACAATACCCTCTCCTTCGGCGAGGGTAATAAGGTGGTGTAAGAGACGCTGTATCAATGGCGGTAAGCCTTCAAATAGTTATTATACGACCTTCAAAATCTTTATTTTATTTCAATTGAATTATACACTTGAACACTGTCGAACACAAATCACCTTTTTGGAACTTTCAAAACCTTCCGTTTTGCAGTGCATGGACAAAATATTAAGGCATTTAACATCATCACGACCAATCAAATTTGCTGCTCGCAGACCCCGCTCACGTCCTTGTTTCTCAAGACTGCGCGGGGTAAGGTGTTCTATGAACTCTCCAATTACTGGACTTCTGTCTAACCTCGTGGAGAATGGAACTGAGCTTAGATAAAAGCAAGGACATTACAAAATGAGCTTACCTGCCACCCCGAATAAAAATGGTCCCAGCTGGCGATATTTAAGTGAATTGGAATTCCTCAATGAGGAGAGTTTAAAAAAGGTTCAACAAACGAGTCATTCACAACAATGTAGGACTCAGCAAATATAGTACAAAGAGGTGCATACATAAATAATAAATACATTCATGTTTTTTCTGACTAATTATAAATACAATACTTGTTTATAAAATTATATTTTTTGAACCTCCATGCCATGGCTTGGGCAATTTAGGGGTTGTATTGTTACGAATCTGGAAGTCATTTTCACACAGACAGACAGCAGTCCCCGCAGTTCAGTTATTTCGATAAGTATGTGTTTATAGTTAGAATCCATCCCTTCTGTCTAATGGAATTTCGTGTGTGCGCTATGAGTTATTTTTTCAGTTAGGTTTTTATACATCGACAACAACAAAACAAACGCCACCGTCCCTGACTCAACCGGTCGCCATTTGCCCACGTGTTTTTGGCTGAAGGCATGGGCGGAGCCTCCATCGCCTCAGATCTGACTTGCCCAGAAAAGGTGGGAGTTGCCCCGCCACCGGGGGCCTGCCAATGAGGGCAGCCACGAGTCGCCCGACAACCCCGTCCTAATCAGGAAGGGAGTGGGGAAAGGATCGGTCCACCCTCAAGAGAGTAGAGAGTGATCGTGCGACTGCTAGCATCTGCAGTCTTGTGGCGATTGGCTTCGTCTGCAGTCTGGTGGCGATTGCAGAGCGTCTGCAGTCTTGGTGGCGATTGCAGAGCGTCTGCAGTCTTGGTGGCGATTGCTTCGTCTGCGGTCATGGTGGTTGGTCCGTTTGTGGTCGTGGACTTCGGGTCTGGGTTCGAGTCCCACCATGGTGGTTTGGAGTCGGTGTGACGCACGAGGTGGGAAGGTACCCGGCCCGTCTAACCGAATAAATACCACGGGGTCCAGTTTCTTTTGGGTGTGTGTGTGTCTGTGTCGTGGGCCCGTCTGTAAATCAGGAATCGTAGTGCCTTGTTCATTGTACATTACATTTCTTTATTTGTGATAACTCTGTTCTGTGTCGCCCTCCCCAATTATTGCCTGTTGTGAAATAAATCCCCGTGTTAAATGTTCCAGTTCGTTGTTCATGTTTTCTTTCATTGGCCTAGCAAGGTGCGTATTGAGAGTTAGTGAGGCCGTTCGTGCCGTAAATTGTTCATTTGGACCGACGGATCTTGGTAATCCCCGCTCGGTTTACACCGGATTCGGGCTCGGTAAACAGTCCATTCCGCAGAGGTCCGTTTGAGGTTGTGGTTTTCCCCGCGTAGTGGGACGACGTGGGTGCTTAGTAGAATTGAAATTAGGCAATTAACCTCCCACGCCGTCAAATATGGCGACCACGGTCCGCGTAACGGGCACCCGTGACCTTTCGGACTAATCCGAGAGTCCGACCTAAATTCCGGGTGCGTGGGAGACGACTCCACTGCTGCTAGTGGTCATTTATCACCACCGAACCCCGGCCTACAACAGTATCTTGTTCCTAGAGCTTTATGGACACCCCAAATATCATTTCAAAGATCAAGCTGTACATACAGGCAGGAATGTTCGTTCCAGAACAAGCAATGTACAAATCAACACAGAAATGCCTCCATGGATGTGTAGTTGCCCCCAAAACCATCGCTGAGGAGATCTAGCCAAACTCATTGGTTGAAAAGGGCATCAAATCATACAGAGGAGGGGTGAGAAAAGTGGCAGCATGGCGTTCTTTACAGATGAACAGAAATTAGAATTCATCTGCAAGATATTGGAACGCGATCAGAATCAATTTCCAACGTTTACAGTTCAACAGGCAGTCAATTCAAGTGTGAATCTTCTCTGCCAAAATAATGTGTAAAATCCATGGACAGTAAAGTGAGAGCAAAGAATATACTTTTGCAATGTGCTTTTTATGTTCTTTAATCTTCATCATCATTATCATGATCATAAACCATACCCGATGCAGAAGTGTAGGTCCTGCTGAAGCAGTTTCTGGACTAGGGTAACAATCCTGGATGGGTCGCCACTCCAACGCAGGAGGTCAGGGAAAGAATTGGGAATCTGTTCAGGGTGCCGGCAATTATAGCTCGCCTAATCTTCATGAAGGACACCGTGGGATCTTTCAAGTGCACCAACTAATGCTGGCAGATGGCACACCCAGTTTGACGTTGACCCGAGGGACAGCGCACACATTGATGAATAACCCTGCTTGTGAAATACCAGGATGACAGTTTATAGTTGTGTCAGGATTCACCTCTCTGGGCCATTTAATCTTCAAAGGCCTCAAATATCAGTTGACGAGAGATATGAAAGCACAACTTTGTTGAATGATATGTCGCTTGCAATTTCTAAGGAGCTTTATCGCAATACCATGTAACCCAAGAGCCTTCTTATGATGCATTATGTTTTTCTGCCTGTATAATCTGATTGTCCAACAGCACTGTGGAGGTACGCAATGAACGGGCCATAAAGTGCACTTTCCTTTGAGTGGTCATAGTTACCCTCACCGAAGGAGAGGGTATTGCATTTGGGTCCGTTTGTTTGTTTGTTTGTCCGCACTAAACTTTCGTCTTTTTCTCCGCACTCGCTTGTTGGATTGAAACGAGTTTCACCGGAGTTGCGACTACTCATGAAGAATGATATAATGGTAATTATGACGTCATAGGTTACGTGGCGTGGCAGCCATGTTGGAAAAACGGAAAATTTTTGGACCTCTTTTTCTCTGAAACCGCACCAAGGAAAAAATTGAACCTTGGCGCATAGCAAATACTCCTCATGGAGAATAAGTGTGATTTTTTTTTTATGACATCATAATTGCATATGTAGAACGCCATATCCGATCAGTATGAAAATTTCCGAGCGTCATCTCGGGATAAAATGATCCACAACAAAAATTGATGACATCATCGGTCATGTGATTCGGTAGCCATATAGTTTTTTTTGCTTTTTTTAAACCTTGAAAAATCTTCTTCTCTGAAGTGGCTGATCAGATCGAGGCGAAACTTTACACGTATCACGACCTATATATGAGGAACAAAAGGTTCACACATGTGATGTCATAGGTCGCATGGTTTGGCAGCCATATTGGATTTACCCGAAAACCTATAAAAAATATTCTTCTCCAGAACAGCTGGACAGATCGAGAGGAAACTTCACACAAATGTTCCCCAAGCTTTGGGTGTACAAGTTTGTTTTGGAGTAATTGACAGGTCACATGGTTTGGCAGCCATATTGGATTGAAGAGAAATAATAAATAATGTTTTCTTTGGAACCGCTTAATCAATCAACATGAAACTTCAAATTATGATCTAGTAGTGATGGGGAATGCATGTTTTAAATTTCAACTTGATCCGATACATGGTCTGGCAGCCATAATTATTTAATTTTTTTGTTAGGGTTCTTTTTGTATTTTTGATTTTTTAACATTTATTTATTTTTGAATAAGGCTCACTTGGATGTTGCTGGATGGGTTTGAGGGTAGAGGAGTAGCAGCTGAAATGCAAATCCTATCCAGGTTCCTCCTGATGATTTCATCTTTGTTTTTTTGCTTGTTTGGGTTCCTTCTGATTACTCCAATGCAGGACTGTACCTATTTGGTCTTCCATTCGATTTGAATTGAATTTATTTTCATCCAATTCCAAATTCAATTGAATAATAATGAAAAACGTCATGGGTCAGGGTCAGGTGTCCAATCAAAGTGGGGTTGCATCAAAGAGGGACGTCTTGGTACCCGGTCATCACTGCCAGCAGTTTTCAAGTGGCAGTTCTAATTATGTCTCATATTAATTACACAACACATCAGTACACACATACCACACAAAATACACGATACAAAACTACACAAACACCACACAAAACAAGTTCTGGCAAGGGTGTGCAATCTCTGATTGCTCTTTCTAGTTAGATTTGCAATCTGACCATCAACTGTCAGATATGTAAGTGCTTTGCAGCTGCAGGCAGGGAATTGCATCACAAAATGCAAGTACGTCACTTGGTTGGACGTGAAACCGGGTTTCCCATCTAGCATGAGCTGCTGGGTGCTAAAGATCTCATTGGTGTTTGATGAGAGGCAGGCGAGATATTACCACCACCCTGAAACAATTCCAAATTCCTGCATGGGCTACCACTGGAAGGCAAAGGTACACCACCAGTATATCAAAATGTCATGGGCCTGTTTTGGTGCACTGAACCTGCCTTTAGGTAGAATAACACAGATATAATATATTATATATATATATATATATATATATATATATATAGTTGTGGATTTCCGCCCGTCGGCGTGCGGACGACCGCTTCTAGCCAATGGCGGCGCTTTCGCCCACCGGACGGACAATCCAGTCCGAGCCTTCCGGATCAAATGCTGAAATCCCGCTACGGGTGTGTTTTAAATGCACACCACAGCCTAGTCAACACTCTACCCGCGCTCCAGGGTCAATCGCCGAATTGTCGATATACCTAATTAATCGCACGGGCAGACTACCGAGAGACTGTTCCTCAACGGGTCACTTGGAAACGAGCCGCTTAAGCAGCTCGCTTCTTTTTGGGATAACCGAGCGGGGTATTTATCGCGCAGCCCCGTTGGACCCGGTCACTTTATCGGCTATTTAAAAACTAACTATTATTCCGAATGCAATACGGCAGTTCAATGCAGGAAAAGGACGTGACGAACGGGTAAACATTCACACAAGCACATTTATTTGCACACACAACACATATGCAGTCATGTATGCAATCAGGCCAAGCAAAACAAAGCAATGCCTGTACAACACGTATGAATGGGGGTAGGGACAAGACGCGAGCAAGAAAAAAATTACTACCACGTTCTAATTAATTAACGTACCACTTATACAGTTCTACTTCACGGACAGGCGGCCACAACCGTTCATTAAAAAACACAAAGAAAACCCCAGGAAAGAAGAGGGGTAGACTGGACCTCTTGCTCTTTAATTTCTGGAGCTGTATGACCGCAGAAAGCTCCGCGAGGCTGGGCTGGTTACCTTCAGCTTCGTCGTGCTCGCTGGAGCGACCGCGACGTCCGTCCTCACGGCAGCTGTCGTGACGCGGTCCGGCCCAGCGCCTCGTCTGACGGCCTGGGCTGATTCGGGCCCCCGGCACGCCTCAGAGGGACGGCGGGCTCTTAAAGAAGCATCAACTCTAAGAGAAAAAGACGTTCGTTCCTCTGAGGCGTTGCCGGCTGGGCCCGAATCACACAGGCCGTCAGACGAGGCCTGGGCCGGACCGCGGTCACGACAGCTGCCGTGAGGACGGGACGTCGCGGTCGCCCAGCGAGGCACCACGAAGGTGAAGGTAACCAGCCCAGCCTCGCGGAGCTTCTGCGGTCATCACAGCTCCTGAAATAAAGACCAAGAGTCCAGTCTACCCTCGTCTTTCCTGGGGTTTTCTTTGTGTTTTTTGAATGAACGTTGTGGCGCATGTCCGTAAGTAGAACTGTATAAGTGTACGTAATTAATAGAACGGTGGTAGTTTTTTTCTTGCTCGCGTCTTGTCCCTACCCCATTCATTCACGTGCTTGTACAGTGCATTGCTTTTGTTTGCTTTGCTGATTGCATACTGACTGCATATGTGTTGTGTGTGCAATAAATGTGCTTGTGTGAATGTTTACCCGTTCGTCACGTCCTTTTCCTGCATTGAACTGCCGTATTGCATTCGGAATAATAGTTAGTTTTTAATAGCCGATAAAGTGACCGGGTCAACGGGGCTGCGCGATAAATACCCCGCTCGGTTATCCCAAAAAGAAGCGAGCTGCTTAAGCGGCTCGTTTCCAAGTGACCCCGTTGAGGAACAGTCTCTCGGTAGTCTGCCCGCGCGATTAATTAGGTATATCGACAATTCGGCGATTGACCCTGGAGCGCGGGTAGAGTGTTGACTAGGCTGTGGTGTGCATTTAAACACACCCTAGCGGGATTTCAGCATTTGATCCGGAAGGCTGCGACTGGATTGTCCGTCCGGTGGGCGAAAGCGGCCGCCATTGGCTAGAAGCGGTCGTCCGCACGCCGCGGGCGGAAATCCACAAATATATATATATATATATATATATATATATATATATATATATATATATATATGTGTGTGTGTGTGCTTTCACTTCCATGTAAATTTGCTTCAGTATTATCATTCAGACAATTGTCAATAATTGTGTAGTCGTTATATAATCAGCATATGACATACAATGGGTTCAAGAAACTTTTGTATGATCTTGTTTTCTGGATTATGTGGTGTTCTTGTCTTCTGTAGAACCATGATTTGCATGTTTTGCTATATCTTTCCCCAAATCTTCCAGATCCCAGTTGTGGGTGCTCCATTTTTTTGTAGAGTGCTTGCTCATGGATACTTCTACCAGCTCCCATGTACTGTCGGTAGAGCCAAAGACTCGTTTCAGAGGCACTTCAATCGGCGAAGCCTAACCTTTCAGGGACACCTGAGCTGCACAGGATATCATATGCTGTGACCTTTGTAAAGTTGATTTAAATCACTCTGATAGCCCAGTGTGTGAAGTGAATGAATGTCGTTCAACACACATTCCTTATTTACATACGTCTCCCTAATGATGTCAACAGCAGGTGACCCATCATGATTTGTGAACAACTTATAATGCAAAAACAGAGTTAATTAACTTTTGTGATTCTGGAAAACTATTGGTTGGCTGGTAACCCCCCCCCCCTCTTCCCCCACCCATAGTTTGTCCCATTGTCTGAGCAGAATTGCTGTTCCATAAAGCATATCATGGATTTTCAACATAACATAGGGGTATACATACACCCTTGCTTTTGATCCGTCTACCCTGGGTTCGAATATCTACCCAGATATAAACTCTCACCCTGGTATTTCACATGCAGCAAGAGGCATTAATGTGCAAACCATCTATCAGAAGGACATTAAGCTAGAGGACCCGTCTGCCATCACTGGTCGTTAATGGACATTACAGATCCCTGTGTCTTTCACAAAGAGTATGTGAGTTATTGCTGGCATCCTGAAAAAATTCCACCTTCCTCAACAATGGCAAACTACCCAGCCTAATCTTTACCAAGAGACCGCTCAGCAGCACCAATGGTCCGTAAAAAGCATGGTACAGTATATTCATGATAATGATGATGAAAGGGTGTCATAAAACGAAATCCATTAAGTTTTTTTTCTTCTGATTACGTCCTATCAATATCTTTTCTATCAAATATATCATTTATATTGTACATCATTTCCATTAAGAAGTTGCAATTTTTGACACCAGAGGTGATGCAGATAAGCAACATAGCCTACATTTCTACAGTTGACATGATATCCATCAGCCGTCACTGGGCATCTTGGTTTAGAACAGCTGCAATATTGCCAAAGATCACACGTCATGAATGGGTCTTCTGTGCAGAAAACAAATGTCAATTAAGGTCTTTCACGTCAAGTACTCACCTTCGTATAGTTCAAAGAAAGGCGTTGAAAGCTATTTGTACCGCTGCATGCCAAGCTCACAATCAATGGGAGAAAGGTCTTCGATACACTCTGCTGGAAACTTGGGTTTGTGTGAGGGTATGTTCAGCGCTCGGGATCCTTTATATCTCCACGGTCAGGCGAATAATCAATGGGTGTGACGAAGGAAGAGCAGACTGTGGGCGAGCCAGCTCGCCAGGATCAAAAGACCTTGGTTTGATCAGGCGGTGTGAGAACCATGCCGAGATTTCTTGCTCGTGTGGAAGCTTGGGGTAGTTACACCATGACATCAGTGCACGCTTGTGGGTGGGAGGTGGAGAATGGTGAAAGCCCCCCTAGCGAGAAGCCCCTCTGAACCTTTGCTTGCTGTCCAGAAGAGTGATATTGTGCCTGAAGATCAGTTATGCTTCAGAAAATTCCTTCAGCCAAATGCCTTCAAGGTGGTCTCAGAGGTAAAAATCCGCTTGGAAATCCCGCTTTCAAAAGTAAGTGCTTCCCTGTCATATTGAGTCATTGTTACTTTGTCAACATAAGGCATCAAATCACAGCTCAGACTGAACTTGATGATGTAAAGCCTAAATGTCACACAGAATACACCAAATTGCCACATATAATTACTTTGTGGTGAACATGACACCAAACATGGCATTGCATATGCACTATTTGTTTTACAGAACAAATCCAAGTTCAGCAGTGGATTCTGGTCTGTTGACTCTGGCCCTTTGGTGACATTCAAAGATATGCCAGGGTGGCTTGATTAGGGTTAATTTGTAGCTCTGGACTGGATAGCACAGATTTTCAAAGATGTTATCCTCAAAATCATTTCCTAAAAGACAGCACGATGGCAAAGTGTATTCTCTTGCTGGTAGATGTACAACATCTCATCACAGTTGAGCCATTAGAGCAGCATTTTCCAAAATGGCACACAAATCAACTTTTATAAAGCACATACTGCTGAACGTACATACATACAGTACATATATATTATATACTAGTTGAAGTACCTGGCGTTGCTTGATGAAAGTCAATGACATACTCTAGTAAAGTAAATTTGTGTTGTTGACAACAAATCATGACAACGTCATTATTCGATCTTCACAAAACGGTATTCCTCGATCGCTCCTGGGAAAAAAACCCAGGCAGTATGTAAGCAACATACTCACTTGAGGGCTGAACACAGAGGTGTTATAATAAACCTGTGTAAAACAATCTTTTTAATAACAGGCGTACATGTAGTAATAATAATGTACCAATAATATAATAATTACCTCCATCACTGAAGGTGGAAGGAGGTGATGTTTTCACCCCTGTCTGTCTGTTTGTGTACAGGATATCTCAAAAAGTTGTGGATAGATTCAGATGAAATTTGGTGGGCAGGTTTGGTGTGTGACAAGGACGAACTGATTTGATTTTGCTGAAGATCAGGATCCGGACACTCAAATTTTTTTATGTGATTCTTCACAATTGAGAGATAGGGCTAAACCGATAAAGAGCACAATATCTGAAAAAGTTATGAAGTTTCGGACGAAACTTTGCGGACAGGTTGGGTGTGTGACAAGGATGAATTGATTCGATTTTGGTGAAGATTTGGATCTGGCTTGGAGAATTTTTTTTCAAGTGAAGTGTTCTTCACCATTGAGAGATGGGGCCAAAAAGGGTATATAGCATTATTTTTTCAAAAATTTATTGGCCCCAATTTATTCAACTGGATCAGGCATTGTGTGGTGGAGGTATGCACTCGACCGAATGCCCTTCTAGTTACATTTATTTTGTTGACAACAAATCACTCCAACCTCAACATACGATCTTCACAATGCATATTACTCGATTGCTCCCGGGGGGAAAAAAACATGAGTAATGTACAAGCACAAGATCCAATCGAGGCCTGAAGGCCAATGATCTGGTTTAATCTGGGGTCAAATTTTTTTCTTTAAATCCAAACATCGCCTTCAACCTTCCTCTGGATGAAAGAGGAGGCTGTGCAAAATTTGGTGCATAAACGAACAAACAAACATACATATATATGTATATGGTCTGCAAATTACCATTTGAAATTCAAACGATAATAAAATTTAAAGAAGAAATGGGATACAATGATGCAGTTTGCTGCATCTGAAATAACATTGTTCAAAGTTTTATTGTCAAGATTTATCAAGTTCATCATCCAAACATGAATGGACTTGTGGGACTTGAACGACTCACGTACATGTTTACTATCCTCGCCATTTCTGTTGGCTGGCCTGTCCCCTTCCTCTGCAAGATGCTACCAATCTCCATAAACTTCTTGTCCCACTCAGGAATCGTTTTTCTCGATGGTGGCTCCCTTACATCGGTAGTCAAGAAGCATCGTTGAATTCGTGTGGCTGTTTTGGTCTCTGCAAACCAGCCAACAGACTTCACTTTTTCTTGTGGGGATTCCATTGGCAGTAAATGTGACGTCATGTTTCACAGGAGACACCTGGGAATGAAAAGAAAAGGTCAAATGAAACATTGAGAAATGTTAATTTACATACAGCGATGCACATTTTTTAAAATCCCATTTCATTAAATTTTTTATGACGGTTTGAATTTGGAATGGTAATTTGTTGAGTGCGTGCGTGCGTGCGTGCGTGTGTGTGTGTGTGTGTGTGTGTGTGTGTGTTGTGTATACATACTTCCCACTCTCTGTGGACATGTACAGTGAAAAAAATGCAAGTTACCTCCACAGCTGACTTGAATACCCTCTGCCACCACCACCGGGTGGCACCCACACGATATACGTTTACGTCGAGAATTTTCGTCGCTCTTCCCTCCTGAATCCCCTCGACTACAGACTAAATCAAGTAGTCCATGTTCACCATGAGGCTGAACTTGGTCCAGGGGTCGAGGAGAGGAAGGGTTGTCAAAGAATGTGCGAATTGGACAATGAAAGTTACTTTTTAATTTAGCAGTCGGAACTGCTGCTCGGATAAATTCTGCAATTCGTCTCAGGTTAAGAGATTCTAGAGCTTATGGTGTGTGTGGAAATTGAAGAAAGACTGAACACTGGTGCAGCTTTTTGACAATTTAAGGAAAATGCCCTTTCTTCCCTTCCCTTTGCCTTCCCTCATGCTTACCTCCTCCCAAAGCCCCTCCACAGTTCACCACCCACGGACGTCCCTGGGCGGTGTCTGGGTTTTGTTTAGTGTGACCTGTTTGAATGTGCAGTTTTAATGTACCCAATTTAGTTCAATCCTGTACGAATGCCAGCAGAAGGGACCATTCCCCCTCCCACCTGCTTTCCTTCAAGTCCCCTATCAAATGCATGTTCAGAACACCCCCTCCCCCCACAATACCTCCCTCCCTCCCCCATCCGCCTCGCATCCTCACCCCTCCCGGAGTATATAGCGACGTGTGGGAGACGTTGCTCTCCCACCCGTCCCTTTTTTCACTCTCCCCCACTTCTTAGCTCCCCTTTCCTCACTCCTTCCTCACACTCCCACCCCTCCTCCCATTCCCACCCCTCCTCCCATTCCCCCCCCCCAACCGCCCGGTCCCAATCTTCACGTCAATGAAGCGACGGGTGTATGTGTGTGTGTGTGTGTGTGTGTGTGTTGTGTGTGTGTGTGTGTATATGTGATATATATATATATATTATTATATATTATATATATATATATATAATATATATATTATATATATATATATATTTATATATATATATATATATATATATATATCTGCGGGCCGGAGGTCCGGTGGCGAGAACGACCGCTCGGTGGGGGAAGTTACGTCGCCTCCCACCAGACTCCCGGAATTGTAGGCCGTCGCTCACGGATAATTCCTGACGTCGGGCGGTCGCTTAACCGACCGTGGACGCCAATACCTCCACCGCGTAGCGTAGGGTCTTTTTTGTCTCAAACCAATTTACCTAATTAACCACGCGGTGTCATCTACCGGGGGACCACGCCCTCGGTACGTCTTGCCCGAACCGGATCACGCTTCCAACTACCAACTACCAACTACCTTTCCGGTTCGGATGCAGCCGAGTGGAACTACCAAGAACGTACCGGCTCGAATGAACAGATAATTATCGGGAATAAAGACCCGGCTAACCTCAGATCCGAACCATGCTGGACCAATG
>CM068958.1:131620729-131637869 GCA_035128595.1 Eptatretus atami | reverse complement strand
TACTTGACTGAATCGGGAATTGATTTTTTAAATCATTTTCTTCGTTGCCTGATTTGAACGAAACTTGATACTGCACACCGCAGGCGAATGTTGAGTAAGGTGGCCGGAAAATTTTTGCGCTATCGTGTACCGTTTTGGCTGTATTTCAGGAACATACATACATACATTTCAGGAACATATACATACATATATACAAGATGAGAGTTTTAGTAATATATATATATATTACTGAACAAAAATATAAACGCACCAAGCGCAAAAATATAAACGCACCAAGCGATTGTTACTATTTTACCTCGAACTCATTAATACTAAATCTTCACAACAATTTGGTTATAGAATCCATGACAATTGAGCATTAAATTTCAAAGTTCCTTGAGAATCTGGCGACAGTCTTTGCCTACAACAGCCGACACAACCGAGGTGTCACTGTCAGAGTTCACACAGTCAGTAGCGGGTGTGTCCACCGTTGCGTGTCACGTGGTCGCCGGGCATGTGGGCGGTTCACGGTGCTTCCAGTCTCTCTGAGGCGCGTTCTCAGGCGGCTAATGGTGGAGTGGTGGACATTGAAGTGTGCTGCAATGGCCCGTACTGACGTCCCAGCATTCAGCATGCCAATGCGCGCTCCCTCAAGATTTGTGACATCTGTGGCATGTTGACATTTGGCACCAGTCCACATTTTGGGGAGCCTTTTATAGGGCAAGCTATAGGGAGTGTTTGTGTCCTGGTCACGCTCACTGACCATCACTCTGTCAAGCCCATGGTGCTCATGGGAAGGATTACTCAACGTGTGAGTCTACACACTCAGAGTGGTCAATTTCAATGGGAACATCTGTGTCTGAGCAAAACAAAGGAACCATTGCTCAAACATATCATCGCGTTTGACCATTTTCCCATAATGGCAATCTTGACTTTGATATTTAGGTTGGTGCGTTTATATTTTTGTTCCAGTATATATATATATATATATATATATATATATATAAACACCTCCCATGTTCCTCTAGCCAAAATTGCTGCGTAAAGCAACCAAGAAGGCCTACCCAAGGTAAGTGCTATGCTGTATCACACCCTTCCTAAAGTTCCTCCACAGCCATAAAGACATTCAAAAATAGCACGTACATGAGAATCCCAATGCTACACACCCCCTCTGCTATCGCTTATTGGTTTCATCGCATATTGGCGAATCATCAGCGACAGCGCAGGCAGCAATGCATACCAATGAGGCTCCCAAGCATGTACCACATGCAAATGTCAAAAGCTGTCAATATATAAATAATAAAGAAAGACCCACCCACATCTCTCACCTGTGAATAGAGGGAATAGCCAATCAGGTCTCACCTAATCAACCAAACCCAGGTGGTTAGGGTTATATAAATATATTAACACCTCCCATGCTCCTCTAGCCTAAACTGCTGTTTAAAGCAACCAAAAAGCTCTACAGAATTTGTCTCGCATGCTGGCAGCCATCGTCTAATCTACACAAAACATGTGCTGGGTCTTTAATGTCCAACAGCAGCAATTCATGCTGATCCAACAGATAGCACATATATTGATGCAACATCCGGCCTGAAGAACACTGGGCTGACGGTTTATAATTGAGTTGGGAATTTCGTCCAGAGTAGACAGCTCAAAGTTGAGTGTATGGCCTGTGAGCTATACTGCTAACCCAACACACTGACTCAAAATACCAAATGGACCAAGGAAATTTGTGAAATAATTATTTAGTGAGGGAAAAGTAACAAGAAGCTTGTGGAATGTTCGATTTGTACACAGTAAAATTATAATGAAGTGATTTACATCATGCCCAAAACGTTTCCCATCAACATTGAGAGTTTCCCAGTATCTGTCAAGTGACAGCTCTGCAAATACGAGAACCATGATATTTATTAATGTAACAAAATTGTGTTATTCGTTCATGAAGGCCATCTATAGGTCACAGGATTTCGTTTTATAAACCCCATTTTTTATCTAGCCCTGGCAGAATTCCTTTGCCAAAATATTGAGTGATCTTGAGCTTTTGGTGGTCACTTGATGGCTGTCCATCTGCTGATGACCTCATACAAGTAACTTCACAATACAGTGATAGTGTGGAGGTGCCTCATACTGTCGCTAAAGCATAGTGTCCATATCAAGTGAGTTATTGAGGCTTGCAACCACTGATGTCTGCCAAAGATCGAGAAATTATTCCTCTGTGACAGTAACATCATTGAATAAGAAGGGTCCAACAACCCCTTTGGCAACATATACCCCACCCATAGCAAAATACCAGTTGAATTAACTGATCACTGACAGATAGATGGCAATTTGTATCTCTCCAGTAAACTAATTTGTAGCTACTAATATGGCCATTTAACAAATATTGAATAATTTGTTCATTTATCCATCTCTAGACATCTGGAGCTTTCAGTGCAGTCTGGCATCCTGCCTTGCTCTCCCATCTCTCTGCCTATGGCATCCAAGGCCAACTCCACACTTGGCTTACTGACTTCCTCTGCTGTCATAGCCAATGTGTGGCACTCAATGGAACCCTTTCATTGCCTCTCCCTGTCAAGGCTGGAGTGCCCCAAGGCAGTGTTCTGTGCCCAGTCCTATTCCTGGTGTTCAAAAATGATCACTCTGACTCTGCAAAATCCCCTTTATCTATTTGCTGATGACTCTCCAGCCCTCTGCCATGACATCGCTCATTCTTCAGGCAAGTAGGCTGCAGCCTCTTCCCTTTCTTTAGACTTTGATATAATCAGAAGCTGATCAAACACTTGGAATATGTCTTTCAATCTTGACAAATCTGATCTGAGATGAGGCCATGAGAGAAAAGGAAAGTTGGCTTTGGATGCCATCGGCAGAGCCTGCCTATCTGAAATCTGAGGGATATTTCGGCGAAAGGTGGAGTCGTCAGCAAAGAGATGAAGAGGATTTTTCAGAGAGATCATTGATGAAGATCAGGAATAGGACTGGGCCAAGAACAGTGCCTTAAGGCACTCCAGCCTTGACAAGGAGAGGAGAAGAAAGGGTTCCATTGAGAGCCACGTATTGGCTTCAAGAGTAACTGCCTGAACACAGGATTCAGTGTACCGTGGGTGGGAGGAAGAGCATGATAACTGAAGACGATGTGGGATGAATCTGTACATAAGAGTGACCAAGTTCCTGTGGAAGAATTCCCAGGGGGAGTTTATATCAGGGGCAGTAGATTACAGGGGGCAACAAAACAAATTTATAAATGTTTACAATAACCACCCCAAAAAACGAGGTTTTATTCTGCTAATAAAAAAAATTGACATCACCGACAAGTCCAATCCTGTAATCAATAGTACCTACAACATTAATAACAGGGGTAATGTGAAGTTTCTATCGACTTGTGATTTTTGCACAATATAGACAAATATTCCACGTGACAATCATGGCCACATTGGACAGAGCGATAGAGAAAGCATTTACTGGAGGTGGAAAAGTGTACGTTGTTGTCTCACAAAAACTTTGTTGTCCTGAATAACGGCTATATTACATTTGACAACAGGATCTGCCAGCAGACAGTGAGGACAACCATGGTTTCGGAATTCAGAAACGGCACCTTTCACTGCAAATCTGTTCCTGACCACAAGCAGGAATAAACTAACATCTGTGAGAAGGTGAGGAAACACCTTGAGATTCATTTTTGATTTACTCGTAGTCATGGTTGGAACATCTGCTCTGAGTCTTGGAGGTCGGTGGCTCAAGCAGGGCTGGATTTAGACATGTGGTGGCCCCTGGGCAGCCTTCAGTAGTGGAGGCCCACCCTACCTTAGAAGACTAAAAAGGTGACAAGACATATTTACAGTCATCCATAAAGTATATTTTTCAAGAACAAAGAATCTGAACTTCTATATAAAATAGAGAATGAAATAAGATGAATATCTTATATCTGTTATAGATGAATATCTTATATCTGTTCCACTAACTACCAACTATCATTCAGGCACTCACTAATACATTTTTCCTTACAATTTTTTTTTTCATGAAATATGTGGAGGCCCCCTGGTTGTGGAGCCCCCTGGGCAACTGCCCAGCTTGCCCATGCCTAAATCCGGCCCTGGGCTCAAACGCGGGCAGAGTCATAACTCAAACCCTACCCGTTTGATGAATTAAAAGCTGATTACCCGATGCATGAGAAGCGAAAAGTGGGTTTAAGCAATTTGTTCACTTTGTCTGTCTGTCTGTCTGTCTCTTTGTCTACAAACGTCAGTTTATGATCGAGGAACAACTTCTTTCCAATTGAACGTTATAAACACGAATCAGAACGTAGTTTATCAGAACTTTGGCTCTGAATTAGTTCTGATCACGTATGTGCAGAGGGGAGGGAGATGATGTTTTTTTTACTCCGTCTGCCTGTCTGGCAATCAAACAAACTTGAAAATAATTCCAAACAGGAAAATTACTATTTTAAGGATGTCGTAAAGGACACAAACAACAGGCATGAATAAATAATTTAATATTTTATTTAAGGTGGTGTAGAAGACCACTGCATCACTGGTGGTACACGAAGAAAAAAAAATGCAGGGTCAAAAGGTCAAATACCGAAAAATGCAATTACGGGCACATTTTCCAACATTTTTAAATGAATCTTTGTATATGCAATCAACATTGGGGGACACATGAAATATTTAACGATTTTGTGGATTTCACCCCTGGTTCATGCCCCAGCGAGTGGAGACTTGGGGTCATTGGGGTCAAACGAGAAGAATTTTTTTTTTAACTCAAAATTTGATATTGGGTCATTCCTGGTGGAACTTTTTGCCATCTTTCAACTTTGGTTTAGGTGGGAAGCGTGGGGATTGGCGATGGCATGCATTCGACTTTGCTCTCCAGCGATGTATATTTCTTATGTAATGTGCAAGGAGTCTTCTTTAATATGCAGCACAAGGCTGCTGGGTAGCACCATTGGTTGAGGGTGCAGCTTTGCCACTCATACAACGCCCTCTGTAGGTTAAGGCAGGTATTTGGAATTTGTTCATGGTGCTGGCGATAGCTCGCCGACTCTTTGCAAAGCACACCGTGGGATCTTTATCTTCCACCAACTAAAACCGGCAGATGGGACGCCCAGTTTAGCACCCATCTGAGGGATGGACACACACATTGATGACTCACACTGCCTATGAAACAGTGGGATGACAGTTTATAGCTGGGCCAAGGGGAAATACTTTGGGAATATTAAACTAATCACAACTGCTTTCAACAGTGGATTTCCACTGTTCAAAACACCTGGTAAGAAGTTTTTGGGCTGTGTCTGCATTATGTTCTCTCATCAGGAAGGAGAGGAGGAGATTGGGACCATACTCTGTGCAGAGCGTTGGTGCTGCTTAAGCAGTCTCCTTTGGCTATTGGGTACAATCCTGGATGGGTCGTCACTCCGACACAGTATACCAGCATGCTGTCACTCATTTTACCGAACTCGGAAGGATGACAGGCCGAGTTAACCCCACCTAGTATTAATTCAACTGCTGAGCGGGATTTGAACTCAGGACCCTAGGAGCCCAAGCCCACCACTCTAACCATTAAGCCAGCACCAGGCACATATACAGAGATGACACCTTTTGAAAAATTGTTGAAACAGTTTTTGATACATCTTTAATTGTCTTTTAATGTATATTACAATTGGTGGCAGTCTTTACTTTTGACAGAGGATTAGGGACACTCAAAATATGTCATGAATGGTTCTATGGCTAAGAATAAATCAGAAACAGGTCACCATTATGCCACAGGGTGCTGAAATATCTGCCAAATAGAATAGCCATGGCAATTCAACCTACACCACTGAGGGAGGGTGATCCAACAAGGCTTTACCTACCCCAACCATCACACCCTCTGAGGTCGATATCCTACCGAAGCGGAGTTATTTTCACCCCACGCACACAACACGAAAAGCGAAGTTAAGCAATTGGTTCACTTCTGTGTGTCTGTCTGTCTGTCCTGTCTACAAACGTCAGTTTATCATCAAGGAACAACTTAATTTCAATTGAATGTTATATTTTGAACATGAATCAGAAAACGAACCTGGAGTTTATCAGTACTTTGGCTCTGAATCCATCCCGATCACACACGCGCAGCGAGGAGTGAGAAAATATTTTCCCTCTCCCTGCCTGCCTGGCAGTTAAATAAAATTGAAAATAATTCCAAACAGGAAAATGACTGTTTTTAAGGATGTCATAAAGGACACAAACAACAGGCATGAATAACAATTGTGACGTGTTAAATAAGGTGGTGTAAAAGACCCTTTAACAGTTGTGGTGGCAGGATTTAATCTGTCTTTGATAGTTATTGTCCCAAGGCTTCTTATTCTTCTGATCGCCTGGAAATGTTTTCCAAGTAAACAATGATTAGAAGAAAATATTTGAAGACTGGCGAAAGGTTTTGCACAATAATTCAGATGGATTGTTTCTACACTGTAATTTATTTTTTTTTTTTGGAATTAAAAAAAATATTTTATGAGGATCAACTGAAAATGAGGACTATATACAGTGCCTTCAGAAAGTATTCACACCCCTTGACTTTTTCACATTTTGTTGTGTTACAGTCTGAATTGAAAATGGTTTCCACACAAAATACCCCGTAATGACAAAGTGAAAACATGTTTTTAGAAATTTTTACAAATTAATAAAGAATGAAAAGCTGAAATATCTTCCATAAAAAAGTATTCTTCCCCCTGAGTCAATACTTTGTGGAAGCTCCTTTGACAGCGATTACAGCTTCGAGTCTTCTTGGGTAGATCTGTATCAGCTTTGCACATCTGGATTTGGGGATTTTCTCCCATTCCTCCTTGCAGATTTGCTCAAGCTCCGTCAAGTTGGATGGGGAGCGTCGGTGAACAGCAATCTTCAAGTCTTTCCACAGATTCTCAATGGGATTCACGTCTGGGCTTTGGCTGGGCCACTCAAGGACTTTCACGTTCTTGTTCTGAAGCCATTCCAGTGTTGCTTTGCCTGTATGCTTGGGGTCATTCTCCTGTTGGAACATAAATCTTCACCACAGTCTGTGGTCTTTTGCACTCTGAAGCAGGTTCTCCTCAAGGATTTGCCTGTATTTGGCTCCATTCATTGGTCCCTCTATCCTTACAAGTCTCCCAGTCCCTGCCGCTGAAAAGCATCTCCATAGCATGCTGCCACCACCATGCTTCACGGTAGGGATGGTGTTAGATAGGTGATGAGCTGTGCTCGGTTGCTTCCAGATGTAACGCTTTGCTTTCAGGCCAGAGTTCAATTTTCGTCTTATCAGACCACAGAATATTTTGCCTCATGCTCTCAGAGTCTTTCACGTGCCTTTTTGCAAACTCCAGGCATGCTGTCATGTGACTGTTTCTCAGGAGTGGCTTCCATCTGGCCAGTCTCCCATTAAGCCTAGATTTGTGAAGTGCTGCAGAGATTGTTGTCCTTCTGGCAGGTTCTCCCATCTCAGCCAAGGAACTCTGTAGTTCTGTCAGAGTGTTCATTGGGTTCTTGGTCACCTCCCTGACCAAGGTCCTTCTTGCCCGGTTGCTCAGTTTGGTCAGACGGCCAGCTCTAGGAAGAGTCTGGGTAGATACATATTCTTTCCATTTCCTAATGATGGAGCTCACTGTGCTCTTGGGAACTTTCAACACTCTATAAATTGTTTTATACCTTTCTTCAGATCTGAGCCTCCTCACAATTCTATATCGGAGTTCTATGGACAGTTCCTTGGATTTCACGGTGGAGTTTCTGTTCTGACATGCACTGTCAACTTGTTGACGCAAGACATTTCAGCTTTTCATGTTTAATTGATTTGTAAAAAAATTCTAAAAACGTGTTTTCACTTCGTCATTATGAGATATTTTGTGTGGATAGGTGACAAAAAAAAATCAAATTTAATCCATTTTAAATTCAGCCTGTAATGCAACAAAATGTGACAAAAGTCAAAGGATGTGTGTGCCGTCTGATGACACTGTAAGCTCACAAGCACACAATACTAACCCAGAAACATACATCCTTAAACAACACCCAAAACACATGCATACTATTTGCTTGCCTACTTGTTCCAACAAGTATTTCCTTACTCTTATCTTAGTGATCAGCATCACCGTCACCGTTAATGTTTATAATTTCTGTTTATGAGACCGTGAGTGTGACAGGATGGTGCAGTGGTTGTCCACTTTTCTTTGTGCTGTCTAAATCTGGGTTCCATTCCTGTCCTGACCCTGACTACAAACTGTCAGATTGGTGCTTCACAGGCATCACAATGTGCACCGTCCTTTGGATGGACGATCTGTTTGCGCGTCTCGTCTGGGCTGCTTGCATTAGTTTGTGGACATTAAAAACTGGGAAAACGAAAACAAACCACCCAATGTGATTCTTGCCATGAGACTACTTTGGCAGCACAGCAGCTTTACATGCCCACGTATGACTTACCCGTTTACAGTATGTACTTCATCATTTGGGTGATATGACTGATGTTGTATTTCGAGCAGGTGATGTTAGCTCGGGCGAAAAGCAATATTGCACGTGCGCGTGCGCGTGCGCGTGCGTGGCTCCCCGTGCCCTGCACAGAGAACACGAGCCTGCCCGCCCTACCAGTAGCCAGTAGGTCATTTCTGACACAACTGATCACCTGTCCAGTTAAAAATAACTCCCCACATCAATTAGCTCATATTAGGCATGACAATGCCTGCTGTCACTAAACGAAGTTAATAATAGTTCCAACAACAGTTTTTGATTGATTTTTTGACCCTTATCCAGGTATATCGTTTCCTCGTTTCACGAGATAACTCTTTGTACCTGCTCTTTGTGACCCGTCATGTGACGTTTTTAAAGTGAACTGATTGCGTGTGTTTTGACTCATCTTTTTCCCGACGTTAAACTGAATTAGGCTGCAATTCCACGGGTCCGTGAATCTGACATGATGTGTTATCAGAGTACAACGCACCGAAAAATCATTCAAATGGAAAGTGATGAAAGCCTTTCCACATAGCAAGAAAGCACAACATATAGGAAAACAAGAAATGGTCCGAATCTGTCATCAGAGTACATTTCCCATTGTGAGGTAGAGTGATATTAAGACCTACTACGCATAATGACGTCACTAATGTCGACCAAATGTTGACTACAGTTAGGTAACCACCTGTCAAATCAAACAAGGTGAAATGACGTTTCAGGTTTGAGCCCTTATTCCAAGCAAGAAAAACAAAATGTGTGTACGTATGACATACATACGTACATACATACATACATACATACGTACATACATACGTTAAACAATACATACATACATAGTACATACATACGTACATACATACATACAGCATACGTATCATACATAACATACGTCACATACATACGTACAGACAACATACATACATACATACGTACAAACATAACGTACATACATACATACGTACATACATACATACGTACATACATACGTACATAACATATATACATACATACATACATACGTACATACGTACAGACATACGTACATACATACATACATACATACGTACATACATACATAGATACGTATATACATACATACGTACATACATACATAGATACGTATATACATACATACGTACAGACATACGTACATACATACATACGTACAGACATACATACATACATACGTACAGACATACGTACATACATACATACATACATACATACGTACATACATACATACGTACATACATACGTACATACATACAGACATACATACGTACATACGTACAGACATACGTACATACATACATACGTACATACGTTACATACAAATACATACGTACATACATACATGACGATAACAACATACGTACAGACATACGTACATACATACATACGTACAGACATACATACATACATACGTACATACATACATAGATACTATATACATACATACGTACATACATACATAGATACGTATATACATACATACGTACATACATACATAGATACGTATATACATACATACGTACAGACATACGTACATACATACATACGTACAGACATACATACATACATACGTACATACATACGTACATACATACATACGTACATACATACATACATACATACATACATACATACATAGTACATACATACATATAGATACGTATATACATACATACGTACAGACATACGTATATACATACAACGTACAGACATACGTACATACATACATACGTACAGACATACATACATACATACCACATACATACGTACAATACATACAACGATACATACATACATACGTACATACATACATACATACATACATACGTACATACATACATAGATACTATATCATACATACTACAGACATACTACATACATACAATACGTACAGACATACATACATACATACGTACAACATACTACATACATACATACGTACATACATACATACATACATACATACATACATACAGACATACATACATACATACGTACATACATACATACATATGTACATACATACAAACAGATGTACGTACATACATACATCAACATACGTACATACACGTTACAGACATACAGCACACGCACATACATACGTACATACATGCGTGCAGACATAGTACATACATACATACATACGTACAGACATACATACATACATACATACGTACATACATATATACATACGTACATACATACATACATACATCAATGATAAGTAATAGGTGTTTATTATTGTAAACTAGTATAAAAGCACGGCAAAAATGACAGGATGGAGTTATTTTATTCGAAATATTAATATTGTTACGAATTTGGAATTCTATTGCACACAACATACAGGTTCCTTTAGTCAGCTATGTCGATAAGTGCTTGTTCCTAGATAGAGCACCTTCCATTGTTTAAATGTTTAGAAATCGATTAGATGCGCTGCGGATCGATTTAATAGTTAGGAACGAACAATGGAGACATCCCTCCCCCTCTTCTGCGAAGAGGAAGAAAGCCCTTCCGTCCCGTGATTCATGACGTGAACAACTCCCTCCCACCCGTGGTTGAGCGGGGATGGATCACGAGGGCATGAGTCACGGCAGCGCGGGGGAGGGAGAAGGATAAAGAGGAGATATTTTCTTTGTTTGTGTTGGAGTTGAGGGGAGTCGTTCAGCAGGCTGCGGGTCCTGCTTGGCTTGGTTAGGGTTGAGGCCTTCGGAAGCTTTTTGCTTCTGCAGAGAGTTGTTCAGCAGAGCTTCGGGTCCTGCTTGGCTCGGTAGGCTTTTTGGAGAGCTGTTTTGTTTGGAAGAAAGTTAGCCGGTTGCTCGGCTCGAGCTGCGAATGGTGGCTTCTTCTTCTTCTTCTTCTTGGTTCTGGAGCTCTTTGTTCTCCGTTTGGTTCCCGGCTTGGTGCGACTCATCGACCTCTTCTTGGAGGTGGTTCCTCGGGGAAGCGACGCATCGACGGGAAGGATCGGCGCCTCGTCTCACCAGCACGTGTTGAGAAGCGCGGGAGGATTTGCGGGAGCTCGGGAAGGATCGCGGCTCACGTCGATTGGATCCAGCTCGCTCTCGTTGGAGCCCGGGTCCGAACAACTTGAAGACCACACGAGGTGGAGAGGTTCGAGATAGGCTCTGGGTTTCAGCTCACCTGTCCTCCGAGCTGGAGCTCGTTAGTAAAGGCCTCAGCCACCATTTCTTGTGTGTGTGTGTGTGTGGTTGTGTGTGTGTGTGTGTGTTGTGTGTGTGTGTGTGTGTGTGTGCGAACGTGTTCCGTGGGCCTGTCTTAATAAGTAGGAAATTGTTAATGCTTTGTGTGTTGTAAATCTTTGCATTGCATTTCGTATAGTCGGAATAGTTCTGCTCTTACGTGCTTCCCTAGTTCCCCATTATTATTAATAAATACCCCAATTGTTAAATGTTTTCAGCTCGTCGCGTCGATTCTTTCATTGACTGAGCATTTCGTGTGTTGGGAGTTAGAAAGCCGTTGGTTTGCCGTAAAAGGGGACATTCGGACCGACGGTTTCCGATTAAGCCGCTCGGAATCGCGCATGGGACAGGCTCGCCTCAGCGGTTTGTTCCGTACGAGTTCCGTCGAAGGTGGAATACCCCGGTACTTGGATCACGTGGGTATTTAGGTACATGAAGATTGGCAATCGACCCTACCCCACGTGATCTGCCATTGCGTATTTCGGTTCTGTAACAAGGACCCGTCGACTCGGACTTATCCGGGCGGCGATCTATATTCCGGGCGATCGGTCGGGCCGCCTCGACTTGCGGCTCCATTCAGAGCGGTCAGTTGGCAGCCGATGCACCGGCCCCATAACAATATTTTATCCTGTATTACAAAAAATAGAAATATAAT
This sequence comes from Eptatretus atami, assembly GCA_035128595.1. Taxonomy (NCBI): domain Eukaryota; kingdom Metazoa; phylum Chordata; class Myxini; order Myxiniformes; family Myxinidae; genus Eptatretus; species Eptatretus atami. The sequence continues at coordinate 131,625,582 of CM068958.1, read as the reverse complement.
AATATATTTATATTCGGAATACTACCACAAATGTGAAAATAACCCAAACTTTAGCACAATACCGTACAGTATATATTGTGATGGTTCTGCAAAACCATCCTTACCCGAGGCGATGGCACACAACATGTAGCGGTTCTCAAGATAGTTATTTCATTATTATTTGTTTCAGATCGTCCTTTCCTGATGTGTAATGGGTTTATGGGTCAATATGTGTTGTGTGGGATTCGGTAATCCCCCCCCCCCATTCTTTACCATCTTAATTCCCCACGCATGCTAACTTGCATACGTGTGCCAAATCCTGGTTTGAATCATACGCCACAATAAAACTGACACATCGCTTCAACCTTCATCACACTCTACCCACAAATGCTACAATGATCATACAACATCAAGACACCTTTATTATCACTCTGCATCATTGTAACATTACACAAGCTCACTATACATTCGCCATTGCTCAACAGCCATGCCAACTCAACCATAACTCACCTGTCATGCCACCTCTACCATCGCCTCACCACACAGTCACTACATATGTGTGCCGCCGCCTTTGGAGTAGTGAGCGCAAAGCATCGATAGCAGGCACTTTGGACCTGTACGTTCAGATGTCTGTAAGTCGAGGCGTGAGTGTGCGCTAATCACTATGGAACATCATATGGCTACACCAGCCCTGGTGCCCCACTTGTTGTTGTACCACTGGGTGTCCAGCGCATGTTTGCGCCCAGAGAGCGCAGCTGTATGATGTTACATGATGGAGAGTTTTTACCTCCTGGTAATCAATGAGTTTGTCCACAGCACAGACGTGCACGGCGGAAGTTGACCCTGCCACCCCGGTAGTCAGGGGTGAAGGAGGGAGCCAGCACCATTACAGGTTAAGGGAAAGATAGAGCATGGGTTGGATAGGTGAAACAGAAACGGAACACGAGAAAAATAGTAATTTATTTAAAACAGAGACAAAATAACAGGTGGACAATGAAGGAAGATAGGAGATTGGGGATTTTTGAGAGGAGATTGGTGTATTTGACCCTTTTGACCCTCATTTCCTTCAGTTTGTTTCTTTATATACAATGTCGAGGCTCATATGAGAGTTCACAGACAGAATGTATAACAAGGGGCCAGGAGACAAGAGGGGCAGGAGAGGGAAGCACAAACGTGGGAACAGAGGCATGAGATGTGTGGAAGGGAGAGGGATGGGGTGGGTACATGGGGTATACAAGATGGACACTACAGGGACTTTCAGGAAGGAAAGCAGGAAATTTGAAGGAGGTGGGTTTGGGGTGGATTCACGGGGCTAGAAATGATCGTGGTTTGGATGGGGGAATATAAGAGGTGGTGGTGAACAGCTATTTTGGAGAACTGGAGGGAGAGTGTGGATTGAACAGAGTGTGGGAGTTTGTTCCAGAGGTGGAGAAAAGAGGAATGAAAGAGTGAAGATGAAGGGGTTGTTGGCAGACCTTGAGTGCCCTGCGGAAATATGGAGGGACAGATCGCACACAGAGCGGGGGGGGGGGGGGAGGGCAATGCGGAGAGGAGACAGGAGCTAGGTGGGCCAAGGAAGGACTATGCATGATGGAGGATGCCCAGATGCCCAGTCGGCGACCTTGGAGGCCAGTTTTGAAATTGGCTTTCCCAGGAAAGATCATGGCAGATAGTGAGACACAAAGCTTGCATGGAAGGACTTCTTCAAGAGGATGTGTGAGAAAGTATATTGGGAGGCAGGGTGGGAGTGGGGAGGGTTTCAGACGGTCTTTTTGGAGAGACGTAGTGAGAGTGTAGATTTGTCAGGATTGAAAGACATGTTCCAGTGTTGGACAGCTAGTGATTTTATCCAGGTCTTTAGGGTGGAGAGGCTGCTGTTTGTTGATATGTGGGATGGCAGATGTACAGCAGAGGATGGAGTCATCAGCAAAGTTATAAAGAGATTTTCCAGAGTCAGAGAGATCATTGATGAAAAACAGAAAAAGAACAGGCCCGAACACTGCTTGAGGAACTCCAGCCTGGACAGGAAGAGGGGATGAGAAACTCCATTAAGGGCCACACATGGCGTGACAGGAGAGGAGTCTGCGTGCCATGAGTGGAGATGTCCTTGGATACCATAGGAAGAGTTAGGTGGAGCAGGCAGGGTGCCAGACCATATCGAAAGCTCTCAATATGTCTAGGGAGATGGCTCTGATCTCATGTCTGGATTTGAGGATCTTCATCCATTGTTGGGAAATACAAGGAAATCTAACACAGGTGGAGCCATTCAGCCCATCATGCCTGCACGAACACCATACCAATTTATCTACACAAGATAAAAGGAAGAAAATGCAAAAAAAGTTTTTAATTAATGAAATAATTGTTTTTGTTTGTTTGTTTGTTTTGTAGTTTTTGTATCTTTTTTTCTTCCCCTCAGGGAGGGGCATGGGCTTGGTAAAAACACATATCAAACTACACAACCCCCTTGACAAGACTTCCACCAACAGCACTCCGTACACAATCACGTATCAATGCTCGTACTACCTTAAAGTCTTGTCAACATCCCCTACCCTCTATCTCCATAACTTCCAGTACCTTATAATTCCAATTTAAACTTATCGACTGTTTCTGCTGCCACTACCTTTCCAGGGAGACCATTGCATGTATTAACTACTCTGGGTAAAAGTCCTCTGCCTTGCTACCATCTTAACTCTCCTCTTCTTTACTCTCAGGTTCTGGCCCTGGTTCTGTCACGTCTACTCTGTTGAATAATTCATCTGCACTAATTGTATCGATACCTTTCATTATCTTAAACATCTCCATCATATCTCCTCGTAACCGCCTCCTTTCCAGTGAATAAGCCCTGTCCCCTTCACCGCTCCTCATAGCTGAATCTAGCTAGGCTCGGAATCAATCTAGTAGCCCTGCGCTGAACCCTCACTTGGCATCTATGTCCTTCCGGAGCTGTTGTGACCAAACTGCACACAATATTCTAGATGTGGCCCTCACTAAATTTCTCTACAATGTTAACACCACCTCTTTTGATTTATAATTTATCCCCTCCTTTACAACCTAAAACCCATTTGCTTTGCCCATAGCTGCTGCCTGGCACTGTGCTGCCTGATTACCTCCCTATATATTACCACCCCCAGATCCTTCTCCTGTGTGACACGCTCCAAAATTACCCCTTGCATCCTGTAATCTCTATTTTCCTTGTTATTCTTCATCTCAACACCTTACACTTGCTCCGGTTAATTCCATCTGCCAATCTTTTGCCCAATCGATACAAGTATCAATAATTTCCTGTATCTGTTCACCACCCCCTCTGCTATCCACCTCGCCTCAAGCTTTGTTCATCTGCAAATTTGGAAAGCTTACTCTTTACCCCATTATCCAAATCGTTGATGTAAATAATGACTAGTAATGGTCCGAGTACTGATCCCTGAGGTATCCCGCTAATACTCCTCCCAACAAGACGTCCCCACTCACAGCCACTATTTCCAACCACTAAGCCAGTTTGCAATCCAATTAGCTACCTGACCAGCCACTCCACAACCCTCACTTTGGCGAACAACCTCCGATGTGGTACCTTATCCAATGCTTCTTAAAGTTAGATATTACTATGTCCACTGCCTTTCCCTATTTACCATCTTAGACACTGCTTCATAGAACTCAAAAGATTGTTAAACAGAACTACCTTTGGTAAACCATGCTGACTACCTTTAATTAGTTTGTATTGTTTTAATTGTTCCTCATCCAGTCCTTCATTAATGTCTCCCACCCACAAACTGAAGTCAAACTAACAGGTTTATAGTTTCCCAATTCTTCTCTGGTCCTTTCTTAAGTAGTGGTGTTACATTTACTACTCTCCAATTAAATCCTCCGGTCCTTTCCTGACTCCAGGGAACGATTGAAAATATCCGTTAACAACAATATATATTGTTACGTTGGAGGGGGTACAGATTAGATAGAATGTTAAGTTTGGTGGTCCTTGTCTTCGTGTACATTATAGCATTTCTGTAACAGGGACCCGTTCGAGGGAATTGCCCTCTTCAGTGAGAGGCGGAATATTAACAAAGGATTTAACAGGGAAGTGTAATTCATATGTGTCCACTATGTAAACGGCATCAGGCAAGTAAGGAGAGGCTTGGGGGGGGGGTGTAATCTATCTATAATTCCAGCATCTGTGTGTGTGTCTGTGTCTGTGTTTGTTGTGTGTGTGTCTGTGTGTGTTGTGTGTGTCTGTGTGTGTGTCTGTGTGTGTGTCTGTGTGTGTGTGTCTGTGTCTGTGTCTGTGTGTGTCTGTGTCTGTGTGTGTGTGTGTCTGTGTGTTGTGTGTGTGTGTGTTCGTGTGTGTGTGTGTGTTCTCTGTGTGTGTCTGTGTGTGTCTGTGTGTCTGTGTGTGTCTGTGTCTGTCTGTGTCTGTGTTGTGTCGTGTGTGTGTGTGTGTGTGTGTGTGTGTGTGTGTGTGTGTGTGTGTTATATGTGTCTGTGTGTGTGTCTGTGACCACTGTTTCTCACAACCACTGGTCCGATCTAATTGAACATTGTCAGGTATATTGCTGGGCCCTGTGGATGTGCCTTTTCAAGGTTTGATATTAATCGGACAAGTGCTTCCCAAATTATGGCCATTTATTTACCAACCAATGACAGGACACGTTGCTGCGTGGGCGTGGCCGATGGGAAGAGATTCTCAGCCACGTTCCCCATTACGGGTTACAACGTTACGGTCTTCTGGATCGTGTTGACTTACTGTATTCTAATAATTTCTCGATTTCTTATGCGCATTTATAGATAAACACAATGCCCCAATCCAGTCATCGTTTACAAGAGCGAAGGAACGCCTGTGTGGTTGTTTGAAAGTATTTTGTATTTTTTTTGCACGTACGTTTTTT
>CM068958.1:131601391-131617659 GCA_035128595.1 Eptatretus atami | reverse complement strand
ACCTTTTAGATCTTAGACCCTTCAGACCCCTTAGAGCCCATCAACCTTCTAGACCCCTTGAACCCTGTAGACCCCTTTCAAACCCTTTAGACCCAGTTTTCCCCTTTAGACTCTGTAGACTTTTAGATCATTTAGACCCTCTTTTGACCTTTTAAGAACCTTTAGACACTTCAGACCTTTTTGCGCTTTAAACCCTGAAACCTTTGGATATTTTTGACCCTTACTTCCTTTAGAACCTTTTAAACCCTTTGATCTTTAGACGCCTTAGATTAGACCCTTTCGAGTTTAGACCCTTTTGACCGCTTTAGAACTTAACTGCTATTGGAACAACCCTTTAGACCCTTTAGACTTTTTAGGCTATGGCCAAGAGTTGAAGCCCTTCCCCCACCCCCAAGGAGATTTTTGCAGACTGCTAATTTTTTGGAAGCCTAAACCTACCCTTCCCAAATTTGATTGTTTGGTAAAGTTGTTTTGGATGACATTGCAACATTCACATTTCAATATCTAGGGTGCAGTGATTCGGGGGGGGGGAAACCCAGACATGAGCCATGTGTAAGAGCCATATATGTTAAATCAGGCAGGTTCTTCTGATGCCATATACCATTTTGGATATCCTTGTTGGTAGACTTTATTTGTACCATCAAAGTGTTGTCACGTAATAATCTAAACAATAGCTTTTTGGTGCAAATTATGCATCAACACTATTTTTGCATCCATTTAAACACAAACAACACAGTAAAATGTAGCGTTAGAGAATAATAGTACAGTCCTTATCAACCTCAGTAGTGTCACATTGTTTCATTGTTCAGATTATTATTACCACGGTGAGCTTATTCTACATTTGACACATGCAGAAGAGCCAGCTTTAAAACTTCAAGATTCAAGTTCTCAATGTACACCACAATCGATTGAATGTACAAATTCCTGTGTCAATGAACAAATTAAGCCACTTTGTTGAATAAATGATTCATCACTATCACAGATGATCTCAGCAGTGTCCACAAATTCATGATCCTCATCTTCCTCGTGGTCTGTTGCTTCCTCTCCCTCATCATATGTTGATGGATCATTCATGAGCAAATCCACCAACTCCTTTGGCAATAAATAATCCTCTGTGCACTTGTATTCAAGCGTCTCGCCATGGATGTGCCACCCATGCCCATTTGGCATTGGTATACATTTCCCATTGATCTGCTTCGCACCGGATCAAGCTTTGCTAGTTTGCCCTCATGATATGCATTCTTTGTGATGCTCTGCATACTGGGAGAATACTGAGGTCAACTATATTGCAGGTCGACAATATCTTTCCTGGCTTGGAAGTGAACTTCTGCAGAAACTGCTCAAGCCTGCTCTGGTTGATATCCAAAGCTGAAGAACTGTTGTACAGGATACAAGTGAAACGTTCTATCTTCTTGAATACATGATATTCTACATCAAGTAAGACTATCAGTTCAAGGAAGGCATGAACATATTCTGGATGCTTCCGTAGCATCTTCAAGGGCAGAAGCACAAGCCTGGTGTTGGCTTAGCAGTTAGGGTGGCTGGTTTAGGATCCTAGGGTCCTGAGTTTGAGCCCCGTTGGCTGCTGAATTAACACCAGGTGGGGTTGACTCAGGCTGTTATCCTTCTGAGGTGGGCAAAATGAGTACCAATGTACTGGCAGAGGGGTAGAGCATCAGCGGCAGAGCCGCACTTCCAAGTAATAATAGCCACCCAGCAGCCAAGCTGCCAAACGCAAGAACAGAAGGGCAGAAGCTTTCATTTGCGAAGAAATACACTTGTGTTATACTCAGTTTGTTCTACTAGGGCCTTGTGTGGTGTTGTTTGCATGTAGTGCTGTTAGTGCTGAACACATCTCTCCAAGATCAGCAATAACATGCTGGACATCCAAAAGACGTTTCTTGTTCCCAACTCCTGTATCAAGCAACACCTGTTGTTTTACTTTCTGTGCAAAGCAGGTCAGCAGAACAAACATATCAGTATCGCGTGATCTGATGACGGTATACTCATGTGGTGAATGTGAGGAACTACGAAGACGGTGCATGATCATCCGGGTGTCTGCTTCCTCTTGTGTGGAGTAGAGTTCCTCGACTTCAGCTGCCTGAGTGACATTGAAATCCGAGCTTGTCAGACAGATGCACACTTTCTTGCAGACGAACAAAAATTTTCTGCTGGAAAGCTTCTGAGTGCGATCTCTCAGCTTCATTGATTGAGAGATGGCATGCATGTATCAGTCCGCTGCACTTTGGGAAGCTGGTCCAACACTTTTTCAGCCAACTCTTCAAACGTGTTTGATAAAGCCATCTGTGCTTGCAGGAGGGCATTCCCATCAATTATGCAATACATGTGTCCTTGACTAGGCTGTTCAGTCAACTTTGACTGCCCTCCCAAAGCACGCATGAGCTTTGATTTATCTGTCGTCACTGGGGATTCATCAACAGTGGCAAGCGACCAAGGAACAGGACCAAGTGGGCAGCTCAGTAGGCTACCCTTTTCAAGCTGATGTTATGCATGAGTGCCAGCAAAACGAGCTGGCCGAACACATTTCGTTCTGCCTTCAGTTGCTTTGATTTATTGTCAGAGCTTGTGATTTTAATTGTCTTTGCTGCTGAATGCAAACGTTTTGAGCTCGAGATATTTTTTTGGATCATGGAAGCTTTTGCTTTTCTCAATCAGCCTCTTTGGCATGAATGGTTCACGTGCATCCTTTCCTCTTTCCTCAGCTGAGAGAGGATCTCTTTCCACATATTTTGATGCTGGTGCCCCCCTGATGACAGGCAGTACAGTGCATCACTGTTTTAAACTTCAAATGGGTTGATGAAGTTTCTGATTGCATCCATATGCTTGAGAACAGATGCCTTGCAATGAACTATCTCTTGATCTGACATCCTCATGAGATGTTGTTTCTGGACTCCCCATCTTTGCAGTTTCCATAGTTGCTTGGAGCTCGAGCATGTCTCGTCGTGCACCATCTGTCGTCAGCTGAGTAGTTCCCGTCAAAGCCAATGATGCCTCCAAATGACTTTGCATAACAGTTAATCCATTTTTCCTAAGAAGCTCTTCAGCCCCAGGATGATTTTTTTGGGAAGATTTAATAGAGTCAGGAGGTAGATCATGGTGTACCTAGCATAATTTGGGTGATCAAGAAGAGACAGATTTATTTTCAGGCAGGTGAAATGCAGATCAAGATTGTTTTCCTTTGTAGCTCAAATAAATTTAATGATCAGCCAGATCTTGTCCATGTAGTCAAGCCAACACGATGTAGTTTTGCCCAATTACCCCCTGCAAACCTTTTCCTTGAAGTCCCTGGACCGTGTGAAGATCCTCATACAATCATCATCAGAACTCCCATGAGAGAGCAATTCCTGAGTTGGGGCTGCTGCCCGATGACCCAATATGTCTTTCGCTTCATCCAAAATGCCACCCTCCTCTGCTTCAAAAGCTTTCGGTAACAAACGTTTTAGGGCTTCAAGTGTCATCTTGTGAACATGAAGAACTCTGTTGTAGTGGTTTCCTGACATGACTGTTTATGGAACCAATGGCACAGGTATCGGAACACACACACATAAAGGCAATCACAATATAACCCTGCTCGCTATCGCACAGTCGGGTTAATTATTTGATCTCGCTTATATTCCTGCTTTAAAATTTATCCGAATACTGTACTTGAGTTTGCCATGAAATACATTTGGTAACAATTCCTCAAGCTACAAGGGGCAGCAATGTCGTTATATGTAAGAGTTGCCCCTTTGGAAAGGTGAAATTGAAATCATCAATGGGTAGCCTTGTTCCAATGTGACTGGTCGTCACACCCACCACAGGAAAACCATCAAACATCCCTATTTTGTAAAACCAAGGTACAAAGTATATAAAAAGTACCACCTCAGAAAACCTCCCTGGAGAAGGTGGGGGTTTGGATGAATTTACACCCTTTTTGCATTTTAGACCTTTTAAGACCCTTAGATGCTTTAGACTCCTTAGGCTCTTTTGACTCAGGCCCTTTAGACCACTTAGACCCCATGACCCTTTTGACCTTTATGTCATTAGACCCTTTTAGACACTTTAGACCCCATAGACCCTTCAGACATGGTTGACCCTTTCGACCATGTGAAGACTTTAGACCTTTAGACCTTTTAAAGTTTAAATCCTTTCGACCCCTTAAAACCCCTATGGACCCTTTAGATACTTTAGACCTTTTCACCTCTTTGACCCATTAGACCTGTCGACTTTTAGACCCATTACACCCATTTGACTCCTTTTGACAGACACCACACAAACATCTAAAGAGTCTTCTTGCAATGTACAGACTATACTTTTTCAGCAAGTGATGTACAAAATGCAATCACTGGAGGGTGGGTTCTCTGCTAGTTTATCTATACACATCATAAAAACGAAAAACATGTTGTGGTTCCCTGACATCAAGCCAGCTGTGAAGACGTGAAGCCTTGATCGACCCATGTGACTATCGGCCTATGTCTATAAATAATTATTGCTGTTTGAAAGTCATTTGCACCATGACTACTATTGGAATGTACCTTTTAAACCTTGAGACCCTTTGGACTGCTTTGTCCCTTCCACCCTTTAGGCCTTTAGATCTTTAGACTCTTTAAACCCTTTAGACCCCTTAGACTAATTAGAGCTTTCATGACCAATGAGGACCCTTTAGATGCCTTTAACCCCTTTAGGCCCCTTAAAGATCATGAAAACCAGAAAAAGTCTTACCAAGATGGTGGCACACCATCTTGGTCAGCCCACTTTCACCTCATAGGGGTCTTCAGCCACCATTTTGTTTTGGCCTGCTCAAAAATGCCTTGCCTTGCAACAGGCGGCAAGGGTTTCTGCACGATATTGTGCTCAAAATTTTTTTTTTCACTTATCATCATCACATCATATCATCGAATGTCTGATCTTCATCCCTACGAATCACTGTAGACATCACTAATCGCTTGCCAAGCCAGCCGTTCCTTATCAACTGTTTCGTTGTAGTGCTTGCTTGAGTGCTTAAACCACTTGGTGAGCATCTACAAGCTGTTTGGTAATGGAACACACCCCTGTTTCACCATTCTCTTACCTTTCCATTTTCTTCATCTGTATCTTTGCTCAAATATTTGTAATGACTTTGTTGGTCAACTTTGATTGGTATTCTTCGATATTTGTTCATTTGCAAGCCATGGCGTTAGTCGACAGCGGTCCTTTTTTGTTGGCGATAGTCAGTTGTTCGGGCCGGGTGGAACAGGCCATATTTGCTGGATTTGAATCTACACGTTTTTTTTTTTACACGAGATCATATTGTTTCACCTTTTTGAGCGATCTGCTTTCATTTAGGATGTTATTTCATTTCATTAGGAGCTTGGAACGATGTTATCTTGTGTATAAAAGTGAGTGAGTGAGTCGTTTGTTTGTTTGTTTGTGACCTTACTCCTCTGAGCTCCCAAGGTTAATCACGACAAAACTTTGAGATCACGTTTATTTTTTTTATTTTTTGTTTTTTTTTACCACGATGCACCTTACTAGGGGTTTTTAACTCATTTTGTCACAATTCATAACTTATAAACACACGAGCCACCACCTGTCGCCATCTCCGAGGGTAGATCTACATATACAATGCTTCATAAAAAGACCAATTTTTTTCAGATTTCAACCCAAAGATGGTGAGCTCAGATCGTTAAATATGGTGTCAGATGTGAAAAATAGCTTAATTAAGATGCTACAGCGAACAGTAAGGTTGGCAAAGAAGGAATCACGTGACCACTCAAATGTGCTAATTGCTAATTATTCAAAATCGAGAATAATACAAACACAACCCATACATTGATTTAAAGGTAATTTTACTGCTCATATAACGACATAACTCTCAAGGGTGAAAGAAGAGTTTCCAGAAAAGGGTTACCACCTTAACTAACTTCTACCAATACACACACACACACACACACACACACACACACACACACACCTTCCTTTGTTTTGGTAATATTCAGGTTCAAATTTCTCATCAATTAACCTGCAGGAAAAAACTGGTCTCATATTAACATGAAATAAAGCTTTTTTTGTTGTTGTTTTCTTGGGGGGTGGCGGTATGTGAGGTTGGAGGTGTTACTTTAAAATTCAACAAAAATAATACTTAAGGGTATTTATTGCTACTGTAAAGAAACAAAAACATTGAATATATTTTGAACCTGAATGGATCCAGCAATAACTTGCACGAGAGACTTTTTCAGACTGGTTTTTATACGCCCGATATACAGGGGGCTGCAAAAGTAGGTATACAGTAATGAAAAACAAAACGTGCGCACAAAACGTATTTTATTGATTAATTATACAAGCATATCAATAATAACATACCAATAATAAACATATCAATAATAAACATATCAATAATAACATATCAATAATAACATACCAATAATAACATACCAATAATAAACATATCAATAATAAACATACCAATAATAACATATCAATAATAACATATCAATAATAACATACCAATAATAAACATATCAATAATAAACATATTAATCCCTCAAATGTTCAAAGTCTTTGCCCTAGTATTAAATGAATCCAAGCACCACTATTATAATACTGGTAATACTGGTATAATCCTTACTGTATACCTACTTTTGCAGCCCCCTGTATATATCGGGGCGTATTATGTGATTCCATCCGTCCGTCCGTCTGTCTGTCTGTCTGTCCGTCCGTCCGTCCGTTCCTGTCTGCACTCTAACTCCCAAAGTTTTTAACTTTCACGTTTCATATTTGGTACATAGGTACAGACTGTGGAGACGGTGTGTCACGACATACGTTCGTCATCTAAAGTGGTTGCCATGGCAACCAGGATGCTGTTTTCCATGTAGTAGCACAATTCTGTATATACCTTCTTGTTCGGGCGTATATTGTGCTCACTTGAGCTCTTGTTAGAACATTGATCCGAGGCTTCCAGGGGAGCTTGTACACAAATAACACCGAGGATGAAGTAGACGTCACTATACTTTTACATGAATTATAAGGACATCAATTGACAGCTATGCCTGGTGTTGGCTTAATGTTAGGGTGGTGGGCTTGGGATCCTAGGATCCTGAGTTCAAATCCCGTTCAGCTTTGAATTAATACCAGGTGGGGTTGACTTTGCCTGTCATCCTTCTGAGGTCGGCAAATAGATACCAGCTTGCTGGTATCCTGTGTCGGAATGGCGACCTGTCCAGGATTGTGCCCATTAGCCAAGGAGACTACTTAAGCAGCACCAACGCTCTGCACAGAGAATGGTCCCAATAGATGGATATATACTGTATATATATATATATATATATATATATATATATATATATATATATAACTGTTACATCTGAGGGGGGTTATGCATTCAAAGGTAATTAGGATGTTTAATTAGGTATGCCATGCTGTTCGAGTTATACCAGGATCTCGATGTAATCAAGTAGGGATTTAGTGGTGATAGATTATCTAGTAAATGTCCATTTCTTTAAGGGGAAATGATAATTGTCACGTAATTAGATAGGGAGACGGGTTAGGGTAAGTGTTGATGCGGATTCCCTTTTAGTATTTCCTGCAGGCTTGCCGTGACGTGAAAGAACGGTGCTGCGGACGGCTCCGCCCCCTGAGACCATTGGGGAGGAATGCAGACGGAGGACTAATGAGGCGCCCCGTTGGGAGTTACAGAGACCCTGGAGCATGGGGCGGCCTGATTGGAGGATTGAGAGAAAGGGAGGAGATATATCTATGGATGGCTCCGCCCCTGATGACCATTGGTGGAGGACCGCAGATGGAGGACCAATGAGGTGCTCCGTTGGGAGGACCAGAGACTTATCTTGATTGCTTCACGGTTTTCTGGAGCGAAGACTCGATCGAGAACCAACACGCCGAGCCACTGCTCAAGAGCTTCTGCAGCACGCTTTCCTGCAGCTTGCAGGACCTCCTGCCTGTATATTGTCCCTCATGCGAAATCGTCCATGCCGTTAATTTATGCTCCAAGTGAGGCTTTGCTGCAGAGTAAGCTTGAAGCCCCTTGCTCGTGCCTCTGCCTCTTGCCTCCCTTCGTTTTGCTCTCGTGTTCTGCTGGCTCTGGGTACGGGACTGGACGGTGGGCAGACCTGCCTCTCTCCTGCTCGCTCTTGGCGCATGAACTGGGTTCCCTGGCGGCTGTGAGCGTTTTGGGCCCACACCACGGAAGTCCACAAATCAAGAACAACACCACGGGCAAGCCTGACGAACTAGCTATGTTTGTTTGTGTGTGCGTGTGTGTGTGTGTGTTGTGTGTGGTGCGGTGTGTGTGTGTGTGTGTGTGTGTGTGTGTGTGTGGTGTGTGTGTGTGTGTGCCCTGGCGCTTAGAGGGTTTAATTTCGTGTACAGATTTATTTGATTCTTTACATTTTGTTGTATATACATTGAAATTGTTTGTGCTTCCCCATGCCCGAATCAACACCACCCTTCGTCGAATCGCCCACGGATCCCTCCTCTTGCCGAGCCTTCTTATCGCTCTTGTGTGTAAATAAATAAACGTTATTTACTCAGTAACTTCCACGTGCCACCTTTCTTGTCCCTTTGCAACAGAGCGATCAAAACCGCCACCCTTGGGTATATAAAAGTAAACTGCCTCCCTCGTTCGGCTCATCTTACGTTGGCGGGATTTGTTCAAGTCCCTGAACGCCACAATATATATATATATATATATATATATATATATATATATATATATATATATATATATAATATATATACATATATTATAGTTATGCATTCAGAATCCGGTCTGATGAATGCATCCACACATCCAGGTCCTCAGACAGTTATTTCCCTAAATGCATGTTCAGATTAGCCCCATCCCCATGTCTAATAGGATCTTAAATGTGATGTGTTGAGAAGGGTAAAGGATAGATCCCCTCTCTATGGGAAGCTTTTTTCTTTATGACAGACACATTTACACACATTTCTTTCACGAGCTCTGAAGACCACCCCCCATTCTCCCTTAGCAACAATCTTTTGCGAGCTCCGACGCCTGCCTTTTTGAGAGCGCACGGGTCGTCATGGTAACCGTGCACAAGTGGGCGGGGTGAGCTTGGGGTGGAATGCACCTGCGGAGACGGCCCGGAGATATAAAACGAACGAGAGGTATGTTCTGGGAAAAAGCGGGAGAGAGGAAAGGAGAGGAAAAGAAATGCGGGGCGAAAGAAAGCCAGGGAGGGAGAAGAGAACGAGGAGTAAGCTTGACAAGCAAGCAGAAGCAGGTGTCTGACCAGCGCCAAACGAGAACAATTAGCCCTCCCAGTGCTTGGGCAAGCGGGCGTGTGGTGCACGTGTGGGTGTGAGCAGTGCGGCCAACAAGTGAGGCACGGGTCGGTCACCAACAACACCAGGGTCTAAACCCTTGACAGATGATCTCGGTGCCCTCCAAACTTCGACTGACGTTCAAGGCTGTTCACGAGAGAGTGCACAGCAAATCTGGGTGCTGGCAATGGACGTGACACACACGCATGCATTTCAGGACGTTTTCACTTCATGGACGACTTTCTGGTGAGCAAGATGATTCTTCCTCCCCCTGAATGATCTGTTGGGTACCCATGTCTGTGTTTAGCTGTAAGTAAGTCAACCCCCGATAAAGCATCTGTTTTTGTCTCTTTCCTGGCATTTTGATTGATTTTGCTTTGAAATTCAATCTTTATTTACCTCAGCAAATAAAAAGTTCTTTTTTATTTATTTTATTATTAATAAATTATTTGTCGATTTCCAACCTGTCCGTGTTTGTCCTTTCCTTCCATTGGTCTAGTATTGTTTGAACCGAGACAGACTGGGAGGTAATTACCACAGATTTGACCAAAAATTGTCGGCACGCACCAGTGGTTAAAACGCTCGGCCACCCTAATTAAAATCTAATCAGATAACATTGGTGCTTTGCCGAGGGTGCGCTCCCTGCTCAGGTAACCACCTGACCTCTAGTTAAACAGAATAATTAGACGGTGGACACTGGAACTCATGGTTGACTGGGTGGCGTTCGTGGTTTTAAAACAACCCACCGTACCACAACCTTAATTGTGAGCGGTGGCCCCAGGTCCGGCTCTTCCGAGGACAACCAGGGATTAATCCACCTGAGTGACAAACTGGTGTCTCGGTACCCGTGGCCGCAACAATATACATATATATATATATATATTTGCAAGGAACCTCAACCCAAGAGGAGACGATTCGACCCATCAAGTCTGTGCAATGGTTGTTTGTCCATGCTCTATCCTTGTTGGTTGCTGAGCATCAAGCAAGGAAGCAGCATCTACCATTTAAAAAAATGTCTGGTTTGCCTCAGCCAGGATCACGTTTGAATCACTGACCTACCTCCCAGACTCAAGACACTCTTGCCATTCGCCACTGACGCGTTTAAGTTGATAAACTTTTAAATTGAATTTACGTTGTGTTCATGTAATACTGGCACGGTGGGACAAACAAACGGCCTCCTGCATCAAAGCTCCTTCGGTATCCTTGCGTGCTGCGCCTTGCCCAGTTCTCCGCCATTCTTCCTCCACCAGAGTGGAATTAAGTGGATAAACTGATGAATTGTGTGAATGTGATGTTGTCGAGCAATACCCATGATGAGCCAAATTGCCTTCTCCTACGACACAATTTCCTTCTGCATCACTGTGTACGAACTGTGTACGAACTGTGTACGAACTGTGTACGAACTGTGTACGAACTGTATCTCGGGTTCCGAGAACATTTTGAACGCCTCCTCACAATCTGACTGTGTTGTCCGACTTCCGTCAACGTGAGAAACACCGGAAATAGCTTATGGCACCAGGGACGCCATTGTGCCAATTTAACCTTCATTATTAATATATTATCCCTTGTTTCTTTCATAAATTTATTTTATATATTAATGTTTCTGTTTTTTTCTTTTTGAGTTATTTTTTTTTGTCGTTTTTCAAGTTCCGTGTAATTCATTCCTTACTTCCTCCTCCTCCACATTCCCGTTGATTGACGATAGGTCAACGAAATCTCATTGAGTTCTTCTTTGTCCGCTTGCTTTTCCCTTATTTTCATTCATTATTTTTTCTGTTTTGTTTTTGTCCAGTTGCCCGATCCTTCAATCACGTATTATTCGATGTCGACAAGGCGACCGAACGTCCCTGGAAGGGACACACAGTCACAGGTCAGCCTGGCTCTTGGATCAGTCGTGGCGACGATTTTAAGGCACATTTTACTTTCTCGATTACTCACGACGTTCAGCGACCCGAAGGGCAACGATTGTTTCTGATTTTCGTCATCCTGCAAAGGATTGGCACCGTGCTTCACTAATGAGTTGCTTTTCCGATAAATCGGACACGGTGCTTGCACCTGTTGTTGCGTTTCCCGAAAATAGTGTTGTCTTAATTTAATTCCGACCTTTGGTTTTCTCATTTTGATTTTGATGTTGATGAACATTCTCTCCTCGTTCTTGTCTTTCTTTTGCTTTTTCGTTATCACCTTTGTTACCTCTTTTTTCCTTCAATGAATTTGTGTCACTTAGTAGGTCTCTCCACCCACCCTGACCCTCTCCAACGTCTTACCGAAGTCGAGCTACTGTCTGCGCAGCGCTACGATTCGCACCTCTCGTCTGAACACCTCTACCTTTCAGCACCCCCTGCCTCTCTTTGCATCTCATGAGCTCCTGCTGCCTCTGCTTTTGCACCCCACCTGCCCACTTTGGCACCCCCCTGCCTCTCTGCACACCCTGCCCTCCTTTGGTCACCCCTGACGACTCTTTGCACCCACCCAGCTGCGCTCTTTGCCCGCACCCGCTGCCATCTTTGCACCCACACCCCTGCCCTCTTTGCAACCGACAACCTCTGCCCTCTTTGCATCGCCACCCTGCCCTCTTTGACCCACCCCTTGCCTCTTTGCACCCCACCCCTGCCCTCTTGGCACCCCCTGCCTCTTGCACCCACACCTGCCTTTTGCACGCACACCACGCCCTGCCTCTTTGCACCCACCCCTGCCTTTTTGCAGCCCCCTGCCCTCTTGCACACTCCCTGCCTCTCTGACACACTCACCTGGCCTCATCTGCACCACTCCGCTGCCTCTCGTCAAACGCACCCTGCCCTCTCTGCACCCACCCGCTGCGGCTTCTATCTGGCACCGCACACCCTGCGCCTTCATCTGCACACAACCCCTGCCCTCTCTAAACAGTCCGTAACTCCTGGCAGCGTGTGGCGCTATAAGATGCAGAGGGCTGAAGTCCACTCAGCGGCTGATATATCTTATAGAGCCATGTCATGTACGCTGCTCAGAGTACCCAGCCGGATCCAAGATGGGCAGCTCATCTTGAGATGTCAATGCCACAAGAGCCACTAGCCATAACTCAAGGTAGATGATATGAGCAGCCACCCACCGTAGCTCTAAGTGCTGGCAACCCACACCCCTGCCCTCTCTGCACCCACCCCCTCCCTCTCGTGCACCCACAATGTCCTCTTCTGCACCCGAGCTGTTAAGAGCACATGCTATCTTAGCAGCATGCACCTGGGAGTTGACCATCTCTGCACTCACGGACGGACGGCCTGCCATTATCATCTGCACCACGCCTGCCTCTCTGACCCACCCTGCCTCTCTGCACCCCCCTGCCACTCTCTGCATCCACCCCCTGCCTCTCTGCACCACCCCCTGCCACTCTCTGCACCACCCTGCCCTCTTCTGCACCCAACTCCCTGACTCTCTGCACCCCCCCTGCCTCTCTGCACCCACCCTGTCTCTCTGCACCCACCCCCTGCCCTCTCTGCACCACCCCCTGCTCTCCTCTGCACCCACCCCTGCCACCTTTCTGCACCCACCTGCACTACTTCGCACCCACCCTGCTATCTGCACCCACCCTGCCCTCTCTGCACCACCCCCTGCTCCTGTCTGCACCACCCCTGCCTTCTTGCACCCCCTGCCTCTCTGCACCACCCCTGCCCTCTCTGCACCCACCTCCTGTCCTTCTACCCCACCCCTGCCCTCTGCTGCACCCACCCTGCCTCTCTGCACCCACCCCTGCCCTCTCTCAGCCCCACCCACTGCCCTTCTGCACCCCCCCCTGCCTATCTGCACCAACACCCCTGCCCTGATCTGCACCCACCCTGTCCCTCTCTGCACCCCCTGTCCTCTCTGCACCCACCCCCTGCTTCTTTGCACCCCTGCCCTCTCTGCACTCACCCTGCCCTCTCTGCACCCACTGCCTATGCCCACCCTGCCTATCTGCACCCACCCCTGCCCTTCTGCAACCCTGCCCTCTGCTGCACCCCTGTCTCTCTGCACCACCCCCTGCCTTCTTTGCACCCCCCCTGCCCTCTTCTGCACTCACCCCTGGACCTCTCTGCATCCACACACCCTGCCTCTCTGATCAACCCACCTACCTGCGCCTCGTCTGCACCACCCCTGCCGCTCTCTGCACACCACCCTGCCCTCTCTACAACCCCACCCGCATGCCTCGTCTGCACCCACCCACTTGCCCTATCTGCACCAACCCCTGCCCTCTCTGGCACCCCCCCTGCCCTCTAGCCTTTGTGACACCCCATGCCTCTCTCACCAGCACCCTTCGCCCCCTGCCTCTCTGCACTCCTGACCCTCTCGTGCACACCCCTGCCTTCTGCACCCACCCTGCCCTCTCTGGCACCACCCCCTGCCCTCATCTGCCCCACCCCCTGCCCACTCTCTGCCTCCACCCCTGCTCTCTGCATCCCCCCCTGCCTCTCTGCACCTCACCGAAGGCCCCTGCCTCTGCACCCACCCCCTGCCCACTCCTCATGCACCCACCTGCCTCTCTGCAACCCACGCCCCTGCCCCTTCTGCACTCACCTGCCATCCTGCACCAACCCCTGCCTCTATCTGCACCACCCTGCCCATCTGCACACCCCTGCCTATCTGCACCCACCCTGGCCTCTCTGCACCCCCTGTCCATCTCTGCACCCACCCCCTGCCTTCTTTGCACGACCCCCTGCCCTCTACTGCACTCAACCCCTGCCCTCTCTGCACACCATCCCTCGCTGTCCTCTCTCGTGCACCCACCCCTGCCCCTCCATCTGCACCCCCTGCCCTCTCTGCACCCACCCCTGCCCTCTCTATGCACCCAGCCCTCCCAAGCACCCTGAGCCCTGCCCTCTGTCTGCACCAACCCTGCCTCTCTGCACCAGCCCCTGCCCTCACTCTGCACCCACCCCCCTGCCCTCTCTGCACCCACCCCTGCCCTTCTTTGCACCCCTGCCCTCTCTGCACACACCCCTGCCTCTCTGCACCCACCCCTGCCCTCTGCTCACCCACCCTGCACCGTTCTCTGCACCCACCCTGCCTCTCTGCACCACCCTGCCCTCTTCCTGCACCCACCTCCCTGCGCGCTCTCTGCACCCACCCCCTGCCCTCTCTGCCCCCACTCTCCTCTGCACCCACCCCCTGTCCTCTCTGCACCCACCGCCCTGTCCTCTCTGCACCACCCTTGCCTCCATGCCCTCCCCTCTGCACCCACCGCTTGCCTCTCTGCACCACCAGCTACCTCTCTGCACCCACCCCTTCCTCTCTGCAGCACCACTTCTTGTTCTTGCACCCACCCTGCCCCTCATCGTGACCACCCGCCCTGCCCTTCTCTGCACCCACCACTGCCCTCTCTCTTTGACCACTACTCCTGGTCCCTCCGATCTGCACCACGCCCTGCCCTCTCCTGCAGTCACGCACCCCTGAGCCACTCAGAGTCTGAACCACCCTGCCTCTCTGTCACCCACCAACCATGCCTCTCTGACCACCCCCCCTAGCCCTCTCGACACCAACCCCGCCTAATCCTGCCAACCCCCTGCCTCTCTTGCACCCAACCCCTTCCCTTCTACTGCAACCCCCCTGCTTCTCTCTGGCAACCCCCACTGGCCTCTCTGCCCACCCTTCCTGCACTCTGCCCCACCCTCTGTCTCTCTGCACCCACCTCCTGTCCTCTCTCTACTAGATCAACGCGTGCCCTCTCATGGCACCCCGCACAGCCTCCTGTCCTCTCTGACCCACCCTGTCCTCTTGCACCCACCCCTGTCTTGCTGCATCCCACCTCCTGTCCTCCTCTGCACCCTGTCCTCGTCTCTACAACCCAATCTCACCATGTACTCTCACTCTATTAATTCTGCACATTCCCACTCACATATTCTCTGTTGTTTTTCACTCATTCCTGATTGCACACTTACTTGCTTAATAGGATCTGTCTGTCTGTCTGGACTTCATCTTTCTACATCCTCATCTCGATCTATAATCTTTATCTCATTGTACAACCTTTGGACACAACTAAGGTTGTGGACCACCATTCAGAGAGTTTCTGGGATGGAAGGGACGAAACGTTGATGATCCCGATGGTCCTTGAAACGGGCACTTAATAATCTGAAGGAATTATTCGCATCTGTCTGTCCAATCTGACAGATCACTGATCTTGTGTTGGATTAGGTTGGAACCATTCTTATGCATTGTGTTGTCAAACTATACGAGACTAGCAAAAAGCCATTATTTTTATTTTTATTTTTTTAAAGCTAGTCTTCATCATGCTGATGACACAACGTTAAATCATGAAGCACTTGTCTGAGAGAGAAGCTTTAAAATGCCTTGCCCCCTTAGGGGTTTGTTAGCTTTGGAGAGATCCTCTCGTCATCATGTGTCTGTCTTGTCTTTTCCCACTCAGTCATTGACACATGTCATCTACGTGTCTGTCTTTGTCTCTCTCCACACTACCGGTCATGACACATGTCAAATGCTACGTGTGTGCTGTTGTCTCTCTCCAACACCATCGCGGTCATGACACATGTCAATCTACCGTGTGTGTCTTGTTCGCTCTCCACGACTCCGGTCATGAGACACATGTCAACTACGTGTCGTTCTTTGTCTCTCTCCACACTCCCAGTCATGAGACAATGTCAATCTACTGTTCTGCTTTGCTTCTAACTCAATAGAACAGTCACACTTGTGTCTTTTTCACTCCAGTCATGACACATGTCAATCTACGTGTGTGCTTTTGTCTCTCCTCACAACTCAGTTCATGAACACATTCAATCTACGGTAGTGTCTTTGTCTCTCCCAACTCCAGTCATGGACACAATGTCAATCTATGTGGTGTCTTTGGTCTCCTCTCACACACTCCCCAGTCATGACACATGTCAATCTACTTGTGTGTCTTTGTCTCTCTCCACACTCCAGTCATGACACATGTCAATCTACGTGTGTGCTTTTGTCTCTCCACACTCCAGTCATGACACATGTCAATCTACGTGTGTGTCTTTGTCTCTCCACACTCCAGTCAT